>CM034233.1:28012039-28629539 GCA_019916065.1 Vitellaria paradoxa | reverse complement strand
AGAAGATGTAGATCTTGTTGAGGAGGATGGCTTTGGACCCTTTCCAAATCTAAGAAAATAACCAGATCTTTCTCCGAAAGCTACTTCGGTGTATAAAGTAGGTCACCTAACTCGACTGTCTCTTTCTCATGCCTAACAATCTCTTCCTGTATATATTTAAAACATATAAAAAAAACCATTATAAATAATCTTAATGGGAATACAATTAAAAAAAAAGAGTTGTAAGAAATTACAACTGACACATAAATAATTTTCCTGGCATTTTGAATGAATGTAATCTTTCATCTTCTTGCTCCAATGAGTGTCTTTATAAAACATAAAAAATGGAAGACCCTTATCTCTAAGCTTTTTGGTCTATTTAATAAGTAATAATTCAAGTTGGTTAACAGTTAGACTAGATAAGATATCTAATTTTGACAAATAATTTATATGAAATAATTAACAAATAAATCAATTAATGGACAATAAAAAGTCCAACTCAATCATTATTCTAAATAACCCCAACTGATAGCAAATTAAAAGGCTATAAGAGCTTAAGATAGTTACAACTCCCATTAAAAAGCATAACGTGTTAGTCACTCATTATGATAAAAAAAATTAAGAATATTTTGGTAATTTAGTGAAATTATATGTAAAGTTAATAATTTAAAGGATATTTAGGAGGCAACAATTAATGCGTATTACCAAGGTTCCTATTCCTATTCCTATTCTAATACAAATTAAAGATTAAGACTTGGGTCTTCCACTTTTAGTCCCTATCAAAGTTCCAACCTCCTCACATAAACTA
This sequence comes from Vitellaria paradoxa, assembly GCA_019916065.1. Classification (NCBI taxonomy): domain Eukaryota; kingdom Viridiplantae; phylum Streptophyta; class Magnoliopsida; order Ericales; family Sapotaceae; genus Vitellaria; species Vitellaria paradoxa. The sequence continues at coordinate 28,628,752 of CM034233.1, read as the reverse complement.
CTTAATTATTAATCAACCTATATACTATCATCTACCAAATGATGGCAATGCCATAAACCTACTCATGTTTACCTAAAAGATAAAAAGTGCAAAACTCTCTCCAAAAATGTCAAACTTATAACAGATATTAAAGCATCAATGTTAAGAACATAGCATATGAAAACATAGTAGCTCTAAAAAAGATAAAATTTAAGATGAATGATAATTGCAAAGAGGGCAAGATTACTGAAACAGTGAAAAAACTACATTAACAGAGTTGAAGCCATAAATATTCTGATAAATCAATCCAATAAATTTTAAGGTCAATGCAGCAAACCATGTACAATATTAAAATTACTTAAAGGCTAATATATTACCTGATGGGACAATTTCATTGGGAATTATTGGGATCCAGATGTGTGATTATAAGGCAACTGAGTGCAGTTAGTTTTCGCTTGGGCTGCTCATTTCTTAAAAAATAAATTAATTAGTAAACCTCAAATAATTTAACCTCTTATTTGGAATTTAAAATGGGAAATTATTAAATTACCTTATGTTACTTAGAAGTCCAGCTAGTGTCAATCATATACTTCCAGTAATCTTTCCTTGAGGGGTCCAGGGGGTTTATTTCATCTTTTAGCAACTGCAGGTAATGTTGATTCCATTTGATTTGTTAATCCTTATATATAAAGTAGCACTTTTACTCGATGGTGTCTTGAACATACTGCTTAGAAAAGTTCTTAATTTCAAACATTTGCTGCAAGATATCACATGTAATTATTTATGTTAATCATAAACACAAAGACATCAAAGAAACACCAAATTGAAGTATGTAGTTGAAACAATACATTACTAGCACCTTCTGAAAGATGACTTCCTTCGAGCCCCTATGAATTTTGCTCCAAGTATTGACACTCTGTAATGGTGCCTTAAGATGAATTTGGAAGCCCAACTAATTAGTAATCTTACAAGCATTTTTTCCAATGAATGTAGCTGCAATCAGGCAAACTTCAACTGAAGGTTTGTTTTCTTTATTTTTAATAAGTTCTTGCTGCACACCTTTGCCTTTTGTAGGGCCACGAGAACGTGATCTTTCTACGAAAGCTATCATTATTTCTGATAGTTAGTGATCAATTAAACTTATAAAATATAGAAAAATTATAATAGAATATAAAAAATGTATTAAAAACCTGCACTGCTACCAACACAAAGCGACTCCCCTCAAAGCATTAAGTTTGTTGGCATAGGTGATCCTAATGCTAAGACTCCATCACTCCCCCGAAGGCGTAACATCTGTAGTCAATAGTCAACCACCCGATCCTACTCTCCTACTAGCAGACAAATCCACAACTTTTACAACATTATGTGTGAAGAACATACAAGCAATCATAATGTAACCCGTAAATGTCACAAAATATATGATCAATGTAACTTAATAAGTGTACAAATTATAAGATTAATGTAAATCAATAAGTGTACAAGTTATACATCTTTAAACAAATAACTTACAATAAAATCAAGGTTACATATCATAATCATTGTTAGAGTCAAACTCAAAATCACACTCAAAATCAGAATCATCATGAAACTCATCGTCATCATCATTGTGCTCCATTCCCAAAAACTCATCCTCTTTATCACATATGAATTGATCAAGCCCGCCAAGTTTATCACGTGTGTGCTTTTTCGTGTTAATCAAGCCATTTTGAACATTTTCAACTTCAATATCATGTCTACATAACTTGTCTCCAATGTCATGCATCTTTAGTAACAATAAGAGGAATATCGATGGTTTCATCTTATTGGAACACATTATCTGTTTCATCATCATTTATTTGCTCACTTATTATTTCTGGTACATCCCATATTCCACATTGTTAAACAAGTTGTACAACTTTAACGAAACATAATTTCATATCATTGACATAGAAAACTTGTTGCACTTGATTTGATAAAACAAAAGGGCTTTGTATACTATCGACTTCTAACGTCTATGGTAGTGTAATGTGCATCCATGCATATAGTCTTCCAACTTCCAGTATCAAACCATTTGTTTTGAAATAAAACCATTCGATGATCAAACATATATCTCATTTTCCACACTTTGCACAATAAACCATGAAAGTCATGATTTTTCCCCCATGGTCCCCTTCCACTACCACTCCACTATTTTGACTTCTTCGATGACTTTCCAATTCCTTTGTATGGAATCAAACTCCATTAGGCATGTAACCTGAATATAGTCTTATTAGCAGATCAGGGCCATTAGCTAATGACCTTAATTCATTAGTGGTTTCTAGTGACCCCTAAGATCTCAAGTGATTCATGTATATAATGTAAAATAATGCACGTTAACTAGTGTTGAAGTTAATTAGGTGAACAAATAAAAAAAATGATGAGTTACAATTGTATTTTACCTGGCATTTAAACCAATTAGAGAATAACTCCATTTGCCTTTTCATGATATCCCTTGTAGTTTCACTCTCCAATATGCGTTTGTGCTCTCTATTTAAATAAATAAAAGACATAATAGAAAGTATAACTAATTATAGGCTTTTTTGATTAAAAAAAAAGACATATGCGGAAACAAACTCTAAATTTAGGTCTATTTTTAAACTGTTGTAAAGGACAAACTAATGAGCCATCTTTGATTCTTTAGAAGGAATGTCAAGAGTCGATACACTAGATGAATAGGATGAACACTCTAATTTTATAGGCTATCTCTCATTCTTTAAAATGTTTGTAACACTCTGAACACTTTGATTTTAAATTTGTGTTTATGTTTAATAACCTATTTCTTCAAAATAAAATAAAAATGTTTGTAAGATCCTGTTTTTTGAAATAAAAAAGGCCTATAAAAGAAAAAAAGAAAAAATAGCAATAACAAGCACCTAACACCTATGCTTTGAAAGTGAAGACAAACCAACTGTAATTTCTAAAACAAATGAGGATAGGTCTTCATTTCCATGGTCCATCTTTTAAAAAATGACCCATTTTGATTAAAATTATCTAAATTATACTAGAATTTTTGAACAAAATTATGTTGTTTTGTAGTGAGCCTATCACTTTAAATAAAATAATCCATTAAAGAATATTTTTTACTACCAAAGTGCCCTTGCAATATCATTTTATGAGCATTTTTTGGTAAAAAAAAAACTTGAGTAGAAAAACATTTTCCTTATAATAAATACTCATTTCCAGTGTTCTAGAAGAAACAGCAAAAACTATACAAGTTGCCAAATTTTTTCAAAATAATCTAGAAAGCAACACTGTATGGTGAAAAATTTGCCTGAACAAAATCACCAATCTATTGTACCATTTTTGTTTAAGAACAATATGCTCCAGCCGATATTGGCTAATAACAAATGGATATCACAACTATGACCAATATCACTTGGTTGCTTTAACCATTTAAGTTTGCAACACCACCATAGTTATCACAATTTGCTATAGTGCAACAGAAGGCATCACTAACACCAACAATACCACCATGCCAATGAAGCTTTTTTTTTTTTTTTTTTATGAATCATGTCAATGAAGATGCTACCACACAAATGCTTTCCTTTCGCCATCGTCACTGCAGTACATACAAGGAGATTGACTACACATAATTAATTCTATAAAATTAAAGTCTGTAATTAATTACCATTATTATTTTTTGCCTCTTTTGTAGGGATAAGAAAATTTGTTAGGAGGCATAAGAGGCGATGTAACCTTGTATGCATAATGCACTACATATGCCAACCCACTTAACCATAAAAAGGCTATAGGCAAACTCCTAAATATCTACAATTAAGTAAAATTCCAAAAAAAAAAAACATGTACACAAGAATCTATGAAGAGTAATCTGACCACACTAAAGCAACAAAGATACTATCAAAGGCCTTTCAAACTACATATTATGCACTCAAATGCATCAATAGCAATAGTTTAGCTTTCTTTATGAACTCCACATCACACAAAGCAACCTTAACATACTCAAATAGCTTGTCCACTCCACACATTAATTTACCCACCTAAATATATATATATATATATAATATTGATCGACATGGGTGCTTGTTTTTCTTTAGCAACAAGTAGTCAATCGGATGATCATCCCACTGCTAATGTCATATAGTTACTGCTTAGGCTGCTCGGACAATCCCACTGCTTAGGCTGGACAATGGGGGGAACATTATAGTAGTATTGTTTCAAATGGTGGGCTCTTCCATATAGAAATGCATGTATTTGTTTTACAGGAGCGGTTGCAAATGTTGGTCAAACATTAGGGAAAGCTGGTTGGTTATATATGCTTCCCTGTTTTATTTAATTATAGGCTATGACGCAAGAATAATGCTACTAGATTGATTCCTATCCAAACAAAAATCTTTCTTAATGTTTTTTGCTTAGAATTGAAGGTGAATCATGCTCAATAACGCTCAATTATATCATGTTAAGCTTCAAGTTACTAGTTGACTACTAGGACATAACATAAACTTAATTAGCTTAGAAAGCATGGACAGGGTAGAATAGAAGTGCTGCCAATTCTTGTTGTTTGTTCGTCATATATTTCTTTACTTTGTTGATTGTAGTTGTTTATTGATACTATTCGACTAAGTGGCTGAAGCTATTTGGTTTGGTTATCTTGAGGGACTTATGCTCATGCTTAGCCACATACATGGTGTGAGATAGAGAAATAATTTTGCATATAGGAAAGTAACGAAATAATGTTTGTACTCAGATGCATAAGCTGTCTATTACAAGTTACAAGTGCGTGGTTAGTGCACCACCTATCAACAATTTGTTTATTTTTCATTTACCCTCTATGCTCGGATACATAAGCTTGGTAGTTAAGCAAGCTTGAGAGTGCCATATTGGTTGGTCGAACTAAGCAAGGGAGCAATTTCACTAAAGACTTAATTACACTTTGCTTCTAGGATGATAGTTCAAGTGTGTTCAACAAGAAAGTGCATTGTCGTGTTTAAAAACAATGATTGGGCAAATACAAGTAATAGGTTCTACGTATACCAACCAAAATATTCTAATGTAGGCCATAGATGACTCGAAGCATGCTTGAAGTTTGTGATCTTTGCTTAGCCAAAAAGGTTCATATACTCATAGTTCATGTATTTGGCTAGAATTGACATCACAAAGAACGTATATATATATATATATATATATATATATATATATATGTGTATATAATCTAGATTTAATCACTCTTTTGATTAGCTATGTGATCTAAGGCACACGCTTATCTTCCAAAATACAAGTGCATGTGCATGCATTACACATCTTTAAATTATGTTTGGTTATTTGAAGTCATGGTTGGCGTTAAAGGACCACATCTCACTAGGAAAATATTATATAATTCTCGAAAATATTAAGGCTATGTTTAAAGTTATGCCCGAGCAAGCCCAAATGCTTGTTTCCATTAATTACATCACCAATGGATGGCACATATGAATAGACATGATTATATAAAAGGTTGCACCATAAGATAGCAAAAATGACTTGCTAGAAATCATAAAAGATTTGGATCATTGTAGTGGCTAAAGGCAAAAAGCTAATGATGGTTGATTAATTATAAAGGCAAAAAGAGATACTTGCAATTTTCTAGGAATCGTTCAAATATTGTATATACCGCGATGCTACATCTACAAGTAGTTAATGCATTTGTGCATTAAATTATTGTGTTGGTACAATATGGGTGCAAATATAAAATATAAAATTTGTCTGTCGATCTGAATTGAAGAGAATACCATGGAATCATTTAAATATTATATGGTCTACTTGGTGCGAGTTGCTATAATTTATGCTCAGACTAGGCAGGTCATATGTAAATCCAGTTATGGAAAGTTTAATAAAAGAGGCTAGAGAGTTAGTAGTGAACTCGTGAATACGATAAGAACAGCTTATTCAGGAATTTTTTACTGTGGTAGAAGCTTCTTCACCGATGTCTGTATATATATCTTCCTTAGTCAAATGATGATTGGTAACATAATATCCGACTTCATGATTCAAGAGTAGCGGCTGCTCAACTACATGTATAGCCATTAAGGACATTTCTAACTCAATAATTGGTCTCATGGTTTGCTCGGTCATTTGGATTGTTGCTGCAAGGTGGGTTGCTTCAAATAATAACTTCACACTACCTTTTCTTGATTTAGAAGGAGGGAAGGGTTGCCCCTTAGTATGACATGGGGATCTTTAGTATCAACATTCTATATAGACTATCTCTTCTCAATGGCAAAACTTGCAAATGGCAATCAACTTGATTCCCACAGACGATGGCAATTAGAGAGAGAAAAAATCACATGCCCTCTCTAGTGTAGACCCCTTCCCCTGTCTTCTCCATTGAACCTGGAGATAACACTACAGAAGAAACAAAGTTAGACATTCGACCGACGGCAGCCTGCTGGAGACCCTCCGACACCTAAGTCAATGTTGGTTTCTATCATAAAAGAAAAAGAGAACGAGGGAGAAATGGAGAAAGTCTAATCTTCAGAATTTATCTCATTTTCTTATATAATATAGATGACAACCACCATATTCTTTATATCATAAAGTGGAGATAGTAAGAGGGGAATGATCAAAATAGTTAAGGTTTATTCCTCCTTAATTTTAGTAAACCAAGAGATGATAGGATGTTACATGTCATGGTAGTCCCCCAGTATAATTTTTTACTCTCCACCTATAATTTCGGTTAAGGTGCAATGGGTCTTTTTATGAAATACCGTTTGTAAGCAGCCATTAAATTGAGGGCATATTCATCAATTTGTGCTCTCCCTCTCTCTTTATATATATGGAATTAGGTCCCAGATAGTTCTCTTTCCTCAGCTATATTAATCTCTTCTCTCTATATATATCACCAACAATTGTATTCAAATTCTTTGAAAAACAATCTAAAATAATTGCATGGAAAACTAAATAAATCCAAGTGGTTTGGGATGTGTAAGAAAGAAAGGAAAAGTGAAAAATTCTTAGAACATTTACCTCTCTTAGAAACCTTTCCAACAACAACCCATATTTTTTTTATTATTTAATTTAATTAGTTAATTATCACTTGATAAATTTAGTTTGCTATTTAAATTTAATAATTTGAAATTTTTGTTGCTTTTGAATTGTATTTAAAAAAAAGATTTAATTTTTGGTTATATTTGAAAAGATTTTTAATTTTAGAGAGATGGGTGTAATTTTCCTAAACCTATGGGGAGTTGGTAAATAATTAAATTGGTTAAGTTAAAATTCTGCTATTATATATATATAATGCTATAATTGTTTATATTAAAAACCCTAGAGAGATAGCGAAAGAGAGAGAAAAAAAATATAGTTTTGGCGACTACAAATCTTTGTAATTGTGCTACATGGATTGCTGGATTTTTTTTCCTCGGTCGCCGAATTTCTCCTTCAGTCGCCGAATAAGAGGTAAGGGGCAGCATCCTACTTACTAATTTGTAAATATATATATATATATATATATATATATAACTTTTTGATTTGTTTGACAGTGGCATGTTAAACTTGTTTGATGATAAGTTTTTTTTGTCTTTATGTGTTTTTGTCTTTATCTGCACAAGTATGTGGTTCAAAATGGAATGCTAGAAGATTGATTTATATATATATATAATACACTTTGCCTTTATACAATGGTCACTCTTAGGACACTTTTGGGTCAAACGTATAATTAGCTATATATATATATATGTACACATTATGTCATGTGAATTAATTGTCTAAGGACATTTGATTCAACAGATTTTTTTATTTTTATAAACCCCTGAGAACGATTCATCTGAGCGTGACTTTTGAAATCCAAGTGGTTAATTGAGTATATATATATACATATATACATATGCATTGTGGTTATTACCATGAGTTATTTGTTTAGTGGGATTAAAGGTTGTGTTAACTATGTACATAAAATGATGGTTAGTCGAGTTTAAAACTTCCATTATAAAAGAACTTATTTAATGTGAATTTAAAATGAAATTTGGTGTGTTTGGTTTGGGTTTAGGGGTACTGAAAATATTAGGTATACGTACCCAAGGGTTGAAAGTCCTAAAACCTGCGCGGGGTGGTTATTGATTCCAGTATGCTAGTAACCTACAAACAAGCAGATGCCTAAGGGTGGCATATTATATTCCTTAGATTTCGGTATAGGAAGCAGACACCAAAGGATGGCGTATATTGGTTGGGTCTTGTTTCTACGAGACAGCCAAGCAGACATCAAAGGACGATATACATTGGTTGGGTCCTGTTTCTACGGGACAACCAAATAGTAGTTCCTTGAAATCAAATTGATTTTCTTTGTTGTGTTATGCGGTGCTAAAACACAATTAATGGAAAAAGAAAATAAATAAATAAATTTAAATTCTTGTTCGAAATTGCTACTTGTGCATAATTGTGTCACATAGTAGCTTGCTAGGACATACTGCATTTATATTATTATTATTATTATTATTATTATTATTATTAGGGTTCTGAGCACACGTGGTATTAGTGCTAAACCCCTTACAGCATGTGATACACGTAATAAATTTGAGTCACGTGCTGGACCTTTTGAGCATAAGAATTAAAGTTTTATTTATTATTTTTATGTAATTGTTTTTAGACTCTAGGAAATTATTTTTAAGTGAATTGTGATAAACCTCTGTTTTTGAGGTGAATGTTAATTATTATTGTTTTTTTTTTCTTTTTTAGATTGGTTGGGTTTAGTTTTGGAGCTTAGTTGCCTAGTGGATTTTAACTGTGGCATTTATTTAAATTTAAAGTTTAGTTTTATTTATTGTTATATTCCTTGCTCCATAGTGTGTGTGTGTGGCTCTGATGTAGGACAGGGAAAGTTATTGAATAGCGTAACATGTATTATTTGTTCGCGTACTCGGGTTGTGAAAGTCAGGGCGTGACAACTTGGTAGCAGAGCTTAGGTTTAGAATACCTAGGGACAATGGGCCTTTTATTTTTCTAAGTGCTATGTGTTTACATGACAATTTATTTAATTGTGATATGTGAATTTGATATTTTGTTGGACTTATATTATTAAGAAGGCGTTAACCTTAGTATATTTTGGTGAATTTTAGAGAATGCCGCCACATGTAGCTCCAGGTATTAGAGGTAGAGGTAGAGGCAACGTTAGAGGCAGGGGTCAAGGTCGTGGCCATGGTAGGGGTTGAAGAATTCAGGCTAGGCAAGGGCCGAAGAATTCAGGCTATGCAGGGGCCATGAGGCTCCAGTTGATGATGTTCCCGTTGCTGCGAGAGTGTCACAAGAGCAGGGGTCATATGCCAAGATTGGAGCAGAGGTTCCATTAGGGGCACCTCATGCAGCAGAGGTGCAATCTATGGTACCAAGTGTGCCACAGCTTAGAGTGGTAGACCCCCAGATATGGATGCAACAAATGGTTGCAATGTTTGCTGAGGGAATGTAGGTAGGCCAGCCTACAGCTCTATATGAGAAGTTCAGAAGAATGAAACCCCCCACATACTTTGGTGCAGTAGATACTGAAGACGTTGAGAAATTCTTACACAAGAAATTCTTACATATTTGAGGTAATGCAATTAAATGAAGACAAGACCAGAGTTCTACTTGCTATTTTCCAATTAGAATGAGCTGCAGCGGATTGGTGGAGTACTATGAAGGAGTCTCATGGGGCATCTACACTTACTTGGGATGATTTTAAGGAGTGTTTTAGATACTACTTCCCACAGTCCCTGAGAGATGCCAAGCTTGACGAGTTTCTGAATTTGACTCAAGGGCCAATGACTGTGCTGGAGTATGGCCGTAAATTTACCTCATTGGCCAAATATGCTAAGGCGTTGGTGTCCACTAAATGCACCAAGTGTAGATGGTTTGAAAAGGGATTGAGGCCTGCTATCAGGGATCAAATAGTACCTGTGGGGCTCAATGATTATGAAGTGCTGGTTGATCGAGCAATGGTGATAAAGAAGAATTTGGTAGATACAAGAGCACAAAATGAAGCTAAACATGGTAAGACGTAGCAACAGGAGAGCCGACCCATGAAAAGACAAAGAGAAAATTTACATAGGGCATAAACTCAGCAGTTTTAGCAGGGGAGTACAACTCCAAGTCAATCAGCAGCAGCCGGGGTTCCTGCACAGGGCTCCGTTATCTGTCATAACTGCAGACAACCTGGGCATCGTCAGTTTCATTGTCCTTATAAGGTTGTCTTAGGTGAATCTGAAAATATGGCTGAGGTAAAGATTTGTTACATGTGTGGCCTACCGGGTCATGTGCAGAGGTGTTGTTTGCAGAGGCGAGGTAATGGAAGTGTTATGAGACCTCCACAGCCAACTCAGTCAATACAGAGTAACAGGCCAGCTGGGTCACAATTAGTGCAAACTCATTTTTAGATAGGTACTTAAGATGGGGCACCGCAGTATCAGATGGGTGTTCCAAGTGGTGTTCAGCAGCATTAAGGAGTTTAGGGTGGATCCTAGTAGGGACAAAAGGGGGTAAACCACCAATCGCACCAGTTCAGGGATGAGTTTTCACTGTGGCCCAGAATGATGGGTGTGCAGAGCCTATAGTGACGAGAGGTACCTTTCTCATTTATGCTACTAAATTCACAGTTATTGTAGACACGAGAGCATCTCATTCATTTATTACTACATTATTTATGTCTACATTGAATTTATCTATGGACGAGTTAGTTCCACCATTGCATGTTGAAACACCGATAGGGGGTCATTCTATGTTAAATCGAGTCTGTAAGAATTGTGAGATCACTATCAGGGATAAGGCTTCGGGATGGGAACACTTGTCAGTTTTTGATCTGATTGTGATAGACAAAGGAAGCTTTGATGTGATTCCTAGCATGAACTGGCTATCAGCCTTTCGGGTGATGATAGATTGTTCTAAGAGTCGGGTAACGTTATTTACTCCTAAGGGAGATCAGATATAATTTTCTGGTGATCGTTGTAGTCCTTCACTTTTTCCTTCCCTCGATGGGCAATGACGAGTAGACTTGTGCAGTTTATTTGCTTGTATGGCTTTGGAGGATGAGGATGGTGATAAGATTAAGTTACCACGAGTCACTTGTGAATTTCCAGAAGTGTTTTCAGAAGCATCTGGATTACCGCCTGAGCGGGAGGTTGAATTTGGAATTGATTTGATTCCTGGCACAGAACCTATTTCAATAACCCCATATAGATTGGCACCTGCGGAGTTGGTGGAGTTAAAATCCCAGATAGATGAGTTGAGCTCTAAGGGATTTATCCGCCCTAGCACTTCACTTTGGGATGCACCAGCACTATTTGTAGCTAAAAATGATAAACTCTCAGGATGTGCATAAATTACCGAAGGTTGAACCGGGTCACTATTAAGAATCGGTATCCTTTACCACGGATTGACGATCTGTTCGACCAACTAAAGGGTTCGATCATTTTCTCAAAGATTGATTTGAGATCTGGTTACCACCAGTTGAGGGTGAAGTAGGAGGACATTCCTAAGATGGCATTCAGGACTCGGTATGGGCACTACGAGTTCTTGGTGATGCCGTTTGGATTGACCAATGCTCCTGCAATGTTCATGGACTTAATGAACCGGGTGTTCAGAAGATATTTGGACAGGTTTGTAGTTGTGTTTATTGATGATATTCTGGTTTATTCCCGATCAGAGGAGGAATATGAGGAGCATTTGAGAGTTGTACTTCAGACTTTCAGAGATCACTAGCTTTATGCCAAATTGAGCAAGTGTGAGTTCTGGCTCAGGGAGGTGAAATTTCTAGGGCACGTTGTTTCTGAAAAAGGAGTTGCAGTCGACCCATCTAAAATTGAAACTGTCATAGATTGGGCAAGACCAAGGACAATTTTTGAGATTCAGAGTTTTCTAGGTTTGGCAAGGTATTACCGAAGATTTGTCCATGACTTCTCAAGGTTAGCCGGGCCGATGACTAGGCTAACTTGAAAAGGGGGTCAAGTTTGCTTGGGATGAGAAGTGTGAGCAGTCTTTTCAAGAGCTAAAGAAGAGGCTAACTACTGTACTAGTGCTTGTGATTCTGGAGAGAGGATTGGGTTATTCAGTTTATTGTGATGCATCTAAAGAAGGTTTAGGCTATGTGCTGATGCAGAGTGATAGAGTAGTAGCTTATGGATCTAGGCAGTTGAAGACTCACGAACATAACTACCTAGTGCATGATTTAGAGTTGGCAGCAATTATCTTTGCTCTGAAAAGCTGAAGACACTATTTGTATGGTGAAAAATTTGAGGTGTTTTCTGACCACAAGAGCCTGAAATATCTTTTCACTCAGAAGGACCTCAATCTGAGGCAGAGAAGATGGATGAAGTACATGGAGGACTACGATTTTGAGCTCCAGTATCATCCTGGTAAGGCAAATGTAGTTGCTGATGCACTCAGTCGAAAGACCCAGGGTACTTTAGTGGGTTTTTTCGCGCGAGAGTGGGAAATGATAAAAAGCTTTAGTGAGTTTGATCTGGAGTTTCAGGAAGATGAGAGTCATGTTGTTCTATGTGCTATAGCTACTTAGCTAATTCTATTGAGTTGTTTGATAGAGGCTCAGGGGACTTATGTTGAATGTGAATCAATTCGAGCTAAGATGTTGAGTTCTGATAAGATGCCTGGATGGATGATTGGTGATGATAATGGTTTGAGGTATTTAGGGAGACTTTTCATGCCTATTACTATTCGAGATATGATTTTAAAGGAGTTCCACTACTCTAAATTTGCATTACATTCTGGAGGTACTAAAATGTATCATGACCTACGCCGTCAGTTCTTTTGGGCAGGTATGAAGAAGGATGTGGTAGATTTTGTGAGTAGGTGCCTTACTTGTCAACAAGTTAAGGCTGAGCATAAAAAACCGGCGGGTCTTTTGCAGCCTCTACCAGGGTCAGAGTGGAAGTGGGAGAACATTACAATAGATTTTGTTTCTAGCTTGCCGAGATCTCCAAAGGGTCGCGACACTATTTGGGTGATAGTGGATAGGTTGACGAAGTCGGCTCAGTTTTTGTCGATTCGATTGACCGACTCTATGGATGTCTTGGCTAAATTATATGTTAAAGAAATCATGAGGCTTCACAGAGCCCCTATATCCATTGTCTCAGATAGGGATCCACGTTTTGCTTCTCGATTTTGGCAGAGTCTCCAGGTGCCCATGGGGACAGAATTGTTGTTTAGTACTGCTTTTCATCCTCAGACCGATGGACAGTCAGAACGTACAATTCAGATTTTAGAAGATATGCTCAGGGCGTGTGTGTTTGATTTTCGTGGTAGTTGGGAAAACCACCTTCCTTTGATTGAATTTACATATAACAATAGCTACCAGTCGAGTATCAAGATGGCTCCTTTTGAAGCTTTGTAGGGTAGGCCATATAGATCTCCTATCTGTTGGGCTGAGGTTGGAGAAACTACAATTATTGGGCCTGAGTTTGTACAGGAGACGACTGAGAAGGTTAAAGTGATTCGACAGAGACTCGAGACAGCACAGAGTCACCAAAAGAACTATGCTGATAAGAGGCGAAGGCCTTTGGAGTTTGAAGTAGGAGACCATGTGTTCCTAAAGGTTTCACCATGAAAGGGTCAATTTCATTTTGGGCGTAGAGGAAAGTTGTCCCCAAGATATATTGGGCCATTTGAAGTTTTGGCTAAGGTTGGAGAGGTGGTTTATTGTCTTGCCTTGCCACCGCAGCTTTCAGGAGTACATGAGGTGTTTCATGTGTCTATGCTCAGGAAGTATAATCCGGATCCTTCGCATGTATTAGATTGGACTGAGATAGATGTTGACTCAGATGTGACATATAAAGTAAAACCAGTGAAAATTTTAGATTCTCGAGAGCAAATGCTACGAGGGAAAACTATTTCTTTGGTTAAGGTGTTATGGAAGCATCATGGTATTGAGGAGTCGACTTGGGAGTGAGAGGCAGATATGCGGAGTAGGTATCCAGAGTTGTTCCCTTAATTTTCTTTTATTTACCTCCTAAATTTCAAGGATGAAATTTTTGTAAGGGGGTAGAATGTAATAACCCATATTTTTTATTATTTAATTTAATTAGTTAATTATTACTCGATAAATTTAGTTTGCTATTTAAATTTAATAATTTGAAATTTTTGTTGCTTTTGAATTGTATTTAAAAATAAAAGATTTAATTTTTGGTTATATTTGAAAATATTTTTAATTTTAGAGAGAATGGTGTAATTTTCCTAAACCTATGGAGAGTAGGTAAATAATTAAATTGGTTTAAGTTAAAATTCTACTATTATGTGTATATAATGCTGTAATTGTTTTATATTAAAAACCCTAGAGAGATAGCAAAAGAGAGAGAAAAAAATATAGTTTTAGCAGCTACAAATCTTGGTAATTGTGCTATACAGATTGCTGAATATATGTATGACAGCTACATATTATTCATTCATGCCCTTATAAGAGAAAGACTTATAGTGGACCCAAAATGATGTGGGTTCCAAAGAAGAAAATGAATTTAAATGATGATATGTCTAACATTCAAGGACCCAAGAAAATTTGGGTACCAAAAGTCAATGGTTGATTTTCTCTTGTAGGTTTGCTTGAAATCTAAATCAAAGAGTAAAAGATGGCTCCTTGATAGTGCTTGCTCAAGGCATATGACGGGTGATGCAACCATATTCACTTTTTTATCTTCTAAAAATGGAAGATTTGTCACTTTTGGAGACAATAGCAAAGGAAGAATTATTGGTATAGGTAACATTGGTAAACCTCCATTCCCTACCATTGAAAATGTATTATTAGTTGAAGGTTTAAAACATAATTTGCTTAGTATTAGTCAATTATGTGATAAAGATAATCGTGTTATATTTGATCATTCCCATTGCATCATAGAGAACATTAATGACCATAAGACATTATTTGTAGGGCATAGACATGAAAATGTTTATGTTGTTCATTTAAATGATTTATCCTTGAATGATGTCAAATGTTTTTTGGTAATGAGTGATAATAGTTGGTTATGGCATAGAAGACTTGGACATGCTAGCATGGATTTAATTTCAAAACTTTCCAAAAATGACTTAGTTGTTGGTTTACCCAATATTAAATTTGAAAAAGACAAATTATGTGATGCATGTCAATTTGGAAAACAAGTTAAACATCTTTCAAATCTAAAAATATAGTTTCAACTTCTAGGCCATTACAACTACCACACATGGATCTATTTGGCCCTACTAGGACTTTAAGTCTTGGTGGAAAATCATATGCACTTGTGGTTGTTGATGATTACTCTAGATTTACATGGGCGGCATTCCTAGCTCATAAGGATGAAGCTTTCTATGCTTTTACAAAACTTTGTCGGAAACTTCAAAATGAAAAAGGATTTCTTATTTCTTCAATTAGAAGTGACCATGGTAGAGAACTTGAAAATTCTTCTTTTGAAAAATATTATGATGAACATAGAATAGATCATAATTTCTCGGCTCGTAGAACTCCTCAACAAAATGGTGTAGTTGAGAGGAAGAATAGGACTCTTGTAGAAATAGCTAAAACTATGCTTTGTGAAAATAATCTACCAAAGTACTTTTGGGCTGAGGCGGTTAACACCGCTTGCCATATTGTAAACCGAGTAATGATTAAACCTATTATAAAGAAAACTCCATATGAGCTATGGAAAGGAAGAAAGCCTAATATTAGCTATTTTCATGCATTTGGTTGTAAATGTTTTGTTTTGAATAATAATAAAGACAATTTGGGAAAATTTGATGCTAAATCGGATGAAGCAATATTTCTTGGATATTCTACTTCTAGTAAAGCTTATAGAGTATATAATAAAAGAATTTTAGTTGTAGAAGAATCTATTCATGTTGCATTTGATGAATCTAACACATTTTCTTCCAAGAATATTGAAAATGATGATGAAATAGGATTGGAACAAGAATGAAAATCATCACTATTCAAGAGGGAGAAGTAAAGTCAATGAATGAAGATAAAGATGAACCATTAGCCATTGAAAATGCTCCAAAGCTTGATGAGTTCAAGAACAATAAAGAAGACTTACCAAAAGAATGGAGATATGTTCACAATCACCCTAAGGATTTAATCATTGGTGATCCATCCAAAGGTATAACCACTCGTTCATCTCTTAGAAATATTTGTAATAATCTAGCTTTTCTTTCTCAAATTGAGCCTAGATGTTTTCAAGAAGCAAAAAGTGATGAAAGTTGGATTTTAGCTATGCAAGAAGAGCTTAATCAATTTGAAAGAAATCAAGTTTGGGATTTAGTCCCAAGACCTAATGATCATCCCGTGATTGGAACAAAATGGGTTTTTAGAAATAAAACGGATGAATCCGATATAGTTATTAGAAATAAAGCTCGATTGGTTGCCCAAGATTTTAATCAAGAAGAAGGAATTGATTTTGATGAAACTTTTGCTCCGGTAGCTAGATTAGAAGCAATTAGAATGTTACTTGCAATTGCATGTTTTAG
The DNA here is from genome assembly GCA_019916065.1 of Vitellaria paradoxa. NCBI lineage: Eukaryota > Viridiplantae > Streptophyta > Magnoliopsida > Ericales > Sapotaceae > Vitellaria > Vitellaria paradoxa. Next base: position 28,612,357 of record CM034233.1, on the reverse strand, counting down.
AAATTTCAAACTTTATCAAATGGATGTTAAAAGTGCTTTTCTAAATGGATACATTTCGGAAGAAGTTTATGTTGAACAACCTCCCGGTTTTGAAAATTATGAATTCCCAAATCATATTTATAAACTCAAAAAGGCTTTATATGGTTTAAAACAAGCTCCAAGATCTTGGTATGAAAGATTAAGTAAATTTTTGATTGAAAATGGTTTTACTAGAGGACAAATTGACACTACTCTTTTTATTAAAGCCAAAAATCATGATATGCTTATTATTCAAATATATGTGGATGATATTATATTTGGTGCTACTAATGACTCTCTTTGTCAAGAATTTGCTAAGAGCATGCAAGGTGAATTTGAAATGAGTATGATGGGAGAGCTAAATTATTTTCTTGGACTTCAAATTAAGCAAACTAAGGAAGGCATCTTCATAAACCAAGCCAAGTACACAAAAGATCTACTCAAGAGGTTTGGAATGGAAAATGCAAAGCCTATTGGGACGCCTATAAGTCCTTCAACCAAACTTGACAAGGATGAAAATGGTAAGAAAGTTGATGAAAAACTTTATAGAGGTATGATTGGCTCACTCTTATACTTAACGACAAGTAGACCCGATATTATGTTTAGTGTATGCATGTGCGCTAGATTTCAATCATGCCCTAAGGAATCTCATGTTATTGCCGTTAAACGTATTCTTAGATATTTATTAGGAACACCTAATTTAGGATTATTTTATCCTAGGGATATTGCTTTTGACCTTATTGGTTACTCCGATGCGGACTTTGTGGAATGCAAGGTTGATAGAAAAAGTACTAGTGGAACTTGTCAATTTCTAGGTCATTCACTTATATCATGGTTTAGCAAGAAGTAAAATTTCGTAGCATTGTCTACTGCGGAAGCCGAGTATATCGTAGCTGGAAGTTGTTGTGCACAAATTTTATGGATGAAACAACAATTAGAAGATTTTAGACTCTACTTTGATCATATTCCAATTAATTGTGATAATACTAGTGCTATTAATTTATCAAAGAATCCCATTCAACATTCTAGAACCAAACACATTGAAATTAGACACCACCTTCTTAGAGATTATGTTCAAAAAGGTGATATTATTCTTGAATTTATTGGAACAAAAAATCAACTAGCCGATATTTTTACTAAGCCATTGAATGAGGATAGATTTTGTTATATTCGTAGAGAACTTGGTATGTCTAATCCAATATGATATTGATTTCCTTATATGCTCATTAATGCTTGTTTTACTATCATATATTTAGGGGGAGCTAAATATATTCTAATGATATCTTTTTTACATTGACATTGATGCATATATTTAGGGGGAGAATTATAACTAATTTTAACAATTTTTTCTCTCCTAATATTATTTTTGATGATGTCAAATGGGGAGAAAGATAAGATATTGATGATTGATTGAACTTCTATGAATAGAAAATCTTTTAATGATTTATGTCTTTTGAAAATTTTATCTTAAATCATCAATTGTTTGTCATCATCAAAAAGGGGGAGATTGTTGGCCCAAGGTTTATAAAGTTAGTTTTATAATTGATTTTGATGATAACAAACATTGAATTAAATTTTTCCAATAAATTTTCGAATAGACATTGTAAGAAATGTTACAATTCATTTGATAGATTCAAGATAATAGAGTTGGAAGAGATTGATATTATTTTTTAGATATTTTCACATAATTTGGATGATGGAATAAAGGAATTTCAAAGTTTGGAGTAATAAAAATCAAAGTAAGATGAAGATTTGAACTAGAGGTTAACTCGGGTAAACAGAGAAATCAGACATATGTCAGTATATAGATGATATCTTAAGATCCAACGGTTCAATTATTATGAAATTTTAATATAGTAAACTAGACTTCTATATTTACAACGTTACCGAAGGGAAATTTTTGTGGATCTGACGTTAAGATATCAAAACATGAGTTGGAATATTAGTCATTACAGAAAGGTTTTTAATTCTGGATTCTAGAGCTAGTCTTAGTTTTTGAGACATAACTCATACTCTACAGCTTTAAAAATTCTGATTTTTGGTGTGTGAAAAGAAGACTCAAAAAGCTACAACTTTTGTAGTGTAAGTTTCTTCTAATTCTAAAAGTATCCTAGTGAAACGGAAGCTTAAACGGGAAACACAGATTCAGAATGTCATAAAAAGCTATCAGAAGCTAGTCTCGGTTCAGAAACCATATCTAACTATCTAACCGTTAGATAAAGCTCAATTTGACATGTGATAGCTGACTTATATATCTACGAAGTCTTTACTCTGAGGCAATGTCAGATTTGAACGTTATGAGCGTGAAAAACGGTCACAAATATATCTCAGAAAATCTGAATCTGAAAGACAGCATTGGAAGCAAGGAAATTCAATTTCTTTCAAGGGCAAAAGTGTCTTTTCACTTAGTAACGGCCATTTGCAGATTTTCATCTATAAATAGAGCCTCAAACTCAGATTCAAGAAGAGGAATAAGGCAAGAAAGAAGTGCTTACAAAGAGATACTTGAAATTCCATAACTTTACAAACATAGAGTGATTTCTTCTTACATTTGTGCTTCATCTTTCATATACAACTTGTGAGAGTTTCTTTTTTATTTGATTGAGTTTTAAACTCATCATTGTTGTTGTAAGAAAGGGAAATTTAAAGCCTTTTTAATTTGTGAGAGTTGGGTGAGCTCTTGTTGGTTTTGGTTCAAGTGTTAGAACCAAAACGAGAGACTTTCTTTGAGAGAGACTTGTGTGAGTGATTTGGGGATAAAATCACTTGGGAAAGGTTTCTAGCACCTTGGGAAGCTAGTGTGTAATAAGCTCTTCAAAGAATAGTGGAGAAATCTCAAGGAAGGCCTTGGGGGAGTGGATGTAGGCAACATTGAAACCGAACTACTATAAATCGATTGTGTTTGCTTCTCTTCCATTCTCTTTATATTTATTGCAAACACTAGCACTCACTCTTCATTCACAAATATTGACTAATTTTTTTGGTGCATTTCATATTCATCTTGACATATTTGTTTTAGGGTTGAAATTTTTATTTGCAAAATTTTTAAGCAACCCTATTCACCCCCTTCTAGTGTTGCTATTTGGGACAACACCTTAGATTTCGGTCTAGGAAGCAGACACCGAAGGATGGCGTATATTGGTTGGGTCTTGTTCTACGAGACAACCAAGCAAACATCAAAGGATGATATACATTGGTTGGGTCCTGTTTCTACGGGACAACCAAACAGCAATACTTTGAAATTAAATTGATTTTATTTGATGTGTTATGCGGTGCTAAAACACAATTAATGGAAATAAAAGGAGATAAATAAATAAATTTAAATTCTTGTTCAAAATTGCTACTTGTGCATAATTATTTCACATAGTAGCATGCTAGGACATACTGCATTTATATTATTATTATTATTAGGATTCCGAGCATGCGTGGTATTAGTGCTAAACCCCTTATAGCTTGTGATACGGGTAATGAATTTGAGTCACGTGCTGAACCTTCTGAGCATAGGAATTAAAGTTTTATTTATTATTTTTATGTAATTTTTTTTAGACTCTAAGAAATTATTTTTAAGTGGATTGTGACAAACCTCTGTTTTTGAGGTGAATGTTAATTATTATTGTTTTTTTTTTTTAGATTGGTTGGGTTTAGTTTTGGAGCTAAGTTGCCTAGTGGATTTTAATTGTGACATTTATTTAAATTTAAAGTTTAGTTTTATTTATTGTTATACCTTGCTCCATAGTGTGTGTGTGTGGCTCTGATGTGGGACAGGGAAAGTTATTGAACGGCGTAACACGTATTATTTGTTCACGTACTCGGGTTGTGAAACTCAAGGTGTGACATTATCAGTGAAAAACTTCGAATGATTAAACAAGATGAAGTATTATTTGTTACCTAAACTAGTGTTGAGACTCAAAAACAACCAATAGAACACACAAAAGACATGATGTCTTCTCAAGATGAGTCCATTTGCAAGCTGGATGTGAGAATAGTCAGTAGAAGTTTTAAACAAATCAACAACCAAAGCAATAAAGCGATATATATCACCTATGCTTCCTATATCATTTTTTAAAGATTGATATATTTCTCTTTTCTTATTTTGCCATTTTAGTTGTAATATTTTTAATATTTTAAACTATTGTAATTTTTGTTGAGATATCTACTTTTTAAAAATTTTTATAATAATTAGAAATATATTTTTGAGTCTCAATTGTTTCATTAGATTAATTAATTTTGTTTAATTTAGCTTTATGAATGTAGATTATTATAGCTTTATGAATATATTTATATAGGTATTTTTATTAAAAAAAAAAAAAGAGCATTGGTGACTGCCATTTTGCTTTTGGCGACTAGACTCCCCAATATTTTTCTAGTAACATTTTTAATGACTGCTTTTTAGCTTTTAGTAACTGCTTTTGGTGGTTGCCAAAAGTTCTACCTAATGTTTAGCAACTCACTTTTTGTGACTGCTTTTAGCCATCGTCAAATTGCAACAACTACCTCGCAATAGTCGCCAAAGGTCTTTAGCAACTCACTTATAGGCAACTGCTAGAAAGCGATCACCAAAGGACCTTTGGCGACAGCTTTTCAACTTTTGGCGTTTACTAGCTAAAAGTTTTGTTTTTAGTAGTGTACGTAATATCAGCTCTCTTACACTTTGTTTAGAAACATTCTTACATTAGAATTGATTTGATTTTAAAATAAAGATTTGATTTGATTTAATTTGATTTGGTAAATGATATTTTGTATTTGAAATATGTGTTTGAATTTAAAAATTAAATTGAATTGATTTAAGAGAAATACCAAATTTGACCATGTTAATAGGAAATAGAAAATATAGTAAATATGATATATCAGAATAAATTTGCCCATGTACTTAGGTGATTTAAGAAAAAAAAATGCTTATCAAGTTTTATCGTTTTGGGTTTGATTTCAAATGATATAAAAATCTCAAAATTTAAATTGTGAAATGAAATAAAATTCAACTCATAAAATCTTATTTTAACTCAAAATATAAGAATTCATAGGATTTCTTACCAAATAAAATCAAATCCCATCAAAATCCAATAATCTAGATAGAGCATTAAAGAATAACCATAATTATTATTCCTCTTTTAGAATTGATTTGATTTTAAAAATAAAAAATTAATGTGATAAATAAAATTTTGTATTTAGAACACATTTTTAATTTAAAAATTAAATTGATTTGATTTTAAAAAATACCAAATTTGATCGTGTTATAGGAAATAAAAAATATAGTAAATATAATGTATAAGGATAAATCTGTCCACTTACATAAATGGCTTAAGAAAATAATAAATTGTCTTCAAATTCTATTATTTTGAATTGGATTTCAAATGACATATAAATCCAAAAATTTAAGTTACGAAATGAAATCAAATCTAACTTATAAAATTTTATTTTAATTCCAAACACAAGAATTAGTGAGAATTCTCTTCAAATGAAATCAAATCTCATCAAATTTATCATTCCAAAGAGAGTGTAAGTGTTTTACTCATATAAGCCACAACTGTTGTTGGGATAAAATGGCCCCTATGCCCTTGCTGGATGCATCCATTTCAATCACAAATAATTCTTTAAAATTTGGAATTTCCAAGACTCGGGTAGTGGTGAGGACTTGAGATCTTCAAATGCTTGCTCGGCTTTTGGGTTCCATTCAAATTGGCCTTTCTTCAATAAATGGGTTAATAGTTTAGCAATGATATCGTAATTTCTAACAAATTTTCGATAACACCTAGTTGAGTCCAATAATCCCCCAAGATCCAAATGGTACCACTTGATTAGTCCAAGAATCCCCTAGGATCCTAAGATCCTAATGGTACCTCCACTTTGGAAATATCTACTCGTACTTCTTGATCAAATACTCTAATTCGGTTTGACCAAAAACATATTTTAAAGCATTGAAAAAATAAAAATTTGCACCCTTAAAATTTAAAAAATTTTTCTAAGATGATGGCGATTCCCAAGAAGCACTATAAACAAGGATAATCGACGAACACCAAAATAAAGCTTCGTAGGCGTGGCCAGAAGATGGCATGCATGGTTGCTTGGAAGGTGAAAGGGTTATTTCATAACTCGAAATGCATGACCAAGCACCTGTAACGATTGTTGTGAGTTCGAAGCACCATCTTATGGACATCTTCCGGATGAAGTTTGATTAGGTGTTGCACGGTCAACAAAAACGTAACTCTTTGAAGGGACATACACATGCACCTTTTCAAATTGTTCTCGACAACTGATCTTCTCATCGTTGGCCACTTTACCCAAGAATCCCTAGCGGTTGTAGCAGGAAGCCTCAGCAATTTCGCCAATCCTTTGCTGATGAAGTTGTGAGTTGATATGGAGTCGATCAACACTTCAATGGGCCCTTTCCAGTGATTGCCGTGACATGCATGGTCTGAAGGGATGCCCACCTCGTGAAAGCCTACAGGAAATTTCTAGTGCGCATGCATGATCACCTATAACTGTCTCGGTAATGAACCAAATTTCCGTGTGTATTTTTATAACGTATTTTCGGGGTATGTGTTGTTTACGGGGTTGTTTGAGCCGTGATTGGCTGGTTCTAATTGTAGCTGGGTTAGTTTTTAACCCTGGTTGACTTTGAGACTCAACACCTATAAGATTTTAAAGTTTGGGACTGGCGTGCGCACGAACAGGGTTGTTTCGCGTGCATGGGGTTGAGTGGGGTGCGTTGTACGCACGCGGAGTAATTCTTTGTGCGTACAAGGTGTTCTTGGGTCTGGCTTGGACATACAGAGAAGATTCTCATGCATACGAGCTATGTGTTGGTCTCTCGTCTTACCACACCAACATTGTCTCCTGCTTATTACAAAACTTACGTGAAAAATTATCTATAACCTAAGCTAACTCCATGAAGATGAAGAAGAAAAAGATTGGAGAGAGACTGAAGAAAAAATTTTTAAGGAACGTGTCATCACACACGTAATGCATGCCTTTGCACTAGTATACATACAAACTTGAAAATGCCACTCTAGCCACACCTCAGGGTTCATCCAAGTCACTGCTACATAAAAATTTACATTTCAAAAAGAAGATAGCAATACAAAACCTTCGATATATACATAAAGAATACCCAAAAACCCCATCCAGAATGTGATCAGCTAGCCTAACCTTCAACAGAACTCTTTCTGGCAAGGTCGGATCTCGGGCTTGAAACACGCGACGAGCTTGCAGTTGCAGGGGCACTCGGGGCATAGGAACCAGAGGTGGAACCATACGTACGGGACTTGGATTCACCGGACATACCAGAGCCGGATGAAGATGATGATGATGCAGTACTGGGCTTGCCAGTTATTCTGTGGCAAGAACCGGAGTAGCCAGGTCTGGTTGGTTCATCTAGGGTGCCTGGCTTCTTTGACATCATTAACAGCACCTTCCGCATAGTTGGCCGTCGTTGTGGCTCAGATTGGATGCACAGCAGTGCGATCTGTATGCACATTTCTACCTGGTCAGGAACTGCTGATGCTGCTAGTGTTGGGTCCATAAATTCCATGCCCTTGCCTTTCTTGTACATTTTATATGCCTGCATCAAACAACGAATAGCAATCGGTTCAGGTAATGCTTCATGGGTAATGACATATAACTTGAAAAATATACCAAGTAAATCCAAATCATAAGTATATTTTAATTACAACACTGCTAATTGTCATAGTCATGTTTGGAAGGTTGTCGAAAATTTGTTGGAATTAGAACAACAAATATATAAAGAAATAGAAAATCTCTCTCTCTGAAAAACTATCTATTTTGCAGCAATAAATATCTCTTATAGGCTCTAAAGCTGTGTTTGACTGGGGGATTGTAAGCCCCAAAAATTCACGATTTTTTTTTTTTTTTGGCACTAGATACAGTGTCCCTCCGGATCGTATGCCCCTCAAAATGGAGAGCATATAGTAATATCAGCTCATGACTACAAAATTTGCTGCCAAGATTTAAAGATCCAAAATTATCTCCAATCAAATCTCTTATCACATTTCATATTCAACTAGCTAAATACCAAAAAGATAATATCCAACAAAACATTAATCACATGTTATATTTAACACCAAATATTATCCTATGGTATTACCAATCCCTTATCATCCTATCCACTCAATCAATGTACCTAACAATACCAAAAGCACAAGTTGATAAATGGTTAAGGCTGGTATTGGTTACCACCAAACATAAACAGCCAACCAAACATAAACAACAAAAAAATAAGAGAAGCTGAAACTTTCATTGGATTTTTATAGTTGAACTTATTGCTGTCCAACGGTTAAGAACTTACCAATTCAATGGTAAAGCAAAAAATAGGAAAGAGATCAAGAACTTACCCATTCCAGTAGATTTTGAGCATCTGCACTTAGGGGGAAGGTTGAGTACTTCTGACCACTTATCAGCTCCAAAACCACCACTCCAAAGCTGAATACATCTGCCTTTGGGGAGAGACTTCCTTTCATAATGTACTCAGGAGCCATATACCCACTGTTTTCAAGTTCAAGCACCTATTAGTAATCATATACCGGCCAAGTTCTGGAGTTGTATTTTGACACCATTCTCAATCCAACAGGTAAAACTATTCCTAAGAACTAAGAAAAGGTAGGTACTAGGTGCTCGACAACATACTTGGTACCAGCTACACGGGTTTTCACGTGTGTTTGATCTTCAGGAAAGAGGCGGGCCATGCCAAAATCAGCAATTTTTGGGACCCATTTATCGTCTAGTAGGATATTGCTGGCTTTGATGTCACGGTGGATGATTACACTGTGTGCGTCTTCATGAAGGTAAAGCAATCCCCGGGCAACACCCGTAATTATGTCATACCTCTGTTTCCAATCAAGTGCTTCTCGACTACTTGACTCTGCATAAAAAAAATAATAAATGGCATCTCTATCCCTACTAATCCACTCTCTCTCTATCTCTATCTCTCCCCCCCTCCCCCAAGAGAAAAATTCAATTTAGACTTATTCATAAAGTTAATTAAAAATATCATCCATATCTAAAGCAATTTAGACTTATTCATAAAGTTGATTAAAAATATCATCCATATCTAAAGTAATGATAGCAAACACAAGGCTTGGTCAGAAATGGTGGTCCCCGCCACCACATTAGAGTTGGAATTGGTCAAAATATTGAAAATACTGCACTTGTGTTTGGTATTACCATCAAAATAATATTAGAAGGCCGCCATCTCATAGAGTGCTTCTTTGACAGGGTGTTAGGCAAGATGACAAAGCATTCTTTACACATACAAGGAAATTAAAAATTCTTTGGCTTTACATTCAAGAAGACCTTTGGATGTTGCAGGTTTAAGAAAGCGTCAGCGGAACCACAGAGCGGTGAGGAGACAGCATCAAATTCGAGAAGCAAAAATTTATTCCCTTACCATTTTACAGAATAATATTATATTGGAAACAAATGTGTTACCAATCAGCTGAAATATTCAGCAAAAGGGAAAAAGAATGGGAAAACACTAGCCAAATATGGAATACTGACCTCTACTCATAACAATCTTAAGAACTTTCATCATTAACAATCTAAAAATTTCAGAAAATGAATATGATTCACAGTTTCTAGATAATCACAAAAATATGATTTTTCTGAAGAAAAAAATGATTAATGCGATTGCCATCCCCATAATTTAAGGTTGACAGTCGTATTAATTGGAAAAATAGCTTCCCTAAGTTTGATAAATCTCAAGGACATTAATCAGAACAAATAGCACCTTTTATAAACATAATTTACGAAGAGAAACACATGATGTTTTCAAAAGCCAGAAGAAAAACACATAAGATTCTCTTTTCCTAGTTAAGAAGAAGTCAATTTGTGTCCTTGAGGAGCCACTCTTATAAGTCACCAAACATTCCTCTCTCTTCCTAAAAAAGGTGTTCGTCACCATGAGATCATAAGCCACTACAAACTCCAAAATATCCTTCCCTTCTTCATTTCTATTACCATAATCATATCCCCCATGTACTCCTATGTATCCATCTACGTCGCATCCTATATGACCGTTCAAATCTCCGCCTATGAAGACCATCTCTGCTTGAAGTATCTCTAATAGCACTCCTTCCAAGTCTTTCCAAAACCTCTCCTTATGTACATCTCCAAAGCCCACCTGGGGTGCATAAGCACTAATTACGTTTACTATCTTTTCTCCTAACACTAACTTAATTGCAATAATCCTATCTCCATAGCGGTTTACATTAACTATATCTTCCTTTAGGTCCTTACTTACTACTATGCCGACTCCATTTCTCGATCTATTAAGTCCCGTATACCATAACTTATACCCAGTCCTCTCAATCTCTTTAGCTTTCTGTCCCACCCACTTCGTCTCTTGCAAGCAAACAATTGCGATTCTTCTCCTTTCCATTGTATCCACCACTTCCATAAGCTTCCCAATTAAGCTCCCAATATTCCAAGTACCTAATCTCAGCCTTCTATTTTGGACTAGCTTCCTTACCCCCCCACCCGTCCAGGAAAGTGTGAGGACCCTTGCCTATTTAACACTGCACCCGGGCGCCGATGCAGCAGTCCTTGCTCATTTAACACTGTATTCGGACCATACAGCGCATCGCTAAGTATGGAACGCCCCCACGAAATCTCATTAGGTGTCGAAAAATCCATGAAAAAGATTCGACAAAGTTTTACGCTGACTGTCAACTACCTAACACAACCCTCCTCCTTTACCCGGGCTTGGGACCGGCTATGAAAAAAAAGAACATAGGCGGAGTTTCAAAATAAACTTCTATAACTACAAAAAGATTTCAAAGAAACTTTATGGTGCTGACTCTATGCAATGCTCGATTTCCTAAATAGAACAACAGTAGCAACTTGAGGTTTTCACCACCCAATTATAGACAATGTTTGTAACAAAACCAATAAATTTTCTTCAATGGGTAAAAGCATACATTTCATGGACCCATTTTACAGGGTAATATATTGATCCCTATGGAGAAGAATTCAGAAAAGCAATTCTCTGAACCTTAGAAAAGATTCTTCAAAAGTTAAACAGTCATTCAACATAGAATCGTTTTTTTAAGGAAAAATTGAATAGCTTTTCCTGGTCACACATCAAAGACTCCAAGGTACATTTAGAATGTGCTTTGTGTTTTTCTTCTTTCACACTGACAAATAGGAATTAGATATCTTTCAGTAATAGGTTTCAATGTAGAGTGTTCATGCTACCCAATTTTCCTCAAGCACATTGCAATGTTGCAGCATGCCTCACTATGGAATTGAAAAAATCTAATTTACAGAATCTGAATCTGATTCCAATTCTTTTGAAGATGGAAAGGATGCATATGATATGAGGGTGTTGAGTCTTTCCCAGGTCAAGAAAGTTGTGACGTCATGTATTATCATGCCCCTGTTGCAATTTTACGAAGAAATTCCATATAAAAAGATGAAAGAATACCATATAAAACGGTTATTTGAGACCATTCTATCTGTGCCACATTCCTGTCTGAAATTCTGCTTCTTCTCGTAAGTTCTAAAAATGGTTGCTGCTTCGAGGTTGTGTGCTTCTCAAAAGGCATAAGATAAGTAATATTAGTTATGATGGATACTTAGGTGAGCAAAGCACAGCTAGAGACTAGAGTCTAGGATGCTTTTCCTTGGACTTCTATTTGCTTGTTAAAACAAACAATGTTGAATTGCTGTTCAACTACCATGCTCCATGCTTTAAAAGTTCATTAAATTTACAAGAAAAGTTAAAATATTATAATTCTTGCTGATACAATGAAAATTAAAGACAAGCGCCAAGTTTATTAAACAAGAAATTCGCTTCCACAAATTTGGATATGTACTGTAAAGTTTGGTCCATTTTATTAAGTAGATGACCAGGTAAACTATGTGATGGTCAAGAAATTATTCTTATTAGGGTCATGGTTCAAAGTCTCGGTCGCGGGCATTGTATCGGCTTGAAAATTTTTGATGCGGTCGCGGTGTCGCGTCGTGATATCGGGCGACACGTAATATTTTAACTTTTTAATTTAAAAAATAAAAAAAAAATAGAAATATTCTAAATAATAAAATGAATATATTACATAACCAAAAATATAGTAATTATTTTACTAAACATCAGATAACTACTTATAACATGCGAATAAGCTAATTTTTTTTCCTCTTTTACACAAATCACCGAGAAATCGTTTGTTTTATCAATTTCTCGCCGCGACAATTAGTCGTCTTAGTGTATCACCAAGATATCGGCTTGTCTCGGCCGTGACAGCGCGAGATGACTACTCTTAACACATTTTTTGATGCGCGTTGAGATCTCGTCGCGTTGTCCATTGAATCCGATACGTCTCGGACGATATTTTGAACCATGATTAGGGTGGATGACTGATTCATACTTGCTAAAATGACAACCTCTTATTATAATTTCATTTACTTGGGAGATAGCCGGCAGAAATGGGTTTGAGCTATAGACTAAGAAGGATGGACACCAACATGGATGCACCAACAGAGATATTTTCAAAAAAATACTAGAAATGACATGCAAGCCAAGGACACAACAAAATTATATATTTTTATATTCCTTAGATATTAATATTTAATTCAAATATAACACTAACTAAAATTAAAAATCATGCATTTTGTAGCTTGAAAGTCAACAAAAAAGTTATATAATAATTACATTCCATCTTAAATAATAAGAACTAAAACTCTATAGCTTAAAAATCCACAAGGAAGTCACATAATAATCATATTTCATCCAAAATGATAATTAACAAAACACTATAACATGAATCCATAAATTCTAAAATTTTATTAGATTCCATTAAATCTTCGAAATATAAACTAACAAACAAAGGGCTTTTTAATTTTATTTTAAAATTTATTTTTCCCACAAGTGAACCCCACTTAAAAAGTTTCACATATTATTAGAAAAAAAAATGCTGTCTTTAAAATGAGTCCATGACATGTTTAAAATGTATTTGAAGAAAGAGAAATAAAAAAAAAAAGCAAAAGGCGAGTCAGACACATGTCCAACATGAATCCATCCGGTGTACTTCGTGAGTGCGATTCAGAGGCAACACCTTTGACGGTGAGTCTGTGAATCCTAGACTGTAGAAGTACCAAACTTAAAAAGAGACCAAAACCCAAACTTGTGGTAAACAATAATGCAACCATCATCCTTCACTAGTTAATATCTCCAACATCTAAAATGTCCACGCCTTTGAAATGAGCCTAACATCAACATCTTAAATCTCAATACACCTACCTATTTATTCAATCCACACAGAAGCACCAATAATCAAAGCTCCGCACCCAAAATTGACTATAAAAACCAATTTTGAAAGAAGCCTAACAGCAACATCTTAAATCTCAATACACCTACCTATTTATTCAATCCACACACAAGCACCAATAATCAAAACTCCGCACCCAAAATTGACTATAAAAAACAATTGGGTAGTAACTACTTCGAGTAACAGTTTCAATAATTTTCAAATTGAATTATGGAGCCTAAATTTCACCTATGCCGAGATAAGAAATGAATACTCCACCAGGAAAGCTCATAGCAGAATAGGAGGACTTACTGAAGATAAGCTTGTCAAGGCTCTCATTCCGTACATACTCGTACACGAGCAGCTTCTCTTCACCGTATGCACAATAACCCAACAAATTCACAACATTACGGTGCTGCACATGCGCCAACAGCTTCGCTTCGGTCACGAACTCTTTCTTCCCCTGGTTCGAGCCCTGCGAGAGCTTCTTCACTGCAATCTCTCTTCCATCATTCAATTTCCCCTAAAAAAAAAACCATCAATTATACATACATACATATAAACACACAAATACCTTCACACACAAAATACATACACGTGTATATAGATATGGAAGGAGTCAAATTAGGCGGATTACCCTGTATACAGGACCAAAGCCGCCTTCCCCAAGCTTGTTAGTCGGGTGGAAACCTTTAGTTGCGGAAAATAGGGTATCAAAAGGTATTTGCTTCTGCTCTCGCGCGGCGATTTTCTCCAAGTCTTCCGCTTTGCTTCCGTCTGATCGATCAAATTACAGAGCCATCAAAAACAGAGTTCAACACCGGATTGATAATAAAAACAAAAATATCACGTAAACACCTACAGATATGTGCAAAAGTGACACAATTGAGAAGAAAAGTACAAACCCTTGTTAGATTTGAAAGGTTTGAGGAGATTACGAACGAAGCCCTTTGATTTGGTCATGCTTCCTCACGATAAGCCCATGAAGAGGAAGAAGATGAATAGAGAGAGAGAGAGAGAGAGAGAGAGAGAGAGAGATTGAATTGAATTGGGTCTCTTCTGTATGTTGTTGTGACTGTAAAGATGATTTTGATTTTTGGACTTTTTGAGAGTAAAGTTATCTCTCTCTGATCTAAGAAAACAAGGCTGCAACGCAAGCTTCAGCGGACCAAAACAGAGGGGGGGGGGGGGTGCTGTTGACCATCTGGTGGAAATATATAAAGCTTTTAAGATATCTCAGCACTCTTCCGTTTCTGATTTGGTGCTCAAAAAAGTGCGATTGACGTCGTCATGGGCCGTGCGATTGACGTCGTCAGTGGGCGTGCTTTATTTCTTTGTTGGTTTTCCTACCCTTTCTTTTCTTGTCCCTTTCGTTTCATACAAATAACTATACTCCAATAATAGTTGATTGGATTATTTTAGGTCTCATTTAGGGTTTCTTTTTTTATTTTTTATTTTTTATTTTTAAACATAAAAAAATAGTTCAAAATTTATTTAATTACTTATATTTTTAAAATTTATTTTAAAAAATAAAAAATAAATTTACACATAAAATAAAGAATAATAAAAAATTATTTTGAAAGTTTTTAACCCCAAGTAAGAAAATTCTCAAAATAAAAAAAATAAAGTATTTTTTATTTTTTCTGTTTTAAAATTTTTAACATGTAAAATATAAATAAAAAAATAAAAATAAACCAAACACAATCTTAATGTTTTTATTAAGACGCCCTAGTCAAATTACGAGCTAACCAACCAAAAATAAGAAGGACTTCTAGGTATACCCGTGTGTCCGTGCGAATTAAGGAAGAATATTTATATGACTTTTTAAAATTCTGATTACGTCTCTAGTATCGACTTAACAATTTCTAGAATTTGATGGATTATAGATCAGTTTGGGGTAATAAAAAATTTTAAAAAATAGTAAAAAGTAATAAAAAAATATTAAATGTTATTTACTTTTTATCTAATTGTATGAATTACTAACTCACAATTTATCTCACTTTATCTCATTTTTTGTCACTCTAAACACACCCCATATTGGACAAATTAAGGTTGATTAGCTAAGATTGTGGCTTTTAGCTCAGTGGTTAAGAGCCTTTCCTGCCCGCTCATAACTCGAGTTCGAGTCTTCCCCCTCCCCTTAAAAAAAAAAAAAAAAATTCACCTTTCAAAAAAAAAAAAAAAAAGGTTGATTAGCTAAAAAGGAAAGAAAATAGAAGAAAGTTTCATTAATGACATACGATAAGAGTATGTTTGGATCTCTAAAATTTGATATAAAAGTACAGTCTTGTAATTCATAAGCGTGTAAAAAATTAGAATTTCATGAAAATTTTTGAGTTTTTTTAAGGCTCCAAACGGATTCTTTATTCTCTTATGCTATGTTGGATACGTGAGTATTGAATGAAATGAAATAAAATAAGAGATGAGAATGAAATTAAATGAGCATTTTATTCCTTTATTTGGTTGCCAACAGAAAAATTTTGAGAATTAAATAAACATTTAAATTCTCATAATTTGATACATGGTTTAAATACGATCAAATGTCACAAAAATTACTAACATTAATAAATTAAAAATTATAAAAATAAATTTTCTTTTTAGAATATGAATTTAGGCCCAAAAAAAAGAGCTCAAAGACATAATTATCATTTTACGATTTGAGTTTGGATTAATCCAAATTTTCTTTTAACTATTGAGAAATATGTCAATGACTATTTTGTAACTTTTTAGTAAACCTGAAACACAAATATAGGACAAAAATGTGTCTAAGGGTGAAATGCTAATTTTACAATTCAAGTTTAGATTGGGCTGAAATTTGCTTAAACATTAAGAAACATGTTGATAAATATTGTTTTAGTATTTTGGACACTCTAGAATGTGAATCTAGGCAAGAAACGAGCATAGGGGTAAAATTTTAATTTTACAGTTTGAGTTTAGATCAAACCAAAATTTACTTAGTTATTAAAAAATATGTTAATAGATATTTTTTAACCTTTTTAGAAAGCTTGAAATATGAATCTAAGCAAAAAATAAGCCTGGAGATAAAATCGCGACTTTACGACTTGAGTTTGAATCTAGCCTAACTTGCTTAACTATTAAAAATCATGTTGATGAATATTTTCTAATACTTTGGGCAACCTAGAACGCAAACTTAAGCAAAAAATAGGTCTAACGTTAAAATTGTAATTTTGCAGTAGTTTATATCAAATCAAAATTTGCCAAACTGCTAAGAAGTATATTTATAAATATTTTTTTCACCTTTTGAAAAGACTAGAATATGAATTTGGACAAAAAGTAATGTAAAGTTAAATAATCATTTTACGATTTGAGTTTAAATTTGGGCAAAATTTCCATAACTATTAATTGAATCATGTCAATGAATTTCTTTTTGCATTTTGGGCTGTAAAAAATGTGAATCTAGAGAAAAAGGGCTTAGGGTAAAATAGGGGTTAAATTTTATGTAACTTTTAAGAAACATGTCAATAATATATTTTAGCCTTTTTAAAAGGTCCAACATACAAATCTGCACAAAAAATAGGCTCACGCGTGAGATAGTCATTTTACGTCTTGAGTTTGGTTTGGCATGAAATTGCTTTAGGGGTAATAGAAATTCCTTCTATATTGAGGGAATGAAAATTAGGTAATGGAATAAAATAAGGATTCTTAGGTAATAGTTATTCTCGTTCTAAAAAGTTGTACCAAAAGCAATAATATAGTGAAATTGTAGAAATAACCATTTTTATTCTTTTACATCAAACTGTGCTTTAGAGGAGCTCCCGTGAGGGGGACAACCTGGGAGGGAAGGAGAAGAGGGTAGGCTTTAGGGAATAAATCTAACCATTAAGAGTATTGCCAGCAACTTTTCATCCAAATTTCTATTCTACAGAGTTACAATACCAGTTAACAGTATAGAGAGTCACTTTCTACTCTTGTGTACTCAACAGATTCCTTTTTCAGATTCTCCATATCAGCTAGGGATGACTATCTCAGATGACTCGTCAGTACCCTATCCGATCCCCGTCGTAAACTGATCAGGGATTCGGGAATTTTTGGGAGGATATGAAAACAGTTTTTTTTTTAAATTTTGGAGATTGAGTAAGGTAAAAATATGAATCTGTCCTCAACCTATACTCTACCCGTTCTCCAATTGTGTAATTTGCCGCGCATGATTACGTGGATAAGCATGGCTGTAACAACCAAACCCATTACTGTTATTAGCATTGCCATATTTGGCACAATGTGAGAAGTGCAGGAATAGCTCAAAAATATAGAGAACAGAAATTTCTTTCAGAGGAAATTGTTGTGTGTTTCGGCTTTTAAGTTGGAAATTTGATTGCATTTATACAGGCAGAAGGGAAACTTGGGACAAAGAGCTTTCACAAGCAAGATAATATTTATTATTATTATTATTATTATTATTATTATTATGTTTTGACTCTTTCTGGGATTTTAATGTGTAATGAACGTGTCAAAGTTGAGGACAATTATGAATTGCCATGAAACTCAATCTCAACAAGAATAATCATTTATAGATATATATTTTTTCTTTTCATGTATATACATATATAGATGCATTTTTATGTGTTTTTTTTTTTTTTCATTTTAGGTACTCGATTCCTCGTGGGAATTCCCGTTCACTGTTTGGGATGGAGAAGGGAGATAAAAATAAATCTTCGGCGAAAATCGGCTAGAGCATAGAGATTAATTTAAGTTAGAGATCGAGTATGGGGATAGGTGTATCCATACCCAACCCGACCTAAGCCCATCCCTAATATCAGTAGATTTTGTAAATTAATAAAGTTAGTAGTTTTTTTATTTTGTCAAAATTTTAATGTCGAATGAACATTTTTTGCAATTTGAGTTGAAATGTACATATTTTGAAAATATAAATCTTAATAAATATTTTTTGAATTTTTAATGAATTTTAATAAATTTTAACAAATATTATTTGAAAATATAAATTTAATAAATTTTTTAATTTTTAAATATTTTAATTAATTTTAGTAAATACTTTTTAAATTTTTAAATTTTAATAAATATTTTTTAAAATATAAATTTAATAAATATTTTTAAATTTTGAATTAAGATGGATACTGTTTGGAAATTTGAATCCAACAGTCAAATTTTCAAAATTGGGAGTGATGTGGCAAAGAGAAGATGTATAGGAAGAATGTTTTTCATTCATTAGATATTAGAAACTAATTATACTGTTGGGAATGAAATAGAGAAAAGGTATAGGAATAGTGATACTATTTGGTGGTGCTTTTTACGAATAATTCTTATTTTTAAAGATAAAAATTGAAATGAGGAAACTGCCGGCAATAGTCTAAAGCTAAAGCCGTGTAGCCAATATTCAAGACACCACCCAAATTCGCCAGAAAGATACCGCTAAATGTAAGGACTTCGCAAAATACAGACACGTCGACAAATGTAATATGGGATGGGCAATACTATGATTAAATATTTAATCAAATTATTTTATATGTGATAAATTAAATATTTAATTATCGTATTTCTTATGCTAGCCTGCATTTGTCGGGTGCATGTATCTTGTAGAGTCCTTGCACTGAGCAACATTACTCTGGGCTATGTTTGTTTTGAGTGGTTGGATAGTAGAATATAAGTAATATTATGGGATAATATATGAGATTTGATATAATATAGAATTAACTTTTTATGTGAGATTATTTTTTTGGTGTTTAGTTAGTGAGATATAAAGCGAGATAAATGATATAATTTGATGTAAGATGTGATGAGAAATAATTTTGGACTTTTAGATTTTAGTGGGAAACAAATCCAGAGATGGAGTAGAAGTAATACCATATCTCCCATGGTATTACTTATCTCCCATTTTGAGGATATGAAATCTAATCCGGAGTTGTAATACTACAAACTAAACACATGACTAAAGTCAACTTAATAAAAAATAGTAGGCTGCTTATTCAATCCTCTAATTTTATCCTCCCAAACAAACATTGCCCCTGGGTATTTGAGCGATGCTTTGAATGTGGAATAAGGGCTTTATCCATAAGGATTTGAAACTGAATGAGATATAATTTAGTTACATAATTGTCTGATGGGTTACTTTTTAAGTAATGATTTGCCATTAGTTGTGGTTGGCTTTTGTTCTTCTTTGTATATAAATACATTTTCTACCTCATTTTTTATCCTCTGAACTGGAATTACAGCTGTCATTCTCTTGACATCTATGAGATTTTCTTGATTTTCCTTCTTGTCCGCATGTTTTCTCATTATCCAAACAGGCTCAATGACATACATTGCCTTTTTTGTTCCAACTCTTTATGGTTATAAATATTTTTTTTTTCTTACATTTGTTGATCATTTTCTAAATGTACACGGGTCTGCATCAAAAATTGAAAATCTCTTCAGTCCTTTCATAAATTTGTTAAAATAAGTTAAAATTAAGGTCCTCAGATCTAAAAATGGACTCCATGCATGTAACGTACTAGAATTTTAAATTTTGATAAACAGATTTTATTTGATTTTCCAGTGATTTCAAAATTTAATTTCTAATATAAGTTAGAATTCTGGTTATTAAAAAAAATATTTTGAAATAATCAATCTACCTTGTATTAAAAGTTTTATATATTAAAATTTATTTAGAACATTGAGATCTATTAAATATATAATATTGGGCCAAACAACACTTAACTCATTTACCCATTCAGTTAACAAACTCATTTTCCTAACTCATATGCCTATTTAAATTGATTACTTAAATTGATTAACCCATAATACTCAGTGACTTTATTCACTAGGCTACAAACTCTTGACAGAACTAGTGCAGCAACCCATCGCCATGGTCCCTCACTTAAATCCTGGCCGCTCAAGGTGAGAATCGAACATGCGACCTGAGTATATCACTCAAACCTTAAACTTGACTCCCGCTCCACTAGACTAACTAAGGGTGGGTTTAATAAAAGTTAAAAAATTAACTACTAAAAAGTTAGTATGTGACACCCTAAATTTTTAATATTTTTAACTGTATTATTAATTTAATTTTTATTTTATGATTAAAAATTATAATTGTATTTATTTTGTTTTAATTTAAATTAATTAGTTGACTAATTAAATTAAATTAATTAATTAATCAATCCAGTGGGTGGTTCGGCTAAGCCTCACGTGCCTAGCCTTTGCTTTGATTAATTGTGAAGGGGCTTGGTGTTGTTAAATGTGGGTGGTGTGTAAGCCTTTTGAGAAGCCATGTGGCAAGTTAAAAAAAAAAAAAAAGAGAAAACTCATGAAACTTCTAGAAGTTTTTTGTGCCACATGTATATATATATGTGTGTGTGTGTGTGTGTGTGTGTGTGTGTGTGTGTGTGTGGTGTGTAAGGGTGGATAGGAATGAGTGAAGAGGAAAAAAAAAAAAAAAGAATAAGAAAAGTTGGCCACGGGTGTGTATGTGTGAGTGTGTGTGTGGTAAGCTGGGCGGAGAAAGAAACCGAGAGGGAGAAGTAGAAGAAAAAAAACAGAGAGAAAAGAAAAGAAAATAAGGGAGGAAAGGAAAGGAAGAGAAGGAGAAAGTTGTGAATTTTGGGTAAATTACTGAGTTAAGTTATTTTATTTTGTTAGTTTAAAATTAATATTTTAGAAGGTTAAATAAAATTAAATATGTAAAAAAAGAAATTGTTATGTTTTGTTTGATTTAATATCTGAGTTGTATAATTTATTTTGGTTAAACTGAGGATTAGGAAATAGTTAGCAGCAACCACTCAATACCTTCATGTTGTCAAAAAATTAGCTATCAGGTGGGTGTATTAAATTTAAAGGTAAAAAATAATAAATATGAATTAATAATTGTATCCCTTTGATATTTAATTATTGTGTGATAAATATATATATGTGTGTATTGATTGTTGTGGGTTAATTTTATTAACGGAAATTTTAAATTATTTTAAGAAAATTAATCGGGATAGCTAATATTCTTATTTAAAGAATTAACTGAATAGTAAGATAGATTATTCATGAATTTATGAGGTTAATGGTGGACTATAAGTATTTATGGAGTAATAATTAGAAATTAATTATATTCATTGTTAATTAGTAAATTGTAATTTTTTATTGGTTGTGAATAGTTGTAGTGACGTTAAATTGGGGCTATTCATGGAACGATTATATTATGTATGTTGGTAAATTAATTCACAATTATGGAATTATAATATTTTAATTGAGTGATTAATTGTGTTGATGAAAATAATATTAATTATTCCTGAATTAACTATATCGATAGTAAAGTAGAAAATACTTACCGAATAATGGATGTGAGGAAATAAAATAATAATATGGATTAATTGTGTTAGTGGTAAATTTGAAAATTAGGGGAAAAATTGATACTTCCATTTGTAAGAAACATTAATTGCTTATGAACTACTAGTGTTAGTAGTAGATTAAAATTATTTACAAAATGTTGATGGTGAGAGGGTATGCTCTAGGAGCAATTACTCGCGTTAATAATAAAATATTAGTTGTTCATATTTATGGCTTATATATAATTATGTGATGGTGAATGGAGAATAAATGTGGAAATTAATGTTTTTATGAGATATTATGAATTACTTGTATTGCGAGTAATGAGAGATTTATTTAGGAAATGTGTATGGGTTGATGTTTTATGTGAGAAATTATTTATTGTTTGTGAATCACTTGCGATAATGATAAAGTATGGTTGTTTATGGTATGTTCAATGTGAAGTGATATTTTGCTTGATGAAAATAAAACTAATGAAGCATAGTGATAATTAAAAATGACAAACACTACTGCATAGCATGGATTGTATGCCTTACACGTGTATTAAGACCAGATGGGGTCAAGTCAGATGGGACCAAATATGAGGCTAGATGGGGTCAAAGTTTGAGGCCAAATGGGGCCAAGCTAGATGAGACTAATTGTCACGCCCCCGAAATCTTAAGGTCCCGAAGGGTGAGTTTAAAATGAAAATTTATCGCACCTGACTTACTGTAGCCCTACCATTTACATTTTTAGAGTTCCTGACCATTCTTTCCATTTATATAATCAATAAAACTGATTACTTTTATGACAAATCGCATACCCAATTAGAATTAAAACTGGATAATATCACCCATATTCGTTTATAAAGCAGTATTTTTTTTTTTTACATACATTAAACTTTAGAGGTTATTACATAAAAAAGGAAAATTTATTTAATACATCTGTAAGATTTAGTAGTTAGGCCGGTTGTTCTAGGTTTCGGGGTCCGCACTTGCAACACAATCTATAGGGACGTGAGCACCAAGCCACATGTGCTCTTAACGTATAGATTTATACTTTTTATAATGCCTTTTAAGAATTATGTAAAATAATGAATGTAGTAAGAAATTATCAAATACGTCAATACGTAGTAGAATAAAACATATCATTCGTAACTTTTAGTTCTCTTATCAATCTTTCTTCATTTATTATTTTCTTTTCTCATGGTGGAGAAGGATACTTTACAAGACTGTCCCACAATTACAGTGGTAGTCTAAAACTATCGCTAGTTCATATAATTATACTAGTCACAAAGCACCCCTGCATCGTTGTTTAGGGATCCGAGTCCAAGGGCCACGATGAGCCTTTACCACATTCGTCGTTGTTTTGGATTACTAGTCCATGGGCACGATTTACCAAACTCTGCGCAGGTTTAGGGTCTTTCAACTTAAGGGTATCTCTTGACCCTCCCTATTTTTATATAATACCTTCACTTTCCCCACAAAATCAACATTTTCTTAAGTTTCCCTTTACGTTGTTAAAGCTTAGCAATAATATCCACGAGTGTGTATCAGCTTTCACAATTTCACGTTTCCATTTTATCATCTGTTTCACAATAAACACATATTCAGCATGTTCCAACAAATTATAGCATGTCTCGATATTGAATAGAAAATTTCATCAATTTAATCACAATTTCAATGCCACTGAAAATATAGTTATCAACTTAATATTAATTTAATAATAATATAAACTTAACCTCACAATTATTTCCTATCAAAATAAACATCACAAAAAATATAAATAATACATTAATTTCTCTATCTCGTTCCTTTGTTGGAGAAGTGGAAATTTGTCGTACGCGAGCACCGAATCACCTTTTCAAAATTGGACAGCGCAGGCGCGTGAGGAACGATTTTAATTAAAAGGCTTAGAAATTAATTTGGGTTAGAAAACTAACCTTTTTCCTTCCTCTCTCTTCTTCCTTCTCATTTTTTTTCCTTTCCTCCTCATTTTTTTCCTCTCGATTTTCTTTTTTTTTTTTTCCGGATTGGTATGTCTGACGGCATCCCCCCCTTTCCCATATATATATATATATATATATGCAAAGCCCCGCATGTGGGGCTTTTTGAATGGCCCACTTTCCCCCTAGGATGAAGCTCCGTTATGATGCTAATTATAGAAGTGTGTTGTTGGCAAAGAGATGTGGAAAGCCTTGGTTACCAAGGCTAATGAGGCTTCAAGCCCTTGGCTACCAAGTGTCTATGCAATGATCAAATTTCTCCCTTTTTTTTTTCGATCGTCACACTAATGAGATATGCTTATTAAAACCACTGTCCAAAGTTGAGATCTCAACTCATAAGCCAGATAGGGCCAATTGCATGTGGCATTAACATTTGAAGGAGTATACATCACATAGGCATATCTAGGCACTGTCAAATGGGCCATGTATCGACCACGATGTGATGAGACAAATTTTATCATTATTGGGTATGATACAATGATGTGATAAGATTAATGATAAAAAAAATACAGATAATGATATGACGACTTATGTGTGTTATTGCCGAACGGGGCATGTGCTGATCATGATGTAATAAATTATATCATTACCAAACATGGTACAATAATATGCTGAGATTGATGATTGAGAAATAGTGATAATGATATGATGACATATATGTGTTCTTGCCAGACGGGATATAATGTGATATTGAGAATTGATGAATGAACATAGTGTTACAAATGAGATGTGATAATGTTATCATTGCCAAATTCAATTCTTTGTTATTTGTGGGACTTTTGGATGATTGTAAATATATTTACCATGAGACTGTTAGTTGAGATGAAATGTAATGACGATGTGAAGGAAAAGTGACATTAAAATCAAATGGCGAATAATTTATTATCTTTTATTTTAAGTTTAATATTTCTACTGAGTGTGTGACACTCACCCCTAAATTTTAAACGTTTCAGGTTGAGATAGGAATGACTGCGCGTACTGGAAGAGAACATGAGTCACTTGTTTTAAACTTAGCCTTGTTTTAAGATTTTTTTTTTTTTTTTTTTTATGTTTGGGGTAATGAACATAAAGTTATACTACGTAAAATGTTATATTTTTCGTATACACATAACATGGGATTAAGTTATAGAAGGATTTATGAGGGTCCACCCCATTGAAAGGTTTAATTATGTATCTTAAAAAAGGGGTGTGACAAATTTGGACATGAAATTATCAAAATACCATTGGTATTTTAGTTTTATTAAAAAATTAGATTAATCTAAAATAAGGGTATTTTGGCTTTATTAAAAGAATCAAATCCAAGTATTTTTTATTTTTTATGAAATGAAGTGCATTCTCTCACAATATTATTAAATACTTTTGCGCACAATATTAAAAAATTTAACATAATAAATTTTATAAATAATAAACTTAATAATAATTATACTTTTTTTTAAGGAATGAGGGACATTCCTATTAAATCTCAAACTTTATTGAAATGATCAGTTGAACCATTAAACTGTAAAAAGTATATTAATCTATTTAATATTTAATAATAATTTATATTTATCGATTTAATATTTAATAATAATTTTTTCTATCCCTACAAAATAATAATAATTATTTCTCTTTTACTTTTAATTTCGACATAACCCGTCATCCTCTTTGTAGGTATACCTTGTGCTCTCTTAATGAAAATTCTAAATCCATACCTATTTCTTCGGTTTTTTTTTTTTTTTTTTTTCTCCGGTGGGCGTTGGTTGGGGTCTGGTCTGCCAGCGACAAGGCCATTGATTGAAACCCACTTAATAAGTCTGGTCAATAATTAAATTGCAGCCGTCCATGAATTAATAACCCATCACTTTCACTTAATAAGGCTGGTGAATAATTAAAATTGCAGCCGTCCATGAATTAATGACTCATCACTTTCATTTTCATAAACACGCCCGGATTCTGGTCTTTCTCGGCGGTCAATTCCAGATGGAGATCGAGGCCCGGAAGGAGTACTTTCGGTGCACCGCGGATCGTCGAATTATTTATCCGTACAATATATCGGTGCATCGGACCTATCCTAACCCGATCGAGGCTAGCCTGGAGATCAAAAGGCTTACATTTAGACTTTATTTTATTTATTTATTATTATTATTATTATTATTTTGTATAGGAGAGTGCAACAAAATAAATGAGAATGGAAGGGTTAAAAAGTCATTGTGAAAACTAAAAAGTTATATTAACTGTGCTTTGATCAAAACAAAATTAGCAAGTACGTACCAATTGGATGTCCACTTTTAATAACTTTTGGTATTTTTTTTTTTTTGTTAAACGTTGCTATTACAATTTTGATGCATTTAGTCAAATAAGTAGTAATTTCAGCCATTTTTTTTATAATTTTTTGATGTTTGATAAAATTTTTGATAATTTTTAATAATTCTTAGTAACTTTTAAGTTGAGTTAATTATTATAACTGAGTAGAAAAGTAGTAACAATTGATATTTTATTAAATACCCAAAGAGGGAATTTGGTAGTTTTTTGGCAAAAAAATTGGTTGCCAAACGGTGCTGCAGTGCATTTGAGAGGATCCGTGGCTCACCTATATAAAATTGACACATAAAATACATTTTTATTTTCCTATATAAATAAAAAATATATGTGTATATATATATATATACACTAGGAATCGCTTGTCAGTGTTTAAAGACATAAAAGCATAATTTACTCTTAAAGGAGCTCAAATTAATGTAAATTTGTAAAACAAACATACACAAAAAATTATAAAAATAATTTGTGAAAATAAAAACCACTAATCAAAATACAAAAATGTATTCATATAGCATTTCATAAATATGTAAAATATTATCATGGGTATGTTTGGAGTTGTATAAAAGTGTATAAAATAAAATAAAATTGTAAAAGTAAATGTCTCGTAATTCATGCAGTGAGTGAAAAATTTTAATTTTTTATCTCGTAATTCGTGTTTGTAGAGATCTGTAATATTTTATTTTATTTTGTTTAGCTCCAAACGTATCCCACATTTTTTAAAATATTAATTTAAAAATTTTTTTAAAAATATTTAAAAAATATGATGAGAGTGAAAAAATGTATTTTCATATGAAGTGACCGAAAATACATTTAAAATTTAGAGAAAAAGAAGTAATTCTGGTTGTTGAATAAATTCAAAATGTTAAAACACTAGAAAGGTTAAGAATATCTTAAATTCAAAATTTTAAACTTTCTCGTTGCATAGTTGTAGATGTACGAGGAGGAGCTAAGAATTTTGTTTCTCAAGTTTAAACTCCGGTACAACTAAAAACAGTGACACATCCAATTTATACAGTCAAAGTGAACGCGAAAGCCTTCAATTACGGAAAAAAATGGAAAAAAAAAAAAAAAAAGAAAAAAGCTTTGATACGTCCAAATGCATAGTCAAAATGAACCTTTGCGAGTCTATGCACCAAATGCCCCCAATTAAACAATAGAGTGATTCTAGAATTGGTAAAATCGTTCGACGCCAGCCCTTGAGGAAAACGAAGGGACATAAATTAATACCCAACGCGCCAACCCGCAATTGACAAAGTCAAGAGTATCGTACCCACCAATTTGTTGAATAACCACATCTTGAACAACAAGAATTCACACACCCACGCACAAACACACACACACATTCATATTCATGGTAGCTTCTGTTTGAAAAGGTATTTTTGTCATTTTAAATATATATATATATATATATATTTTTTGAGTGTGTAAAATTTGTTTCTTATTTGTTATAAAAAATAAAAGTAAACAAAAATAAAAATCAAGAAAATATTATTGACGCGTAAAAGACAGCTGTTTTGTAGAATGTTGTTATTTTTTTTTTATTTTGAGAAAAATGTGAAAAGTATACCCTAATCTTACTATAAAAAGAAAAACGAAAATCAAATTTTGATTAGAAAAAGTAAAAAAACACGTTACAAAAATTGCTTGTGTGGCAGAGCCTTAACAAAAATAAGGTCGGCATGTAATTACCAATCTCTATTTTACTTTGTTATCGTGTCCTGTTATTAATGTTTATGGTAAATTGTTATTGGACCACGAAGTAAGGATTTGCTTGGGAAGAGTAGTTTGAATTTGTGCTTTTGGCTATTTAGATTTTTTATTTTTTATTTTTTGAAATGATCAAATATATATTTTTTACATTCAAAACTCTTTTTAAATCATGAAGGGTATAAATGTTAAATTAATAAAAAGTTAAAAACTAACTAATAAAAAATTAAATTTTTTTCTTATCAAACACAAAATATATATATATATATACATATATATAATTTTTAGTAGCTAGTTAGTAACTAGTTAAAAAATAAAAAATAGCCTTTTCTTTTTTCCCCAATTAAGCTTAAATTATATAAGCCTCATCTCAACAAAGTCTTATTAAAATTATGTCTCATTTTATTTTCTCTTAATACACGTACTCCATCCCACTTGAAAATTTGTACAATTAAATTTTTTCAAAATATATATATATATAATTAAATAATTTTATTCTTATTTTTAATTTTATAATTTCTAATAAAATAGTTATCTACCATAACGTCAAAAATTCATGAAACGTTAATTTTGGTAAGTAATTTTTTTTTTTAATATCCTTTACACTCTCATCAATTTTAAATTATGAGTCACATAACTTCTAAAAATCATTTCCAATTATGCTATTTAACATTTAAAATTTTTAATCATCCTATCATTTTTTGAAGTAACTATATAAATTGGGCGTGTACTTTCTAAAACATATATATATATATATATATATACGGATTTAAAAATCTTCCAATAACGAGTATTGTGTAACGAAAGCATAATGACGACCATATAAATTGTGCGCACATTCTCGAGGATTTAAATACCCTTTGGCATTTAGGTTTTGTTTGGTTAAAAAAATTAGGTGGGTTTTGGTTTATTTTTTATTTTTATTTTCTGTTTTTATTTTCTATTTTTTATTTTGAGCTCATTTGTCATTTTAGACTTTTTAAAATAAGGAAAACAGCTCAAAACGTATTTGATTGCTTGTATTTTCAAAATTTGTTTTAAAAAATAAAAAATGGGTTTACACATAAAATGAAAAATGACAAAAAGTCGTTTTGAAAGTTTTCAACCCCCAAATAAGGAAAGTTTCAAAATAAGAAAAAGAAAACATATTCTGTTTTATTGTTTTAGGATTTTTAAAGTATAAAACACATAAAATAAAAAATAAAAAATAATACAGAAAAACAAATCAAATGCCATTTTAATTTTATAACTTTTTTTTGTCTGATATATTTTTTCATCAAAAATTTTTTTTTTGAGGTTGTAGCTTTTAGTAGTATTAATCGTACTCGTGAAAAAAACATTAAAAAATTTGCATCAATTTGGATAAAAATTATTTGTCTGGATTAAAAAAAAAAGGAACGGAAAGGTTATTTTTTTATAAATTTTTTGGTTTTTATCTGAAGGTACATGAAATATTTTTTTTTTTTTACGAATACGATTAGTACTCTTAAAGGTATAGTTTCTAAAAAAAATTAAATTTTAGTAAAAAAAAAATCGTATAAGACAAAAAAAAGGAATTGCAAAAGAAAGTTAAAAACAGTTTCGTAACCAAATATAAAACCGTAAACGTCCAATGGCGGTATTGTGTCATGTGAGCATGGGAAAGATGTACCAAGAAAAAATTAACTTCAACTCATTTTTCTAGCTTTTTTTTATCAACCACAAAATTAGCTTTCATTAATTTCCTTTCAACTTTTAACAACGACACATGTCGACTGAACATGCAAAGTCGGTGGAAACTTGACAACTAATTAATAAATGACCCCATAATATGAAAGCGGCTCAAAAGGAAATGGTTTACACACAGATGTTCACTTGATGGTGAGTCGTTTATAGTCTCCTTGTCACACTTATTACCGACCACAAGCGAGGCGCCAACAGCTTTAGTGCTCACTCAACAACCATTTAAGTTTTGTTTAGAGTGATAAAAAAAATTTAAAAAAAATCTAAAAATTATTCACTTTTTATTTTATTACATAAATTACGAATTCACAATTTATCTCACTTTATTTTATTTTATTTAATTTTTTATCACTCTAAACACACCCTTAATTTATTATCTTTTATAAAAAAAACAGACGCAAAAAGCATACAGCTGTTTTCACTTGGGCCTTAGCTGCGGATAGGGATGGTCATCTCGGCCGACCCGTTCGTACCTTACCCGATTTCCGTTCCAAATGGGTAGGGGATTCGAGAATTTTTTGGAGATAGGGTAGAGTATGAGGGCATTTTTTTAAAAATTTTGGGGATCGGATAAGATACAGGTATGAGTCTGTCCCGACCCCGTACCCTACTCTACCCATTCCCCGACCCTCTCCATATTCTCGTATATATATATATATATTTAATTTTTTTAGTATATTTGTTATTACAGATTTCTCAGTAAGGTAGGGAATTAAGATTTTGAGTTTCTTTATCTATCAGTTTCCTATTAAATTACTTTATTTTCCAATTTACAAAGAAACTATAAATTGAGATAGACCAATTGTGAATGTTTCTTTATTTACTTTTCCTATCTTGAACCATAGAACCCATTAATATGGTAGAAAAATAGAAACCTAATAAGTGCTTTCTAAATATGTATATATGATATTTTTTGATTTTTTAAATATGCAATAGGATTCTGCTCTATTTTTTTATAAATCATAGAATTTTTGTATTTTTATATTTTTTTCAATTCAGGTACCCGTTTCCCTATGGAGATCCCCATTCCCCATTTGGATCGGAGATGGGTGGTAAAAATAAATCCCCAGTGGGGATCGGGTAGGGTATGGGGATTGATTTTAGTTTAGGACTCGAATAAAGTACAGAGATTAATTTTAATTTAGAGATTGAATATGAAAATACGTATACCCATCCCCTACCCGTCTAATATCCATCCCTAACTGCGGATGATGATGAGTTGAGACCTTGGTGTCATCTGGAGTGCCAGCATTAAGGCCTTTTGAACAAAATAAAAAATGAAAAAATTCAGAAGTTTGAATTCAAAAACGTACGTACTTCTTAAAGTGATTATCTGCCAACATTATAATTTCGCCGTTCAAAACAGCTGCCTTATTTTGGTTTTTTTTCTTAATGTTGTTATATAATATTTTTCCTTAAAATATAATTTATTTTTTGTTTAATAAATTTTAAGCATGCTATCCACTTGTAAAAAGTAAAATATAAAAAAAAAAGAACGTGATAATGTCACTCCCCCCTCAATTGCTTTTGCCGCTCCACACCATTATATATATATATTAATTTATCCAATTATCCTTTTAGGGTGCGTTTGGTTTACTAAAAATCAGTAAAAAAATTCAGAAATTTTTTAAAATTTCTAAAAATTATTTACTTTTTATATCACTGCATGAATTACAAATCTACAAATTATTTCATTTTATCTCACTTTTTATCACTCTAAATGCACTCTTATAATTCAACTGTATCAATCTACATTTCTAAACATTTTTTTTAATGTAATTTGTTTTATGGTTAAAATATCGAAAGAGGGAAAGTATATTAAATTTTAAGTATATTAAAATTAAAATTTTAATTTAAATATTTATTTTTAATAAAATTTTAAAAAAAATTTAAGTGTAAATATATTTTTTTATAATTTATTTTATGATAACGTTTGGAGTTTTGAGAAAATTAAAAAAAAATTAAAGTTAATGTAAAAATGAAACTTAACGAAATTTGATTGAAAGCAGTAGGGATTTTTTTGTAATTCTTTTAGAAAAACTTGTAACGCCAAACGGAGACAAAACATGGGAATATTATGCCTACAAAATAACCCCCCCCAAAAAAAATGATGAATAATAAACCATATCAAACGGAGAATAAAAACAATGTTTTGCTTTTAAAACATGTAATTCATTAATATTTCCAATGAAGTTATGATTGAAAAAAAAAAAAAAGTCGTGATTCCAAAAGTCGTGGGTGGAATCATAATAACTTCAATAGAAATATTTGTACACACAAATTTCATGTTTTAGAAAATAAACACAGAAAATTACAATAACAAATTGAATTTTTATTAATTTGAAGAATAATGGATTGAAATATCTAAAACTTCAATTAATGAAATAAAATTCTCTAATTCTTCTCTTCAAAATGTTATTGTGAGGGCTTAAAACTTGATCTCGAATCAACACGTGTATCTTCTTATTGCTTAAGAGTCTATGGAGTTTTGGCAGCTTAATCCAGTAGAGTCTCCTTGTGTGCAGAAAAATGTCACTTTGTGCTTTGTAGTGACCCTTATTTGTAGATGTGTAAGAGATAGAGTCACAGTTGGACTTAACTTTTCTTAAATAATTATATTTTATTTATTTATTTTTTTTAAGAGATAAAAATTAAGAAATGATAATTATCTTTAGAGTGGGTCATGTTGACAAGTGGCTTGATTTAATTGGTCAAGCCTTGTCACATGTGGTGGCATGTGATTCGTCCACTTGTACAGTTTTGTTGAAATCCTCTGCGAGATACGTGGTAAGATTTGATTTGTTAATTTATTTGGGCTTTATTTGACACTTGGCAATATTTGATTAGCCAAAATTTGTGTGTATACAAATGCCCCCTCGATACTTGATTACGTACACGTTGTGGTAATGTTGAAAAATAAGCAGGTCTCGAATTTGAAGATTTGATGCCACTGACTAGAACATTTTGAGTTCTTGTACAATGATAATTTTTTTTTTTTTTTGAAATTTGATATAAATCACACTTCAAATATTTCAATTTCTATAAGGGAAATTAAAATAATGAATTTGAATTTGTTTTGAATTCCAAATTTAGGTTGGAATAATGAATTTGATTTTATTTTGAATTCCAAATTCGTATTGGAATCAAAATAATGGATTTCATGGAATTCCAAATTTGTATTGGAATAATGAATTTGATTTTATTTCAAAATCCAAATTTGATAGGAATTAGAAATATATATACATAATTTTTCTTTCAAATTATACTTTTCGAACTTGAATGAAAATTATAATCTAAAATTTGAGTCTTTCAATTAAAGTGGAATATATATATATATATATATTAGGAATTCAATTCCACGTTGAAGACTTTCATGCCGTTACTTAAAGCAACCCAAATTAGTGATGCTCCATACAGCAACTTGGCATGCCAATGGACTCCACGTTACTGATTAGTTTAGCAATTTGTAAAACCATTGGGACTTAACAATTGAATGTATTGAAATAAGTTTTTGTCAAATCATCTGAGTAATCTTGATGTTAGCATGATTGCTTCGAATTTCTAAACTTTCAAGAACTCCAAATTTAAAAGGATTCTAAAGCATTCCAGAGTTTTATGTTCTGAGTACTTCAAATTTGATTAAGACTTGGTCACTTCATTGTTTTATTTAAAGGATCCACATTCATAATAATTAATGTAATTCTTCAGTTGCGGCAGAGACCTAAAACAATTTGTCAGTCTTCTCTATTCTCCGGCAGAGTGGAGGAAAGCAGGCAACCTGTTCTTCTTCGATTGTGCTATGCTTACACACAGCTTTTTACACCGTGAGTTACACTCCGATAAAATGACATCGTTTTCTTCTAGAGAAAAAAAAGATTCCAAATCAGGCGCAATCCGATGTTCACCCAAATTAATTCCCGCACTCAAATGACCCGAATCGACGTCATTTTGTCTCAGTTTCAGCTAACTTGTCACGTCATTTTTTTCCATACATTTTCCGTCGAGAGGGTTTTTGAAGTGCAGAGATTTCTTCAAGCAACCAACACCCAGGTTCAACGTCATTTGGAGAAGGATCGACCAGCTTTGACTAGCTCCGCCAGCTTCATCCCGACCACCACTGGAGCCGTGTCATACTGCAACCACCCCACCACCGACGCATTTAGCTTCTCTAGACTTTTTCAAATTAATTTTTTTTAACAAGTAAAAAACAAAATCAAATAGGAATGTTAAGAGATGGAACTATGCGCTGATCAATGGGGCCCTGGCTTGCCCAAACATTGAAAAAAATTATATATTAAGTAAAAATATATTTATAAATATTTTATTTTAAAAATGGCACCCCCAACTCTTTTACATTGAGCCATAATTTTTGAGTTATACCATTTATAAACTACAGGATGTATATATTCTTTTATATTGAGCCATAATTAAAGTTATCTTTTAGTCCTTTCAATTTAATAGGTGCTATTTTGAAATGTGTTTGAATGATAAATTCTCAAGATTGTTTTATCTACGAATGATTACGTCTTCAATTTTTGATTTATATTATGCGTTGAAGATCAAATAGACTATTTAATTCTAATATTACATTTTTTAGATTAAGAAAAAATATTAATATTTATTAGGAATTGGCTCCCTATCAACTAAAATCTTGGTTCCATCCATCCCTGATCCTAATAATATATGCATATACAAAAAGACAAAGAAACAAGGAAAGATTACAACAAAGTTAACTCACAACTAGTTGAATTTTTGTGTTTGATGAAAAATGATTGGCAATATTAGATGCAGCTAATAGTTTGTCGTCCCTATGGTTTAAAGCCATAAGATTTGTTTTAATGAATATGATGATTAATGATATAAATAATTAGGTTATTGGTCGTTCTAACCTTGTTTCCTTTGTTTCTTAATGGCAGATGATGTCACCAGAGTCTGTTCCATCAGTAATGCCTCCAAACATAGAGTGTGAAGAAAAAGAACAGGTATGGAGTGGAGAGAGAGAAAGCAAGCAAGAGGTATGAAGTTGTCCTTCAAACAAAGTGTGTGAAGAGATAGTACTACTCAGTGTGAGGAAGATGAAAATGACAATTATGAAGATAAAGTAGAAGAACCGAAGGAAGGAATGACATTCGATACATTGGAGGATGCTTATCTTTATTACTCCAGATATGCTAAACAACAAGGGTTTGCTATTCATAAAAGAACATTGAGAAAGGTAAAAGATGGAAAGTTACAACGCCTTGCACTTTCATGCACTCGTGATGGATGGAACGGTAAAGGTGAATAAAAGCAACCCGGTCAAACCATGACCACAGTTAAGAATTGGTTGTCCAGCTCGCATTACTGTTGTCATGAACCCAGAGGGAAAGTGGTGGTTTAACCTGGTTACTTTGGAGCACAATCATGAACAAAGTCCATCAAAGGCAAGGTTTTTTAAGAGCAACAGGGTACTTGATGAAAAAGTGAAAAGAATACTTGAATTAAATGATAAAGCTGGGATTAGAGCACATAAGACTTATAATGCACTTCGTATTGAGGCTGGGGGACCTGATAAGCTTCCATTTCTTAAGAAGGATTGTAGAAATTATTTGGATAAATAACGACGTTTACGACTCGTGGAAGAAGATGCTGAGGCAATGTATCGTTATTTCATGAGAATGAAAGGTGACAATTCTGAGTTCTTTTCTACCATGGATGTAGATGATGATTGGCGACTAAAGAATGATTCTTGGCTGATGCAAGGAGTAGGGCAGCTTGTAAGGAGTTTGGTGATATCGTAACATTTGACACAACGTACTTAGTAAACAAGTATAACATGCCTTTTGCTCCATTTGTAGGAGTGAATCATCATGGTCAATCTATTTTGTTGGGATGTGGCCTCATCTCTAATGAAGACACTGAGTCGTTTTTGTGATTATTTGCGACTTAAAAGGCATGCATGTCGGGTTGTGCTCCGAAAGCAATTATTATTGACTAATGTATGGCCATGAAGAATGCTATAGAAGAAGTATTCCCTATGACTCGACATCGGTGGTGCATTTGGCACATTATGAAAAAGGTGGCTGAAAAGTTTGGTAGATACAATGCTTATGAGAAAATTTCAAAGTGTATATATGCTACAGTTTATGATTCACTAAAAGTAGAACAATTTGAGGATGCTTGGGATGGCTTCATAAAAAAGTATGAGCTTTTAAATAATACATGGTTAGAGGGGTTGTATTTGGAAAGGAAATGGTGGGTGCCTGCTTATCTTAAAGATGTATTTTGGGCGAGGATGTCATCCACACAGAGAAGCGAAAGTATGAATGCATATTTTGATGGTTACATTCAATCAAAGACTACCTTGAAACAATTTGTAGACCAATATGAAATAGCATTGGCAGAAAAGGTGGAACTTGAAAACCTAGAAGATGCAAACAGTTGGCGCACTTACAGTCCATTAATTTCAGCATGTGAGTTGGAGGAGCAATTTCAAAGTGCTTATACGAATGCAAAGTTTAAGGAGTTTCATAAACAACTTGTTGGGAAAATTAATTGTTTATGTTCAAAGATAAAAGCATGTGACATTGAGTCGATATTTGAGGTAAAAGAGTAGGTTACATTTGGAGAAGAAGAATAGAAATTTAAGAAACAAGTGTCATTTTATGTGGATTTTAATGCTAAAACCAATGAAACACGTTGTAATTGTCGATTATTTGAATTCAGAGGAATAGTGTGTACACATCAACTAATGGCATGGCATGAAATGGGAGTTGAAAGAGTTCCTGACAAGTATATGTTAAAAAGATGGTGCAAAAATGTGAAAAAGTGCTCATACTAAAGTTCGAATCTGTTACAATAAGTCCTCAAAGTCAATCGAGCTGTGTCGGCATGATAACATGTGCAATCTCTTTAGTGAGGTTGTTGATTTAGCAGAAGGATCTTAGGAGAAAGATGATATGGTGATGAAACGGCTACAAGAGCTAAATGAGAGTGCATGGAAGCTTTGGTTCAAAGTAATGTGGTTTCACTTGGTGATGACGCAGGGACTTAATGGTAAAAACCTTTTTCATTTGGAGATGGGGTTATACCTTCCAAACATAGCACAAACATTTTTGATCTGATACATGTTCAATGAAAAGGGAGACTACTCACAAAAAGAAAGATAAGCCTTTTGGAAAAAATTGTCATGAAGAAAAGACAAACAAAAAATAAGTCACTGTCGAACGAAAAATCCAAGGTATAAGTTCTTCACGATTTAATAAATATTTTTTAAATTTTAAAATATTTTAATGAATTTTAATAAATTTTAGTAAATATTTTTTTGAATTTTTAAATAATTTAATGAATTTTCATAAATAATTTTTCAAATTTTTAAATATTTTAATGAATTTCAATAAGTTTTAATAAATATTTTATGAATTTTATTAAATATTTTTTGAATTTGTAAATATTTTAATGAATTTTAGTAAAGTTCAATTAATACAGCTTGAATTTTTAAATATTTTAATGAATTTTCATAAATATTTTTTCAAATTTTTAAATATTTTAACGAATTTCAATAAGTTTTTATAAATATTTTTATGAATTTTGCTAAATATTTTTTGAATTTTTAAATATTTTAATAAATTTTAATAGAGAAATTTTGAATGTTTAAATTTTAATAAAATTTTTCATATTGGAGGTGACGTGGCAGAGAGAAGATAGATCTATAAATACAATCATGAATGTGCAATTTTAGGGGGTTGAGGAGATTGCGGTTGGCCACCATATTAGGACTCAAGAAAGTGTTGTAAATTTAAATGTAAGAAATTTCGTTATTCTATTTTATTTTACTTTTGGAGAAAAAAACTTTGTTAATTGCATTATTTCCTATCTTATGTAATGTTTACTAAAAATCCTTTTTTATTCTTGGATAGAGTCACCCAAGCTACATGGGGCATAACATGTGGACAAACATGATGCTCCATGATATGCCACCAAATTGTGCTCAAGGCGGAAGTATCTTTTCATTTTCTCCACATTTCTACCCAGCCGGAACAAGCTTGAGCCAAGCTATGCCTTCTTTTCCAAGTTCACAAAGCATATTCAATGGTCAAGTTTGGATGGGTCAACCAGCTTTTTCAGGTGGCCGAGTTTGGGAAAGAGGACAATCAAGTCAAGTTTGGGGAGGAGGACAATTAAGCTTTACAGATATAGTGAATGAAACGGATAAGGGTGAATAGTTTTTTACTTGCTTGCTTTTGGTAGTTGTATCATGTTTGTATTTTGTGTCTATGTATCTAATGCGTTGGTATTTTTAAGAGATAATTAGTTGTGTCTGTATTTTGAGAGATCATCAGATAAAAGGTTGGTTTGGCTAATGTATATTCCCATTTTATTAGCACCTTATGTATCGAATGAGTTGTTGGCACTTTTTATTTTATTTGCAGTTTGTATAAGTTTCGTGTGTGCGTGTGCACTGCGCGTGCACGCGTGTGTGCATGCACGTGTGTGCGCATGCTCACGGGAGTGTGTGCGCATGCACACGTGCGTGTGGGAGTGTTTGCGTGTGTGTGTGCGTGCGCGTGTGCACGTGTATGCGCGTGGGTGTGTGGGAGCGTGTGCACGCGTGTGTGGGTGTGTTTGCATGTGTGTGCGCGCGCGTTTGTGTGCGCCTGTATGCACGTGTGTGTGTGGGAGTGTGTGCACGTGCGCGCGCGTGTGTGTGGGTGTGTTTGCGTGTGTGTGTGCGCGTAAGCGCACGTACGTTTGTGTGCGCCGCGCGCGTGTGTGCATATATGCACGTGCGTGTGTGTTGTTTCTCTCTAGAGAGAAAGAGAGAGGTGAGAGAGAGAGTAGTGTAGAGAGGAGGATTAAACTAGTTTTTTTTAATTTAAATAGGTATTTTAACGAGTACCGTTTCACAACCCAATTGTGCCCATTTATAAATGGGTTTTTTATAAGTTGCTCAATTACAACCTAATTAATAAAATAATATGATCCAAACCCATTTATTATGAGTTTAATTGGGCGAGTTGATATGTTTGGGTCGATTTTGCCACCCTAGTTTAAACACAAATGTTCACTTGGTGGTGAGTCGTTTATAATCTCCTTGTCACACTTATTACTGACCACAAGCAAGGCACCAACAAATTCTTAACTGCTCATTCAACAACAATTTAGGCTTTGTTTGGAGCGATGAAAAAATTTAAAAAAATGATAAAAAATATTAAAAAAATTTAAAAGTTATTCCCAACTTATTTCACTTTATTTTATTATATCTAATTTTTTATCACTCTAAACACACTCTTATTCTATTATCTTTTATAAAAAAGAAGCAAAAAGCATGCAGCTGTTTTCCCTTGCCCCTCAGCTGCGGATGATGATGAGTTGAGACCTTGGTGACATCTAGAGTGCCAGCATTAATGCCTTTTGAACAAAATAAAAAATAAAAAAATTCAAAAGTTTGAATTCAAAAACATACTTTTTAAAGTGATTATCTGCCAACGTTATAATATCGCCGTTCAAAGCAGCTGCCTTATTTTGGTTTTTTCTTAATGTTGTTATATGATATTTTTTGTTGTTATATGATATTTTTCATTAAAATATAATGTATTTTTTGTTTAATAAATTTTAAGCATGCTATCCACTTGTAAAACGTAAAATGTAAAAAAAAAAGAACGTGATAATGTCACTCCCCCTCAATTGCTTTTGCCGGTCCACACCATTATATATATATATATTAATTTATCCAATTATCCTTTTAGGGTGCGTTTGATTTACTAAAAATCAATGAAAAATTCTAAAATCTCTGAAAATTTTTAAAAATTATTTACTTTTTATATCATTGCACGAATTATGAACCCACAAATTATCTCATTTTATCTCATTTTTTTCACTCCAAATGCACCCTTGTAATTCAACTTAAACGATCTACATTTTTAGACTTTTTTTTTATGTAATTTGTTTTATGGTTAAAATATCGAAAGAGGAAAAGTATATTAAGTTTTAATTAAGTACATTAAAATTAAAATTTTAATTTAAATATTTATTTTTAATAAAATTTTAAAGAAAATTAAAGTATAAATATATTTTTTTGTAATATATTTTAAGATAACGTTCGGAGTTTTGAGAAAATTTAAAAAAAAAAATTAAAGTTAATGTAAAAATAAAACTTAACGAAATTTGGTTGAAAGCGGTAGGGATTTTTTTTGTAATTCTTTTAGAAGAAGTTGCAACGCCAAATGGAGACAAAACATGGGAATATTATGCCTACAAAATAACCCAAAATAAAAATGATGAAAAATAAACCATATCAAACGGAGAATAAAAAGCAACGTTTTGCTTTTAAAACATGTAATTCATTAATATTTCTAATGAAGTTATGATTGAAAAAAAAAAAAAAAGTCGTGATTCCAAAAGTCGTGGGTGGAATCATAATAACTTCAATAGAAATATTAACGAAATCATATACGTAAGCCACTGCTTTAATGAAAAAATTTTTATTTCGAAAAACGTGGCCTGGAAATGGCATTTTTGTAGGCTGCTTGTCTTTGAAAAGTAACCCAAGGGGTTAGATGGGATGGTCTTGGACTGGGACTTAGGGGCTTACCACCCCAAGGTATCAAGTTCAAGTCTCCTCTCTAGCAAAAACTTGGGGCCAGCCTCCCGGGCACAAAGCGTAGTAAAGGTTGGTAGGACGGGCCTCCTTGGCTGGACGAACCGTATCCAGTTCTTGGGTGTGGGTCCGACTCCCCGCCGCTACGCGAGTTCGCGATTGACCGCTATACATGTTGAGGGGCCGGTATGTATGGCACAAACCAAAAGAGATTCACTCTCTAGGGGTTTGACCTAGGGAGTGAATCTCTCGAGGTTAAATCCTTTTTTTTTTTTTTTTTTGTCTTTGAAAAGTGTTTAAAAGTAGAACTTTTAATTAACAATACGGTTCGGCCTAAGTGTGTGTGTGTGTGTGAGAGAGAGAGAGAGAGAGAGAGAGAGAGAGTCGAAGTTACTGAGCCCATTAAAGAGTGATGGGCAACTGAGATAAATTCTTATGGTAATTCTATGTAATACTAGTAATTGACTGTTCCTAAGAGTACAGTTCAAATTTAAATTTATAAAGTAAATTTATATGAAAAATTATAAAAATAACTTATAGAAATAAAAATTATTTATCAAAATAGAGTAAGGTATTTATACAGTATTTAAGTATAAAATTTTATTATTTATTACAAATATTATTACATTTTTTAAAATATTAATTTAAAATTTTTTATGTAAAAGTATTAAATTTTTTTTCTTACCAAATATAGAAAATATATATAATTTTTAGTAATGAGTTAGTAACTAGCTAAAAAAAAAAAAAAATTGGCCTTTTCTTTCTTTCCAAACTAAGCTTAAATGGAGGATATAAGTCCGCTCTCGACATGATGTGTCATTTTATTTTTACTCAATACACTTACTCTATACCACTTCGAAATTTGTACAATTAAATTTTTTCAATATATATATATATATATAATTAGATAATTTTATTTTATTTTTAATATCATAAAGTAGTTATCTATCAAACCAAACCACACCAAACCAAGCATTTTTCCACTAGGTGGGGTCGGCTATATGGATTTGTCAACGCCAATTAAATTTGTTTAGGGTCATGTCCTCCGATAGATCTAAGTAGGTCAGGTCATGTCTAATAGTTTCTTTCCAACTTCTCTTGAGTCTTTCTCTACCTCTCCTATTCTTGATAATCTCTATACTTTCACATCTTTTAACAGGTGTCTTCACTGGACGCCTTCTGACATGACCAAACCATCTTAATCGGTTTTCTCTCATTTTATCTTCAATCGGTACTATTCCTACTTTGTCCCTAATCTCCTCACTCCTAATCCTATCTTTCCTTGTAATTCTGCACATCCACCTTAGCATCCTCATCTCCGCAACTGCAACTTTACTACCCAACACTCTGATCTATATAGCAGCGCTGGTCTAACCGCTACCTTATAATACTTTCCTTTCACCTTGAGAGGGACTTTTCGGTCGCACAAGACCCCCGAAGCACTCCTCCATTTGGTCCACCCGGCTTGAATCCTGTGACTTACATCAGTATCAATCCCTTCATCTTGTTGCACCATAGATCCAAGGTACCTAAATTTATCTTTCTCTACAATCTTTTGTGTGCCTAAACTTACTTCTATATTACTCGTTATCATACTACTCGTTATCATACTTTGACTAAATTTACATTCTATATATTTCGTCTTGCATCGGCTTAGCCTATATCCTTTTGTCTGTAACGTTTCCCACCACAATTCTAACTTAGCATTCACTCATTCTCTCGTCTCATCTACTAAAATCATATCATCTGCAAATAGCATACACCATGGCACCTCATCCTGAATATGTCTTGTAATCTCATCTATAACTAAAGCAAACAAGTACGGGCTTAATGCTGAGCCTTGATGTAAACCAATCATGTTAGGAAACTAGTTAGTCTCTCCATCAGTCGTCCGTATAGATGTCATGGCTCTATTATACATGTCCTTTATCGCCTCAATATAAACGACACACGCTCCTTTCTTTTCCAATACTCTCCATACGTAGTTATCTACCACAACTTCAAAAATTGATGAAACTTTAATTTTGGTAAGTTTTATTTTTTTGTAATATCCTTTGCACTCTCATCAATTTTAAATTATGAGTCAAACCACTTCCAAAAATCATCTCCAATTATGCTATTTAAC
Organism: Vitellaria paradoxa; assembly: GCA_019916065.1. NCBI lineage: Eukaryota > Viridiplantae > Streptophyta > Magnoliopsida > Ericales > Sapotaceae > Vitellaria > Vitellaria paradoxa. Next base: position 28,570,403 of record CM034233.1, on the reverse strand, counting down.
ATTTAAAATTTTTAACCATCCTATCATTTCTTTAGTGGCTATATAAATTGGGCGTGTACTTTCTAAAACATATATATATATATATATATATGGATTTAAAAGTCTCCCAATAACGAGTATCGTATAATGAAAACATAATGACGATCATATAAATTGTGTGCACATTCCCGAGGATTTAAATACCCTTTAGTATTTAGGTTTTGTTTGGTTAAAAAAAATTAATTTTTATAGCTTCTTTTTTGTCTTATATATTTTGTCATCAAAATTTAATTTTCTTTTTTTCAACTTGTAGCTTTTGGCGGTATTAATCGCATTCGTAAAAAAAAAAAAAATCATCAACATGGATAAAATTATTTGTTTGGATAAAAAAAGTAATGAAGATGTTAGTTTTTTTTATATTTTTTTCTAATTTTTACTCAAATAGATATGAATTTTTTTTTTTCCGAATGTGATTAATACTTTGAAAGCTATAGCTTCTAAAAAAAATAAATTTTAGTAGAAAAAGATGTATAAAACGAAAAAAAATTACAAAAGAAAGTTAGAAATAATTTTGTAACGAAATAAAATCTCAAACGTATTTTTTCCAATGGCAATTATTGTGCCTTGTGAGCATGGGAAGGATACACCAAATTTTTATTTAAAAAAAAATAACTTTTACTAATTTAATTTTTTAATTTTTTTTATCAAACACAATATTAATTTTTATTAATTTTCTTTTTGCTTTTAATAATGACACGTCTCAACTTAGTGTGTAATTTTTTTTTTTTTGAATATCTTAGAGTGTCCGAGTCAGTTTACGTGTATCTCGACTAATCCCTGGAGCCTTGAAATTAACGACTAAGTGAACCTCCAGTGGCCTTGAAGAGACTCGAACCAGTAACAACTAGAAAACAAACTCAAGATTTTACCGGTTGAACTAACCCTCAAGGTTAACTTACCGGGTAAAAACTTTACAAATAATTAATAAACGACCCCATATATGAAAGCGGTTCATAAGGAAATGGTTTAAACACAAATGTTCTGTTGATGGTGAGTCGTTTGTAATCTCCTTGTCACACTTATTATTGACCACAAGTCATGCAGCAACAAATACTTTAGTGCTCATTCAACAACATTTTAATTTATTATTATTTTCTTTTATATGAAGCAAAAAGCATGCAGCTTTTCCCTTACCCCTCAGCTGCGGATTGTGATGACTTGAGATAGTGGCGGAGATTAAAAAAAAAAAAAAAATGTAATGGTTGGGGGAACCAAAAAAGAAAAAAAATTATTCTAGTTAGAATTTATTCCGCTTTATACAATAAAAAATAGTAATAATAAGTAAAAATTATATTAAAATAAGACAAATGATTAAACAATAATAGTCTCAATATAATCTTTTTTAGTATCTAATTAATCAAAATATTTAAATGGACGCTCAAATTACAATTGTCGTAGACTTACAGTATTTGGTAGCTTGGGAGACGATCTAAGACTTACAGTATTTAGTTGTAATTTTACACAGAGAAAAGGTGAAAAAGAAAATAAAAAGTATAAAACAAATATTAAATCTAAAGTTAACCCATTTTTTCACCTAAATCCATGGTGCTTTGTTTTATTAATTAAAATTTCTTTTAATCTTTTCGAAATTGTCTCCCTGCTAATTTTAAATTTTTTGAAATTGTGTCTCTACTTCCATTCAATCCAAATTCTCCAAAACATTCCAATCTTTTGGGATAAGCAAACATTTATAATCAAAAATCAATAATAACCCATATATATACACAATATAATACATTCACTTCAAATTATCCAATCTATTCTAGATTTTTGGGATAATCAAACATTTATTATACAAAATTAATAATAACCCACATATATATATATATATACACATACATATATATGTATGATTATATTGCAGTAAAACAACTTAAAAAATTTGATGATTTCTACTGAGAAAGAAGAATTGACGATTTTTGCAGAGCAGACAGAGATGGCAAAAGAAAATGAAAGGTTTAGTCAAAAAAATTTTTTAATTTTGAGACAAGTTAAAATAGTGGGGTAAAGAAAATTAGTGAAAATAATATTAAAAAATTTATATAAATAATTTTAAAAAAATGAGTGGTGGCAGTTGATCCACTCAACCACCCCATCACCGCTGCTCACTTGAGACCTTGGTGTCATCCGGAGGGCCGGCATTAGAGACTTTTGAACAAAGTAAAAAATAAAAAAAAATTCAGAAGTTTGAATTCCAAAACATACTTTTTAAAGTGATTATCTGCCAACGTTATAACGTCTCGCAGTTCAAATCAGCCGCCTGATTTTGGTTCTTTTTTTTTTTAACGTTATTATATGTTAGTTTTCATTAAAGTATAATTTATTTTTTGTTTAATAAATTTTAAGCTTGCCATCCATAAGTAAAAAGTAAATTACAAAAAAAAAAAAAAAGAACGTGATAATGTCACTCCCCCTCTATTACTTTTGCCGCTCCACTACGGTAGCGTTTGGTAACAAAATTTTTAGTAAAAAAATTATTAATTTTTAATTTTTGAGTGTTTGGTAAATTATTAACTTTTGTCCTCCTTTTTCACTCTATTACAATAATTTCTCAACTTAAAATTTACCAAAAGTTATTAAAAGTTGACAAAAATTTAATTACCAAAAAAAAAAGTTGACAAAAATTTTATCAAACACTTAAAAGTTACAAAGAGTTACTAAAACTTTTTACTTATTTCACTAAACATAACAAAAATTATAATTAGTAACTTTTGATAAAAAATTACTAAAAATTATACTTCCAAATGCTTCCTATATATATTAATTTATCAAATTACTCTTTTAGTGTAATTCAACTGTAACAATCCACATTGCTAAACATTTTTTTTTTATGTAATTTGTTTTATGGTAATGTTTGGAGTTATGAGAAAATTTAAAAATAAAATCAAAGTTAATGTAAAAATTAAACTTAATAAAATTTGATTAAAAGAAGTAGGAATTTTTTGAAGTTTTTTTTAGAAAAACTTGCAGCTCCATATGAAGACAAAACATAGGAACATTATGCCCACAAAATAACCCCCCCAAAAAAAAGTTGAAAAATAAACCATATCAAACGGAAAATAAAAACAACGTTTTGCTTTTAAAACACACACGTGATTCATTAATATTTCTATTGAAGTTATGATTGAAAAAAAAAAAAAGTCGTGATTTTTCAAAAGTTGTGGGCGGAATCAAAATAACTTCAATAGAAATATTAACGAAATCATACATGTAAGCCACTGCTTTAATGAAAAAAATTTAATTCGAAAAAGGTAGCTGGAAGCGGCCGGCATTTTTGTAGACTGATTGTCTTTGAAAAGTGTTTAAAAGTAGAACTCTTGATTCACAATACGGTTCGGCCTAATTTTGTGAGAGAGAGAGAGAGAGAGACTCTCGAAGTTACTGAGCCCATTAAAGAGTGATGGGCAATTGAGATCAATTCTTATGTTAATTATATATAATATATATATATATACTTCGAGTACTTTCACAAGAATTTGCACTTCAAGAGTTAAATAAGATGAATTGCATTGAACTCCCTCGCACGGATAAATTATTGAAACGCCCCTCAAAATTTTTCAAAATTACATTAAATTTGCTTGGAAGCATTGCTTGCTTTCTTTCGCGATTCTCACACGCACCTATGATAGGGAGATTTTTTTTATCAAATCAATCTTAATAAAGAATTTACTTAGTTGATATCATACGCACTAGTCCCCAATACATATCTTAGAAAGTAAAAGATTTTGCATAGCGATGAATTTCGAATTAATTAACGCTACCAAGTTTATCATATTTATTGGTGCAAACCCATTTTATCATCTAATAACCCTTTTTTTCCAACCCCAAATTGCTTTTGATTGTCCACCACTATCAATAAGAATTATAAAAAGAATTTAATTAAAAAAATTATATTAATCAGTACAAACATTATATTGTTTGTTAATATGGATAAACACTTAAAACTGATTGTGCCAAGTGCATCAAATAATGCCTTACGAAGCAACCACTTGAAACTTGATTGAAAAGTACGTCCGAATTAATTTTGAATTAAACAAAAGTGGGTTGTTTGATATATTTATATATGCAACTGAAAATTAGGAACTTCTATTTCTAGTTAATTCGAGACACTTAAAGTGTTGTAGTAGTTAAATTTAAAAATCCTAAGATAAACATGTACGTTAATTACAAATGAAAACGAAAGCTAATCTCATCAATAACATTCATAATATAGCAAAAAATCACGCTCTGATAACCTAAAATTAAGACATTAAACTAAAATAAATTTTGTTTAAGAAATGGGTGATATGTATTGTCAAATGCACTTATTGCATTTTTATTGGTGCACAATTGTGAAGCCTTTTTAATTAAACATGGTTGGAATTGAGAGTTTAGCATTACTAATATTTTAGTAAAAAATTTCATTAATACTATAATACTTAATCTGTATGCTGGGGGTAATTAAGTCCTTCTATAAGACTAGATATGTGCACACATAATGTCTATGGTTATCATTTCTTACAATTTAATTATGAGTATAAAAGTAAAATAATGTGATGGTTAAAATTTAAAATTTGTAAAATGATTTAATTAGAAGATATTTTTTAAAAATTATTAGATGATTTAAATTTTGAATTTGATGGGAAGTTGAATAGTATTTGAAGAAACTAAAAACAAAAATTCATCAAAATATAAATTTCATAAATTTTTATGTTTTACCATTACCCTTACCCTTAGTATTTCATTTATATAATAGTACATCTAGTCACCAAAACATTAGATTTATTTGGGCTTTCAAAGTCTATAGGACAATTGGGCCTATGATAATTGGATTATGAAAGTCCAAACAACCATAATTCCCGGCCTTGTTGTTAGACCCACTTTAACTTTAGGCTCCCTTTATTTGTTGCTATGGCGTAATAAGAAAGGCTGAAGGACCCACTTGGGGAGGCCCCCAAGTGTTTTTTTTTGGTAATTAGGCCCCCAAGTGTTGATGGAGGCATATGCAAAAACAAGTACTTCAATGCTTTAGTTTTATTTATCTTTAAGAAATAACTACAATACTATTTTTTTTTATATATATGCACGCACCTTTATCACATTATTTTAATTCTAAATTTTGTGAAAATATATACATATATAATAAAATAATATTTTACTAAATTTATGCAAGAGACTGTCTTAAGCCTTGTTTGGGTGAAATTAGTGCGAGGTATGTATGTACAATTTGAGTTTACAACTTTGAACAACTTCTACCAACACATCACATGTGATTAACCAAGTACAGGTGATTAATAACCTAATAAAATCAATTAATCATCCTATGCCCCTTTTCAGTAATTTAATCCTTTTTTTGTGTTCATATACATAAATATATATATATACATGGAGTAGAAAAAGTTCCGATTCAACATTTTATAGCTGTGGTTGATCAACACTTTGAAGTAACGGTTGCATGATTTCTTCTCTTTTGACAACTTTAGGTAACTTTTTTCTCTTCTTACTATCTAAACACCTAGAAAACATTGTTAGTTAGGCAGGGTGTGGTCCATTACCCCTTTAATAATCAAATTCGGGTTGCTTTGAAAAAAATCAGTGTTGTATATGTATTATTCAAGCGCAATAGCATGTATTGATGATTGATTAGCTTATACAAGATTCAGATTAAGTCCACGATCATTGTTTTGGGTAGTCAAACCACATTTTTCATGGGTGATTCACTTCAATCATGCATGAATAAGTGAGGAACAAACTAATTTCTCTCCAATTCGCATCTCACCAAAATACCCCAATTCTTCCCTATATCAGGAGAATGGGTTGAGAACCCTTTTAATGACAACCGTGTGTTTGCAGAATTATTTGACTCTGTCCAACTGCCTTCAAGCCCCACTCGAATGCTTAGAACATGCGTGATAGTTTGGCTGAATGAAAATATTTGATTCACTACAGCTTCATAGGTGACATCACTCATCGCATAAGCCCTAACGCTCGTTTGACAAAGCCATTCAAATGTCCCATTGCTGGGGTTTCTACATTATAGTACATCTTTTGAGTTTTTGACGCTTCATATACGTCACCTCTTCACCTTCTTATCTGTTAATTATAAAATACATATAATTCAATTCTAAGGGTTGATCTCCATAGCCGAAGTTCTATCTTTATTCTATCTCATTTCCTTAATCTCTTTCTGTGTCATTTTATTTGGAGTTTCTCCAATGTTGGCCAACTCCCTGTCTACCACTTCTACCTCTAGTTAGTTACATTCTTCTTTGGTTGTGCCTGCTCCCGTTTATCATCATGGGTAAATACTAGAATACCCTTAGGAAATTTGGAGCCATAAATAAATTTGGGTCCAAATACAAAGTTTTGAATATGGTCAAGATAACCCTTCCTGAAGATGAAACCATTACTAAGTCATAGGATTCAGATCATGTAGCCAATAGTGGCTATAGTTGAGTGTGGCGATCATTTTCTCGTGTGTCTTCTTATAAATGTTGTGCGTCTACCTTAGTCAACTTGTTCCTAATTGTTATAAGATTTTGATAGGAATGGTAGAGTCAAATCATTTGCTCAGGATTGCACTCACCTATAGAGAGATCCTATAATGTTATTTAGCAATTAGTACCAAACACAACCAATACTACCTGAAACGGTGGGATTAACGACAACTTTGTCCATGTTCTTTTCGACTCTAATAAAGGTTTATATCATGGGCCCGAAGAAAAAAAGGACTTTGGAGTCCACAACTTCCTGGGAAGGATAGCTCGCTACCCCTATTCTCTCATGTTTTGCACTTTCGTTTTTTGTTCGGCATACTTATTGATCTCTAATCAATGTATTTTCTTTTGATCCACACATATAGACTTTAACTACCATTTTGAGGAGTATAACATAGACTTCCCTTCTTATCGAACATCGACTAACCTACAAGGGATATAATGCACATCCACTAGGTTTAAGTGATTCTCAGGTTAACCAAATTCTTGACTCCAATTGACTCTTTTTCAAATTAGCAGGAGAAGTCATAGTTTCCATTCCAATTAGACTTTTTAGGCTTGACAGTATTCTTCTCTTCACCATTCTTAACATTGAAATTGATGAAATACAGCCTAGAATCTTATTCACAAGGTTAAACCACTTACCTCAGAGGTCTAGAAAATCAAGTCAAACATTGTTCCCCTACCACCAAGGCAACCAAAGACTTGACAATCCAAATAGCTAGCCATCAATGATCCTTCTCTTGAGAAACCACCCCCGAAGAAGGGTAAAGAGATCGAATTATCTGGCTAGCTTGAAACAAATAAATATTTGGTTGAATTGAAGCCAATGTTCTAAATGGAAAGATTCTAATGTAGCCATAACCATGGCTTGAGTAAGCTTTATGCCTCCTGACCATGAGAAGGTGATCGGTATAGAGGATCGTAGTTTGATGGCAATATGAGTGCATCATGCCCTTATGGTAAGGATTTTTTTCTTTACATTTCATTTTTTTCTTTTGTTGTTTAAATCTAGCTATTCTTTTGGTAGGGTATGTAATGAATACAAAACATAGCTCGACATTTGGAGCATGAATGCTAGGGTCGAAAGATTGACTAAACTCGAGAAAGTCCTAGAAGCTCGAGCATAGAAGACTGAGGAAAATATAATGAATCTATGTGCTCGAGTTACGAGGCTATCAAACAGATGGATGTTGTTGTTGAGGAATTGATGGCCAATATGAAGGAGTTGGTGGAGGCTTAAGCCAAAATCATTGAACTAGAGAAGAAAGTGGCCAAGACCAACGAGGAGTGCTATAATTAGGACATGAATGACTATCAGTTCTAGATGGCATTGGGGAGAAACATGTTCTTCCAAAACGATTAGCTAGCTATTTTAAGGTTAGATAACATTGCTAAGAACTTTGAGTTATTCTCCTTGCTTGCCTTACATTGCTAGATAATCTGGTGGTCAATTCTATTGAGGACATAATTCCTGAGGATGGTATTAGCCCTCATTAGATGATGAAAATATTGCTTATGATGAAACTAACTTAGCTTAATTGGGGTATCCTTTTTTTGTTGGCCAGTATACTAATTCTATTTTGTTATTAACCTATGTGCCCTGTCTTTTGTTTAAGCATTAGTGGCCTTTATATTCTGCATGCCTTGAGCCCCTATCTATGAAGGAAACCACTTTTTTCTTGAGCCCTATGACCTGCACCTAACCAAGCTAAAAGTAGACAATATTGTACTGTAAAGATATAGGACATTACAATTGGTATCAAAACTAATACATAGCTAACAGAGTAGGCTATGCAGGGGGCACTTGCCCTGATAGGGAGAGGATTGTTAAGGACTATGAGCGAATTGGCTGTGAAGGACTTTTCCTATAAAAGTGTGAACCAGGAGGTGAAAGAGAGAAAGAATGCCTTTTAACTCATCTCAACTTGATAGATGAAGGAAGTAAACATATTTAATACTCAAAATCTACGAAGTATAACACATTTTAAAGCTGTGAGGGCATTATATTTCATTGGAACTCTAAGGTTAAACGTGCTGGAGTAAGAGTAATACTAGGATAGCTGATATTATAGGAAGTATTCACCCTACGCCTAACTAACCCATATGCAAATAATATTGTACTCTAGAAATGCGGGTTGTTACACAATGACATGATAGAATAGGTTGCGCACACGAGAAAAGAAGTGTTAGCTAAACCACTAGGGTGCACATGACCAACCTCAATCCTAACATCGACTCTCCAACCCTGATATAACCAACTTCGAACCTGAAATCGAGCAATTAAGTCAACTAATGCATCAACTCAATCACATCAAATAATATATTAAGACAAAACTCAATATATTATGAATAAAATAACACTCAAAAAGGTATGAATCATTACAATTGAAGTTCTATAAAGTAGAGGTGCACAAAAAAATCGAGAAACCCGAAAATCGAATCAATTTGATTACTTTGGTTCCGATTGGTTAGGGTACATACTATTTCTGGGTCATTTCTAGGTTAAAAAATTAACAAATCGATTTTTTCAATTTGATTCTTAGGTTAGTATATTCTCAACCCGCACTGAATTGAACCTGAACTGAAACTGAATTAACTCAAACAAATATAACACATGATATATAATATATAATATTTATATAATATATAAAGCAAAAGTAAAATACCATTAGGGTTTCTTTCTTCTTTCTTCTTAGTCGCCACAGCTTTATAGTACCCCCTATCTCTATTACCCCCTTTTCTCCAAACGTAAATTGCTGGTGAAGCCTGTTGTGGTGCCAAAGGTAATTTACACGGTCTTTTCTTTTCTCACTAATACGAATCTAGTGGAATTTATTTTATTTTTTTTTACCACTTCTTACTACCTTTGGTTTTTTAATAGGCTTGAAAATTCTAGGGTTGATAAGTGGTGTTTGGTTTATCTAGTACAGATATGAAGAGGATCTCTCTGAGATATGAGGTTAGTTTTCATCACTGTTCACTATTTACGGATTGGACATAGTTATCTAACCTTATTCCCAATTTAATTTCTTGTTCGCAATGGGTCCGTAATATTTTTTCCCTTGAAAGCACATGTATTTTTTGGGTATATCATGTTTACAAGCTTGTATACATATACCTATGTATACAAACACACATATCTGTCCAGCATAAACTAATGCTAAAGGATTAGTTTAGTTTTTCCCAGTTCTGGCTTTGATGGGTTTGAAATTCATTTTTGATTGTTATTTGTTGTTTTAGGTTCTCTTTCTCTAATCCTAATTTTTCTTTTTTTTTAATTTTTTTTTAAGATTTTTTTTTTCTAAACCATGGTTAGATTTGTTGAAGTCTAGGTTTAAAATCTACTCATAGTTTCATTCCACACAGATAGACTCGTGTTAATAACGTATCAGTTTTTGCTTTTTGTTTTGTTAGATTTGCAAGTTTATGTCTTTTTATGTGATATATATGCTTGTAATTTCTCTTGCCATAACATATCTAAATTTGACACTTTATGTAGTTTTTTAGATTTTATCCATATATAATTTTTTTAAGCATGCACCATTTTTATACACTGAATACCTCATTGTGGATTTTTAGACCCATTTTCCCCTTTCTATCTGCTACTATCTCTACCTTCCACCATTTCTATTATAAACTATTTTTTTTTTTGCTTTTTTAAGGAAAATAACTTTCGTCATAAGTCATTTTCTTTGTTACCTAATACTAAAGGATTTGGTGTTTTTGCACGATGGCAAGTTCCCATCTGAAGTCTTATTAGTATTTTTAAATATGAATTTTTGAAAAAGAAGCCAAATTTATCCTTGTTTTTTGTTATCTTTGTCAACTGTGTTATTCTTTTCTCAATCTCTTTTATTTATTTAATTTTTTATTTTGGACATGTATAGTTAAGTTTTAAGCCTTTTGTTCAATTACATATAATTGAACTTTAAATAGCTAGTTGACTAGGGTCCTTTGAGAGCTCAGGTTTTATACTTTAGTTATATACAAAGCTAATTAAAGAAGCAATTTAGAAACTAAATATCAAATCAATTGACTAACTTACTATTCTTTTCTTTTTCTTTCTTTTTTTTTTAATGGCATTTGCGGTTTAGTTTATTTTTCTAACTTATGAAAATTCAAAGAACGAGGCTTGGTTTAGTTACGGAGAAGCTGCTTTTTAGATTTTATAATTTGTTTTGTTCTTATAGGATTTTTTCTTTTTTCCTCTTTTGATAAAAGGTTAAAATAATAATGTTAATATACTATCTCAGCCTGCATGGTAGTGTTAGTTTCATTTTTCTTTGACATGTTAAAATAGTAATATTAATATTAATGGTTTCATTTTAAATATTATTTCTCTTTACTTTATACATTTGTTGCACATGCGTAATTCTAGTAAATACTTTTCCTTTATATTTATTTGCTACGTATCAACTATGGACGACATAAATAAGCCTGTTACAAAAACACAAAATACTGCTATCTCAAAAGTATAAGTCAAGAAAAGGAAACGTGGAAAATCTAATATATGATATCATTATACAAGAGTAAAGAAGGATGATGGGGGTAGATCTGATAAGGTAACATGTAATTATTGTGTCATGAATTATTACTATTTTAGTGTTAATGGTACTAGTACTTTGTGGAAATATTTGAAAAACTGTAAAATGTACTCGGGCAGTATGTTAAACAAAAGACAAAAAAAAAAAAAAAAATGTCTTTTCAACCTGATGGTGAAGAAGGGGAAAACCAGCTTGTAAGTTGAAAATTTGATCAAGAGTTCTGTAGAAAAGCACTTGCTAGAATGATCATTGTAGATGAGTTGCCTTTAGATTTTTGGAATGTGAAAGATTTATATTTTTTTTGGAATGCTATACAACCAAAGTTCAAGTTAGTATCATGTGCAAACATTTCTATTTAAATGATGTCACTAAAATTTATAATAAACTTTTTATTTATATTTTCAGGTATAACAAAGGTTTTTGAAGATTTTCACGAAACTTTAAATCTTTCTTTGCTAAGGTATGTAAAATATATACTGCTGACTTCATTTTTCTTTATTTTTTTTGTTATATTTTCAGCTATAACGGAGGTTTGTTTCTAGGTACTTTTAGTTATTTTTTTAATTTATCATTACTTTTAAATGGCAGAATAGAAGTATTTTGTTTTGGGTAAATGCAAATTAAGGCTTTAAGAAATTTGGGTTTTATTTTTGCTTGTTCTATAATTCTTTTTTTCTCAAAAAATCTTTGGGTCTAGCTATCTTATTTAACTTTTAATAGTTCTTGATAAAACTTGGCTTTAAGGGGGGGACCGAATAAAAAATGTGGGAGTAGTTGATAGTGAATATGTTGTTCATCAATGAATACATACTTTGGGAGAGGCATCCACAGGTAAGGTCATTTGCCTAGGCTATTCCTTGTTCCTACAATGTTTTATATTTTCATCATTCTATTTTGGTTTTTAAAGTTCTGGTCATAGATTGATGACATTTTACCATAAGCAAATGGTGTCTTTTTTATTTGTTCAAAGATTTCTAAACCCTAATGCAATTAATTGACTCCTCATTTTAGATTTAAATTAATTATTTTAGTATCTCAATATATATATATGCTCGCTTATTATCCCTGTTATAAACTAATTTTATTTTATTTTAATTTCAGCAAGAGTTTTGTATGACGGAAAGCTATGAAGTTGAAAAATTCAAGCATTGGGCATTGAGTTGATCAATGAAGTTTTCATTTTCATTTTATGTGATGGAGTTCATATTATTTCAATTTGTTATTATGGGATTGTATTTTTTTTTGTTTTAGTGATATTATGGAATGTATTTAATTATGGATTTTATAAGTGATATTATGATTGCATTTTATTATGAATTATATTTTTCTGAGTGATATTATGGATTGTACTAAATATTAGTTAATTTTTAATTTTAAATGATTTGCCTTGTTAGCTTCCTATATTTTTTCTACATAAGAAATGTGTAATAAATGGACACAACCTGAATTTGGACCTGATCCAACTCGAGTTGACCTTAACCGAAATTCAAATTGAACCAACTCGATATTTTCAATTCAGTTTGGTTCGGTTCTATTTTAAAATTGGTTCAGTTTTGGGTCCAATTTTTAGGATTTGAAAAGAATCAGTTCGGTTCTGAATTAAGTATGAACTCGAATTGAACCAGCTCATGCACACCCATACTAAAAGAGAAAACTTGCTTGAAACCACAAAGACATAACTTGCTTGAAATGGCGAATGTGCCCCAATTGATATACTTTCTCATTGTCGGATGTGAACCGTGGAGACGTGAATGTCTGTGGCAGCTCAAGCTGCTTAACTTTCTTGGTAAATAGGGAGGTGGAGATCCCCCCTAGGGCTTTCCTTAACAGATGGTGGGCAATATACCCTTTATGTTGGTTGACCATTTTTTTCGATCAATGTTTTTGTGAACACGCTATTGTTCTTGTTCCTTCTCGTGGGTTCCTCCAATGATTAGCTAGAGTTATTCTCTAAAGGTTCCAAGTTCATGCTCCTGAAGTCTAATCTCTTTTTGGTACTGCCTTACAGTCTTGGTGTCGTGTCCAGGAATATCATCATTAGCTCCTTGGCCACGACACATTTTAGTCCCCGAGCAATTTGGAATTCCTAAAATACCTTTGACCTAGCTCTAGAGAGTCGAATGCATATTTAGTCATGTGAAGTGTGCCAATGGTGTCAATACGAGTTCTGTGTTAAGTTTCATTTCTTCTATTGCTCATCTTGTTCAATTAGGAGTGACTAGTGCAAATGTTGTTTGACTCCCACAGACAGTGCCAATTAAAATGTCAAAAATCTAGCTTAACGATTATAGCTATTGCCAATCAACACTCTGAGTTATTGTCTGCGTGATTCCTTCTCCTTTGACAACTTTAGTTAATTTTCTTCTCTTTTTTGTTTATCTGAACACTGGAAGAATATTGCTAATTGAGCAAGGTGTGGTCGATTTCTCATTTAGTGGTCAAGTTGGGGCTTGCTTTAAAAGAAACGGCGTTATATTTATACTTTTCAAGCATGGTAGCAGGTACCTTCAACTCTAGTCAATCTACTATTCCCATGATCACTATTTCAGCCTGTTGAACCACGTTATTTGTGGGTGATTCACTTTTAGTCATGTGTGCTGGAGTGAGTAACAAGCTATAAGTTCGCTCTTCTTCATCTCTCGCTATCTCCCCCAATCATTTTCCATATCAGGTGAATATGTTGAGAGCTCTCTCAGTAATTGCCGCTTGTACGTGACTTGTTTGACTTCCTTCAATAAACTAACCCCCTTCCCCCAACCTACCTCAATATTATCATGAATATTATTATTAACATTTGAGGAATAAAAATAAAGGGTTATAGGGAGTGAGGTTGAAGTGTATTGATTAGTATTTGTGATTTGATTGTATTTCAATGAGATATGACTTTTCATATTTTGCAGTGATTGCATTTCAATTAGCTCCTTTTGATTTTTATTTTTGTCTTAGAATTAATCTTAACTAACTTAAATCAAAACTACTTGATCATTTAAAAAAAATATAACAATTAATCAATACACTTTAACTCCTATAGTTCAAAAATTAGAGTTACATATACAAGATTCTTTGTCGAAAGGGGAGGCAGACTTAGTATTATTATGTCAGCTCCTTAATATTGAATAGGAACCGTTAGATTAAACTTCAACAGTTCAAATATATTTATTTATTTTAATTTCAAAAAAAAAAAATATAAATACTTTTCAGCAATTAAATTTTAAACTAACGATCTAAATTACAAATCACGAGGTTATATCAGCCCTCGAATCCTTCTCCGTCATTCAAAGAGATTCGCCCAATTATCACAGCGATTTACATCTAGAAACTTCAAACGCCAAACCTTCAAAAGAAGGATCGGGCACTCGCCAGCTAAACTTTTTTTTTTTTTTGGTAATTACTCGCCAGCTAAACTCAATGCCCACCTGTTGAAATTAGCATTTTAATTAAACTGCACCGCCGAAAGCAACCAAACCACAGCCCATACAAGTGATGAAATGATTATAAAGAGATACAGCTCCCAAATAAAAATATTAGGCAATTGAATAAGAAATTTCTGTCCCTATACCCTAAATTAACAATGCTTATGTTGGCGGCGGAACGTGCGTAAAAGTAATGAGTTCATATGAACTGATGATATTAATTCGTAAAACATACATATAAAATCAAGCTGTCCCTTGTCCTTTTTTTTTTTTCTTTTTGGTTTTTTTATTTCTGTCCTTTATTTAGTGGGTAGAGAAACATAAATTAAAGTTAGGAATCTGCTAATCATTACGCTTAAGGGGTATGGCCTTCCTGCACAGCCTGGCTCTTGGTCCTTTACACTCTTGAACAGTGATGCACGTACAAAAGAGAATTGGATTTAGATTCCCTTCTTCGGATCGAAAGAAACGTTTGGCGGATTTGAACTTTGAATGATCAAGGTTTTGTATATGAAATTTCCGTGAAATTTGTCGGTGTCTTGTGATGACAACGATTTTGGAAGAGTTAATCAAAGCCAAACTTACTAAAAGAAATACTTTCTAATTGTGTTTGAATTATGAAGTTGTCAAAGAGAAAGGGAAAAATAATAGAGAGATTTCATTTTCCTCTTTTTCAGATCATGATGGAATAAAAGGAAAAAGATATGAAATTTGAGAAATTACAAATAATCAAATTAAAATATTAATATATTTTAAATTTATTTAAATAAAAATATGTACTTAAAATTTTATTTATTTTAAAAATCTCAATTACAGTGTGTGTTTCTTTTGAGAGAAAAAAACGAGGGACGCAAAAGGAGAGCTAGATTGATGCATTTTTTTGGTTTGGCTCGGAAGGAAAGTGAAAAATAAAGAAAGAAAGAAGAAAGAAAAAGTGGACTAACTATCAAAAATTCATCCACTTTTGGATGGAAAAAAGAGGATAGACAATGAGAGGTGAAATTTGGTTGGGAATTTATAATTTTAAAAATAAATTTTATATAAAATTTAAATGATAAGACATATACATGTATATGTATATTTTCACGTATTTTTTTTTCCTTCCAATCAAACAACATTAAGCAAGGAAAATTTCAACTCTTAGAGCAAAAAATACCACCATCTCTTTTCTTCTTTCCTTTTATTTTTTCATCTTTCCTATTAAACGGAACATTAGTTCTCACGTTTCATAAAACAAAAAATTTGAAAATTTTGAAAACACCGAAGTCTTTTCACTTTCGTGTGAAAACAATTTTCCACAAATACCTTTTTTGGAAATAATTTACCAAAAGAAGTTTAAAATTTATATCAGGATTCTTTCATATATATAGTTATTCTTTTTCCATTTAGGAAAAATATTAAACCCACCTAATATCGTAGATTTCATAATTAAGCATTTTACTATTACCGTCAATCTACCCCTCCCACGGGTTGTTTACTTGTTTATTGCTTGAAGCATAATCCAAAGCGAAAGCAACCTTCGCTCCTTCTGCCAATTACATGCGCACACACATACTTTAGCCGCTAATATAGTCTAGGGGTTATATTTTATTTTAAACCATTTGAAATAGGGTAGAGTTAGAAGAGGGGGCCGCAATACGGGTTTCTGTAACCACTGCAATAACATCAAAATAACGTTATTTTGGCCTTTTTTCTCTTAAAACGACACCGTTCCCTTTAATTTTTCATATTCAAATATGAATTAATATATTCGAATATATTAATTCATATTCCAATATGAAGATTTAAGTAGAACGGCCTCATTTTGAGGATAAATGCCAAAACAGCATCGTTTTAGGATTACTGCAACCTGTAGTAACCCCAAAACGTGCAGCAACCCCCTATTGCAGCCCCTGAGTCGGGTTGAGTTTGGAGCACCACAAATAAAAAAAAAAAAAGCAAAAAAAGTTAGATTAGAGAAAATTAAGATGTCATTTGGTATACTTGTTTTAATCTCATTTTTTATTTTGTAAAATAAAGAAAATAATTCAAAATTCGTTTGGTCATTCGTGTTTTGGAAACTTATTTTCGAAAATAGAAAATAGATTTACTCATAACATGTAAAATGGTCAAAATTCGTTTTAAGTATTTTTAATCTATAATAAGAAAACTCCCAAAATGCAGAAAATAGAAAATGTCAAACCAAATATATTTTTCATTTTTCGTATTTTGAAAATTTTAAAATATAAAATATATAAAATAGAAAATAAAAAATAAAAACAAAAAAAAATAAAAATACAAACCCGATGCCACATTAGTATTTGGTTTGTTACACAAAGAATTAAAAAAAATTCAAAAAGTTTAAGAAAATTAATAAAAGTTGAACAAAGCTAGTGATCTTTAGTATGAAAAAATTAAAAATGATGAAGAAAGTTTGAGGTTTTTAAAATTTTGGTGCTCTAAATGGACACTATATTACTTAAAATTGGTACGAAGACATTAATATTTATTTTTTAATTTAACTATTATTTATATATTATAAAATTAAAAATGTACAAATAAAATTAAGTATACAACACACAAATATCAAACAATAAATATTTTATTATTTGTAAAGTTATTAATTGAATGTTTTAATTTTGTTTTATTATTTTTAATTATAAAAATGAGATAAATAATAAAAAATAATTTATAAATTAAGTGAAATTAATTGAACTGCTTTAGAATTTAAAAATTAACATAAAAAATAATATTTGAGATTGAAATACCGTTTCCGCGTATCGAAAAAGTACAAATTTGCTTTTTTTTTTTTTTGCCACATAGCACTTAATTGATGATGGGGTATTTTGTAAAAATTTGTAAAAAGATCAAAAAACAATTAAAAATTTTGATAAAATTTAGAAAAAGTTATAAAAAAATAATAAAAATTGATTTCTTTTGTTTTTGTTGAAACGGCACCTCAAGTCCAGTGAACACCCAACCGACTCCTTGTTGACTATTTTAGGTTATTTTAATGTATGTACCTCCGCTTCTGCCAAGGACTTGAAAACAACAACAACAACAAAAAAAAAGAAAAAAAAAAAAAGAAAAGTGGGTGCAAAACCAGTGTAAACAAACACTCACTTTATATACTTACAAATGGGCACATTTTGTATACAAACTAAACCAACTTTGCCTCTCCAAATAATAACCAAACTTCATGTGATGAAAAGATGCAACAGTGAGATGGGAAAAAAGGGGGGGGGGGGGGTTACGTGCCACTCTTTTCCTTCTCCAAAAAAAAAAAAAAAACGAAAAAAGTAATAAAGATTTTCTAGCCCTAGTTTTCTATAATGAACTAGTGCTAACTGCTATGTGCCTGGCACTGGAACATATTTTTTGGGTTCTCTCCAGCTTTGCAAGCCAGGGTCTTTTTCTCACAACATACAAAGGACAGACAAGGGGGCTTCATCTTCCTCCTTTCCCTAAAAAAGATGGAGATGAGTCACTGACCCACAAAAAAATTGGGATACACATGGACACAAAAATCAGAAACCACCGAAAAAAAATAAAAATGATGGGTAGACTCTCCAATTTGTTGTCCACCAAGATGACCAAAAACAGACAAATCAGGAGTTTCCCTTTCTCCATCAAGGGACCTCCTGTCTTCAAGACTCGATTAAAATCAGCATTTGCATTCGATCCTCATCGTCGTGTCGTGAGCCCTTTCATGAACTCCGAGAACACAATCTGCATGTTTTATCAGTCACAGAAACAAAAACCCAAATCAAGAAATGCAGCTAAATTTTCAAAAAACTAGTCATCTCTTGTTGAGCAGAAAATTTTAAGTACCTATTGTGTTGTTGAGCACAACTTCATACTATAGAGCACTGTCACTCAAGTTCCTCACCCGGAGCTCCACGTTCCTCAAATCACGAAGATGTTGCAAAATCTCTTGAAGAAGATCCATTCCTTTGTCCCCTTTCTTCAACGAGCCAACGCAGTGCTTCAGGAACTCTCTGTCTGCCTCAAGAGCTTGCAGCCTCTCGTAGAGATGATCCACCTCCTCTTCGACGACAACCTTATTGTTTTCCAACTCAATTCTTTTGGAAGCAGAAGGTTGGGAGAGAACAGACTCAAAACCATTATTCTCTTCCATGTCTCCATTTTCCACATCCATAATTGCATCGAAAAGTGGAAGAAGTCTCTTCCCTTTTGCACCCACAATTAATCTTCCGTCCTCATGAAATCCATTTGCAATCCCATTGGCTTCTCCATGGAATTGTTCTTCAACAGGTTTTATGGCTTCAAAATGTTCTTCCACATGATCACCATCCAATGTGAAGAGCCTCTCCTCCAGAACCTTGAGCTGCTCTAAGATGGCCAACCTCTCTTCCTCAAAATTCGCCAGCGACTCTTCCAAATTCAAAACTTCATCGACAGGAGTGTTGTTGTGGTGCCCATTTTCTCGTTCGAGTCCATATTCATCCCTCACTTCTCGATTTAGATCAATAGACAGTCTATCGCTATCCCCAGCATTACTGGAAGAAGCAGAACAACTTTCATTGCTTTTCCTTAACATCCTCATCTTTTCCTTGGCTTGATATTCCAACACCTTCCTCCTATACACTTCCAACTCTTTCTCTAGCTCTTGCTTCTCCCTCTCCCTTTTCACCATGAGTTCATTCAGAAGCTGCAAAGCTTCTTGATCGTACTCGGATTGTTCCTCCATCATTCTCTGGTACTGCAGAGCCTCCATCTGCATCGCTGCCTTCTCTTCCTGAAGCCTATTTATCATCGCCATTGTCTGGTTTGCAGCGACTGCAGATGCGCTCCTCTCCTCTTCTAGCTCCGCATACAATGCGTGTAAGGCCTTCCGCTCTGCTCTTAATGCTGATTTCAGTCGTTCCACCGTCATCGCTGCTCCTCCCTCCCCACCTTCGAACTCGCTGATCACACTCCCATCCAGAGATTCTTCCGTTCCTGAATCTCTTTTCTCGAGCAAGAAAAATTTCTTGTGCAACTGATGGAGGCTCTCTGTGGATGTGGGTGTGTCTGGAACTCTCTCTTCCTCAGTGTCATTAAGGTCTGAGACTTGTGAAGTTTGGTTGTTTATCTCACACTCCCTCACCTCAACTGATATGGTTTTCGACTCTATTGACTCTTCCTCAGCTTGCTTAGATCCTAGTGTAAAAACACCAACATTAACATCTTATATATATTGTCATGGGTAGAGGATTTTACTTCAAAAGGATATAAGATGGGTATTTGAGGCTTACCTTGATCACATTCTGCATTGAAATTTGCAGAACTGGTAGAAGGATTTTCATTGATGCTTGTGTGTGAAGGAAGTATTTCTTGATTTTGAAGCTCATCTGTTGGTTCCAGATCAGGAATCTCAGTTCCTATTGACACCACAGCCTCAGTCTCATTGGTTGAGATTTGAAATGCTTCTTCTGTGACTGCATATATTAACCAAATACTTGAGATTTTAACCTAAAATTTTTACAATATATGCATGAATTGAAAAAAATAAAAAATAAAAAATGAAATTAAGTTTTTTTTTTAAGTACCTGCAGGAACATCTGAATCTCTTTCTTCTGCCAATATTTGTTGACCATTATAAACATCCTCAGAAGTGGTTTGGGGGTCAACATGTTCATAAATCTCCCGCACTAAATCACATTCTCTGGGATGAAATATCAGAGAATTTTCGTTCTCTTCTATTTCCATAGACTCAAGCACTGCAAACTTGGGATCCTCCAAAATTTCAATGGCTCTGAGTTCTCCCTCTGCCTCTCCCAGACTGGACTTATTCTCCACAATCAGTTCAACTAAACCCAAATTTGCTTCGTGATCATCACAATCTTCATCACCTTCCTCCCTAATTCTGTAATTTATCTGATTTTCCTCAGTGGTTGAATCGATCAATTCAACTGGAATCAAGCGATGACCGCCATGGCCGACAAAGAACTCCAGATGATGCTGAGGAGGAGGAAGGATTTCAACGGATGCATCTTCCACCATCGACTTATCTTCCTTAATGGGTTCTTCTCGCATTGGCTCCAAAATCAGACCTTCTTCCTCATCTTCATGACCTCCCAAGTCCAAATCTCTCAACCCGGAGTTGGCTACAGAAACAGAGCAATCCACCTCTGCCTCATCTCCTTCTCTTATCACGAAATCTGATCTGCTTCGATCTGAAGCGTCCCCTTCTTCAATCTGATCATCATCATCATCATGTGCTTCAGCAATCAAATTTCCATTCTGGGTATAGTCCAAAACACCCCAAGAAGGTTTGATCACAATGTAAGGAGAGTAAATTTTGCTGTCTAGGATCACACCACAACAAGAACACTGAGGAAGACCCACCTTCTCACCATTCTCGACCTTCTTCTCCCCATCACTCTGAATCATTCCAATCTCTTTAACCCATGGGAAGAAAGCCAAGTTCTTGGAAACCCTTCGGCGTTCGGGTCGCGAGGATGAGCAGTCCTCGCACATATCTTGCGATTCGGCCAGCTTCCGATGATTGGAGCAGTAACCCAATTTGGAAATCTCTGCGGCGTGGACTTCACAGATAAAATCTCTGTGGGAATTCTTCTTCTTCTTTCCTGGCTCGAAGATGTGATCCACGCGAGAACACCAGAGGCAGGGGGTTTTGAGGCCGAAGTAATCTGCAAACTTTATGATCAGATAAGAGAAGAGAGAATTGAGGAGGAGCAGAATTATTAGGATCCATTCAAGGAAAGCGTAGACGAGAATTAGAGTCATTTTGTTTGTTTTTCTGTGCAACATAGACGCAAACTTGTTGGCAGCCATAGTTTGATGCTCTGTGTCTTCCTATTTACAGCACAGTGAGTGAGGGGGGGGGAGAGAGAGAGAGAGAGAGAGTTTTGAGATGAAGATGAGAAATTGGATTTTCTGTTTGTGAAAGAAGAAGAAGAAGAAGACGAAGAAGAAAGAGGTGAGAAGGAGGCGGGGGAAGAAAGAGGGAGGGGAAGGGGGGGGGGAGAGAGAGAGAGAGAGAGAGAGATGAGGAAGTAGCTTTAATCAGACTGGAACAAAGGCGGTTTGAAAGGTGAGACAGCCAAGGAAGACTTGAGACTTTAGAAAAAGAATTGATATAAGAATGTTTTTGAAGCATTCGGTTTCATTCTTCTGAGATTTTTTTTTTAAAGGAAAAAATAAGGACGAGAAAAGAATTAAGCAACCATTTTTAACAATCAACTATCAATAGATTTCTGGATTGTTCTTAATTATTTTTTTTTACTAAGAATCACTTTACCCTGCATAATAATAATAATTACAAATATGTATCGGACATTTTGAAATTTCTTTGTATACAAATAATCATTACATTGATAATATATTAAAATTAAATTATGTGTTAATTAATTACAGCTCCATCAAAATTAAAGGGAAAAGTGGTTTGGATGGCGGGTTAAAGGATCTAGTACCAATAAGTCTCGGTTCGATTTCTCTCGGGAGCAGTTCTTTCTCTAATTGTGAAGAGTCATCTAACAATCTTCTCGATTGAGCTGGTCAGTAAAAGTTTACCTAGATTGATTTACTTTCTGTGATTTTCTTTGTTGATCAGGGTCACAGAGCGAATTTTATCCAATACGCACTTTTACAATAACTGCTACGGGCATCCTCGTACTAAAAGAAAGAAGGGGAAAGTGGGTTTGGAATTTGAAGTAATTGGACATGGAATGAAATCCCAGGATTTGATAAACTTTGGATCCAAACACATCCGCATTATGAACTCCTGCTGGCTTCACTTTTGTTTTATTTCAAGGGCATCAAAATGGGGGCCCACTAAGCAAACAAATGGTTGGTGGGACCATGTCAAAAGTAAGGTGCTGGGGGCAATCAGGAATGCTAGGTTCTGGACTTCATCATGGGTGTCTGTTTTCTTCCCTTTGTGCAGTCAATGCAAATGTATGTAGTTTCCTATACCAAGATCTATTGTGTTTTCACATGGAGGTAAAAAAAAAAAAAAAATAATAATAATAATAATAGATAAATAAATAAATGGCGCACGCAAATACCTCTTGATTCTCTTCCCACACTTCTTTTTGTACTTTTCATCTCCACGGTACAATGCAGTTGAGTTACACAATTCAATAGCTCTTCTTACTATATTTTAGGGTAATTATATTCACCACTAATAACTCAACCTAACATATGCTGGTGTTTGACACACTAAAAAAAAAAAAAAAAAATTAATAAAAACGAAAAACAAAAAAAAATTAATACTTATTAATTTTTTCTAACTTTATTTATCAAACACAAAACTAATTTTTACCAATTTTTTCTAATTCTTTATTTTTCTCCAATTTTTTTAACTTTTTACAATTTTCTTTAACTTTTACAAATTTTTACTAAACATCCAATTAACCACTAATGTATCACGTGTTAGTAGTACATACAGAGTTGTATTTTTTTTTTTTTATGGGCACCCAAATGATCCCATATAGCCTGGTTTCATTAAAAAATAACACATAATTATTTCAATATTTGAATTTAAGTGTTGAATAAATGGTTCCTATATTAAATTTAAAGCAACGTTTGTATCACAGTACTTTTTAACCATACGAAATTCATGTGTTTTTTTTAATCAATTTAAAGGAGTAACATTTAATTACTGAATATTTTAAATACTTTTTACCATTAGTAAGATAACACTCTGGAAATTGTGTAGAGGCGGAAAAAGGTAGGAGTATTATAGAGTCCAACCATGATAGCTCAATGCGTAGCTTAATCTTATTTACCCTAGATTTGGAGCAAGAATTCGTGGAAGAAAAATAAAATTATTAGCATGTGTTATTTTATTGCGTTTAACTAAAAAATGTTAAAATATTTTAACTTAACCAAAAAAATAAAATTACTAAATTTTTTATTTTAAATTTTTATTTTTCTTTTACAAAATCATATTTTAAATATTACGTTCTTCTCTCTTTCCATGCGCGCACAAAAATCATCATTTTTTGGACAACTTTTGATAACTATTAATACCAGCCTTTCAAATTGACCACCAAATTTTGTTGTGGTTACTGGTAAAAAATATACTAACCTTTAATATATAATGCTAAAATTCCTATAGAATAGTTTAATGATTTTGGCCAACAAGGGTTATATAGTTATTTAATTTCAACCAAAGTTTAAAAAAAAAAAAAAAGAGCTTAATTATAAAATTATTAAATTTTGAAATTAGAAGAAAGGTCAATATATATTAGCATTGGGAAGAACTCAACAATTTTTAACTATTAGGATGTCTAATTAAAGGAAAATAGTTAATTAGAAATACTAATTTATTTTTATCAACACTAAGCAAAATTAAAAAGTTCCATATAAAAGCTTTGCAAAGTATACGTGGGATTGTTTTTTAAAAAATATATATATATATATATAAACTTTACAAAAGTATAAGGAAGCTGATGATCATAGTTGAATTGAGACTATTTTATTATGATTCTTTTTTTCTGCAACTTGAATTGTCAATGATAGATACTAATTTTATATCATTACTACTTAAAATTCATTCAAATTCATCATTGTCCATAAATGTCTATTATTTTAATTTTAAATTGAAATTCACTCATATCTATTATTATAAATTTTAATTTTTCTGACTCAGCAACGGAATATTTAGCAGGATATTGTTCTTGAATATGACTAATAGATGTTGTTGAATCCATAAAAATATGAAAATATACGCCCTTGAATTCACAAGAATAACAACCAGAACACATAATTATAAAAAATCTAAAATTTAGTAAAGAATTGAATCTAAATATATGAAACTAGAAATGTTTTATTTATAATACTAAGCTATTTTAAATCTAATCCAAACTGAAATATGTTTCCTAATTGTCAAATGTGGATTTCCTAAGACTATATTGAGATCAAAGATTTGTCAATGATAAAGAAAATTAATAGATACTCAAAATCACTCTTTGTATTTGATTTGTAATTAAAAATGAAATGGAAATTTTTTTCAAAATAATTAAATTAGAAAATTAATTTATTAATAAATAACTTTTGAGTGCATTTGGAGCGATGAAAAGTGCGACAAAATAAGATAAGTTGTGGGTTTTGTATATTGTGCAGTGAGATAAAAAATGAATAATTTTAGATATTTTTAAAAAATTTCAAAGATTTTTAGAGATTTATAACAAAGCAAATAGAGCCTTTATTTTATTTTTATGTTTTAATCTAATTAGATGAAAATATACATTTGTGATTTTATATTTCTTTTTCTTTTTCCTTCCATTTTCTATACTATTTTTTTCTCTCACTCAAAATTCCTAATCCAAACACAGTCTAAAGAAATCATTGCAACCAAATTTTCTAAAGGAACAACTAGCATTTTAGCCCAAAATAAAGACTTATGATGGGGTTTCCCAATTAAAATAAAAAATTTCTAATTAAAATAAGATTTTATAGATAAAATAAGAAACTAATTCTAATAAATGTAAGTCAGGTCAAATTTAAATTCTAGAAACTAAATATAAATAATATATATATTTTAAAAACTAATTAATTTAATAAAAATACTATTACAAAATAAAACTTTACTTTTGACGGCTTCTACATCTTTCATTGTTTCTCTTCATATTATATCCTGCGTCACTTTTTATCAATATATATCAAATGACAAATAATAAATACATTTTATTTTTAATTTTTCATGCTCTAAAAATTAATATTTATTGTGAGAGAAGATGTGATGTAAGGAAATAAAAGCGAAGTGTATTTATTATTTCCCAATATGAAATTCCTTTGTCTCAAATTCATGATACTAGTGCAACTTTAATTGAGATGAATACTAACATTGAAAGGTGTATTGGACTTGAGAAGAAAAGAAATATGGCTGGATATAAATAAATAAATAAATTAGAACCTCAAAGAGGAATGCTATCTGGAGCCAAATGAGATAAAGCTCATTCAAGGTGTAGATGTTTAAACTGATCAACAAAATGAAGTCAATCCATTTTTGGCTCCATAGTTCCATTGCATGGAGGAGATGATTTCCCTTCGTTTGCCGTGGGAAATAGGAAGAAGAAAATTCAAGAGAAAAAGAAAAAGAAAGTAAAAATAAGGGAATTAAATGAAGAAAAAAAATAAATTATGACACCTCCACCTTTTTTTCTCTTAATTAATTATGGCAAACCTTAAAAATAAAAATGATAAATTATATTTATCTCTTCTCAACACTTGAGTAATTATAATTATCATTCTCAAAATTTAAAAAGTACACTAATCTATCTTATTTTGAAATATTATTATTATTGAGTTTCTTCCATTAAATCAACTGTTAAACTTAACGAAAAATGTGAAAATAACCAAAATTTTAGCTTCTTCTCTAATTTTATCCCTTTCTCACATATTAGCCAGTGTTCTTTGAAAAAAGTTCGAAAAGTTTTTTTTTTTCTTTTTTTTTTGTATTTACTTATTTTTAAGAATTTTTGTAAAAAAACTGACAAAAATGTGAGAAAGTGATAAATAAAATAGGAAAAGCTATTATCTAAAATTTTGATTATTTTGACTTGTTGGGTCAAGTTTTAATAATTAATTTAACGAAATCAAGTTAATATTAACAATATTTCAAAACAAATGAGGTAAGTATAATTTTCAAAAGTGATGAATTGTAAGTTTTTTTTTTGGTAGGTAAGATAAATTTGGATTAATAGAGAAAAAATATACAGTATCTAGAAGGCATTCCCTCAATGTACATCATAGATTTTATATACAAAATAGTTATTGAAAGTGCCTCACAAGTTAAATTATACAATCTTTATAATTAGTCTATACAAAAGATAGGAATTCCCATTTTGAATATGTTACACTATTAGTAGGAGTAGGTTTGTTGTTTTTGAACTGGAAAGCTTTCAAATTGACTTCATCTTGATCTCGTTGACAATTCCTTGATGGCTTATGGTTATACTAGTAAAGATTCTTGCATTTCTCTCAAGTCAAATGTGGTAGATTAAACTTGTCCATGCAAGCTTACATATTAAGTTGGCAAAATTTTTGTTGCTAAATTTGACTGTTGCTATTCAATTTCACCTTACCAGTTTTGCCTATTGTTGTGAATGAGACATAAATCAAATATAACAGTCCTAACTTTATGAGAGAATTGCCAGCAGAAGAATAAATGGTTTATACTTTAACTATCAGCCCCACAAAGAATACAAGATGGATTAACATTGATGCTCCATGAGATCAACTTATCTTTGGTGGAGAGCTTACCTTGAATTGCAAACCAAGTAATGAAGCCATGTCTTGGTATATGTTTTGAAAATTAAAGTAGTTTATGCCAATACACTTTTGATTTATGAACTCTAATAACCTCTCAAGTTGGTTTTACAGCATATAAGTTACTTTTTGAACTAAGTCATAAAAACTTGTTAATTTCCAAAAAATAGTATATATGGCAAATAAATAGTCACAGATTCATTGATTCATACACAATTATAGATTAGGTTCTATTCTAATTTGTTAATTCACAAAAGAAAATTAAATTAAATGGGTAAGTAAAAAATTCGCATAGGCATTGTACTAAGTTGGACGAGAATTAGAGAAAACTCTGAAATTCTCGTAAGAATTCCAAAATTATAATGTTATGTTGCTCATAAGAATAAGAACGGAAATGAGAATTCAACGCTTTTTATGTTAATAAATTAAAATAAAAATTTAATTTGATAGTATTGGTATGTATAAATACATTTATAATAGAATAATAATATAAATCGAAAGGTAATTTTTTTTAAGAAAAACATTTAATAAATAAGGACAATTTTATCAAGTTACATTTTACAACGAGTTTTCTATTTGCAAAATTATCAAATATGATATTGGACTTTAAAAATTACAATTTTGTAAATTTAAGAAGATAAATATTCCAGTTCGTTATTCAAAAATCAACCAAACATGAGAATTTAAGACGACCAAAAACTTTTCATTTGGGTTCTTGAATCATATAGTTCCAAACATTAAATAAAAATTCAAATTATTAAAATCAAGAAAATAATGAAAATGTAAAATTTGACTTAAGGTAAAATTTGAATATTAAGCGAAAAGGAAATAAAATAAAAAAGTGTGCTAAACAACCGATAATTACCAAACAATTAGTTACTTTTGATTGACATAGTTAGCTTTATCTATACCATCCATACAAGGAAACAGAAGGCAAGGCTGAAACTAAGGATTCATTTGAAAGTTAAATTTTTAGTAATTATGATAATTTCTTAGCAAAAATTGATGGATGAAATTTTTTACACAATTGATAAAACAAATAGAAATTTTTAGTAACTTGTAATAATTTTTAGGTGTTTAATAAAACAAATATAAATTTTTAATAACTTTAGTAACTTTTAAATATTTAACAAAAATTTCAATAACTTTTGAATTGGGCCAAAATGAAATGACAATTATATTTCTTGCTAATTCAGCAAAAGTTAGTATTTTAACAAGAAGCTAATTCAACAAAATTAATAACTTTTGATGTTTCACCAAATATTTAAAATACCAAAAATTAATATTGTTTTACTCTCTTGCTCTGCCAAATGGGTCCTCAACTTTTGGTGAAGTCATAAATTTTGATGAAATTTTTTTTTTTATTTCCTTGATACCCTTAGTTTTTATAATTACTTACAACTTAAAGGTATTAGTAGTTTTAAAAAAAAAAATTAATTTTTTCATCGCTTAGTACTATTATTTTTATTAAAAAGTAAGTGAATAAAATAATTGTAGGCATCCAACATAAACCCCCATGTCTAATTTAACAATCTCGAAATTAAGACCATGAGTAATGAATTTCACCCACCAAAAAACTTAAAAAAATGATGGGTTACTTGACTTGTGTTACTGCGTTAGAGTTATTGTGTTTTCTAATGATTGAACTATTTACTATCCATTAAACCAAAATTTATATGTATACAAATTTCTACAAAGTGATATACGAAGGTTCGTTTAATTACTACTACTTTCCAAGTGTAGTGGGTGGTTAACACTCCTTAATTCAGACCATGACTCTGCAAATCAAATGTGACAATCTTGCGTTCAGTAAATTAATTAAGATGTTATACATAAAAACCTCACTTTAGGGTTTTACCCCTTGGAATGCTTTTGCTTTCACATGAAAACTTGGGAATCCACAATCCAGATGTTTCAATTGTGCCAAAAACTATGCATTTCTCTCTCTCTCTCTCTCTCTCTCTCTCTCTCTCTCTCTCTCTCTCTCTCTCTCTCTCATTATGTATCCTTGGCTCCTAAAAGTGACATATTACTTCCCTTCAAATTTGGGGTACTGCATTTGGTTGGCCAGCACAAAGCTTGCCTAACAAAAGTGTGCGATATCAAAATTTTTGCCTTTTCGACGGAATTTGAAATAAATTATGTGGACCCTTTTGCGTTTACGATAAGATTTGTTTATTTGATTTTAGTATGTGGAGCGTTATTCAATTTGGTGGTCTCTAACTAAGACCATAATAGGTGAGGCTCTCTCTCAAACGAAATTTCATTAGTTAACCTAATTTTGCACTGATAATTTGTGGAGGGACGTATTTTTGGTATACTCAGATCAAATGGTGGATAAACAAATTTAGAAAGAAAATTAATAAATAGAAAATAATCTTAAAATTTCAAGAAAAGTGGGAATTACTTCAGTTGGAAGAGCTCCCCCAGGTCCAAGCTTCTTTCCCCTACCCCCCTGCTGGTTTTTCCTACTTTCATTTACGTGTCAATTAGAAGTGTGCATACATAATTTATTAATTTCTTAATAGAATCAAAACTATAAAAAAATTTATATAATTTAATTAGGAATAGAAAGATAAAATGATGTGGTGGTTGAAAATTTAAAATTTGTAAAATGACTTAATTAGGGATAGTTTTTAAAAGTCATTTGATTTAATGTTTTAATTTAGCGGGAGATTGAATGGCATTTTAGGAAACTAAAAAGTTTTACAAAAATTAAAAGTTCATTAGTTTTTTTGTTTCACCAATGCCGCTAGTGTTTCCTTTACAATAATACTAAATGTCGGTGCATGCACGATACGTGTGAATATTTTTTATTTTAATAATCAATAAAATTATAAAAAATAACAATAGCATCTCAAATAGTAAATAATAATTAGTTATATTTATTTAAGTAAATAATACATAATTAAGGAACATTAAAGAAAATAAAAAAGTTACAAATTAGTAGGTAGCTAAAGAATACGTAAGAAAGATAAAAATATAAATAGGTGAAATTATATTATTATGTAAGGGTTAGAACAAAATTACTTTTTAATACCATTTAAGTATAAATAGTTATAGGAAGTTAAAAGGACATTATAGGAAAAAAAGAGGCTTCACTAAAAAAATATTTTATAAAAAAAAATTCCACCAAATCTTGGTATTTGCCCTAAAATTCTATAGATAATAAAGATATAGATATAGATTAAAAATTATCCGTGCCTAAGGGTATGAAAATATAATTTGACATGTAAATAATTTAAATGTAAATTTTTAAAGCAAACTTATGTGAAAAATTGTAAAAATAACATATAAAAAATAAAAATTACTAATCAAAAGAGTCTAATGTTTCTATATAGTGTTTTAGTAAAGTGTAAAAGTTTACTATTTGGTAGGGTGTACTCGAGCAAGTAGGTTTATTTGAACGATTATGCTGATAACCCAAATCGACCGAGCAATATGAACCTCGGTCGAGACCGAACAACTGTCGCATTGAAGACAAAATTGCTTATGTTACAATTACGTGTATAACCATCTCTGATATATTCTGTAATATGCACCTATAAAACTATTGCCTATTGCTCAACGGTTTTAATAACCAATTAAGATAATTGACTTTGGGATCTACAATACATGTAGTAATTTGATTGGAGGGAAGCATAATTGTGTGAGACTCATATACATCTTACCTATGCAGGTCTCATACTTATATATATATAGTTATTTCACAAGTGTACAGTTACACACTCACTCTTGTCTTACTAAAACTCTGTCAAAATATTTGCTCAACTATTTTTGCTAACTTAAGTATTGAAGTCTTTTTGGCAAATACTATACCAGTATACTAGATAGATTTTTAGACTTGGACTTTGGAGGATATGAAGTTAATGAGTTATCATTATTTATTATAATTATTATCACATCTTTAAATGTATTATTTTAAAAACTTTTATAAAAAATATTCAAAAGAATATCAAAAGAGTGGGAGAGTGCTTTCCTATATGAAGTGACTAAAAAAATAACTAAAGTGAGAAAAAAAAAAGTAATTCTTATTATTAGACAAATTCAACAGTTGAAAATATTTAAATTTAAATTATTAAAATTTCTTATTATATAATTCCCAAACCAAATAAAAGACATTTGTACTAGTACATATGTCTTGTAATTAAAACCCAAGGTCCAAGCTTGAAATGGCCATAGAAAGCATTCAAGGGGAAGAAGGCAAAAAGATCTGATCATATATTCTTTGATTAATCTGAGGGCACGGTTATAGAACTTCAAAGCATAGTTAAATATTTTATTCTGCAATTTTGTAGGGAAAAAGGTGAGAAAAGTAAGAGCAGTGGGGGCAGATTCTGAAACCTTATTTAAGCTTTAATCCAAAATTTAGATCCAGACTCTCTTTCTTGGAAGGAACTTCAAAACTATTTCTCCTTAAAAAGTTGATTACATGCCATTACCTTTTTCACCCTTCATTTTTCTCATCATCCTTTTTATCTTTATTTTGATCAGAGGATAATAATTTTCATCACCCACAAAAGCATTTAAATGCTGGCATATTTGGAATTCCAAATTTTTTTCAAAAACTTCAAAAAAAGTTTTAATTTTTTCTAGTTTTCTTTAATTAAATTTCACCTTATGTCATCTAATTAAGTAATTGATAAGAGAAAAATATATTATCTAAACTACTCATAGTATCTTTGTACTTTGTTCGATCTCAATTTCACTTTGACTTTTGTGTGTTAAATTATTTTGCTTAATTTATTTTTAATTTGTACGTATTTTGATCTAATTCCACTTTATTATCTTTCATTAAAATTGTTGATGGAAAATGCTAATTTATTTTTCGGTCATATTATTTAAAGATGCTATATATGAGAGGATAACTAAATTAAAAGTAGAAAAAAGTAAAGCAATAATAATTTATGAAACTGAAATTAATGATAAATTATAGAGATATTAAAAGTAATTTACCCAAATATATGTCTTCGTATCTCTACGAGGAAATCGAACCATCACGAGAAGAAAAGTTTAAACTCAAAGATTTCAGTAACCAAAACACTTTAATGGCAATATACCGATTCACTGAAATAAGTAGTTGCGAGCACGCTAGGCATAACTTGGACTCTATGCCACTATACCCATGGCAATGTTTGGATGATCTCAATTAAGATTAATTTATCAATCCACACCATCTTGAATTAAAGGCCCACATCCCAATGCTTTAATTGACAAATTCAATATTGACAACTCAAAAAACACCTAATTAAATTTGGAGCAATATGAAGAGATACATTGAAGAGTGCCTTCCAATTCAAAGGTCTTAAGTGAATGGAGGACCCAACTAGCATTATCTGTGCGGCTGTTGCGTAATTAAAAAGGCATGCTCCAACATCTATATATATATATATATATATAAGTAGTTTATGATCAATGTTGTATTTTGCTTAATCTTCTATGGATAATCATATAATGGACCTTGCGCTTAAAGACATGAGTGATGACCCAAAAACATAGTTTTCGCTATTGATCTAAGCTACTAACAGGAGGATAACTCTTATATTTTATATTATATCATATTATATATATATAAAGAAAAGTTTGGCAACGTTGCTGTGTCACGTAAGATCGAACTTGTGTTATTTTTGTGACACGTGGCGCTTAATTATAATTATCTTACACTATGTATGACCAAACTTGTGCTACAGGTATGACACATGTACGGTTATAACACATAACATTTAATTATAGTTATCTTAATTATCTTATAAAGAAATCAAAATTTTACATAATTACTACTTATACATAATTTTTAATTTTATTTAAACTATAATGTTTATAGATATCATTTCATATTTTTATTTAATCGATACTTCTATTTATCATATAACTTCTTATTTTTTATTTTATTTGTATTTAAAACATATTCTTATTTTTTTTCTCTATTTTATTAAATTATTATTTAAAACATAATGAATATTATTATTGTTATTAAACAAAATAATACAAAAAAATTTACCTTGTTAAATGAAAGTTTTAATAATAATAAGAATTATTATTAAACAAAATAATGCAAAAAATAATTAGCATGTTAAATAAATATTTTAATTTATTAACATAAATTTATAATTATAATTATCTTAATTTATAATTATATAATCTAAATAGAAATAGTACTGTATGCTTATTCACAATTTTATGACTTAACTTCTGTTATGGTTATGACACGTGTATCATTGTGACACGTGGCGTTTAATTACAGTTATCTTAATTGTCTTATAAAGAAATTAGTATTTTACACAATTATTACTTATTCACAAGTTTCAATTTTATTCAAACTAAAATATTCATGAATATCACTTGATATTTTTATTTAGTTTACACTTCTATTTACCATATAATTCCTTATTTTTTATTTTTATTTAAAATATATTATTATTTTGTATTTTTTGTATTTTAATAAATTATTATTGAAGACATAACAAATATTATTATTGTTATTAAACAAAATAATGTAAAAAAAATATTTATCCTGTTAAATAAAGGTTTTAATAATAAATATTATTATTAAATGAAATAATGCAAAAAAATAATTAGCCTGTTAAACAAAAATTTTAATTTATTAACATAAATTTGTAATTATAATTATTTTAATTTATAATTATATAATCTAAATAGATTTAGTATTGTACATAATGATCACTTATTCACAATTTTATTTAAACAAGAAGTTTGTAGATATCACTTAATATTTTTATTTATTCTACACTTTTACTTATCATAAAAATTTTATTTTTAAATTTTTATAATTTAATAAATTATTATTTAAAAATAATAAATATAATAATAATTATTATCATTAAATAAAATAATACAAAAGATAATTAATCTATTAAATAAAAATGTTACTTTATTAACAAGTAATATGACCTTTATTATTTTTATCATTATACAATATATGTAATATATTTTAAATCAAATTGTAATATTATTTTTCAGAATTATATATTGTAATATTATTTATTAAAAAATATCAAACAATATTAGTAATTTAAAAATAAAATTGACAATGAATAAATCAGTCTTATGGAAGTGCCGAACGCTTAAACTTTTATTAGATTGGACTTTCAATTCGATCAAAATAGCATTCTAATCAGGATAAGATAAGACTTCAAAATGTATTTTAATATAAACAGAATATGACTCTTCTGTTTGCAAAATTCATAAATAGATATTAAGATTTTTTTTTCTTTCAAATATCTTGGAAACTTTTTATTATAATACTTTTCTCATCGACTTTGTAATTTGTTAAGTACGTACTTAAATTTTAATTTTTTAAAGTTTTTATATGTAATTGATATATATTTTGTAAATTTTTATATGTAAGTGCTGTTATTGTTCAATTTTTTTGATATATAAATTATTTAATTATATGAGTAGGTGCTGCTTTTTTCAATCTTTCTGATTTTTTTCTTTCCATTTTATTTATTAGAATTTGAATTTAATTGAATTAATGCTATTGATGGTATTAATATTTTAATTTATTTTACATTCACTATTTGATTGAATTTGTATAAATAACAGTATATATTGCTTTCAGATATATCTCTGTAACTTAATTGTTTTGTATGATAGTATACTCAATTTAAGCATATAATATAACAAATCTGTGCATCGCACGGGTTACATTATTAGTATATATATAAAGTAGAGTCTGGCACGCTATTGCATCACGTAGGACCTAACTTCTGCTACAGTTATGACACGTGACACCTAATTACAACTATCTTGCACCACGTAGGACTTAACTTGCTCTATGATTGTGACACATGTATGATTATAACACGTGTCACCTAATTATAGTTACCTTAATTATCTTATAAAGAAATTAGTATTTTACATAATTACTACTTATTCATAATTTTTAATTTTATTGAAACTAGAATGTTTATGAATATCACTTGATATTTTTATTTAATCTACACTTCTATTTATCTTATAACTTCTTATTTTTTTTATTTTTATTTAAAACATATTTTTATTTTTTTTCTAAATTCTAATAAATTATTATTTAAAACATAATAAATATTATTATTGTTATTAAACAAGATAATGCAAAAAAAAAAAAATATTTACTTAGTTAAATAAAGGCTTTGATAATAAACATTATTATTATTAAACAAAATAATGTAAAAAAATAATTAGCCTGTTAAATAAAGATTTTAATTTATTAACATAAATTTATAATTATAATTATCTTAATTTATAATTATATGATCTAAATGAAATTGGTATTGTATATAATTAACACTTATTCACAATTTTATTAAAACTAAAATGTTCGTAGATATCACTTAATATTTTTATTGAATCGACACTTCTATTTAATTAGCAAATAACTTCTTTATTTTTAATTTTTATAATTTAATAAGTTATTATTTAAAAATAATAAATGATTATTATTATTAAATAAAAGAATACAAAATATCATTAGACAAAATAAGTGATATATCTTAAATTAAATTGTAATATTATTTATTAAAATTATATATATATTGTAATATTATTTATTAAAAAATATCAAACAATATTAGCAATTAAAAAATAAAATTAACAATGGATAAATCAATTTAATTGAAGTACCACTCAAAATTTTTTTGGATATGGACTTTCAATTCGATCAAAACAGTATTATTATCAAAATAAGATAAGATTTCAAAATAGTATTTTAATCTAAATAGAATAAGACTCTTCTACATGCAAAATCTATAGATCAATACGAAGTCTTCTTTTCTTTCAAATTTATTGGAGACCTTTTATTATAACAAATTTTTTTTTGACTTTGTGATTTGTTAGGTACGTATTTAAATTTTAATTTTTTAAGGTTTCTATATGTAATTGATATATATTTTGTAAATTTTTATATGTAATTGATATATACGTACACACTGTGGTAAGAAGAATAGAGACAATAATTATAAAAATTATTTAATTATTTAAGTAAGTATTGTTATTCCTCTACGTTTTTTATTTTTATTTATTAGAATTTAAATTTAATTGAATCAATGCTATTGATAGTATCAATATTTTAATTTGTTTTGCGTTCACTATTTGCATAAATAACAATATATATTACTTTCAAATATATTTCTATAACTTAAATGTTTTAGAGTATGATAGTACGCTTAATTTAACCATATAATATGACAAATCCGTATATCGCACAGGTCATATCACTAGTATATATGTCATATATGTATAGTCAACTAGGACTTTTCAAGTGCACCCAAGATAAAAATGGTTCTAGGTCTGCACCCATCCGTCTTCACTTTTCCAACAAATAAGGGCTTATCTCCCTCCATTCACCACCTCCTCTCCAAGATTTGAGAGCTCTGAAGCAACCTCGTGATAAAGCCTTGGCCCCAATGATCTTCAGAGCAAAAAAACGATAGTGAAACCTTATCTAGTTCCACTGCTTATGTTCTTGGAGTTGGAGATATGGAACTGAATCATTCATGAAATGACGGTTGCTTACACACCACAACAAAATGGCGTGGTTAAATGAAAGAATCTTATGTTAACTAAAATGGTTAATGCAAGCTATCAAATTCTGGTTTAACCCAGAGATTTTCAATAGAGTTCCTAACAAAAAAAGCAAAACCATCACTTATAAAAGAAAGCCTAATCTAAACTATTTGAAAGTTCAGGTGTGTGGGGCAATTATCAAAGTTCCCAAACCAAAATGAAAGAAAGTGGGTGGAAAAGGTGTTGAGTGTATTTTCTTAGAATATGCACATGATAACAAAGCCTATATATGTTCATGGTTATAAACCCTAATAACTCAATTTCAGTCAACACTATAATTGAGTCAAGAGATGCTATTTTTGAGAAAATAAGATTTAAATCTATTCCTAAAATAAATGACAAAATTCCAGAATAAGTTCCTAATAAAAAAAAAAGAGGTTCTTGAAAATTATAAGGAGAATGAAGTCATTGAACTTTGAAGAAGCAAAAGAGCAAGGAAATCAAAAACTTATAGTTTGGATTTCTTCATGTTCTTAGTTGAAGGAACAATGGAATCAATAAGTAATCAGTTTCCTTATTGCTTCAATATAGAAGCAAATCCCAAAAGATTCCAAGAAGCAATAAAAACACAGGATATTTTATTTTGGAAGGAAGCTAGAAATAATGAAACAGATTCAATTATGGGAAATAAAACCTCGAAATTGGTCGATCTCACACCTGATTTTAAATCAATTGGTTGTAAATGGATTTTTAAAAAGAAAATGAAAGTGGATAGAACCATTGAAAAGTTTAAAGCGAGGTTGGTAGCTAAAGGCTTTACTCAAAATTAAGATATCGATTACTTTGATACATATTCACCAGTGGCAAAAATTGCCACAATAAGGATACTTGTTGCACTTACTTCAATTTATAAAATGGTCATTCATCCAATGGATGTTAAAACAGATTTCTTAAATAGTA
This sequence comes from Vitellaria paradoxa, assembly GCA_019916065.1. Taxonomy (NCBI): domain Eukaryota; kingdom Viridiplantae; phylum Streptophyta; class Magnoliopsida; order Ericales; family Sapotaceae; genus Vitellaria; species Vitellaria paradoxa. The sequence goes on along the minus strand of CM034233.1, from coordinate 28,533,239 downwards.
AATTGGATGAAGAAGTATATATGGAACAACTTGAAGGTTTTGTTGTGCCTAGTCAAGAACATAAGATGTATAAACTTGTTAAGTCCTTGTATGGATTAAAACAAGCACCTAAGTAATGACATTTAACATTTGATGAGGTTATACTTACTAATGGTTTAAGATCATGAATTTGACAAGTAGCAAGTTCAATGGAGGAAAAAGTGTTATCATTTGTTTTTATGTTGATGATATGTTAATCTTTGGAGCTGACTTGGAAAAAGTTGGAGTTACTGAAGACTTATTATCAAATAGTTTTGATATGAAAGACATGGGTGACGCAAATATCATTCTAGGCATTAGGATTTTGAGAAATCAAGAAAGTATTACACTTTCTCAATCACATTACATTGAGAAGATTCTCAATAAATTCAATCATTCGGATTGTAGTTCCTACCTCAACACCTTTTGATTTAAATATGAATCTAGTTAAGATTGATGAAAATCTTGTATCATAAATGGAGTATGCAAAAATGATAGGATGCCTAATGTATGCAATGACTTGTATAGGTTAAACATAGCTTAGACTATTGGTAGAATGAGTAGGTACACAAGTAATCCAAGTGAGATGCATTGGCATAGTGTACGAAGAATTTTAAAGTATCTAAAGAAAACCGATGATTATGCCATAAGTTATGTTGGCTATCTTTCAGTTTTAAAAGGATAATACTAATGCAAGTTGGATTACTTATAAGGATAATCATGCATCAGCCACTGGATGGATATTTATGCTTGGCGGAGGTGCAATCTCTTGGGATTCCAAGAAACAAACTTGCATAATAGATTCCATCATGGCTGGAGAATTTGTACCTTTAGCTTCAACAAGAAAAAAAAGTGTAATTGCTAAGAGATTTGCTATATGAGATACTTTAATGGCTAAAACCCATAACACCTATTTGTATACACTATGATAGTGCAGCAACGTTAGCAAAAGCTTATAGTCAAGTATATAATGGAATGTCTAGACATATTGGGTTAAGGCATAGTTATGTGAGAAAGTTGATTACAAATGGAGTGATCACTATTAACTTTGTAAGATCAAGTCAAAATATGGCTGATTCTTTTAAAAAAAAAAGGATTAACATGAGGCTTGTGAACAAAACATCAAGAGGGATGGGTCTCAAGCCCATTAAATTAAATCACTAACGATGGAACCCCAACTCAAGACATGATACAACGTCTTGTCTTTAGCTCGATGAGTCAAAGTACATCATAAGAGTGATTAAATAATATAGTGATTGGTAATTACAGTTTAAAAGGAGGAGGTTGTGATTTTCAAATTTACTTAATAGATATGGTAAAAATACCTTATAGCAAGGGTATTCAACTTTGCTTGTATAGATGTAGAATTTGGTCATTCCAAAGAGCTAAGGGCTTGGCTTGAAACATCTATGAAGAGTATTTTGACACATGACCTTTAAAGTGTCAAAATTTATTAAAATAGTTGTTTGTATTTAAAGACATATGTGTGAAATGTTAAACAATTTATCACTAGAATATTTGGTTCAAAGCTTACCTACCATTATATTTTGATTTATTATAATAAACTAAGTAATGGTTCAATCGCAAGATACTTTTATTTATGCATATAATTTTTAGAATTGTTGCAATCTATCATAATGTTCTAAATTGTTTGAAAATAGCAGAGGATTGTTGGATATATTTCAATAATTTGTGTTTGAGTATGAATTAATGTATTTGGATATAAAGAGATGTATCTAAATATGAGTTTGTATGATATGTAATTATCCAAATATATATTCTATAATGTATGTTATGTGCATATCTGAATAACTCACACAGAGTTCATATAAGATTTGAGTATTGTGCATATCTGAATAACTCACAAATGGATAACTCAAAGTGATGGATAGTATTACAGGTGATGATAATAATAATTATTTAATTAATTATTAATTATTATGATTATTATTTAAATAAATATAGCTTCATGATATTTATCTAAAAGACACATCTATCCATTACGGCTGATTATCCAACAGATACATCTATTCCAATAGATACAACTCTTCTAAGAGATACAATTGCATCTTCCAAGTGATATAATAGCTTGTTATGTATCTGATAAATATAACTCTCCATCATATTTGTATCGGTTCGATTGAAAAAACAATACAAAGCTAATACATTCTAAGCTTTTAATTAGGTAGGATAATAATATTATTCAAAATAACAATTTGAATAAATTCTAATTATCTTCTTATTTATAACCAAACCCTTACCATAGGTTTTTGGCTTCAAGATGTACATAAATGTCCATAGAATTATTCCAATATTTAGGAAGATATTTAAATAGGTTTCATTAAATTGACCTAATCATAAAAATAGAGTTATGTAACTTGCTAGGTTGACAAAACAACGCCTAAAAAAGTAATTAAAATAAACCAAATTCATTTAAATAAAACCAAATGAGGGAAGAACAAGTCTATTATTTCATTTGGGCATTTTATCAAACAGTTGGTTTTACTTAGCTATTTTAATTTAAATAAGTCATCTAACTACCCATAATGAGGCTAATTGTCTAAGTTAGTTATCATAAATATTAAAGTGTCAAAATAATATATAATATCCAATTAAAATAATTTCATGTCAAATGGAAGCTAACTAAGTAGTATCAACTTAGCAATCCACTTAAGCATTTCATCAAACGATATAAGTGCTTTAAGCCTTGCAAACAAAACTACATAGGAATAAAAATCATTAACATATCTATAACTAATAGAGGGTAATTGGAAATTTAAATCAATTTCTAGACATAAAATTCTTATAAAAATCTGGACAAGCATCAATTAAAGGCTAAATAAAGATAGCAACGTGAAAGAAAATTCATATAAAATAAAGCATAACTCCAATACTTGTAAACTTTATATTTCTAGAAACTAGACTTCAAAACCTACAACTTTCATGTTTTACACTTTTTAAAATTTTAAAGTCTAAAGGTTCAAAAACACCCTTGAATTCAATTTGTTCAGAAGATCCAATTTGACATATGTTCAGTATTTTTGGCATAACATTTGACTTACAAATTGGATTGATGCAAATCTTTTTGGGTTGGAAAGGGAACTTAAAGGACTACAACTTTTGTGTTTTAGTCAAAGCCTAATTCCATTGTTTCAGGGGTCAAAATTGCATTGGAAGTTAAAAACAGTGAGCTGTTAGCTTGCTGTGCTGAACTGGACAGCACTTTGTTCAAATAGCTATTCGAACAAGACCTTGTTTGAACAAGGGTTCAAATAACAGTACCCATTTTCTGTGTTTTAATGTCCAGTTCTGCTCTAGTTTCAAGTTTCATGCTCTGTTTTGTGTTTTAAGTCATTCTATTCACCATTCAATGTTCTTGAGTCCATATATCATCATTATAAGTACATATGAACACTAACCAACCAAGAATGCAAACTCAAACATATAAATATAAATTCAATATCACAAGTTATGAAGATGATTAATTAAAAAATTTTTCACAATCAAGTTTCATGCTTCAAACCCAAAAAATGCTTCAACTTTAAATTAATCCTACACATGTTTATTCTAGTTCAAATTGAAGGCATAAAACACATTCTAGGAGATTCGTCATCCTACCTCATTGAAGATATTGGTAACCAAGTCTAAGAAGGAAAAGGAGTTGAGCTTTGAACACCAACTGAACTAGAAAGCTCTAAGCTTTTCTTCTTCCTCCAAGCACCACCAAATCTCTAACCAACACTTGATGATAATTTTTTTCTTTTTTGAAAGCACACAAACCTCACGGCTCTTTGAAAACCTTAGAAAAATTTTTCTTTCACAGAGAGAAAGCATTTTATAAGAAGCCACAGGGGTGTAGAGGAAGTGTCGGTGGAGAAAACAACCTTCACTTCCCATGCTTCAAAGCCTCTAAAGTAGGATCATGAATGCACAATAGGTGACATGATCCAAGAATCTTGCTTCATTTTACTGTTTAACCAAATAATTTGGAAGAAGTATGAGAGGATGGATGGAAGAAGATAAGTTTTGCAGGGAATTGATTGAGAGTTACTATTCATGAGTTAACTCAGTGAGTGATAAAGTGAGTTGAAGTGAGTTGAGTCAAATGATAGGTTAACCCATGGGTTAATGGGCTTAGGTTGAACCAAATGGGTAATTAGGTTAGGAATTGTTTAGATAAAAGTTTAGAAATTTTACATTAAACTCCCACATAGGATGAAATTGAATCCAGAAATCTTTCCAATTAATTTTATCATTCTAAAAATTTTTAAATCCTCAATTTTTTAGGTTTTTACTATAATAAATATCACCACCACACTTAAGCAAATTAATTAAGAAAAAAATTTAGGTTATTACATAGTCCCCAAAGCTTTGCAATCCAAAATATTCTAATCTTCTTGTGTTATACTTTTTGACTTTTTCCCACTGATCGGAAGATACAAATCTTTCTTATACAAATATCTTCCATCTGCATCTTCTAAAAAGCATAATTCATACAATTGAACTGCTCGATCTTGTATTTGTGCTTAGCCATTGTGTAAACTCTTGATCTCCTAATCCGAAGTTCTAATACCAATTGCTAGAGATCCCTACGCTCAAGCCCATAAGCAGACACACACAATCAAAAATAAATAAGAATAGAAAATAATCACAAACAAGAAGAGAACAAGACAGAGATTTACGTGGTTCTGACTTAAACTAATTGTTTAATCGTATATCCACGGGATGCTGGAGTGTTTCACTATAATGAAATATAAGAAAAAGTTACAATATTACAATGGAGGCAATCCTAATTATTCCTTTTATAGTTGGAAGGAAGCGTATACAAATTAAAAAAGCAAAATTCCTAGAATGCAAAGCTTACACTTTTGCTCTCGTTTAAATCAGACTTCCCGCTTAACAAAAGTACATATATTGTAATTAGCAACCAAGTTGCCATAAAATATCCATTTGAATAAAAAATAATACTTTAATTTTTATTATTTTTTAAATTAAAAAATAAATATAATTTCGTTAATTTTTATCCTTTTCTTTTTCATTTTTCATTCCTATTCACAAATGTAAGATTTATTTATTTTATCTTCTATTTTAATTTCATTTACAAAATTCAAACATAAAGCTGTAGGATAATCCTTAAATAATAATAATAATAATAATAAGACTAGAAGACACGAAAAGATGACAGTGACTACAATGGAGGCATGACATAAGCCATACCTTTCTCCGATCACATGTGATCAACATCTAATACCAAACAACTGTGCAAGTCAAATATTTAATAATTTTTAGTAGTTTTTAACAAAAGTTTATTAGTAAAACTTTTTTATGTATATGGTAAATTAAATAAATATTTTTAGTAATTTTTGACAATTTAAAGTGTTTGATAAAAAATTTGGTAACTTTTAAGTTGAGTTAAATTGAAATGAACATTATATCCTCTACCAACTTAGCAAAAGTAATTGTTTTGGTAGATTGCTAATTTAGCAAAACTGACAACTTTTAGTGTTTTGTCAAATGCCTAAAACATTAAAAGTAGATATTTTTATGCGCTTCTTTGCTCCTTCAAACAGGACCTAAATTAAGGATGTATTTAGAGTGAGAATTTAGTTAAAAAAAGGAATAAAAAAGTAAAATAAAAATCAATATAAATATAAAATAAATATAAAATTTTAAATACATATTTTATTTGAATAAATTTAAAAATATAGTAAAACAAGAGGACATTCATTGGTTACAATCTGTTCGGATTGAGTGAAATGAAAACAAAAAAAGAAAAAGGAAAAATTTTAGAATCAATAACTTTCTTGTTAGTTTTTTTAGAAGAGAAAATAAACAAATGGAAAGAAAAACGAGTGCTAAAATTTTAAAATTTTTATCTTCCCAAAAGTGGGAAGAAATAGGAAAAAAATAAAAATTAACCTGCCACGGTAGCCCAACAGTTCTTGAGACCAACCGTAAATCTAGAGGTTTTAAGTTCGAATCCAGCTGTCCCCTATTCTGTCTTGCCCGATGCTTGGGTCTTACGGGTGGGTTCAAGCACCCGTAGTTTACCCATCGGTTATGTGATTCGTTGAGGGCTGCAATAAACCGGTGCGGATTCTGGGTTACCAAAAAAATAAAAATGAATTAACAAAATTTTCAAAATGATATATTTGGCCGTAAAATAAAGAATAAGAAAAAGTAAATTACAAATATATTCTAAGACTAAATAAATTGATTACACTCTAATTTTCTAAGGATTTAATGGCAAAATAACCATCTACGCTCTCTTTTCCTCCAATTTCTTCTCAAGTCACAAGCAAGAGAAAGAAATTTATTACTCTCTCGCCTAAACTTACAAATAAATAGAAAGAAAATATATGCATTTCTTTTCTTTTATCTTCTCTCCTAACTAATAGTTTCTTTTCTTTTCTTTTCTCTCCTAAACTCACAAATGAATTGATTTAATTATTTTTAATTTCTCAAAATTTATATATTTTTTATTCTATTTTTCATCATGTTAAATATGAGAAGCGATTTTGAATATCTGTCTTTTTTTGTTCTCTTAACAAATACTTAAACTCCAAATTAACATTTTATAGTTGCTATATATATAAGAGTGAGTTTATTTGTATTCTAGAAATATCCTCTTGCACTCTATTTTACTTTTTTTTTTATTAACTCTCGATTTGGAATAGTGGATTTGATAGGATTTAACTTCATTTAATAAAAATTCTCACCAATTCTTATGCTTAGAATTTAAATAAAATTTTATGAGTTAAATTTGATTTCATTTCATAAATTAAATTTTGGGATTTCTCTCATTTGAAATACAATCCAAAATAATAGAATTTGATGAGAATTCGTTATTTTCTTAAACAATCTAAGTAAGTGGATAAATTTATTCTTATATATCATATTTACCATATTTTCTATTTACTATTAATATGGTCAAATTTAGTATATCTCTTAGATCAAATCAATTCAATTCTTAAATTTAAATTGTATTCCAAATATAAAATTTTATTTACTAAATCAAATCAAATCAAATCAATTTTAAGAAAAAAATGTTCCTAAACGGAGTGTAAGTAAAATTACAAAACTATCATTTTAACTAACTATTATTATATCTCATTTAAAATGACATAATTGTCATTCATAAAGAAATTTTTTACAAATTTGAACAACCATTGTTGGGCGTACTGGAGAATAGATATTTGAACAAGATATTAATATAGGAGTGTTGAAGGGGTATACACATCCAATATATGTTGAATATGAATACAATACTCATGTTGAAGTGTCTGTGCTTCGTAAAAATAATCTCCCTCCTTTAGCCTTAATTTTAGAACGATGAGTGGCATAACTTATTATTTAAAAAAGGTCATTACACTTTTATTTCTTTATGATTTTGACCAAAAATACATGACCTACTTTTGCATTAAGACAATATTTGGTACGAGATGAAAAATTTGAGTGTAAAAAATTATTGGGGTAATTGTTATCCTAGTAACAATTATTAAAGTAGCAAGTTTATCATACTTATATTTGAATTGAGAGAGTGAATATTACCATGTAATAATTATATTATATTTGGAATGTTAAAAATTTTGAAGGGGTAAAAGCTAATATTTAATGTTAGTAAAATATTATAATAAAATAAATCATCACAATAATTGTTATTATAATAATAATTAATTTTAATAAAATATATATTATTAAATTTCATTTTAAATAAAATATAACTATAAAAAAGAATTTTATCATGGATTAATATTTCAATAGTAATTATTATTTATTTTACTAAATTATTATTTATGAGAAATAATTTTCATTTAATAAAATGTTTTAATAAAATAAAAAATTTTAATATAATAAATTATTTTGTTAAGTAATTATTATTTATTAATTAATTTTAATTTGAGAAAATAAATAGTTTTAGTCATAAATTAATATTTTTTAATATTATTAATTTAATAAAATAAAATAAATTATTATTTATTAAATATTATTTTAATAAAATAATTTATAATTAACTATAATTTGATTAAATAAATTATTATTTTATCATGTTTATTATAATTATTTGTAGAAGAATGTTGTTCAAGATTTTACGAGGGTTTTACAAGAGTGTAGAGAAATATTTTACATGGGTAATGAAAAAAAAAAGTAAAATTCTTCTATTATCCTTCTATTACTCACCTTTCCCTAGAGTAAAAATTTACCCCTATATGGGAGTAATTGTTACCCTCAAAGTAATTATTACTCCCCTGATGTAGTGGGGTGTAATAAGTACTAGAAGTAAAAATTACCCTAATAAATTTACCCTTTGCTACCCCCAAAACAAACATCTTTTAGAAGTCACTATATAACTAATTGTGATCTGGACTTAAACGTAAATAACCAAAAAATGTTAAAATTTAATTAACTTTGTGTCATACACACCATATTAACTCAAATGTGATCATCTAAAAAACTTTATTCAAAAAAATAAAAAACAAAGTGAATATTTTTAAAAAATAAAATAATATCTCATTTTAACATAAAAATACATTTTTGTCTATGTAATTTTATAAAAAAGGTTTTTTTTCTATTTTTCCTCGATTAGTTTTGACACATGAGGCATAAATTCAATTAAATTTAACATGTACAACCAATTTTGCACGGTCTATTCGTTGACGTTTAAACTCAAAATGGATTAGGTACTTTTTAGTCAATCCCCAAAACGGTGAAGTGCAATTACCTGTGCCCGTAAAGCAATTTTAGCAGATGATTCGGATTGCTAGGCAATAGATCGATCCAACCGTGGTGAAAGAACTCGCACCATGTTCTAAAAAAATGGAAATGCAGTTCACTGTTTGTGATGTTATGTGTAACATAATAAAATACATTCTAAATGAAGGTTTAAGCTTAAATGAAGTCAACGCATAGATTTTGTAAATGAAACAGCCCACCAAAACTCTCTGCTTAACACCTAATGATCAACTCTGGCTCACCTCACCTATCTGTTTACCTAAAATTTGATGCAAAACACAATAATCAATGAGTTTAAGCAAAGCACAAAGCAGCAAAATACCGCACCAAGTCTTTATATGACAAATACACTGAACTGTGATTCATGTCAACCAAACAATGTTCATCACTATACTTGATCTTTTACAAAAACATAAAATTCAAGCTCCAAAAATCATATATGATTTTTAAAAAATAAAAATAAAAAATGATTGCACGAAGCCAAAAGCTAACTCTACTCAGCTCCAAATACACCAAAATCAACTGTGGGAGTGCATCATGCTATTTAGATGTTCCAACCTGTAGTCAAATAAGGCCTGTGCTTCCAAACGGATTATTTGTTTGTGGACGAACAACAGGGTTACCAGGAAATGCTCCAAAACCTGGATCACCGAATGGATTTTGTGGATCCATCATCAAATGTTGTTGCTGCTGTGGATGTGGATAGAAAGGTTCAAATGGACCAAAGGGATTGGTCTGCTGCTGCTGAGCCATTGCTGCCATTTGCACTGCTGGAGGAGGGGCGACAGTGTTTGAAAATGAAAATGGATCTGCCACCTCGAAGGGATTCGGGGCTGGTGTTCCATAAATGGGCTGCTGAGAGGCTCTATATGCAGCTTCATCGTATAAACTATTCAGAGTGAGCGAGTCCATTCCACCAGCCTGACATTCAATGGTGGTGAGCAAGTGAATTCTTTAACATTTGTGAAGTGCAGCGGTAATAAAACAGTTTGACACCATAATAACAATGGGGTTATTATGCTTTTTGTTGCATTTCACAGCAGATACTCGACTGTTACAAGCTATTGAATACCGGTACTACCAGAGACGGTCTATATTAAACTTTTCTGCTAAGAAAAATGAGGGGGGCAATTTGGTTGAGTTATCACTATTTGCTTGACACATGAGTAATTAGTGTGATTATATAAATCCAAGGAGAGACACCTTCCCCATAATTGCAAGGAATCTTAACCTAACCCAGCATAGTAATGCCTGTGGTCATAATGTTTATGATAGAAGGGATTTGTTGTTTAGTACCCAAAGTGGCTCTAGTTAATCCTAGTCACTGAAATGGCAAGCTCCTATGTAAGCAAATACAGCTCCATAGGGTGCCAAAGCTGTTTAGATGTATACCTACAAGGCATAACTTATCTCCGTATCTTTTAAGCTTTGTATTGTCATTATCTAAGTTAAACATAGAGGCTGAGGAAGTTCAACTCAAAGTAGAGCCTTTTTATAAGCACAAATGATTCCGAAATTTTACTTAAATCGTATGCTAGGTTAATACTTGCAAATAATTTGAGGCTTACTTCAAGTGTTTCCAAGTTACACTATTCACTATTGCTTCACAATTTCCCACTCCCTTAAGCTATGAACTGGTATAAACGGTGAATATTTACAAATAATTTGAAGCTTACTTCAAGTGTTTCCAGGTCTCATTATTTACTGTGTCTTCACAATTTCCCAGTCCCGTAAGCTATGAACTGGTATAAACACTATACATTAACCCAAGTAACTAGGCAGCCAACATACGACATCCGCCAAATCCAAATTCTAGGACATGGAGATTGCAAGATTTTTATTTTTTATTTTTTTTATTTTTTTCCATTTTGATAGCCAAGGGAATCAATCACCTATTGGGAGAGCCTTGGCTTATTAGGTGTATACCCTGGGGCCTGCACTACCCCACCTGCATAGCTGGCTAAGGCGAGGCTTCACTGCAAGAGTAGCCCTCAAGAAGTAATAGGACACAATGGGAATTGAACCCGAGACTTCAAGCCCTTGGCACTTGACCTCAGGTCACCAACCACTTAAGACCCATTAGGGTTAAGGAGATTGCACAAGATGCTACAAGCCTGTGTATAAATGACTTTTCTATTCAAAGTGATGCGATGTTATATTATTTCTCTTACAAATTTCACAAAGATAAGGCAAAGAATCCACACTTTAATGGCATTGATGCAGGCACAGGCGTGGAAGAGCGAACAGGTGAGCATGAGATAGATCAGCCAAAACACACAGAGCCAAAACACACAGACAATTTTTTTATGGCAATTCCACCACTGAGTTTGCAAAAATCCTTGATGAAAGCACCATGTACTTGGATAAGATCAGTATACTAACATCTCTTTGAACCACATCCACCCCACCCCCGCCCCCCCCCCCCCCCCCCCCCACCAAAAAAAAAGGGTAAAGCTAATCAAATTTGTCACTCCAATATCCCCAATAGCAAGGAGGGAAATATTCCTACAACCCATGCATGCTTCATTCATTTATATGGCACAGAATGGAACACTTGCAATGAGTATGGTATTTCCCATGACATTGACACTACAATCTCCCGCAACACGTTTCAGTGGTCTCACTTCTTCACCCTTTTTATCTTCGCCTCTTCTATCCCCCATGCAGTTTAATCCATAAAACCTCCCAGTTTCATTCAGCATCTATAGATGTTTCACAGAAGTAAAGCTCAGAGCATCTCTATTAATCCCAAACCACATTCACATTGTGCAAATGAAAATAATCCACAGTTGAGCCAGATTTCCTTGCAAGTATCTAATTGAGTACATAAATCTGCTATATTGATCTCCATAGAATTCCACAAAAGGCCAACAATGTTAGCATCATCTTGAATCCAGAGGTCATAATGATTTGTTGTTGGGGTTGGGGTGGATTCAATGAGATGTTTAGTTTCCCAAGTCCAGTGAGAGCTATCTTCACAGCCTTTGACCATTGAAGAAAGTTTTTTTCCATTCAGCTTTCAATTGATTAATTGAGCAGGCCAATGAGAAAAACCTTTGATTTGTAGTTTGCAGGGAAAGCAAACGAGGTAGCACTGGTTTCAGAATTCATTTAAAGTATCCAAAAGAGGTAGCACTGGTTTCAGAATTCATTTAAAGTATCCTAAAGTGTCATCGAAGTTCAGAACTCGCCCCCCCCCCCCCCAAAAAAAAAAAAGATGCCAAAAGGTTCGCCAGAGGAAGATGAGTATAGTGGTAGGTTAAGTTTGACCTGAGGAAGGCTCGAAGTCAAAGAACAAGAGAGTGCTTTGAGGCAAATGGATCTTATTCGTACGGCAATCTGCCAGCGCATAAGGTCTCGTCGGCCAATGGCGTAGGGACAATTGTACTTACCGATCAACGACAATGCAAAGAGGACAACAATGGGTGCTCGTTGGTCAACTAAAATGATTGTCAATCCTTAGATTACACTCACTGCAACGAATGAGAACTTCGACAAGGTCGTCATTCGATAAGCAATGAAGCCGATGGCTCAAGGCGATGATTTGGCTTCGACTGGAGTTGTCAGTGACTAGAATCATTTCTGATAAACCTTTTCTTTCTTTGGCAATTGTTGACGACAAACTTTGGCTGCACAGAACTCGAAGGAAAAATCAGATAATCAGATAATTAGGATCTCTGCTCTGATACCATGCTGAGGGTAGAGAAGGAATGAAATGGCTTAACACCCAATTGGGTTATCAATAATCGTATTTATATCTATATAATATAGACTGTACAGATTAGATACATTACTCCTAGACTAAATACATAAATACAAAGATACATGAATATACATTAATACACAATATCTCTAAATAACTCTAACAGCCTCCTTTACTTCCGCAAGCCTAATCTTACATGTAAAACTAACATCTCTATCTTCAATAAGGCTACTAACATGGTTTAATGTCGCGGTCGCAACAGTCGTATCGGCTTGAGTATTTTTTATGCGGTCGCGTTATCGCGTCGCGATATCAGGCAGTACACAATACTTTATTTTTTTAATTTAAAAAATAAAAAAATATATATAGAAAAATTCTAAATAAAAAAATAGATATATTACGTGACCAAAAATATAATAACTCTTTTACTAAACATTAAATAACTACTTATAACATGCGAATGAGTTAACTTTTTTTTTTCTCTTTTACACAAATCCCTAAGAAATTGTTTGTCTCGCCGCGACAATTAGTCGTTTTGGTGTATCGCTGAGATACCAACTTGTCTTGGCTGTGATAGAGCAAGATAACTATTCTTAACGCATTTTTTTATGCAAATTGAGATATCATCGCGCTATACATTGATTCCAATACGTCTCAAACGATATCTTGACATCTCGAATGATACTTTGAACCATGGCTACTAAGGTCTCCTAAATTCTTCTCATGACAACTATTAAATAATTTTCCCACCTTTTCTTAACATCCTCTTCAATAATGATTATTTTCTCGCCACCATTGACTCCTCTCTCATTCCAACAAATTAATTTTTAGATTCATTTATCATATCAAAAGCAATATTCCCCCTTGAGCCCTACTTCCCTACTCCATTCCCTCCACTAGTGTCCTTTTTTTAGGAGTGAATATTATTGATTAGAAAAGTAACAAGGAAATACCACCCTCATACCCCAAAAAAAAAAAAAAAAGAAAAAAAGAGTCCATTATGAGGGCTGTAGACCTGGTGGGGTGTTATGCTAAATGCTAACTATGGCAGGGTCACCAAAGTCAGATAGGAGGGTGAAAACCAAGACAAACGGGAACAAGGGAGAGAGAGAGAGTATGTTGATAATAGTAATAAAGTATGGAAGGTAGATAGATTGACCCTCCAGAGAAGGAGAGTCTATATAGGCGAGGAAGGAACCTATTTGGGCAGAAGTCAAGGCCTTGTATCTATTAGGAGGATATTCAACCTTGACTTGGAGCGCCTTAATAGGATAAGGATTACTTCTCAAGAATCTCTCTCCAGATTGGTTAGGGATATGACCCCAACGGTCCCTTCATCCTAACCACCAATCCGCTAAATCTACAATGATCCCACATGCTGTTATATCTGTTAGAGGAATCCCTAGACCTTATCACTAATCCAGAAAAAATGAGTGCTCCACAGGAAGCTTCCACTGCGGGGATGATGCAGCGTAGTCTAGCCGTGGTACCGACTAATGTTATCATGGTGGCATGATTCTATGCCGCAGGGAATAAGAGGGTAAGCTTAGACTACACGGTCGCGACCTAGGTACCTACATCCACCAACTAGACAAATATGTGCTCGACAAATGATAAGACAATTTGTACCAGATCCCTATCCCCTGAAATCCATCTATACAAAATGGATAAATATATATATATATATACACTTTTCAATCTATACATAGGAAAATCAATGCCATGAAAATTGCTATTTCTCTCCCCAAATCATCCAACACAAATAAAATGGAATCATCCTCCATGCCTTTCTTCTGCTTATATCAATAAAAATAGCCCACCATGCCTCAAATAATTGTTTTGCTTCCTGTAGAACAACTCATGGGATACCAAAACAAAAGAAAACCAAATCTCACGACTCTTTCATCCATGAACAATGAACAAGAGATGATTGATTTATTCACTATCCTTTTTGCAAAGAACACAATTTACCACGGTCCTTATACTCGCCACAACAATACCGATGGTAAGAATTCTATCATGAAGTAAGCACCATATGAAGGAAGTAACTCTTGGTCCAATTACAGAACTCCACATGCTCTCCCCTACTGCTGTAGTTTAATGGGCACTCCAACAACTTCATCTCTCCCCCCTTGTTACTGCATCCATTCCGTGTTTTGTTTTCAGGTGCTTCTTTATCCTGGATTCAATTTAAGCCTCTTGATGATATTTTAATCACTTTTTTAAGTATCAGGATAAATAAATAAATGAAAGTATTTCTTGATTACATTGCTCCAACATCTTTCCTACCCATGTATTTTGATTTCTAACTTCTTTTTTGAAATTGATTGTAGTGCTTGGCCATGTAGTCACAACTAAAAGTATACTAGACCATAGAAGCAGCTGGTGTGAAAAGCATCTTTTGAGTTCGTATATTTTATGGCTAGAAGCAATAAAAACAAATAAGAGGCAGACACATGGGTGTACCAGTTGCCTTTCATTAACAGATGAGATGTCGCTGGTAGGTGTAGTGACCAAGGCAAGTTCCCATCCTGTAGGATCCAGATCTTTTGCTTGAACAGCACCAGAGTCATTTGATGAAGCAGTACCTGGACACACAACATATTACTTCTTTTTCTTTTTTAACATAATATGCAACAAAAATGGGCGAAGAAGCACATCTTGACTACCAGATGGAACAATAGCTAAAGCCAAAGCATTGCTTTCCTCAATTGCAGATGCATCAGGTGTGGTAACAGATATTCCCTGAAAACCAAAATACAGAAGAATTGATTAGAGAGAGAGAGAGAGAAAGAATAAATATCAAGCAGCATAACACAATTAAGAATGGAGAATTTTACCAGCAGATCTCCAGTATCCAAGTTGCTAGGAGGAGGGGGAGGTGGAGGAACCTCAACATCTGAAATGGCAACATCATCTGGAGGTTGAGGCTTAGGTTCATCATTGGATTCTTTGGTATCCTCAGAAGGTGAAGGGTGATCTTCTTCTGGTTTATATGTCAACTGAAGCCTTTCTGGATATGCCTGATTCATAATAACCACATATTAGTCGCCGAACAAATACCTAATAGAACAGAGTTGAATTGGCAAGGAATATTGTGTTAAACAAATAAAAATCATAAAAAACAAATCAAGGTTGTAAAAAATATCTATGAATGTCAGTACAAGTTTTCATGCAACAAATTGGTCTTGCAACTTAGCTAAATATACTGACCAATGTCTCTCTAGGAGTGGAAACCATTCGTGGTGCCTCTCTTATATACTCTTCCATGGTTACAAGAAAGGACTGAGGAGGCTGGAAAAGACGAACACGATGTCAAGCTGGTATCAGTTGAAACAATAGCATTCATAAAAATAATCCAAGCAAGTCAAAGCATGATCACCTCTCTCAAAACAGGAAATTGGAAATTTCTAGCAAGTTCCAAACCTTTACAAACTTCATAAAAATCAGATAGGCTCCCAGCCTGCAGTAAATGCCAACTTTTTTAGTGATAAACCTGCTTTTTCCTGGTAAGTTAGTAATACAACTCAAATTTGAGTGATCACTAACCCTATGCGTGAGACCATCTTCAACAAAATGCGATAGTAACTTAGAACAGAAGACAATTTAACAAGATTTCCCAAAAAATAAGTTCAAAAATTACCTGCTGGCCAGCTCGTTTATATATATCTAGGGCTTTGATTGCTTCATGCCTTGGCATCTCAAAAAACTGTAAAAGAAAATATTTTAAAAAAGAGAATGGCTAAGCTAGAAAAAGTTCAATTCCATGTAGCACATTTGAAGTAACCTTGCAGGAAAGTAATGGAAATTCACCTTATCAACAAGGTTGATGATGCCATCATTAATTGCACAATAAATCTTAAAGCTCTCCTTGAGTACCTGAAATTAGATATATTAACTACAACAATGGATGGTTATTGTAAGACTAAGTTGCACATCAGTTAGGTGAAAGTTCAACATCAGTTACGTGAAGTCTCTCTTTCTCTCCCTCTCCCTCTCTCTCTTCTCATTTTATTTCATCAAGGTTGGCAGAAGTCAATTTCATTACCGACACAAGATGAGGCAGAGATGCAAAGGAAAACATGAGTACCAATTTAGTGGATTAGTTTCTTCCCACACTACAAAGGGGTAGGCAACACTATATTTTTGTCTATTGAACAAATGTACAAGAGAGGCACTGCCAACAACTCACAAGTTGTTTCTTTCTTTTGATAGGCAGACCCAAGTTATTTGTCCTCTTTTTCTTTTTTTCAAATTTATTTTTTTCTCACGAATAATGTCAAGCTAGACCATCTCCTAGCAGTTTATTTTAGGACTAATGCTTAGTTTATCAACTCCACATGGTCTTCTTGAAAAGCATTTTAGTACATTTACTTTTAAACTTAGGTATGACAAATGAACTAAAAACCACACATACCAGAGCCAGGGCATATTGTATTACGTAATTGCCGACCGCAGCTCCCTCGGGCTGTGAAGTAAAATACAGCACTCATTTCATTCAGAGAGTTTAATACACATTAAAAAATTCAAAATCTTCAAAAATCTCATCTAAGAAACAAAAACTTAAAAGTGAATGTGAATCCTGAGGCTTCGAAGAGATTACCCGGCATCCAATGAGACGGTAAAGCAGCTGCTGTAAAGCGGGCAACTGTTCCAACAATTCTTCACTTTCAAGATCTCTAGTTCTGCTGTAGCCCTATAAGCAGAAAAAAATGAAGATCAGAAAATGTCATAGATCCAAACGGATGAAAACTGACAGCACCCAGATATCTCAATATAATTGGGGATAATTACATTTTGACACCATAGGGTAAAACCTAATTACATTTTGATCCCTCAGGGGTTAAACTAATTACATTTCACCTCCTTGCTTTTTCAAATGCAATGGTTAGCCTTCTTGTAATTACAACTAAAATGTGATTGTTAGTTTTCTCTCCAAATCAACATTTTTTGAGTTTCACATGCAAGTTCTTATTGTAAAACCCAATATAATAGTTGTAACATGATATTTATGCCGTCAAAGATTTTCTTCTTTTTCCTTTCATATTTTGTAGTGGGGAGAAGAAAAGACGAGAGGGAAAAAAAATAAAATAAAATCATAGAGGAAATAAATGTCTTTTTTATTGTTTATTAAGTTTTAAAATACAAATGTATGCGTGAACTGCTAATTTTGACAGGAAAAAAACAAATAGTCGCATTTTAGTCTTAATTACGAGGAGGCTTCAATGTTGCATTAAAAAATATAGGGAGCTAAAGTAAAATTGGGTTTAACCTTCACACGTCAAAATGTAATTACCCCATTTAATTACCATCAATGAATATCATCACAGCTAGTATAAGGTCAATTTACAATGCATAATTAATGAAAAGACAAGCAACATTGGAGAGAATCTCAAAAAGGCAAAATGAAAGGATAATTACACTTTACCCTCTTGTGGTTTGGCCTAAAACACGACTACCTTCTAGTTTAAGAGTCAATACATAACCTCTCGTAATTTTGATTAAAGTGCAAAATTGATAAATTTTGTTAAAATTTGTGCCTCATATGTCATGGAGGCTCATATGTGCAAAATACAATGTTATAAAAAAAATATCAACAAATTTGTTTATGAATTATGTATTTAGTCTCTTTAAGAAAACGAAAATAAAAATTTCATTTTAACATAAAAATTGATAAAAACATACTTCTATTTATCCATTTCTGTGGAAATCTTTTTTTTTCAACAAATATTAACTCATGAAGGACAAATTCAATTAAATTTAATAGATTTTATTAATTTTGCAGTTTAATCCAAAACACAAGGGAGTCACGTGTTGATTTAAAAAAAAAAAAAATGCCATTCACTTTATTTGAATAATTACATTGGGGACTGAGAGTGCATTTGAACATCAATTTTGAGAAGGATGTTTTTTTTCCTATTTTTATTAATTATAAGTGTTTGGTAACTAAAAAGGTTGAATGTTTTACCAAAAGTTGCTAATTTTGGTAAAAAGCTAACATTTTATGCATTTGGCAAAATTAGCAACATGTGAGGCAAAAGCCAATATTTTGAGTGTAATGGTGTTTGTTTGGTAACTAAAAAAAAATTGACTTTATCACCAAAAGTTGCTAATTTTGTAAAAGCTCACTTTTTTTTTTTTTTTCATGCGTTTGGCAAAATTAGCAACTTTTGGTGCAAAAGTCAATTTTTAATCGTTGCCAAACGGGATCTTAAAGAAGTGAGATTTTAAAATTTTTTTTGCTTTTAACTAGTTGGTTACACAAAGAAACAACAAAAGCTACAAAGCTCTTCATTGCAGAAAGCGCAGACTCTCAAGAAATAGAATGCAACCCAACTTGAAGTTTTGTAATTTAAGATGCAAAAAAGACTTCAGATGCAGAACACAATCTCTCATCTGGCGCATACCTTCTCCTGCCCCTGGCCAGGTCTAGGAAGACGCTCAGCTTCAATATCATATTTTAAAATCCTAAAGCATTCAAATCGTTCCTCCAAGAACATTGCATATGTACGTACCCAGGCAGAGCAATCCCATGCTAAATGGAGGAAAAAGAAAATTCAACAAAAAGAATAAAACATCATAAGCATAAAAAAAAAAAAAAGGTCTTTATAAGAGTACAAAATCAATAAATAGTTAACGTCAGTAAAATGAAAGCCAGTACTAATTGAAATAAATAAGACAACAATACCAATAGGGCTTGAATCATCTTTGAAATTAGATAATTGGAGAATGCGCACTCTTTGTTGGAAATTCAGAAGTTCTTCTCTAAAAGTAGGATCCCCCTCCCTTAATGTCCTATGGATAACTACCAGAGTCTTTAATGCCACCTGTTCAACAATAACATAAACAACATACAAAAAAGGGTGATAAACAAAATTGTAAATATAAAATAGTGAGTAAAGGGCAATAATGAGTTACAAATTTTGCTACAATGTACGCATCGTCACTGAATCAAACTTTATGAAGCATTGGTACAATGTTTAACAGTTTAAATGTCACTGCATCAAATTTTATAAAGCTTTAGAACAATGTTTAACAGTAAGTGTTCATGAAATTTTTTTTTTTTTTCAAATAGAAATTGCATTAAACATCAAGGGTATGGTGCCCAAGTACAAAAGCTACACAGTTAAAGCATGAAGTAATTTCCATGTGGACAATCCATTGTAAAATCTTTGTAGTTCTGGCACTCTACCCCAGGACAACCAGCTAAACAGCAAGTGTTCATGAATTATACATTGCAATATTCATTACCATGGATCCAACATTTTTTAAAAGATATTCTGTTACGAGAAAAGGCACAATCAGCAAATAAGAAAATGAAGGAACTCCTACTGAGGCTTTGCCAGATTAATAAGCTGTCTCATGTATGCATCAAGGTGCTGGGTTCTATGTAAACCCAAATTGGCTGAAATAGAATAATGCTAAATATTTAGACTTTAATTTTATCTTACTCTCTAGCAAAAATCAGTGATTTTATGTACCATCATGGCCCATGGGTTCAACACAACCCCTATCACCACGAACCGTACAAAAAAGGAACATGTTATGCAAGTTTTTAAGTACACAAATGTAGGAAACTTGAGCTATCAAAGATGTTAGTTTGTCAAGTTGCAAATAAGACAAGACATCTCAGCCAAATATGCACACCCTTGCCAACATGGCATGACTGACATAGATACTTCACATATCTAGAAAGTTCCTTGCAAACGGAAAGGAAAGACACTTGAAATTTTGAAAATTTTTCTTCATCGTCACTGAAAAGTAGTCTTTGAAATTTCTTTTGAAAATAGTTGAAAATTTAATTTATCATTTCTGTTCTTTTAAACCAAAAATCACATTCCATCCCTTTGGGCATCTTTCAATCATCCAACATTTCACTACGAATGAGTAAAACCTCTATAAATCTGAAAGAACCCTGCCCTACAAGATCCTCAACTTATGGGAGCATACTACAAAAATTAGATGTACAAACCCTTTGCAATACCTATTTAGTCATATATAGAATTAATATGTAATTAATTGTGATCTAATAAGCAAAGTTTCAGTCTACGCACAACCTAGTCATTGCTCGTACAAATTATGGATTTCATTAGAGGAGAAATCTTTAGCAAGGGAGATTCTAGATTCCTCTCTAATGAGGGGAAGTTTTCAAATTTACTTTAATAACGTTGAAGTTTGTCTGTACAATTTCATATTATCAAGAATTGGCCCCCCCCCCAAAAAAAAAAAAAAGACACACACAAAAAATTAAACCAAACCAAACCAAACCAAGCCTTTTCCCACTAGGTGGAGTCGGCTATATGGATTTGTCGACGCCAATTAGATCTGTTTAGGGGCATGTCCTCCGATAAATCTAGGTAGGTCAGGTCATGTTTAATGGTTTCTTTCCAGCTTCTCTTGGTCTTCCTCTACCTCTCCTACTCCTGACAATCTCCATACTTTCACACCTTCTAACAGGTGCCTCTGCTGGACGCCTTCTAAAATGGCCAAACCATCTTAATCGATTTTCTCTCATTTTATCTTCAATCGGTGCTATTCCTACTTTGCCCCTAAATTAAAAATGCTTTTCATCATGGTCCCCTAACAAATATCAAATTTACCTCTACTAAATATGATTTCTATGTTTGCTACTGTAGTCATAAGGCTATCTTCTTTCCACATAGACATCGTGATCATATTAAATTATTAGTCTTCAAACAAACAATAATGTTCAGTATTCAATATCTTATATATTTTTATTATATAAACATCATTTTCATATCAATTTCTGATGTTATACCAAATCTTACGATTCATGATTTTCAAATCTAAGATTCTAATGCACAATAAGAATCTCGATTTGACAATTATGGAGGAAATAGATAAAGAGAGTTACAAGCACGCAAATATCAAATGAGTTTAATAATAAAAAGTTTTTCTCTATCTACCACATTGCGTATTTATACTAATTTCTAATACAATTTACTAAGCAAGCATTAACATAAAATCATCTTCCAAAGCTTCCAAGACTTGGAGTCTTCCCAGCTAACTTTCATGCATCCGCTACTTTTTTTTTTTTTTTGGTGAAGTAAATTCATCCACTAGATCATATTCAATGTGAGTTTTATTCGTACAACAAGAAAGTTCATGGATCCACTACATCATCCATCCCGAGTGAGAAAACTAGCCCACGAGTTATCATCCAACTTTCCATGATATGTTAACAAACATTGAACATTGAGATGATGATTGAAATTTTGAAGGAGCTCAATCTTGTAAATATCATCATGGATCTTCTCAAGTATTCGGCATTGAACAACCCTTCTTCTCCTTTAGCAAGCAAGAAATAATCAACCATACTTCTTTTTACGGACCATGCATTTTGAGAATGTTTTGGATGAAGCAAAATACCTCCACAAGCCTAAGGAACATCTCCCTTGAAAAAGTTAACACGTTGAAAAGGGAATACAATAGCAACAGCCCCGGTTATCCCACCAAAAAAAGGGGGGGGGGAGTAGAACAAACTCCACTAGATCATCAACTTTATCAAAAAATAAAAAAATAAAATAAAGTGGAACAAACTCCACTAGATCATCCAAATTACCAATAAAGTATCAAGAGAAAATGCTTTCAATGGAAAAGACGTGTGTTTTTGGGAGCACCAAACTGTTGTGTACAATATGTTCTTCATTTGGGTAGACATCAAAAACGGAATTCCTCATTCTTAATGCCACAAACATTTTCATGAGGTTTGAAAAAATCTTCCTCAGAAGTGGTATCTTTGGATCACCAAGCTTTCACCTTCCTTGGGTTCAATCTCCTCACATTCCGTATCACCTTCTTAATCATATATGGGCTGATTTAAATCATCCAGAAGATCCTCATAATCCTTTTCATCAATGATGTCCACGTGTGGATCTACTTGCCTCTTTGGACATTGTAACTTCAAATGATGGCCAACTAGCCCATACATGAAGCAAGCATTAGGAGAGTTGGTGTGACTGAACTGATTTCCAAAACGAGATGTAGGTTCTGATTGTGTAGACCTTTTTGTCACACCTCAGGGCATAGAAGCAGTAACCCTACCCTGTGAAGGCAGAGGGGGTAAAATTTGCAAAATTCTATAAACCTCTTTTAACAACCACAAGCAAATTTCTCCTCCATTTGAACAAAATCCACAGGAAGGAATTTCTCTGTAAGTCTAGATATCCCTTTCTGCCAAGCAATAATCTAAGACTATCCCTTGTGAAGTTTCATCTTTAAACTTTATCCCACTGTACTGGAGCATAGCCATGAAAACTTGTTTTCACAAGTTTCTGGGTTGATTTTCTTATAGTTAAAAGGAATTTTTCAATGGCACTGAGTTACCCAAGAAACACTTCGGGTTGAAGATGACAATGGAACTCTAGTAAGTCAATATTCAAAGTGTCATAATCACGATAGAATCTACTTTTTCTATGGTTGGAAAAATGATTGACATCGGATTCATCACTAGAAGACCTTCAACTTTTTGCACAATGCTCTAAACAAGTTTCCTGGAGTTCAAGCAGCAAGATAAGTTCTTCAACTTGCCATCATAGTGCTTGAAGTTCATCATCTCTTTTATCACCCATCCAATTACCACGTCTTCCTCGAACTCTTGGTGCCGCTACGAGAGCTAGTACACAAAAATGACCTAAGAGCTTACATGCAAACTTTGACACCAAAAGATGAGGGGAAGGAGATAAATCAATGAACAAAACAATCACAACAAAAGAACGAGATAGATAAAAGGAGTTACAAGCTCAACTAATCTCATATATCAAATGGGTTTAATAATCAAAAGTCTATTCAAAGTCTTTATCCATCGACTACTTAGACTACTTATACTATAACAGCGCACACGTTACATGTGTGTTTTCTTTCCTGTTTCCTATCCTTTTTCATTCACCCTTCTTCTCCTCCATTGCCCTTTTTCTTCTCTTCTTGATTCTTCATTTTTTCCATAATTTTTTTCCCCTTATATCCCTATCTAACCTCCCTTATTATGTAGTTAATAATAGTTAAACACAAAAAATATTGAAAGTTAGACAGCATTTATGGGATTAAAAAATGGGAAGCAGGTTCAAATTGAGAGGTACACCAAAATGGGTTCTTCCTTTATATATTAATATAGATTTCTAATACAACTTACAAAGGAGGCATAAATGTAAACTCATCTTCCAAAGCAATCTTTGTAGTCTTCAATAACATTTCTGGTCTTCCAAACCTTGTACTCTTTCAAACTGACTTTTAGTCTTCCAACAAGATTGTCCATGCCATCATTATATCGCTCTGTCACCAAATCTTGTTCCCTTCAATGTCTATTTCTCCACTACTTTCCACTCTAACTATGTTAGACCCTCAAGAGCAACAGTACCTTCTGTTGTATAGCGTAATCCTAACTTCTCACTTAAATTTACCTATGAAAATATAAAACTCTAGTACCTGCAGTACACCCACCTGCATAACCGAGTCAGTGGGTGGCCCTTAAAGAATAATTGCACTTACTGGGGATTAAACCCAATATCTCATACCTTTGGTAGTTAACGCACTGACCACTGGAGTTACCCCTTGGGATTAAACCCTTCCCATATTACCCGAAGGGAGAACTGTTAAGTTTAGAACAGGAGTAAAGATTGTAGGGCGTCAAAGCCTAAATTTGCTCATTCATTTTAATTATCGAACCAAATACTATCAAATGACATTTAAAATTTATGGCAAGGATTATCAATATTGAAGTTGGAAACACACAAATGAAAATATAAGAATCTTGAACAAACTACAAATCTATAGAAGTGAAAGCCTAACTTCTCTAAAATGTCCCAAAGTTACAGTACATTTAACGAGTCTTAACCCTATATGTGTGATTCAATTGCTTCACAAAATGCGTAAAGAAATAATTTTCCCCTCCATACAACTGATCCATGAAGAGAAAACAGGAATGAGAGAAAATTTACAAGTTCATAAAAGTGAATAAAGATAAAAAGGGGAGCACATAACCATCAGTCCAATACAGAAGAAGGCTGTATATAACTAAAGGATCCACCGTTAGAAGTGGACATGTCAGGGAGTTACATTGGACTTGCAGGGTAGAAATAACAATAAAGGTGCAATTACAGACTCATAAAAGCCCAATTCTCAGTGCCAAATATGTAGACATGTAAATCGAGAAACACCAACTTAGGAAAGAAGTATTTCCATCACTCCCACAATCACGTTTCACTAGATCCATAACAATAGTTGAAACTAATACAAAACACCATTACAGTAAACAAGTGACAAAAGTATACCACAATTTATGTCCCAACATATGAAGCAGCAACAAATTCAAGCGGATATACACAATTGAATCCAAACTCATCAAAATCTATACCGTCCAATTATGGGTCTTGGCCAATCGCCTGGCAAGCGCTTGAATGCAGTATGCAACATCTGCTCGAGGCCGAATCGCTGATGTGGCAGCCAAAATTTCTGAAGCCAACCCAAAAAAAAAATTAGAAATAATAGAAAAACAATAACATATTGACACCTAAATCCGAAAACCCTACAATAGAGAAATGGATCTGAAATTAAAAAAATAAAATAAACTCACTCCTGAGGTGTCTCTCCTTGGGTGGACACTCAACGTGGTTTGTAGCTTTCACAATCGCAACATCCACATCCTAATTATAGAACATAATCAAATTAACAGAATCCACAAAAATTAAAAACGTATAGAGACATAGCCCGTGTTGTATGTATATGTATAGATGTAGAGAGAAGGTGTGCGTGAAGAACCTTGAAATCGCTGTTCACATGGGCGAGGCCGACTTTCGTTTGGTCTTTGAGAGCACCGTAGGCTTTGCGCCAAGTCTGTAGCGTCCCCATCGGTCAAATACTACTCCGTTCCCGTAGAGATCGCCCTCTTTCACCCTCTCTCTCCCTCTCTTTACGTGTTCTTCAGACCTTTCACTTCTCTTCTTCTCTTTTCTTCGCTTGAAGACGCTGAAGCAACAGGGGCTGTTACTATTCGTTCTCTCTCTCCCTCTCTCTCTCTCTCCACTTCGCATTTGTGGAAGGCTTTTTCAGACGTCGTTGGCCTTTGGCGGTCCCTCACTTTGGTACACGTCATTATTATTATTATTAAATATATTAATAAAAAAAGCCCTTGGATTTGTTCAATATAAATGGGAATCATCATAGCCAACCAACATTGAATGGGTGTTTTAAGTGTCTATTTACAGGTTGGATCTCACACGAGCCTTTAAAAGGAAAGGAAGCCTACAACGGCTTGGATTTCACACGAGCCTTTGAAGGGAAAGGAAGCCTTCAATGGCAAGTGACAGAAGATTAGAATCTTAATTTAATATTTAAAACTTGTTGGGATTGTTAAAAATAGTCTAATAGTAACTAGCCATAAACCTTATTATGCTTGTCCTAATTTAAGTGTTTTTCCTTATTAGTGAATCTGAAGTTTGGATGCTAGAAATACAGGTACACAAAATACTCAAAAATTAAAACTGTGTAAACAGTGTCAGCCTCGACAATTCGGTTGTCCAAGTCCGACTTTGAAAATTTTATCCTTTCATATTAGTATACAAGTCAAACCTAAATTTTTTTTTTTTCGATCTGAAAATTTTTTTATGTTGCCCTTGGCTCAAGGTGTTGCCCAAGCTCAAGGGCTTGCTGGGCTCACCCTTGGGCTTGCCTTGTGAGAAAAAAAAAAAAAAACCTTACTTGTTTCTACCACGCCAACAAAACTCGCTTAAACAGGTTTATAAAATAGAGGAATGTTAAAGAAAATGGTCAAAGGGATTCCCAATCAAGAACTCTCTGATGGTAAAGTCAATAAAAGTTAGAGAGAATAATTGTGTGAAATGTAAGAATTTATGCAGTAATAATGATCATACCTTACTTAGTACACCATGTGAATTACTTAGTACACCATGTGAATTATTTATAGGCTGAGAAAATGAATAAAATAATGGGGAAATTATTGGAAAAATAACATTATTATATTCCTCACATATATATATATATATATATATTAACGGTTTACTTTGCATTTCATACCTATTACTCAGCATTGAATGCGCTTAGTAAATTTCAGAGTGGTAAGTGTCATTTCTTGTCTATCACTTGTTATGTAACAAACTAACTGAATTAATGATATTATAATAAATAAATTAAACTCGCATTTATTTTTGCATTTAAACTAGCATTTATACCTTTCGCTGTAAAGCTAAACTGATAAGATCGGCGATGAGATATGCTCAGGGCCGAACTCTTACTTGCTCAGTGGGTATTTGCTCGAGGACATTGCCACGTGTCCAGTATAGTTTTTTGTGCTAACAAAAGCCAATTTAATTTTAGGATAATTTTGTATGATTTGTTTTTCTTATGTAATTGGTTCAATTTGGAATTACAAATTTTGAATTCATTAACTTTGGTTCGACTCTTATCTATTTTTATACCTGAATTCATAATAATAAAATGAAATATGAATTTTTAAGTAGATTAGTAAATTTTATTTTCTCCTTTGTAATTAAAAAATTACTTTAAAAATTCGTAAAATTATTTGGAGTACATTTTATGCTTATCATATATTTTGTATGTACAGATAGTGTTACATATTAAAAAAAAAAAAAAAGAGTGGAGTATAAAGAAAACAAAAACAACACACTAATTTCTCTTGATATCAGGGACCTAAAGAGGTAAAAAGTTAAGAGCATAAGACTTCTCATTTTTCCAATTTAACACATGTTAGTGCTTGCATAGGGCTTATTTATGTTAGTAATTCTGGAGCAAACATTTTGGTTGTATATTTTATTGTGTGTTAATTTTTACAGTCTAAAAATGTCACAATGTCAGACAATAATTATGCAATCCTTCTGAAGTTTTCAAACATCTGTTAGTCTTTGAACATGTCAACATTTCATTAGGAAATGTTTGAGTAAAAATTTCAATGGTAAAATGTGTGAGAATATCCAGAAATTGATTCAGAAAAAGTCAGCTTTGTATATGATGCTTAAAGAGTTCTGTGAGTAGCTCACAACTAGGCCACATTTGCGAAAATCTCGTGGCATTTTGTAGTCCTCATATTTAGAATTCTAGAGAACTTTGAGACCAGACCGCGACCAAGTTAAGCCCGCGATGTGCTAACGAAGTCTACCAATGTTTAATTTCATTTTCCAGTATACTTCATGAGTAGCTTGCCCCGTGAAGTACCACAACTAACCCATAATAATAGTTCAGCCTTGTTCTACTGTAAAGAAATCCTGTATTATTTTTAGGCTTTTCCTCTACCAATAAATACTCTCAAATATTTCCTAAACTATACTTTTGTATGTAAACCTAATCTACCATTTTCTTTGAGGGTAAAACCTATAAGAAGTGATCCAACCTAGATGATTTAGCCCTTTCATACAGATTTTCTTTATCAAATCAATTCATGCTTAAGTTCCATATATAGGACTTTAGTTTAAATTGGGTGATAACCTCCACTACAGTTGAATTGAGTGAAATTTCATGAAAGATGTGTATTTTTGATGTCTAGTAAACAAAGAGCAGGAGATTTGAATCAAGTAGGTCAAAAGTTGACTTTAATTAAGGAAACTTGCATTCTCTTAGTTAAGTTCCGTATAACATAATTATAGTGAAGGTTTTAGTATGATCCGCAATAAGAATCTAAGATTTTTCTCCTTTGATTAAGGAGTTTCCTCGTGAACAATCTTATATCTTTCTGTGGATTGTTTCACGTGGATCTAACATTGAATCTACAATCCCTCACCTCTAATATTAGATTGGATATTATAGATTTGATTGTTAGTTATTTGATTGGTTTATTTTCATGTTGAGTATTTGCATAGGTTATGCAATTTCAATACCTTAATTGGTTTCAATTTAACTATTTTAATGAATAATTTATCAATTAATTTACGAATTATTCTTAAATTTCTTTCAACTAATTTGGGTATTAGATGATTGCTTATGAATTTCATTCCAACAAAATAATGGGAAAACAAAACCTCGCAAGTGTACCAGGATCAATCTAGAATATAACCTTATGAGAATCCGGGGTCAAACTCAGGGAAGTGAGAATCCTTTGAAAATTTTATTACGAGGAAATTAAAATGAAGCTCTAAGATTCACTAAGAGAAGTTTGATGTTTGTAAATTGGGTTAAGATTTTTCTTTAAATTTTTCAAAATAATGGAAAAAAACCCATCTCAATTCAATCTATGCTTTCGTTAAGGTTGTTATTTAAGTTTTCCCACTTTATAACTCAATCCAAGTACAACGTGCTGTAGATGGATCGAATGATTTTTCCTTTGAAATTGGTTTAAAAGATTGGAAATAAATTTTGATTTTATTTTTTTTCTTTTCAATTTCGTGAATCATGCCATCGAATCGAGTATTTTGCATGCAAAGTTTGGAATCTAGACATACAGAAGCAGGATCTTAACTATATTTCTATCATTTCTAACTTATAAAATACTAAGAGTAAATCTTAATTTCTTACTTTCTTCTTTAAGATTTTGAACTACAGTCTATGGTGGAAAAACTTGAATTATATCCTAACTACAGCACTTCATGAATTGAGAATGGATAGTGAAAATCTAACTATGCATGGTAAGAGAAATAAGAGTTACCATAATGAAGAACATGTTGAAACAGTATGAATTCTGAATTGCAAATTGAAAACAATCCTTGAACTCCAAATCCTTCAAACGTGAAAGAAAATCAACAACTACTAACCCTAATTCATAATAAAAACTGAAATTAAAAATATGAAAAGTAATAATCCTCCCTTGTCTGAAGAATTTACAAGAGTTATATAATTAAAAACCTCCCAACTTCCAGCCAGAAAACCATTTTCATAAGGGTACAAAAAGTTTAGTCCTTTAATGCAAATAAGTCTATCAAGATTCTATGGATCGTGTGGACAAGGGTCTGCATTGGAGCATCGTCTACAGGCCCTTTGAAGGGTAACTCCACACTTAAGTTTTTTTGATCACTTGACACTCAGCTCACTTTCTGTCATGCGAACTTGCCTCCGAACAAGGTACCCTCCGAAGAGGCATTCGAAGGGAAGACTTTACTTATCCATTTTCTTTTCATGATTTTTGGTCCCAACTTTCTGTCCTTTGAGTGGCTATACGAACAAAGGACCCTTCAGACAGGCGTCTGAAGGGAAGTGTAACTCTTGGAAGAATTTTTCTATTATTTTTGCAACTCCACATTCTGTCGTGCAAAGGCTCGTCCGAATGGGACACCCTCTGGACAACTGTCCAATGGGTCTCTTTGAGTTATCTCATTTTTTCCTTCCTTTTTGATCAATTCCTATACACTTAGTCTTTTCTCAACTGAAATGAACAAAATATATTATAAGTTAGGGAATAACCATTATTTACTTTATTTAATCATTGATTAATCATATTTTATCACTTATAATTCATTATTTTATGTGATTAATCACACCCCCCAACTTATATCTTGCTAGTCCCTAGCAAAAATGCATCTTATACCAACAATTCAATTTAAAAACCACAACTCAAAAAGGATTACTCAAGGACATGGCAGAACATTTTTATCACAATCATTAATTAGTGCCCTTAAACAACAACTTATATGTGTAAAACCTTAATATCACCCACACTTGCAAATTCACAAAAAAACTAAATGTTCAATTCAACTGATTATAAGCACTAATCAATCAAATTCAATCCTCACTCAATTTTGTATCACTTTTAACTTTGGAAGCTTTAGCTTCAGACCTCACTTGAATTTCTCTTTCAAAGAATAGAACACTCAAGGTTCACTCTTAGAAGGCATTTATAAATAATAGTAAATGCAAAAAGAAATTTCTAATAAAACGCCTTCTTATGCCAAAAATAGATTAATCAATCAAATTTTATAAATTGCCATAGCTCTATGATTGGAATGACTCATTCATGTGAGATGCTTATAATGTAACTGAGCAAATCATCTTATTGAACCTTACTTTGAACTTCACTTCACAAAGAATCTACTAAGACATCATTAAGGTTGTTATGGGGCTAGGGGTTTAACAAAGTACCAAGAAAAGGAATGGATATTCAAAATATGCCTTGGAAAATCCTATGAAAACCCAACATGCTTTACTTACTTCTTTTTTTACATATTCTTCTCAATTTCCAAATTTGAACCTTACAAAAGAATCATGCTTCTTGGCTTCTTAATTTCTTTAATAACAAAATGATTTTTCTTTTATTTTATTTATTTTTTTCATTTTTTTCTAAACTTTTCTTCTTCATTTCCCAAGACATAAGGGTTGGCTATTCATTTTTCAAGGTTCTAGGTGAACTAAATGCTATTTACAAAGGAAATCAATAGTTTCATTTTTTTTTTTTTAGGACTCAACTTGGCTCCTAAGGATTTTGTACAGAAGGAAAGTCAATAAAATTCAAAAATTCCAAAGATGGCCTAGTTTCATTTCCTAAGTTCCATTCAGCCCTTGTAAAGTTTAATAAAACTCTTTGCTCGATTTAAAAATGTGCTTCTTAACATGAATCCAAAACAAAAAATGTAAAGCTACTGAAAAAAGATGATGAAGATCTCATATTATAGTAAATGTGAATCACTCTCAGAGAACGTATATGGCTTAAAAGCTCATATGGCATAAGTCTCCACTTAAAGCAAGATCAAAATTCACAACATTAGAGTAAGAATGTCATTATCATGAATCACACCTCATAATTCATCTCATGTCATAATCAGTCTCAATTGAATTCACATGGTTAAGCTCAACAAAATTAAACATATAAGATCATTGCTTAAAGGGTTCATCAATTAATTATCATCCAATCATTCACTACGTATTGAAAGTAAACAATTTTGAGTTAAAGATACATTTTCATTGATTTTAGAAAAAGTTGATAGTTTGAGTACAAAATATTTTCCAAAAGCTCATGACTCAACTATCTTGACTCAAAAGCTAGTAAAAACTAATGACAGACTCAAAAGAAAAACAAACACAATTCTAGGTCATACATGTCATGCTTAAAGCAAACTGAACCTAGATTGGTGAACAAAAACAACAACCCTATCAACTTAGGTGTCATACTCAGGAGAGTGGTGAGGATGTAGGGAAGGATCATCATCTGTATGGGTCGAGATAGAAAGAGGTGGATCATAAACACGGTTGCCCATCAAAGCCCCTAATATCAACAACATCTCCTCGTGGCCCTTCTTCAACTCATCTTGACCTCTCTGTAGCTTTTCTTGTTTCTTCTATAAGCTCTCTTACCTCCTCCTCAAAATGGTTTGTCCATCCTTGATTTGATGAACATATTCCTTCATTTGATCATTTTGGTCCTCTAGACGAGCCAAAGTCTCCTTAGTAGAGGGTGGAGCTACCATCCTCAACTGACTCCCAGAGCGCTCTCTAGAAGTAGCAGTGATCATTCTCAATGGGGTATCTCTCTCCATCTTTGAAAGCGGCTTTACCACTTGCTTTTTCGTATACTCAGTGATAAAGAAAAGTCCCAAGGGGTAACCCACTAATATTTGTCTTTATTCCTCCAACAATGGCCATTCCATCCCAAATATACTTAACCAAATCAATGGATACTCCTGTAGCAATGGCATGCATGAGAAGTTCCCGTTCATAGCTTACATCAGATGTGTTCATACGGGGCATGAATTGTGAGCATTTCAAGAAATGCAATGCATTATGTTTCTTCGCCAACATTTTCTTCCCATCCTAATCTTATGACCCCATTGCTCTTCAACTCTAACTATCAAGGCCTAAGCTATCTTACCTCTACTCGGTCTCCTCTCTTTCCGATAAAGAACCCAGGATTGATAACACTTTCTAACTAAAAGAAATTAGCTACATTCTGTGGAGTAAATTCTAAATCCTTCCCTCTCAATCTTATAGAAATGTAGTCTTCTTCTTCTTTTTCAAAGTTCTTAATATTGCAATAAAACTCTCGCACTAAGGGCACTAGAGCTAGTCCTTTGAACTTAGCAAATTCAAGCTGTCCCCTCTTGTCAAAATTTTGCTTGAGTTGGTATTTAGGGTTTTGGAAGTGATCAAGGTTGTTCCCTCTTTCTACAACTACCACCCTCGTACACCAATGTGTCCCAAACTCCATCTTAGCATTCAAGTTCGAGAACATGTACGAATTGTACTCAACTTCAGTATTTTCAGTTAAGTTGGTAGTATGGGTGTTAGTGGTTTCAGGTGTAGGCTAGGCAAGTATTGATAGGTCATATGGTTGAGCTAAACTGGTCCCTGCGTCCTTTGTCTTTTTCGCTTTTAGGTTGGTTTTGATTTTCTTGGCTTGTGGGCCATTTCCTTGGGAACCAGATGCTCCCTTACCCTTTCTAGAAGTCATGGTTTAACAAGCTCAAAGTTAATTCTACTACAGCTTCCAATTCACTCATGCAAGCTTCACTTAAACTTTTTCACAAACAGTTGGTGGGCACCCCTTAAAAACTCACTGAAAATATCCTCACTATGTCTCTACAGCACCAAATACTCTTCAATAATCAAACCCAACAAAACAATTCCAAATTATCAAAATCTATCTCAATGAAACTCACTCCAAGCAATAACCCAAAACCCAGTTCACAATCCTAAAATTAGGGTTCTGTCTTCTTGAATCCTCTTCAAAATCAAATTTCCTTCATGAACAAGTATTGGATTAATGAAATGCAGGTTGATTTTGTGGTAAAATAATGGTTTTGTGAAGTGAGATTGAGTTAGTGTCACAATCATTAAAATCACCCCAAAGAGTTCCTCAGACAATTCAAAAGTGTGTGGTAATAAGTGAGGCTAAAACTAATTTAAATCAGCACTTAAAGAAGCTAAGGCAGCAGACTATCTCGAGGTGCTTCTAAAGGGTGGGCTATTGAGGGACCGTTCGAATGGCAGTTAGAATTTTGATTAATTGGATCCGTTTAGGTTTTGGACAGTTAATCTAAGTTTCTAAGGGTATTTTTGTTCACTAATACACTCAAAAGATTCTAAATTAAACAAATTAAAGACCAACAGTTTTTTTTCATTCTCTCATTTTTTTCAGATAAAATAAAAGTAATCACACAACATAAAATGACGAAACAATCACACATTGTCCTTAATGTGATATGTACATGCATTTTTAAAGACAAAATGAAAAGATAAAAGAAGAATGAGAGAATGAAACAAAATAACTTAAAATAGTATATAATCCTCCCCCCCCAAAAGAAAACTTGAAACTCAAAATACTAGTTCATGAAAACAATGAGCTCATCATATGAAAAGGAAATTAAAGAATTAAATACTGAAAATAAAAGAAACTAAAGAAAACAGGATACACTAATGTACAAATACCCCTTATGGAATTCAATTAAACTTGGGTGGATCCTCAAGATCCAAGATCTCAATCTCGGCCACCTAATCAACGAAGCAGGTGACCATTGACCTTATACAAATAACCATTCCTTGGATCTTCCACTTCACAAACTCCAAACATCAAAACACGCTTTACTATGAATGGTCCAGTCCATCTAGTCCTCAATTTTCCTTGAAAAATATGAAGCTTTAAATTCTACATGAGGACTTTTTGACAGACAAAGAAAGATTTCCTCAAATTTTGATGGTCATGAAGCTCCTTCATCTTTGCCTTTGCAATTATGGCATCCTTATACGTATCATTTCTCAGCTCCTCTAA
The DNA here is from genome assembly GCA_019916065.1 of Vitellaria paradoxa. NCBI lineage: Eukaryota > Viridiplantae > Streptophyta > Magnoliopsida > Ericales > Sapotaceae > Vitellaria > Vitellaria paradoxa. The sequence goes on along the minus strand of CM034233.1, from coordinate 28,499,109 downwards.
CTCATTTAATTGGAGCTTTCATACTATGACAACATCCTCAAGATTGTCATTCACTTGATGAATGACCCAATAAGCTTAGTGCTCCATCTCTACAAGAATATGACACAGCTTTCCATAAAGAAGTCTATAGGTAGACATTCCTATCATAGTTTTGTAAGCCATTCCATAAGCTTACAGCGCATCAACTAATCGAATTGACCAACCTTTACATGAGGGATTAACAATTTTCTTAAGGATTTTCTTCATCTACCTGTTGGCCAACTCAGACTAGCCACTAGTCTGTGGATGACATGAAGTAGCCACCTTGTGGACCACCCCATACCTTCTTATCAAGATATCCATAGGCTGATTCCAAATTTTTTTTCCTTTATCACTAATGATGACCCATAGCATACTAAAACGTGAGAATATGTTTTCCTCTAAGAATGTAATGATCACTTTATGGTTGTTATTTCGGGATAGAATTGCTTCCACCCCTTTGGAGACATAATCCATAGCTATTAGGATGTACAAATAACTAGAAAAACTAGGAAATGGCCCTATAAATCTATCCCCCAACAATCAAAGATCCTCAGCACCATAATGGGGTTATGGGGCATCGTATAATGCCTATGAAGGTTACCTAGCCTTTGGCATCTGTCACAAGCCACACAAAAGGCATGTACATCTTGGAAAATGGTGGGCCAATAAAAACCCGATTATAAAGTCTTTGCAATTGTCTTTTTAGCAAAGAAATGCCCACCACAAGCTAGAGTAAGAGAAAAAGAAATGGCACTCTAAATCTCATGACCTAGGATGCACTGCCTAATAATCTTATTAGGGCAATACTTGAAGAGATAAAGGTTATCCCAGAAAAAGTTACGTACATTATACAAGAACTTACTTCCATCTAACTTGGACCAATGAGAGGGAATTTGTCTTATGACCAAGTAATTTGCTATATCAGCATACCATGGTGTATAAGTATCAGAAATGGTGCCAACATGCAAAATATGCCTATCCAGGAAATGTTCCTTGATGCGGATGTCTACAATGTTGGACTTCTTATATGGAAGTTAAGAGAGGTGATCGGCAACCATGTTTTCTACTCCTTTCTTATCCCAGATTTTCAAGTGAAAATCCTAAAGGAGCAGAAGCCATTAAATCAATCTCGACTTAGTATCTTGCTTGGTGAGCAAGTACTTTAAAGCTGCATGGTTTGTGTACATAACCACTAAAGAACCAATTAAGTAAGATCAAAACTTATCCAAGGCAAACACTACTACCAGTAATTCCTTTTTAGTGATGGTGTAATTCATTTGGGTTTCATTCAGAGTTTTACTAGCATAATGAATAACATATGGATTTTTCTCCTTCCTTTGCCCTAAAACCACCCCTATTTCATAATCACTTGCATTACACATGAGCTCAAAAATGAGGCTCCAATCAGGGGCTGCATAATAGAAGCTAAGGTCAACAAACCCTTAAGCCTATCAAAAGTTTTTTGACATTACGACATCCATTAAAAGGCAACATCCAATGACAATTGTCAAAATATTTCAAAATATTTGAATATAATTAGGGTTGATTGATTACCAAGGGTAACAGATGGAACCCGATTAATGAAGTAACAAGTAGTTAAAATAGCTTTACCCCAATATTGTTTGGGAACATTCATATTAAAACACAAGCTACGAGCCATATCTAACAAATGATGATATTTGCGTTTAGCAGTACTGTTTTGTTGGGAGATATAAACTTAAGTAGTCTGATAAATAATTTCCCATTTAACACAAAAGGTATCTATGGTAGATTTAGTATGTTTTGAGACATTATCAGAATGAAGAATTTTGATGCATTTCTCAAATTGGGTAAGAATTTCTTTGTAAAAACGCAAAACAATAGTAGGCAACTCAGAACAATTTTTCATTAAAAATAGCCAAGTCACTTGGGAGTAGTTATCCACAAAGATAACAAAATACCAATATTTGTTAAAAGTTCAAACCCTTGAAGGACCCCAAATATCTATATGGACTACATCAAAAGGTTCAAATTGATGACAATTATGTTTAAGAAAGGAACGACGGTGATGTTTGCCAAGTTAACAGGCTTTATATTCAAGACTTGAAACATACTCTACATTAAGAACTGCCAACATGAATTAAGCCAATGATGGATGACTGAAGTGATAGTACCGTTGAAGAGGAGAAATAGAAGTACTAAAAACAGAATGGGAAATAGAAAAACTAGTTGGATCCAAATGGTAAAATTCATTCCGCTCTCATCCCAAACAAATTGTCCTCTACATCCTAAAATCCTAAAATGCACAAGAAAAATGGGAAAAGGTTATAGAGTAATTCAATGATTTAGTGAGTTGAATAACTAATAATAACTTAAAAAGAAACTAAGGAACATATAGACTCAAGGGTAAGGAAAAAGAAGGAAAAGGCTGAAGTAGTCCTTTACAAGCAACAAACCGGTAGAACCCATCAACTAAAGTGATACGATGTATAGTCAAAGTTAAATCAGAAAATAAAGATAAGTTACTTGAGACATAAGCGCTTACTTCAGAGTCAATGACTTACTGGGAAGCAAAAGCAGTAAAACAAATAGTATTACCTAAAGGAGCTAAAGTAGTAGTGGAACTAAAGGAGCGAGAAATGCAAAACGCTTGCATAATAGCATCTAGCTCAGAATGGGATACGGTTGGTTCACTCGAGCTAGTAACACTAGTACTAGAATTAGGTCACCTAGATTCCACGATAACTTGATGGGTTTGCTTAGGGTGACCATATTTTTTCCAATAATATGGCTCTGTATGATTAGTACCACCACAATGACCACATTTCTTTATACCTCTCCTAGAGCCTCGAGAACCACCACGAGAACTACCACGTCCACCACCAACCAAAGCAGCAAAATCAAAACCACCAGAGGAGGAAGGTGTTGTTTGAGAATGATGACCTAGTGAGGAACAATGCAATCGAGAATATGCATTAGCCATAGAAGGAATGGTCTCCCTAGCCAGAAACTGCTCACGATAGCCACGAAGATTATCATCAAGACTAGCTAGAAGTAAAATATTCATGAGTTCCTCCTATTACTTCATTATATCAGCCTTTGTTTTAAGAAAAGGATGAAACTATAACAAACGATCTCTAAGACCCTTAAGAGTAATGTAATGCTTAAAAAAAAGTCAATCATTTTGTTGAAATGAGAAAAGCTACTCATAAACTTCAAAAATTTTAGAAATATTGCTCTGCTTAGAGGAGTCAGCTAAGGAGTCTCAAATGGCCTTCGACATATCATATATATCACACTATGTGTAATACAGAAGGTTCTAAGTTATGCCATAACCAATTCATGACCACAGCATTTGCAACACACCATTACTTATAAGTAACGGAATGTGAATATGGAGGTATGTCAGTAATGAAGTGTTCTATCTATTGGCTTATGAGAAAAATATATATAGCACAAGACCATGTCGAATAGTTCGCTCCATTCAATTTCTCATTAGAAATTGATTTGGGAAGACCGCCAGGTGGAATAAAAAGTACAGTTGTAACAAGAACCAAATCAAAGACAGTCTTAGAAGGGTCATTAGTTATCGCCAACAAACAAATGTACACCAAACAGACCTTAAATTTGAGATAAATTCCAAGAGTGAGCAGTACCCTTGAGTCTCCAACAATGATCAGTAAAGAGGGAGCAGTGATAGGACATAATACTCACACCAAAGGAGATTAACTGAAACAACACCAAATAGTTGAAGCAATGAACTGTCGGCATGCAACAATTGAGTACTCAATCAAGCAAATAATCGATCAGTAGCTAGAATGCCACTGAGAAATCAATCAGCGATGAGAGATCGAGCGATCGAGCGATGATGGAAACATGCAACTGGGAAATTAATCAGTGATGAGTAATTGATCGAACAACAATGGAAATATGCAATCGAAAAATCAGGCACCGATGACTAATCAAGCCATGAATGAGTAATTGACCAACGAAATACTTCAAATGATGATTAATTAAGAGCAACAAATCATACAAAGAACAACCATCATCAAATCAAACATATTCCAAAAACCACCATCAACAAACGAATTCCTTGTGAACATGATAATGACAGAGAAGCGAAATCAAGCAATCTGACGACAAGATTCAATCATGACAATAGCGATAGATAACCTCCTACACCAGCGCGATCATCACTAGAGGTCGTCGAAGGAATGGGTAGAGGCACGTGAGATCTACTCTAAGAAGCTTCTATTAGTGTGTGGGGGCGTGTCTGATCACATGTGGGTAGCAATTAGCAATGGTTATGTTCACGGGTAGGAAGTGACTCCTTTTTGTGGGAACAACACCAACCAATGTGGATGGTTGAAAGATCACTGACAGTTAGCACCAACAGTGTTGAATTCCCATGGATAGCTAACTAAGTTTGCACGAACTGGGGTTAAGGGTATCCTTTAATGTCCTCTTACATTATGGGTAAAATAGGTTGGTGTATTGTGGTTATGGTGGAAATTGTGGTGGTGGTTGGACATATTGGGAATCGTTCTTATAGGACAAGTTAGGTGGTTTTTCCATCCAGGATTGTAAGTCATTGCATGCGGGTTGTTCTAGGATTGGTTTTAGTAAGGCCTCCTAAAGTTTGATGTGTTTAGGTTTAGGATAAAGGCTTGATTGTACATCACATTTCTACTGACCGAGTGAGTAGAACAATCCTAAGTGGTATGATCATTAAAAATTTCACACACCTCACGAAACATAGGATAAGGGCACTATGGGACACATTACTAACATTTTTCTTAAGCAAGTTCTCTACTTGTTTTGTCAAAGTGGTGACCCTAGCATTCAAATCTTCCAACTCTCTAAGTGCAAACTTCTCACTAGAAGTAGGGGCATCTCTAAACTCGTAAGCCAATGGAATGGTGGTTTCCCATGGGCTAGCATTCTCAACTAAGACATCAAAGAAGTCAAAAGCCTCCGCAGGTACTTTCTCGTAAAAGTCCCCATTACATACGGTGGAGACCAAATATGGTGGAGACCAAATATTTGTAATTTGGAAAAAGCAGATCATAGAAGAAACTAACAATTCGTAAGTCTTGAACACATGATGAAGACAAGAGTTTAACAACTCTTTGTACCTCTCTCAAGCTTGATAAAAAGTCTCAAATGGCTTGTAAGTGAAATTCATCATTCATCTTTGGAAAGATGCAGTCTTATGTGTTGGAAAATATTTTCATAAAAACTCACACTGTATTTCCAACCATGCTTGGATTGAACAATGTCGGAGGGAGTTGAACCAGGACCATGCTTTATCTTTTAAAGAAAACGAAAACAACCGTAGTCGTACCATCTCTTCAGTGTAATTCTGGTCCATAAAGGTACCATAAACATCCTAAAAATCTCTTATGTACAAGTATGGATTTTCTGACTATACACTGTAGAAGGTCACAATCAGTTGAATCACTCCAGGCTTAGATTTAAAGCCGACTGATTCTCTTATAAAATAATGCACGAGGGCATGCTCTGCCTTACAGGATGTAAATGTGCAGTGAGAGTTTGAATATCATTAAGCTCTTGGACTTGGATGGGCAAATTGACTCCATCATCATTACTATTAGCTGCCTTTGAAGTAGACGAATTGGGTCTATCCAAATCGTGAGTAAGGAACAAAATAGGCGATCATCTGTAATCACGTCACAAGTCATGACCGGAATGTAGAAACAAAAGCAAAATAGAATAAAATAAAAGAAGTATAAAAAAAACTCACCTGATTAAAAATTAGGAGGAGTGGAGGAAGTGAACTCTAGCTTTCACCACTTTCCTCTTTAGAAATCCTCACAAGATATTATCACTTCCCCGCAACGGTGCCAAAATATTGATTGCTTCTACTTTCATTCCTGCAAAATAGTGGGAAAACAAAACCTTGCAACTTTACAAGAGTCAATCTAAAATATAACTCGGTGAGAACCCGGGGTCAAACTTAGGAAAGTGAGAACCCTTTGAAAATTTATTATGAGAAAATTAAAATGAAACTCTAAGATTGACTAAGAGAAGTTTGATGTTTGTGAATTAGGTTAAGAATTTCTCTAAAATTTTTTAAAATAATAGAAGAAAACCCATCTCAATTCAATCCATGCTTTCGTTAAGGTTGTTATTCAAGTTTTTCCACTTTATAACTCAATCCAAGTACAATGCAATGTAGATGGATTGGATAATTTTTCTTTGAAATTGGTTAAAAAGATTGAGAATAAATTCTAATTTTATTTTTTTCTTTTCAATTTCGTGAATCATGCCATCGGTCCAAGTATTTTATATGCAAAATTTAGAAACCAGACGTACAGAAGTAAGATATTAACTATTTTTCCATGATTTCTAACTCATAAAATACCAAGCATAAATCTTAATTTCTTACTTTCTTCTTTGAGATTTTGAACTACAATCCATAGTGGAAAAACTTGAATATATCCAAACTACAGCACTTTATGAATTGAGAATGGATAATGAAAATCTAGCTATGCATAGTAAGAGAAATAAGACTCACCATAATGAAGAACATGTTGAAATAGGATAAATTCTGAATTGCAAATTGAAAACAATCCTTAAACTTCAAATCCTTTAAACGTAGAAAAAAATCAACAACTACTAACCCTAATTCTTAATAAAAACTAAAATTAAAAATATAAAAATTAATAATCCTCCCTAATCTGAAGAATTTACATGAGTTATATAATCAAAAACCCTCCCAACTTCCAGCTGGAAAACCATTTTCATAAAGGTACAATAAGTTCAGTTTTTTGATGCAATATGTCTCTCAGGATTCCACAAATCATGCGGACTCAACTCACTTTCTGTCATACGAACTTTCCTCCAAACAAGGTACCCTTCGAACAAGTGTGTGAAGGGAAGATTTTACTTATCCATTTTCTTTTCATGATTTTTGGTCCCAACTTTTTGTCCTTCAGATGGCTGTGCGAACAAAGCACCCTCAAGATGGGTGTCCGAAGGGAAGTGCAACACTTGAAAGAATTTTTTTATTATTTTTGCAGCTCCACATTTTGTTTTGCAAAGGCTTGTGCAAATAGGACACCCACTGGACAACCATCCTAAGGATCTCTTCGACTTTTCTTCCTCTTTCCTTTCTTTTTGATTAATTCCCATGCATTTAGTCGTTTCTCACCTGGAATGAACAAAATATATTACAATTTAGGGAATAACCATTATTTGCTCTGTTTAATCATTTATTAATCACATTTTATCACTTATAATTTATTATTTTATCTGATTAATCATTAGACCATAATTTTGTCTATTATTTACAAAATTCTGCTAATTAATCCCCAAATTACTAATTTTTAATTATGCCAAATAATTTTCAAATTCCAAACTACGCCTAAGGTAAATTGAATTGATCCAACCTGATCAAAATGGGTTAGTTTCGTTCAATTTATAGCACAACCAATTTTGTTCTATATTAAAAGAATTAGACCCGATAAAAATTGAATCGATTATGAGTCTAATATAAATTCAACTTAGATCTACCATGCACATTCCTAAGTAGAGAACTATTTAGATTATTGATAGTTATAATAAAAATGGTATCACTAAACCCATGCAAATGTGTAAAAAAACAGTTAGAGCCTTTAAGCTAAAGATAATTTTACTTTCATACATATTTAAATGCAATACTTCTTTTCTTAATATATTCTAGGAAAAAAGAAAAAAGAGAATAAGGATGGGGTTAGATTTTGAACCCGTAACATAAGTCGAGTGATTATTTGATCATTCCACCTGATTCAATCTCTTTACTCTGTAGACACTTTATTTTTGTTCCACTCAAATTATTTCATAAATTGTTTAGAAAAACACATGCTTTTTGATGATAAATAAATATTTCAAAATATTATTTAACCAATTTGGAAAGATTGTAGACATATCAAAATACCAACATTGGACAAAAACAATTGTTTGACAAAAATGACAATTACACCCCTAGTGAAAAAAATAAAAATCAACTAGGAGTCCAAATCAAGTCTAGATACTATCAAATTATGGAAAGGCATCCAAAGCACCATATCGAAGATACCTATGTTAAGAAAATGGGCAAAATCAAGATCAAGGGACCATTCTAGCTAAAATGTCAAAGGGGGCTCTTATCGACACACTGGGAGAACTGTATTAATCAAATCACCCATTTCAAGCTAAAACATTATAGGAACCTATTGAATGCCAAGAAGCATGGAAAAAGGCCCAAAGTAGGTAATGGACCCTCTGGGAGACCATTTGAGACCACAAGTTCAAAATAACTCCTATCAGCAAAAATAAAACAACTGAGGTTTAAACACAAAATGGATACCCATTTCACATCAAATTGATCTAAATATTTATAGGAAATTTCTAGAGACATATGCCTTGAGGTAACCGTTGAGTTAGAGCGTATTAAATTGATTTTTAGAATATGCATCAAATTGTGTGGCTTAAATTGTCTATGCTAATGCAAATGCCAATAGAAAATCCTGGGAGCCAATTGAGCGTCACCACTAAATTACTCATACCCAAAACTTGACCCAAGTAGCATAGCCCAGGTCAAAGTGGCCCAAAAAGGCTATATTGCATAGCTTGGGGTGGCATGCCCTTGTGCAATCCTCCTCATAATACTTTTTTGGTGCAACGTTGTCTACCACATTTGTTTGTGCAAGAAACACTGCCTATCTTGCTATTCAGACTTTTTTGCCACACACTCTATACAGGATTATTCACCAAGCTAGTTATGCAAAAAATTATGCATTTTTAAATAGGCAAGAAATTCTGCAATTGATAATATATTTGGTAAAATTCTTCTAGTGCATTTTGCGAACTTTTTTAAGGCACAAAATAAGCTTCTAAATAAAAGCCCCTCTAAATCATTTCCATCATTATCAATCGCAATCAAGACACTTGGAACATTCAAGATTCTATCTCTATAACTTATATATCGATTCATTTTAGCGCTAATTCCCATTATTTGCATAATTAGGATAGATACTAATATAAGATTCTAACCTCTTGTCAATAAAAGGCATCTGAGCCATAAATTGCTTAGATCTTGACTCTCACATTTGGTCTAGGCCTAAAGGGTAATAATGACCAGAATGACCTGAGATAACTTAGGCTACCTATGACATCACATATGACCCCTAACATTGGTAATCATCCTACCAGGATATCATGTCATATTATCATACTATATCATGCTATCATACCTTATCATCGTTTTAGTGCTTGAAGAGTAATAATGATCAAAATGACTTGCGATAACTTAGGCTACCTATGACATCACATATAACCCATGATATACCACCATGACAAAGGTCATCATCCTATAAGGCTATCGTGTCATATCATCATTCTATACCATGCTATAATGCATTATCATCGTCTTATACAGTGCTATACATATACCGTGCTATAACATGACATGCACCATGCTTTGGCATGCCACAACATATCGGAACATGCTAGAATATTAAAATACATGTTTACACTTACCTAGGGACAAGGCCCATGTAGGACTAGGGGTAGTTGTGCCTTCCTTAGGTTTGGAAAATGGCCAACTTATGTAATATATTTTGACTCTTAAAAAATTTTTCTATAAAAATGGCCCTTTCTCAAATGGTAGCTTGCTACTATTAATTAAGGATAAGGGTACTTAATGATTTGTGTTATATTTCTATTTTTCTTTTGCCTTTTTTTGCTATCTATTTACCTAGGGTACATAAATCTTATTTTTCTACCTTGTGAATAGAAGCTTAGCCAATCCCTATATAGTCCTAAGTATTGATTTAAAAATAAAACAATAAAAATAATGAAAACAAAAAATGTAAAAAAAAAAAATTAGTTCCTTGGTTTTTGCCTCTTCATAACTATCAACAAAATTCATCTTTTATAGGTGCTATTTGATTTACCAAAAAAATTAGAAGTTGGTATTGTGGCAACTTTTGATTAGAAAAAATTAATAAATATAGTAAAATTTAAGATGTTTTTGAGGGTCCAAAAAAGAAAAGAAAAACTAGAAGCAGCTCCCAAAATTGATGATTCTATAGTCCGTAATCTCTCTCTCTCCCTCTCTCTCTCTCTCTATTTTTCATTGAACAAATTATTGGCCCCCCATCATATAATCTTAGCTTCATCCCTACACATACCCACTTAGGTAGGTATAAGCCTAGAAATTAAACATTTATCAATCCGGAGCATTCTCCTAAGTGAGTAACCTCTGAATACTTGGAATGATTTAGGATTGGCTAAGTTGATGACTGTTAAGCCTTGACTCCCATAGAAATATCTACCATACATCATATAAATATCATACACGATAAGATGTAGGAGCTAGACTGTAAATTGTCATTGAATAAAATTACTAAATTAAATAAATATTTATTAAAATAACTAAAGCAAAATTTAAAATGCGGGATGATTACAAAACCCCCTAAACCTTTCTAATCTACCTTAATTTAAATCTAATGAAAACAAAAAAGCTCCCTTCTCTCACTAACCCTAAAGAGTATTTATAGTCCCTAATGTGAATTATTACAAAAATGTCATTAAATGACTGAAAAATAATCTTTGGTGTATTTTCTGTCGTGGGCATGTGATTTTATTCTTGTGCACAAGAAAATGACTTACGTGTTGTTGTCTGCAAAAATATTCAAGTATAGGCACGAAATCCAGTTCTAGAATTCGAATGTGGCTAAGAAAAATGCACCGTAAGGCTATGCAAGCATACAATCACGGTTGGTGTATATGGAGTTTCAAACACAAAGTGCTTCATAGCTCCTGGTAGTGTTTGGGTCACTTCTCGCGACTTCTCCCACACATTTGAATGTGTCTCACATGATTGCTGCAATATTCTACATGGTTGGAGTTGCCCAAGCATCTAGGTACGTACTATGCATAGCCTAATAGACTATTAACTGGTGGCTTAGTGGGCTACTATGGCGCTATTGGTTCCTTGCTCAGCCTTTGGATGGGCCAAGGGTTGGCCTGAGCTATTGGACAATATTCTGGGACAATGTATGCCTTGGCATAAGCTTGTGCCCTCTTGAATAGAAAATGGGGGAGCTGTAGTAAAGGGGCGACTGCAACCATTGCAGTCTCCAAAATGACGCTATTTTGGCCATTTTTCACTAAAAACGATGCCATTCCACTTAAGTTCCATATTTGAATATGAATTGATGCATTCGAATACGTAACTTAAGTGAAACAATATCATTTTGGGTACAAAATAGCAGAAACGATGTCATTTTAAGGGGGCTACAGTGGTTGTAGTGACCCCCTATTGCAGGCACCCAAGTCGCTCCTGAATAGGCCCTTAAGGTTGTTTAGACCATTGCACCCCACGTATTCGATGAAATACTCCAAAGTTTTTTTTTAGCTTATTTTCTACATTTTTTGCTTTGCATTTTATCAAGGCTCATCGCTTTTGTATTCTTGATACTTTGCATGCCCCAGATTTACTATTTTACATATTGAAACTATATAAAGATTACAAATGTAAAGTTGTGAGAAAATGCAATAAAATTGAGCCCCAAATGAGATTATTTATGCAATTAGTACGCATAAAGGATATATAGATATATAATATCATGTGCTAAGCAATAGGTCAGGTTATCCATTTGTTATGCAGAATCTAGATCAACTCTAGGAACAAAGATGAATATATATATATATATATATGCAAAGAAAATGAATAAATAGTTAATCACACACAAAAAAAAAAATTATGTGGTTCAACAAAATTATTTATGTCCATGGTATGATGTATCTGATTTTCTATTATCAACCTCCAACAATGGAGAAAGAATTAAAAGAACGAAATAAATAACCTTGAATAAACCCTTCTTACCTTACTCATTGTTTTCTTTTATTTTTTTTCTCACAAACCCTAGAAAATCCTATGCAAAAGTTAGATAATTTAGTACATCCCTATAACAGAAACACTTCTTAAAGTAGACTCTGAACAATCTTAAAAATTCTGAAAATACGTCACTTGTTGGGATGAACTTTCTTGCATCATTGTGAAATTTTTGTATTTTCTATCAACATCTAGTTAACTTCCCACTTTAGTATCTATCATTTTGTTGGAGTTTGAAAAAAACCCATATGAATCATAACTCTAGCACCATCCTTATCAAAGAAAATAGAATATGCACAAGAAATTATTACATGAGAGTACTGCCCTATCACATATTGTAATGCACTAATTTATTTGATATATAATTTTTGTGAACTTGCATTAAACAAAAAGGTTAAATGGGGATTTACAAAAATTACACGACAGTTTTAAGTTAATGCACTGCATTAGGTGATTGTGCAGTAATATTACATAATAATTTCTCATACATAAATGTGTAGTCAGTATTTCAATCCACTGATAAGAAAAAAAAACATAATAATAATAATAGTCAAATATGATAGCTATCTAGAAGGATAAATACACATTTAATGTTTGTAACAATTAAGTTTGACCAGGTAGCAGTGATACCAACGCTATGACAGCTAAAGAATGGAGAAAAAGAAACCCCTATGTAAAGAAAATCTGGTTCAACTTTGCCAATTAATCAATGGGGTCACAAGAAATGTAGATAATTTTTGTCAAAGGTCGGATCTACTCCATGCCCATGTTTATACTACCCACTTACATCCACAGAAGCTTTTTAATTACTAGTTTTTGTTGTCTACCGCAAATAACTGTGAATATATATATATATCTCTCTCTTATAAGCCTTTGCTTTTAACTATTGTATTACGTAGTTCTTTTCTTTTAATTTTTTCTCAATATTTAATTTTTTTCTTCTTAGAACTTTTAGTTATGTTATTGACTATTTCTAAAACTCAAATAAAAATGATCAAAAATTTTCCAAAAATCCATTTAAATACTATTTAGGGTGCGTTTAGATTGACAAAAAATATGATAAGTGAGATAAATTATAGGTTCGTAATTCATACAATAAGATAAAAAGTGAATAATTTTTAGAATTTTTTAACATTTTTCACCGTTTTTCAGAATTTTTGTCACCTCAAACAAAACCTTAATTTAGAAAGAAACTTTCCAATATTTTTCTTCTATTTTAGAAAAAATAACGTGTTGTGTTACTAACACAATATTGATTACTATTTATCAAAAAAAAAAAATTGATTACTATTGACTACTATTATTGGAACAAGGCCTCAAAGAAAAAATTAAGCTTTGGTCGAAAAAGAAAATTAAAATTAAAAAAGTAAAGCTGCCTTAAAGTAAAGAACTGTTTTTATTTTTAACATCTGAGACATTTCTTAAAAGAGAGAGAGAGAAAAAAAAAGTTTCGAGCCAAATAGGATATCCATAGATTCTGTGCATATGTGCATTCCACTGTTAGGGATGTCAACGGAGCAGGCATGGGGCGGATATGATCTTCCCTGTCCCCGTCCCCGTCCCCATCTTCGTTTCGGGGAAAAAAAATTTTTCCATACCCGTCCCCACGAGACAATGAATTCTCCGTTCTCGTCCCCATTTACCCGCCAAGTATACTAACTATTACGAATTATATGTTATATGTATAAAATAAATATTTAAAATTATTATAATTATTATATATATTAAATAATATATATATTACATATATAATATTAAATATATTAAATAAAAATATATATTGCATATATATATTAAATAAAAATTAAAAATATATATACAAATCTTTGATTTTGATTGGTGCATTTAACTAAAGAGGAAGAGACATTTATTTATAATCTCACAGTGCCTCCACTTCTTTGTAAGAAACCGATTTGGGACCTTTAAATGAGGCACCGCACCAACAAAATTAATAAATAAATATTTAAACAGATACGGGACGAGGTGGGGACTATTGTACCTGTTCCCGTCCCCATACCTATTCGGGTAACATTTCAAATCTCTATATTTATCTCCATCCCCGCTACTAACATTCTTATACCCACCCGAATGGGGTGGGTGAAGCGGGTACCCATCAAATACGAGTATATTTGACATCCCTATCCACCGCATGCACCACATCCAACACCCCATTGACCTATTTACAAGAATTATATGCAACCTTGGTCATTTATTATTGACACAAAGCAGACTCACTGTCTCATCGAGTCGAATCAGGGGCATAATAATTCTTAACGCTAATTAATTTTATTTATAATAATTAGGTAAACTAAAATTTGATTAATTAATAAATAACTAACTAATACAAATTACTAACCACAAAACTATTTCTATGATAAAATTACCAAGGATTTCACTTATCTTCCAAAAATATGCTAATTCAGTCATTTTCAACCAAAATTTATAATTACAAACAAATGAGATCAAATGTAAAATATTCATTTAAAATACATTACTTACTCTAAAAATGATATAAATCCAACTAGGAATATCCTTTCAAAGTTATAGAGTACAGTCATATGACATAAGTTCTGTTTGGAATAATAAAAAACTCTATAAAACGGTGAAAAATATTAAAAAATTTTAAAAGTTATTTACTTTTTATCTCACTGCATGACTTACGAACCTATAACTCATCTTACTTTATCTAACTTATCTCACTTTTTATCTCACTCATGACTTACGAACCTATAACTTATTTCATTTTATCTTATTTTATCTCATTTTTTGTTACTCCAAACGCTCCCATAATATAAAAAGGCTGAATAAAAAAGGAGATAATTTTTAAGTAAAATGATGAATAATAGTGAATAATTTTCATATAAAAAGTCCCAATATAAACCAATGATGTAGATTTTATGTGTACAATGTAATTAAATTACGAATGAATACGACTAAATTTATCAGTTAATATGACAAAATATACAAATATAGTGATTACCTAATTTACCATAATATATCGATATATGTGATTACCTAATTTACCATTTAATCTAATGTTTTTAAAGGATTTTTTTTTTTTTATAGTTCAGCTGTTAGAATAAAAAAATTGTGAAAATATTACCTATGCATGAGAGAGTATTAAAGATGTATTATTAATGAAAGTGTATTTTGAAAATGCATTTTCAGTTGGTCTAAAATTACATTTTTAAAATACGTTTTTATTGTTTTCTTCATTATCTAAAAATGCATATGCCGTTGTGAAATTGTGTTTTTTGCCTACTCTCAAATTGTTTTTCTTTTTAAGCGAGACTCCTTTAGGCTGTACAAAATAATTAATCAAAAATTAAGGATATTGGCAAACACATAGATTTTGAAAATGTTTTTTTTTTTTAAATGCGCTTTTAGGTTAAATGAAATGAAAATGTATTTTGAAAGTACGTTATCATTAATAATAGATTTTTAAATTATTTTTTCTAAATAGCATTTCTATTTCTTTCACAGGAAAAAAAAAAAAAAAAAAAAAAAACTCTATTTTTTACTACTATTACAATCAAACTTACGTCTTTCCTAATCACCGTTTACTTTTCAGTTCCATACGTAGAATAAGTAGTTCGATATTATAGGTTTTCTACCGCAATCAATGGGCAGCTGCGCACGGCATGGGTTTATGGAACACTGCCTTGCTTTTGCACGATTACCATTTCAGCATCGGCATCACTTCAAACACATTTCCCACTCAGCAAGGCAGATCCCAACAAACTCATTAATTCTTTGACAAATCATGGTCAAAAAAGCATAAAAGGGCCAAGTTAAGGGACTGTTGAGTAACGCCATTATTTTTTACTTACGTTTATATGTTTATATTTTTATTTTTTTATTTTTTTGTTATTTTTTTAAATAAAAATAAAAATTATATTTAAAATATAATTTTGTTTATAGTTATTAATTTTTTATTTTTATAAAATATTTAATTTTATTAATTTTTAAAAAATTATTGAATTCAATAAATATATTTCATATTAATTTAATTTAATTTAATTATATTATTTACTAAAAATAATTGAATAAAATAGTTGTATTATATCATTTAATCCAGTAAATATAAAATATATTAATTATAGTTTAATTATATTATTTACTAAAAAATTGAAAAAAAAATATTTTATAATAATTTAAATAATTTAATTATGATATTTCTTAAAAATAATTTAATAAATATATTTCATATTAATTAAATTAACTAATTAAATTTAATTATTTATTAGAAATAAATTAATAATATATATTACATATTAATTTAATTATGTTATTTATTAAAAATAATTTTAGTTTAATAAAATATTTGAATAAAATAATTTGTTTTAATATGCTGTAACAAAAAATAGATAAAGTATTAGAATTGATAAAATATTTGTAACAGAAAAAAAGAATGAAAATACTTTTTTCACATTTTTTTATTTAAGTTTTTATTTTTTTGAAAGAAAAACGTAAACAGGTTTAATAAACATATTTTTGCTTTCAGTTTATAAAATTTTAAAAATATAAATAAAAAATAGAAAATAAAACCGTTAGTAAATGGAGTCTAAGAGAACTGAATTCTTGAATGAACTCGATGCAGCCTTCATTGCGAATCAATGTCCACTAAACTCCAAATGGGTTGCCCACAACTTAGCCATTAAATTTCTTAATGGTGCCTGGATGTAAAGGCACTAAGGGCAATTAATGACTCGCCAGTTTTGCACTTCTAGCCCGACTATTGACTCATGTTCTTCCTATGTCTAAAACTAGCAATAATATATACCTATGTCATTTTGAATAAAATTAATATTAAGTTTTTTATATAGTTAAAATTTTAAATAAAAAGTTGAAATTGAAAAAATTATAATAATTCATGTATTTTATTTTATTTTATTTTTTTAAACTTTAAATCCTATCAGTTACTATATGTGTTTTAATCTCTTCTTCTCTGTAATTAATTTTTCGTAAACACTATAAAAGAAAATATAAATTATGATATTTTAATTTAAAAGATTCAATTTCTTAAAAATCATAATTAAACGAAATTTAAGTTAACAGTTTTGATATGCATATAATCACTACCCTTGAAATATGATAAAATTTAAAATGTTCAATCCATTTTGTGAGATAAATGGTAATGAAATTCACTAAAATAAGAATCGAGTAGAAAGTTAAAAATGTAAAAATGATTTCAAATCGTTTAATGAAAGAAAAAAAAATATTAACTAATGAATCTTAATTTGTAAGAGAGATATTTCATTATGTAAATATATGGTACAAGGTGATGATAAAGATTTCCCTAAAGCTAGCCTAGTGGGCCAGGATTCATTTTCTAAATGGGAGTTTATGAATTTTGATTTCCTTCCGATATTAACTTTAGTTAACTTTAATTTCTACCTATAAATTGATGTTATTTTTAAATTCTAAAAAAAAAAAATCATGATAAAAGTCTTGCGTCATGGTCATCATTGATACATATATAATTGCGTAAGTAGACAATAATATCTTTTATATTATTGGTGATCAGGAGATTTATTCATGTGTTAGTTGAGATTCCACAATTACATCATTTGTAGTTATGCCTAGCATTTTGTGATCATGAGATTCATTCATCTGAAAGGTTGAGATTGAACAGTCATAACAATTATAGTGGCGCTTAGTATGCTTAGTATTTTTTAGACTATAATTTGCTCAAGTGAAATTAGGGTTGAGTCCATGATTTAAGCCAAAGGGCCCTAAATGTTATGAATGTCTATTTGCACTCTATAAATAATTTGTTATATTTTACCTTACTTTTTTCATTAAGTGAAATTACAAAATTATTCTTTTTTATTACCTATTTTTATGTATAATTTGAGATGACATAATTTCTTTATATATATATATATACACACAAATTTAATTAAATACTCGTAAGCCAAGTTTGGTACAAAAGAATGAAAAAATTAGTTCAAACACTAAAATAAATTTTATTTACATTTATATTTTTAAAAGCATATATATTTTATGTTATCTAACTTAATCAAACAAAAAATAATTTCTTATACTTCTTTACTAATTTTTTTTCATTTTAATTTTTGCCATCACCCTTAAGGCATTTATGAACCTTTTATAAGAAAATTACCAAATAGGAAAATAATGTACCAAAAAAATTAACTGTTAAACATAAAATTAGATTCATCAAACAAATTGATGGAGGTGAAACTTTGCAGCCTGCGATTCGGATTTCTTGATGGATGATTTGACAGAAATAGAGAAGTCTGCTCATCTGCAACACCAGTGTGGTGCGTATCAAAGATTTTTCAACGATCAAGTCAATAATGAATTGAGAAAATAATTTGGCAGAATATCGACAGGGTTAGAATAACATCCCTGTGATAATGATTCCTTCCCTCATTTATAAGAATAACTTGCTAATTCAAAGATAGAAACAAATCAGAATTCTCTTTGATTGACTACAACTTCCTTATTTGGATAAGGAAAACATAAGATTTATATCAATCCTAGAATTTCTTGCCAAAGTTAATGATTCTGAATCAATATCCATGGTGCAAATCTTGGGATTGTAATCATGTGGACCTCACGCATGCACTTGGGTCCAACTCGGTACTGATCAATCTTGACTATGGAGCTTGGCCTAAAATAGTTCAGCCTCGATAGCTCGGTCAGTCGACTGAGGAGTTCAACTCAACCTATTTGGGATTTCCTTCAATGTTTGGGGGTATTTATTGTCATTTCGGTCGAGCTCGAAAGTCTCCTTCATCACAAATCATAAATATCTTTGTTTTTTCTTTTTTAAAAAACTTCGTTTAAATTTTTTATAATAAAAAATATTTAAAAAATAGAATTGAAAATTTTTAAGATAAATTACAGAAATCATCCCTAAAGTTTACAATAAATCTCCCTTTAGTCCTTGTAGTTTCAATTGTAATAGTAAACCTCTTGTAGTTATGATTAATTTTCATTTTAATTCTTTTGTTAACATCTGTTAAGAAAATTAATGGAGAAAACATCACGTGCCCTTCATTTGTTATCGACATGCGGCATTTTTTGTTAACAAATTTAATGGAAGGGCCAAAATGAAACTTGACCATAATTACAGATAGTTGATTATCATAATTATAATGATAGGGATTAAAGCGAGATTCATTGTAAACTGCCAAAATAGTTTCTATAATTTACCCAAATTTTTATTATAGTAAGGTTACTCATATGCCATAAGTGAATTTTTTAAAAATTAAAATAGCAATTGCCCATCCACTTATTAAAAAAACTAGCAAGACAAATATATTTTCGTAAATTATCTAATCTATATTTTGTTTAAAAAATTATTCTTAATTAAAAAATAATGGCATTTATGGCATTATAAATATACCTTGGATTGAATTTTTGTATAAGGTATTCATGGTATCATAATTATACAAAATATATAATAAAAAGGAAGAGAGATAATTGTGTAATTTCAATCAATAAAAAAAAAAGTAAAGTGGAATGCAAAAGGGAATCACTTGAGTGCAAATAGGTTCATCCTTTCGAATATTTTACATAATTTCTTATATAGTTACATGTTGTTACACCATCGATTTCTTTTTTTTTTTTTTACCCAAAATGTGATCTAATACATACAATCATACATAATCAAACACACTGACTCCATAATTGGAGTTACACAACATAATCTGAAGTAAAACTGAATAAAAATTCATAAAACAAGTAACACAATCACAGCTATCAATTTGACAACAATGCTCCCAAGGATAATACATAACAATCGGACTCACCTTAGCCCACGCAACCATAGTAAATAATCAAGATAATAAATATTTATACCTCATACTAGAGGTTTACACACAATTCCTCTCGTCAAAGCTCAATAAACAATAAAATACAATAGGTATCGCTAAGTCTCCTGACTTGTTATTCCCACCTATATCTCAGTGAAAATCTCACCTGCAACAAAGTCCGTTGGAAAGTGAGCACTAGCCCATGTGTGTCCATTATGCAAAAGAATATAACAAAAATGTTCTATCATGCCACTATCATGATCATAATAATATAACAATTATCAATAGAAATAAAAAGATATAGCTGTATTATTACTTATAACTTCACACAAACCACAACAACTTAAACCCTTTGCTCAATACAATCCAACTGTATCAATACAGGAATCAAAATACATATGATTTTAGGTATTCTATATGACTAACCTATAATAACTTGAATTTCCTATTAAGATGAATTAGTGATTATTGATGAGTTTAGTGTCTAGTGGGTTGTTAAATTGATTAATGTAAGGTATTAGGAAATTAAATTGATTTAGATTTGGGAAATTGGTTTCAATTCTTTGACTTAGCCATTTTTGGCACAAAAGGAACAAAAAGGTGCCCATGCCTCTTTGTGGGACGCCCATAATCCATGTGGGGTGCCCGTGATGCTCTGCAGTATGTCAGACAAATTTTTTTTTTTCTTTTTGTCCTGTCCGAGCTATAAGAGTAAGGGAGGGGTTTAAGCTCCTGTAGTATGCTTAGGCACCAAGCCGGCACCTATGCATATATGTATATGAGAAATGAGAGAGATAGAGAGTTTAGTTGTTAGAAGAGGAGAACCGAGAGGAAGAAGAACCAAAAGAGGTTAAAGATTGGTAAGTAGTCTAAACCTTAACCAAATCTAAATTGGCTTGTAGAAATGAAATTAAACTCTTGTTAAACATGTTTATGCAATCAATTTGTGGTTAGGATCAAAGATTGGAGCGTACAATTTACTCGAAGTTCGAAAGGTGTAACCAGGAGTTTACTGTCTTTGTGTTCTTCATTGTTTAAGGCTTGAGGTAGGGATTTGAAGCTTCTAACTAGCATATATAAGATGTAGAGAACCTGAAAATGTTGTTGTGATATGTAATCTTGATTTTGAAAGTATGAATGGATGATTTGAATCAAGTGATTCGTAAATATGTATATATATATGTATATATTCAAATGGAAATGTTAATTTGGAGTTGGATAATGGATTAAGCATCAAATTTGTTGCTTCATAAAAGTCATTTGTTCCCTGGAACACCCTTATAAACAAGGATTTAAAGTTATAATTTAAGGGTACAAGATTTTTGCAGCTAAAATTTGGAAAACCAGCAAAACCCAAAACATGTGTTGTTGGTGCACTCAGAGGGGTGCCCATGGTTTATGTGGGGCGCTTATGACCCCCGTCCAGAATACTAAACTTTACTTCCCTATATAAAAACTTGTATATTTTAAACCCTAAGCATTATGATATTAAATAATTAATTTAAAGTGATTACATCGGTGAAAAGTACATGAATTAGAATGTGAAAAGGAATACTTGGATGGAAAGATTGGTTTTTAATATATGTTTAGCATTGTTTTAGTATTAAACTTATGTTCTCACATCCTATGCTGGATATAGGTTTAATATAGAATTGTTCTAACATTATTAATAAGAATTGAGTGATATTTGACTTGAAATAAGTAGAAATTATGTTAACGGGAAGAAGGGATGCTAAAGTGAAATAATAATATGTTAATGTAATATTAGAATGAGTTAAAATTAGTGAATTGGATGTTATGATGATACAAGTTGTTCCTTAATTGAATGAGATGATAAAAAAAAAAAACATGATAATGTTGATGGGATATCTTTAAGAGATAACATGAAGAGGAATATGATTTACTAAAAAAATAAATGATTTATTATTCGCTATTTTGTGAAATGATTGCATTATTATTGATTGATTATGATTATTGAAATATGATTGGTTGTTTATATTGAATGATATTGATTATTTGATCATGATAAGAATAACTCGACTATGATAAAAATGATATAATAATTCAATTTGAAATGTGATGAGTCATTGTTGAAATTGATAATAAAAGTGAAGGAAATTGATGAGATCATATGAATTGATTTTAGATTATGATGATATGTCATGGGCATAATGTTGATGATGTTAATGGAAATGAAACAAATTGAAATGTGATTGATATTGTGACACAGGGATGGAGGGTACAGAAAATAGGAAGGCTACAGAGATTACCCTAGGGTTGAAAGACTGGAAACCTACACAATGATTGATATTCTTGCCAGTAGGTTAGCAGCCTGCAACATGATGTGTATTGTGGCTAATCGTGGCCCTTAATGATGACATGTATTGTGACTAATCGTGACCTTAAAGACGACGTTGATTGTACTTACTCTATGGATTTAAATGGAAATGAAAATATGTTTAAAAAATATTGACGATGATGCTAAGAAAGATAATAATTGGATTAAATGTTGAGATTTATAATGGTGATTCGTGCTTGATTTTATTGTACTATAATTGTGTTTTGAGATATTATTCACCTATTTGATTATGTTGATACTTATTATTGATAATTTATTATGTTTCAATTGAAGATGTTGATTTACTTATATTAAATATACTTTATGTTTTTGCTTTACATATTATATATGCTTTTATTATGCTTTGTGAGCACATGTGGACTAGTGCTCACATCCCTACAGAATTTTGTTGCAGGTCCTGAGACTAAGACATAGGTGGGCCCATGATTTGATTTGATAACGAAATTGTAGTAATAGATATTTTGTACTTTAAGATTTGAAATTTAATTATTCGGGACTGTAATATTTGTTTAAGTCTAGATATTAATCGATTGGATTGTAAAGGCCAAAAGACCAAGATTTTATTTTGGGTTTAATTTGGACCATTGTTGTCCAGTTGGACCGAGGCTTGAATATTATCAATTTATTATTGTTGGTTATTATTTATGTTGCTCCAGGGTGGTTACATTGCTCTGATCAAGATATTAGTAATATGTGCATGATATGTATGTTTATTCACTCACTGTTATAACCCATAAATAAATTATTTATTTAATTTATTATTAATTATTTATTTTTATTGATGTGTTATATTTTATGGAATTAGTTGGCTTTATTTAAGAAATAATAAAAATTTTATTTTAATTATTTTTGGGTAAGTGTGGACCATTGGATAATTTGAAGGGTTATTATCATTGAGTTGGGATTGGAGGTCCACCATAATTTAATGGACATGAGAGTATACGATTAAGAAGTTAAGGTTATAAATTGGGGGTCTGTCTTCCTAGGGGAAAAGAGAGAAAAAAGAAGGCTGCACATGAAAAGTGAAAAAGAAAATAAGATTAGTAATTTCTACTCTTTTATCTGGATTATTGATGAAAAAGATTAAAGATTAGTGCGTGTGTATACATATATGTGTGTGTATATGCTCATCCTAGTGAAGATATAAAAAAAAAAATTAATTCCTTCACGTGGTGGACGTTTTACCGAATAAATATACATATGTATATATATGCCTGTGTATATTGGTATGGAAGTCCACTAGTTCAATTGTTAAAAAAAAGGTTAGATTAGATTATGTATATATATTTATAGCCATTTGGGTTTAGCAGATTATAAAAAAAAGAAAGTTAATTGTCACATGATAGGAATGATTGTAACGTGAAAGGAACATATACATATATATAAGGATGGATGTGTGTGTGTGTGTGTGTGTGTGTGTGTCATGGGTTAGTGAAAAAAAAAAAATGAATTTTGGGGTTTGGTGTTTGTTCTGTCAGAATGCTCTTGCAGAGTTAGACAATTTAATTAGTGCTATTAATTGAATCATTAAAAGGTAGTTGAGAGTTTAATTTAATATTCTATTAAATGTAAAGTTAAGATAGACATTAAATAATAAGTATTTATTTGTGTATTCAGGATCGTGACGAATTTTCTTAAATTATTTTACATTTATACCTTTGGACGTCAGGTGAGTGATTTGACTTGCTAGTATTATTTTATAAATTATTCCATCCATAAAGGTTTTGAAAGTTGAATTTTCTGAATTATTCTTTGTAAAAAAATTATGTTATTTTGATAAAGGGATCGTATGTTTTATGCTGCTAAGCATAAGAAAATATCATTTGAACTCTTGTGTTCAGTTTGATTTTATGAGAATTGTGATGAATAATTAATTGTGGTTATTAATTGGAATTAAAATAAAAGTCTACCGGACAGGCTCCTTAAGTAGTGTGACTCTGCAACTGGAGAATAGGCCCGTGAAAACTGTAGTGACCCTAGTTTTCAACGATTGTAGGAATAGGCCCATCAAAATCGTGGTGAACTCAATCAGATTGTTTAGGGAAGAACCAAGGAGCCAGACTAGGTGATTCTAAGTGCGATGTTAGATCCAATGGACACTGCCCATCAAAAATTGTATTAGCATACTTGATATTTAATTTCCATGTGATAATTGACAAAATAATTTAGTCATCACTGTTGTGATTGACGGTTTGAATTATGAAAGATTTTACACTCTGACGTGCAAGTTTTTAAACTATTATAAAGTATGCATGTAAATTATTTACATGGATATTATTTTTACTTGAAATATTTTTGGTTAAACTGTTTATTTGAAAATTTATTATTTTTAAATTTCTATAAATAAAATTGGCTTAACAATCCAATCATAGGGTTTTTAGCTCATCCATCCTTTTATATTTTTCAGGTGAGTGTAGAGGGAACTAGTCGTGAGCTCTAGCAATTGGGACCTTAACTCGTGGCCTCTTAGGGAAAAATTCTACATTTATTTGATGGATTTTATTTTAGTAGCTGAACTAGAGTTTTGATGATTTAGAATATTTTAATTATTGTTAGCAGAACATTTTATTTGTTCCTGTTAATTTTAAATGATAAAATTATTTTATCATTGAAGATTCTTTAGTAAATTTGGATTGAATAAGGATTAGACTTTCGTGTTTTCTTAAGCTAAGGCTTGAGATATTTGACCGGTTACATCCTTAAGTGGGGTGTGACACTCATCCTTCGAGTCACGAGATCCGAAGCGTGACATAACACATGAACACAATGTCTAGTAAAAAAATATACCATCCCTTGATCTCTGCATCCAAGTTTGAGTCATGAAAATATACTATCCTAGGCATTTTCATTTCTTGCGGTTTATTATCCCACTGAAAATGAAAATCAAATCCCATATAGGTGTCAGGGCTTTAAACTCTTAGGTATACACATACTAACTATTTTTCAATACCTTTAACCAAAATCAATGACCAAATATCAATACTCAATTATATCTCACCCATACCATTCTATCACATCTTAATAGTATAAGGTAACTTTAAATTATAATCAAATTTCGTTGTTTATCATAACATTATTATAACTTAATATTTCAACATACTGTCTTTAAGTTCAATCATCAACTTGTGTATAATATTAGAGGATATGGTCTTAGTTTATCAATAAATTGTTATATCCTAAATTCGTAACCCAATGTGTGATCTAATAATCACATATAATTACAATTAATATTGATAAACACTTATTAGACTCATATAACCAACCTAGAGCATACAATAATAAAATAACAATAATATTAAGTCTCAGTCCAAGATTGGGCAACTAAGCTCCTACAAATACAATACAAGCCCATATGGCTACAACCCAATCAATATCAAAATAATAACCTTATAGAAAATATCTCCTCAGGGATCAAAAAAATATAGCGTGTACAAAACATTGTTTGAACATATAAATATGAAATCACTAGTCTTGACATTTTTTTTTTTACTATTGTAATAATAAAAAAATAGAGAAATAATATTCAAAATATTTAGTAAAATACTATTAATGAAACTGCAAAGTGATAATGAAGTTTCAGCTAGGTTTAAAATCACAAAGTGATAATGCGGTTTTAGCCTAACCACCTAAAACCACACAATAAAATTACGGTTTCCTCAGATTTCTTCATGGGAGTTCTAATTCAATTGATATTTTATAAATTAAAGCGGGAATCAAATGCAAGGTAAAATCTTTTTAAGGTTATCTAATCAAAATATACATCAATATCAACATATCTGAAATTCGGAGAATATATATCAACAAAACAGATTTCTTCACAAGACTTTTAATCTGATTAAAATTCTATACATTAAAGTTACAGTTTAATCAAAATTAACAGGATAAAATATTTCAAATGTAGCTGAAAATCAAATCAAATCAAAATACAATTTCATTTCGTGTTCAAATTTACTGGACTTCTAATTCGATTAAACTATACATTAAAATTGCAATGGTAAAATCAAAATTAAAAAAATAAAAACTTTTTAAGTCAATTGAACATTATAAATATACATAACATATCCAATCATATATATATATATATATATATATATATATATATATATATATATATATATCTACAAAACAAATATATATACACATTCAGCTAAAATCGCAATCTCATTTCGTGAATTTGCTAGCCGGACTAAAATCATGTTATCACTTTATGGTTTAGACTAATTTGAAATCGTGTTTACAATCTCATTTCGTGGTTTTGCTAAGTAAATTGAAATCACGTTATCACTTTGCAGTTTTGACCAATCTGAAACTGATTGATAGTATTTTCCTAATTAAGCTTTTTTTGGATAGTATTTTTTTTTTTTATTGTTACAATAGTGTTAAAAAAAAATGTCTATCTTGACCTATGGGTCTCACATAGGTTTTAGACTCAGCACCTGTAATAAAATATGTAAGGAATTGAACACAGGGTCTATTTGTGCCCACTATACAAATATACAAGTATATGTAATACCATAACCTAGCATGCTATTGTCGTGCATCACATAGGTTCTCATCATATCAACTATATAATCATCAGTTTATTCATCTAAATTTCATTTTCATATTTATCATCATATCATCACATACACGTGGGGTAGTTGCTCTACAAGACTGAACCATGGTCGTGATATCAACTTCAAATACACCATTCATCGATGTCTGCATCCAAGGCTTTGGCCAAGGAATTTTGCCACCCTTATATATCTATATCCTTCAGTATAATTAGAGAAAACATTTATGCCACCATTAGACATCTACATCACTGAAACTATACTTAAGAAAGAAACATGAATATGCCCTTAGGTGTCAACTTGTTTCATGAGTTACTAGTCCACTAGGTACAATAATCGGCTTCTGTATAGTTTTAAGGACTCTCAACCTGTAGGTACATATACCTCCTATTCTTAGTACCTCTCAACCCAAAAATCAATCTCAAAGCAACAACATTATCCACATCTGATCATTATCCTATTATTTAAATAATCAACACGTGCTTTCTCAATTCTATTCCAGTATATTATTAATCCATATTTGGACATTAACCATTAAAATATGATTCATTTCCAAATTAATCAAATTATGCAGAGGGGACTTAAGTGTGTGAATGAGAGTAAAGACTCTGTTTGCACAAGTAAAATCAACAACCCGGGTGCAGCACACTAGTGTTGATCCATATGAGAGATTATGGTTAGGGTCATGCACATGTGAGGCTATGCCTCGTGCACATGGGAAAAGGCGTGCGCATGCGGGACTAAGTCTAAAGTGCACAGGAGAAATGTTCAAGATGTGTGCATGAGAGCTCCATTATTCTAAAAAAACTTACTAAAATACTCACATCCACATATAAATAAATACAATGCTTCATAACCAAGGAAAAAGGGAAGGAAAATGTGAAGGAATAGGTGGGCGGTAACCTGTCATAACTTAAGGTAGGTTGGGCAAAAGAGATGGAAACTAGCATTGAGCTGAAAAATTGGAAAAAATAAGCAATTGCAAAATTTGTCAAATCTGGAAAGGACCGTGTGCACAGGAATAAGGATGTCATGTGGACACCACCAACAAACTCCGCACACATAAGAGTAAGGAAGTAGTGTGTATACCATATGTTGTGCACATGGAACCCTATAATTGTACGTAAGAGACACTAAAACCCTAAAATTAACATTCTAACTCTAATATGACTAATTCTATACCGACACCGAGCAATCGAGTCAACACAACATTAATTAATCATATTATAATAAAATAATAAGTCAAACTCAATATAAAATGAATAAAATTATAATATAAAAGTACATGTCGTTACACAAATCATTACCTTAAGATCTCAAGACACACATATATATAGGTCACAGTGGATTAATAGTTCAGATAGTGTAAACCATTAAGGTTGTAACCATGCATCAAAACTAGGGATAATAAATAGATAAATATGATCAAGCCTCTTTCGTTTGTAAGGTTGCGTGGGTAAGGCCACCGTGCGTATGAGGATGCAAATGTCAGATATTATGTTCAAGTTAAGGGTTCCTTTGAATAGCCCTGCGCACAACATCATCATTCGAACGGGTATGTATATAACAACAGTCAAGTAGAAATCTAGGTTTGATTTCAACACACCTAAATTGTTCCTTTACAACTATCAAGTTTAGTAGCTAGATAATTCGAATTAATTGCTATAAGAAATATATAGCAAATGCCTATGTTTTCAACTTATCCACTGTGCATATGAGGGTGCAAATGTTAGATATTGTGCTCAAGTTGAGGGTTCATTTGAATAGCCCTACGCATGACACCATCATTCAAACGGGTATGTATATAACAACGGTCAAGTTAGAAATCTAGGTTTAATTTCAAAATGCCTAAATTGTTCCTTTGCAACAATTAAGTTTAGTAGTTAGATAACTCGAATTGATTGATGTAAGGAATACAAAGCAGATGCCTATGTTTTCAACTTTTTAAATAATTTCTCGCAGAATAAGAACATAATAAATTATGAATATGCAAGAATTCATACAAAATAGTCATCAAAACCTCACATTGCAATTAATTAAAAATTTCAAATTGAACTTCACATGACAATTAATTAAAAGTATAGATTTCTAATTATTAAAGAACAAATCATGTCCTAAAATAAAATTTCAGATAAAATTTCAGAGCATAAAATAAAATTTACACACAGAGTTTATATTTTTCTACGTTATAAGACTAAAAAAATTACTCTCTGTCATATAAACATTATAGTACCAATAAACATATGATTTACCTAAAATACATCAAGAATTTAATTCTTTAACGTGCTGGCTTATATTTTGTAAATAAAAGGAAAAAATAAAAGTAAGAGAGAGAGAGAGAGAGAGAGAGAGATTCTAGAAGAAATGAAAATTATAAATAATTAATGCTGGAGTAGGGCAAAGATCATCTTGTGTCTGGTTTACACAGCCATCATTGGAGATCTATTCAACAAGTTTCAGTAAAAGTTAAAGTGGCATTTGGTTTACTTTTGTGTTTTCTATTTTCTATTTTTATTTTATATGTTAAAAATTTCAAAACGAGCAAACAAAAAATACTTTACTTTCTTTATTTTCAAGTTAAAAACTCTCAAAATGACTTTTTACCATTTTTTATTTTATGTGCAAATTTATTTTCTATTTTCTAAAACAAATTTTGAAACACAAGTAATCAAATAAATTTTAAACTAATTTTCTTATTTTCAAAAGCACAAGATAAAAAATGAGCTCGAAATAAATAATAAATAATAAATAATAAATAATAAAAACCAAATCCCACCTAAGTTTCTCTTTCCAAAAGAATTAGACAAAATTATTTATTTGATCTATGATGGAAAATAAAAAATACATACATAAAATTCGAAAAATGAACATAACTAAATTAAAAAAATAAGGCTATTAATGAATGCATTTTATTTATTTTTTCATATTATCTAATTCATTAAATAAAAACATGCATTTGATATTTTATTTTATCTTCTTTTTTTTCCCCTTGTATGCATATATATATATATATATATTTATGACCCAGAAACTGACTCTACCCACCAACGGCCCACTTAAGACCGAAATCAAAAGAGGGCGGTCATTGTAATGCCTTGTAAAGAATCAAATTTCGATTTTCCGAATTTAGGGTTAAGTTTATAATCGCCCTTGCCATGTTTTAATATTAAATCTTTTGGTTTTTCCTTTATTTTTTTTTATATTTTTTTCCCCTTCCCTTTTCATTTCTCACAACATCCTCAATCCCAACACGCCCTTCCATGAAATTGGTATTCAAATGCAAGAAACAATTAAAATAGACTAGGGTTTTATAACGAGTCTGAACAGGATGGATCTAGCTGGGATTGGAGACTGAGGTTTACATCATTGGAATTACTTACAGCAAACAATTGCAGTTGATTTACCAAGGACTGAGAGGTAACAGGTGAGCTATAGGTTATTGATGCAAGTTGAAGCCACATCATCTTCAAAAATTTCTAGCAACAGTGCAACTAAACCTCTTGAGCCTTGCCATGGAAACCCTCCATATGTGAAAGTCCTTGTAATTTCAAACCAAGCATATTTTATTTTTATTATTATTATTATTTTTTTTTTTTTTTTGGCGAATATGTGGCAACAAATCCACAGAGAGCAGCGAAGTTGATCCTTTGTGTCAACTGAGATGAAAGTTTGTTGTTTGATTACATAATAAGATCATCAAGAAAAGGGACACTGAATGGCAGCTTTATAAGCCCAGAAGCTATGAGAAATGATATAATCCACATTGGTGCAATCCAGAACACAACCTTCAGAGCATTTTTTCCTGCAAAGGGAGAGTTAAAAAATAAGTTAATCTATTCAAGAGAAAATATAAGTTCAGAAATATCATGGACCATACCAAAATGCAATTTAGAATGAGAAAGTGTCATGTAGGGTGACCATGAACCAAATAGCACGCGAGCTACTTGACGTTGGCTTGAATTCGATTCATGTCTCAAACAAACTCAGTTCAAGATTTTTCTATGACTCATTTAAAATTCAATCCAAGATCGAGCTACTAGATGCTCGACTCAAAATATATATATACATACATAATAATATTTTAAATCAAACATAATAAAACAATCTCGTTTGATTTAGTGGAGTAACTCATTTTAGGTTGTAATAATTTAGATGAAAGCAACATATAATTAGCCAAATTATTTTTTACCGAGCTCGAGCCAATGCTCTTTATTTAAGCCGAGATCCAGCAAACTAAAACTCGGCTCAGTTACACTCCTAGTATCATAGATATTGTTGTATGATGTTTTGTTATCTTTTGAGATGTAATCAAGTAATGATCTATCAGTTTAGGTCCAAAGTCCCTTCCTAACATGCAAACTTCAATTAGAAGAAAAGAGGTCCACAAGGAGGTACACCAACATGGATTAATAAATAACATGCCAATATTCGAATCTGAAAAGGTGGTTAGGATAGTCAAACTTAATTAGCCAGCAATTGATACCACTAAACGGCTCTTTACGAAGTTACAATTATTGAGCCCACCAGACTAGGATAAACATCTTCCACAGACATGCTGCACAAATCTGAGAAGGGCAATGATAGCAAGAAGCATACCTTTATTTCTTCTATTGAAAAAAGTTGAGAGAGAGAGAGAGCCAACAAATCAAGCAATGCTTGCAACATGAATCATCCAACAATTACAAAAATAAAATGTATAACTAGAAACAAATATAAATTTGAGGGGAAACCTTATGCATGCTATGCAAGAGACTTGCTGAAATTAATGCTTTCATTGTGTTTACTGAAATTTGTCATACTTCAACATACTAAAATTTACCCACGAGACTTATGGTGGGGGTTCTACTAAATTTCTGTTAACCCCCAAATTTGTCCTACGTCAACTTACTAAAATTTACACTTTTGTAATTAAACAAGGATAACCAGAGTTTAATTTGAATCACAGGGGGAAAAAAAATGGGTCTGGATCTCCTGCGGGAATGATTTGGAAGATCCAAAACCAAAGATAGTGATATTTGCAAAAAGTCCAACAGGAGCAATGCTTGAAACAGCAATCCATAAAAAAACACCGATACTGAGATCGGCTAGAACAAGACGATAGCCATAGGGAATTACGAAAGCTTCTTATTCCACAACAACGAAATAACTTTTTCACTCTTTCATATAGAAGGGGATTTCACTTGGAAAAGAAAATGTTCCATACTAATGGATTCAGGTGGAACAAAGGATCAAAACCTTCCACGCCCCACGCTAGATTGAAAAGATCAGATACCGAATCTGTTTATTTATTTATTTATTTATTTTTTGTATTCAACTAGATTAGAATCTGTAATATCATAGAATGACAAGATAATAGAAAGATTACTGAATTTTAAGTCAAACAAAATATGTATATAAAATGAGGAAAAGGATCTTTCATGTATAATCCTACATAATCTCGAATGTTATCAGTTCCGGTACGTAGACTAAATAATACAATGCAAGAAAAAAGAGAAACGAGGGGGAGAGGGATTAGTATTTGATTGTATCTTTAATCTTCTTCATTCCTTTCCCTGTCAATTTGAATCAGAATCAACTCCCAGATCCAAGATATGAACTGATAACTTTCAGCCCGAAGACAGTCACAGTACAGACCCTTTATTATGAGCACCAGAGGTATACAACCCACATCTTGTTGAAAAGAGACAATCAAAGAAAAAAAAAATCCAATAATTAATAACTATCTATTTGATGTCCACCACGTTATGTTGGTTCTGCATGCCCAAGTATAATATCCCATGAGGTTTGAATTATAAACCTAAGACTGGTACTCATGTCCCAAAAAAAAAAAAAAAAAAAAAGCATCCTTCCATCAGAGAATATATCTTAACGATATGGATATTAAGCTTTGAGCTTAGTAGACATAAATGTGAAAAGATGTCAATAAAATCATAACAATCACCACTTTCAGGTAAATCATTGCATTAGAAATTCTGGCTTTTGGGATGAAAAACTGCTCCCACTATGGAGTAAGAATTGAGAGTCCATTTGTTTTTTATGGGATATTGTTTACACTCAAAAATAAAATTAGTCACATGGAAGGCTCATAACAGCCTCCAATCCAGTCAACAACTGAAAGAAGATGAAAAAGAGGCAGTTGGGCAGCTAAAAGAGATTCAAAAGTGGTTGAGCAGTTAATTCCTTGAAACATTTAACGGAAAATTTTGAATTAAATTAAGGACAATACCACATGTATGCTGAAAAAAGAGACGGTGAGGATAACTATCTTGATATGCCTATAAAAGGGACTCCAATAGTTGTAGAAGAAAACCAACAATCAACACGCCAAAGCTTGGGCATTTTATATTTTTCTTTGTAGGAGTAGTTCTAATTAAACTGTTACTTTCCTTGTTTTGTTACAGGTACATGTTGCCACTTAATCGGCTTATATTCTTGGAGATTAATGAACTCTGATTGTTCAACTTCAATTTGTGTTTGATCTCGGTTCACTTATTGGAGATTAACAGAGTTTGTTCATTCTACTCTCTTGAAAATTAGTGAATTTGATGAGTTATACTTCAATTTGTGTTTGACCTCGGTCCGCTTATCAAAGATTAACAAGACTAGTCTGCACTACTTCACCCTGTGTTCCTCAATATCTAAGGAAGTCCTAAAATACGACATTCGAACCACATACACATAACCACACTAATCATTTGTATCAAGATACGTAAACAGCATATTTTGTATCAAGAAGTGGAAGAGTCACTCTCTCTCATTTTCGAACCAAAAGATAGGCATACAAAAGGATGGATTACTCAGATACAAAACAAAACTTTGAGCTTCCACACAACAATGATCAATTTTCAACCCTGTAAACAAGCTACGGTTACAAGCTATCATAGTTCTTGTCTTTTATAGCATCCCAAGTCCTTTCATCCTCAGTTGAAATAATCAACCAAAATAAATTAACTATCGGATTTTATTTTACAAACTGCATATACTACATATGTATATACTCAGCAGATAAGTGAGCTGTATCAAAAGCATTCAAACAAAGAGCAGCACACCCTTGTACACATGATACATATATTATTAAAACAGTAATCACACACCCTTGTATACATGACACAAACATTAGTAAAACTGTAACTATCTACAGACGTAGATCTCTCAAAGTAAAAGCATCTGAGGAAAATTACTACAGAAGAATCTAATCTAAGAAAGTTGCACAAACCTGTTTTTCTTTTTTTTTTTTTTTTTAAATTCATTCAACTAATAAGCTGAAATCAATTTTCTAAAGTAATTTCAATCTCTTTCATCCAAATGCACCACATCAAGCACAAGATCCTCTTTAGGTTTCTCTTATGCTCCTTCTGGAGCAGCCCTCTCTCCAACAATCCAATAGCTTTTCCATTTATGCTGGTATTACCCAGCTCACCCTAAATAAATAAAAAAGAAGGCTAGACAAGTCTCTAGTAAACTCACAATGCCAACTCCAATGACCAACAACATTCTCACCTACATTCTTACATATGAAACATCATTCTACCATGACCTTCTATGTCCATTTCAGCGCATGTAGCATGGCATGAATGGCACCCCAAAAAACAGTTCCACCCCCACCCCCCCCCCCAAAAAAAAATAAAATAAAAATAAAAATAAATAAATAAACTTGAGACATATCCAAGGGAAACAGCGAACCTTCACCTGGCTAAGCTCATACGAAGATGTTAAGTAGAACATTCCATTTCTACTGAGCTTATCACATCCCCAAATTCTACCTGATTGATTCCATGCAATACCTCCATTGTTCCAAAATAGTATACAGACTATCTCTAATTGAAGTGGACAAATGCAGGAAAAAAACTATTGGATAAATTACAATGACTACCACTGAGGTTCGATGAAAATATGTAAAGTACCCCTGCTGTTTTTGAAATTACACTATCGATCCCTACTTTTTAGATTCTGTTAATAAATTCTTCCTTGCCATTACAAGAGTTGACTCCATGTCGCTTATGTTAGCAAAAACCTAGTGAAAAAGTCAACAAATGAACTAATTTGGGCCAATCAGTGCCTGCTCTGCTCAACTTGATTAATGATTAGGCCTTGGATATGTGTTCTTCTGGCGATTTTCAGCTATTTTAATGATCAGATTCTTAATGTAAGCTTCCGAAACACCTGATTATTGTTTGAAACCCACATATCACGATTTTTGAAATCTACAATAAGATTTGACCCGATTATGTAATTAAGTGCATAGATCCTTAATTGGATTTATTTGAGAATCCTAGAATGATCACATATGTGTAGATCATTTTCGAGGTGTCCTTGTATTAATCCTATGTTGTCAGGATTGCACAGTGCGGCTTTAACGGTGAGTTCTCTAATACCTTCTTAGTTCATCTTTACATCAGCCCTCCTAATAGCAAACTAATGTCAGGGGATGTCATAACTTAATCTAAAAAATAGGAGTGGTAAATGCAATTTTAAAAATCATAGGGGTACTTTGTGTAATTTCACTAAACCTCAAGGGTAGTAATACATACATTTCTAGGTTGCTCAAACTTAATCAATTTCAATATTTACGAAAAATGTTTTTCAACGAATCAACATAACCTAATATGGGCTGGAGAAAAGGATTTTTCAGCTTCCATCACTTTTCCCTCATGTTCTTAACCTATAAGGAGTTCTTTTTTTATTTCTTTTTTATATATATATATACAATAGAATAGACACATTAATAGTAGTATATAGGGGAATAGAAGGTTTCTAAACATTTTTACCAAAGTAGGGGTGAAGTCGTTTGTAGTACACACACTTTCATTTAAATGATAAAGTGTTTATTGCACAAACGCTTTCACCCAAAAAAAAAAAAAAGTTCCATTGAAAGCATCCATTGTGTAAACATTTACCAACAAAAGCACTTACACAATAAACACTTTCACCTGGAATGTGTTCTAACATGAAAATTGTTCGTAACGCTAAGGTTTTTACACAGTTGATGTTTTCGAACGAAAATTATTGTTTCTGCAAAGAACACCCCAATTGAAAAGCCTTTCAGAAAAAAAATGCTTTTCAATTAAATGAAAATGTTTGTATTATGAATGACTTTGCTCCTATTTTTGTAAAAAATTCAAAAGGCTTCTATTCTTGTATATACTGCCAATAATGTGCCTATTTGTTATTGAAGACTTGCTCAAATAGTCATATAAGTAAATTACTTAGGCTGTGTTTGGAATAAGGATTTGTAGATGAAAAAGCAAAATGGAAGAAAAATGTAATAACAATTATTAAATTGGAAAGGCCCTCGAAGTGGCTTCTTTCGATACCTACCACGACTTGTAGGAAATGAGGCTCATTTTAGTTGTTTGGTATGGTTAGAAAAGTGAGAAGAAAATGAACAAATATTTGACACCCCCCCAAAAAAAAGTAATTTTTATTTAATTAATTATAACAAATAGTATATATAAGTAATTCCATTTCAATGCGGTTTACTTTTCCCTCCACAAATCCTTACTACAAAAACAACCTTAGTGTCAATTCCAATCAAATATGCATATTGGTGAATAAGAATTATAATAGAATGGGCAAACAACAGATTCACTGGTTGAAAGAGAGAGACTCACTTATACAAATGGTCATATAAGTAAATTACTTAAGCAAATTCAACCAACAAGAATTATCACTCTGGGGTATTGAAAATGCAGTAAATTTATCTGCTAAATTCTACAAACCAGTACTCCCCGACTCTCTCTTATGTTGTGCCAGAAATAGCAGAACTATTAATTGTCAATCAGGCAGATTACTCAAAACAAAGCAAAAACTGACTCCAGAAATGAACCAATAAAGATACCAGAAGAGTTAGACGTCTTCTCAGTTCGATCCAGGACCCACTCTCCGGTCTCCCGGAGCTTCCTCTCCACCGAACTTTCCGATTTTCCGATAGAATTCGACAAAATTGAATCAAAAAGGGTCATGTTCTGTTCAGAGTTCCTAAAAATGGGAAGCAAAAACACACAAGCAAAATTACTCAGCACTGAAAACAAACATTAAAACCCACAAAAAATCAACAAAACAAAATAAAGTTGGGGGGGGGGGGGGCGTTTGCCTGTTGGTTGTGTCTCTGTCCCGAAAAACACCGGCGCCAATTACCCTCTCGATTTCAGCAACAGAGGGTTGTTTTTGTTTTTGTTTCTGTTGTTTCTGCTTTGGACGGAAATGATTTGACGCGGTTGGTGGTGTTGCGGCGGCGGCGGCTGTGCTTATACTCTGTACTGAAGGCTTTGGGTTACAATGAGGAGGAGCTGGAGGAGGGGTGTTGTTTGATAGAGAAGCAATAATTCGAGGCTTTGACAAGGAAAAGGAGCTTAAGCAATGCATGATGACTCTTCCACTCCGCTACTCTTTTGCTTTTTTCTTTGGATGGGTGTATGTATCTCTTCAATATATATATGGACGTATATGCTCCAGCTGGGCTCCAAAGCAAGAAGAAAATATCTTCCATTTCAAGCAACCAGAAGCGGTGTCAACTCTCTACAGATACTGTTCTGGATCTTTATATAATCGGACTGTTAAAAAGTTGGGTTCGGATCGGGTAGATTTGAATCCATTTCGTGCTTTGACCATACAGGGCGTGCTCAGAATTGCATAAATTTGTAAAAGTTAATGCTTTATGCTTCGTGTGGTGAATAAAAAATTTTAATTTATACTTTTATAATTTATATATGTAGAGATTTGTAGAGTTTTGTATTCTCTTTTTCAACTTCAAACTGTGCATAATTAAGGCTCTCAATGAGCGGTTCCACCCGAAATAGATTAAGCTTAAATTTAATTTTTAAACTCGTTCATATCAATTTATTTAATTTTGTTTTATAAAAAATTTTTAAATTTAACTTTTAGATTAAAAATAATTGAAAAATTCATAAAATTAACAAGTTTAGTATTAAAATAGTATATCTTATAAATGTTTAAGAAATAAATTATTTTTTATAATAAAATATAACTAGATAAAATATGATATTTTAATATTTCAAGTATACTCTATCTCAAAACTCAAAAAAATAGTACGTTCTTGAACTAACTTGTCAAATAGACTAAAATGTCAACCCCACATATAATATTAGATTCGAATCAATTATTGTTAAAATAAGTAGTCCTGCATTGTTTTGATATCTCACTTCGTGTTCAAAATTGTTGTGTAACGGGTATCCTCTTTATCTAATTTTACAACAATTAGAATCATAGGTAATAATTTGGTGATCTACAGAACTCAATCTTCTTTTCTTTTTTTTTTTTTTCTAAGATTTTATTTTTGTTTTCTATGGCTTTTTCACTTTTTTTAATAAAAAAATTAATAACTTTCAAGGCATGTTATTTACATACATAAAAAAAATACTTTGAAATAGGAGAACCAAAGTAAGGTCTAAAAAAATAAAAATAACTTATTTGTCACATGGTTAGATTCCTTTATTTTAAAATATTTCTTTTATATAAATGCGAATAACTTGTTTAAAATTTATTAAAAAATTAAACTCGGTGAAAAAAATCGTATAAAAAAATAATCTAATTATATATTGTATATGTCACCAATTAATAGAAATTAAATATAATGGATAAGTATAAGATTTTAATTTTTTATGTACTAATTATGCATTGGGAGATCACATAAGATAAGATAATTACCCCCCATTGCTTCCAACCATCACTTTTGAAGGCGGGCCTGGAATTTGACTAACAAAAAATCAATAGAAGTTTATATAATTTAAGGGTTCAATACATAATTTTAAACAATATGAAGGTGTCAACCTGCTATATTAGTATATATCTAATATAATTTATGAAGATTTAGAAGGAGCCATTACCCTGCTAACTAAACTACCTCTCTTTCTAATTTTGTTTTATTTTTAAAAAAAGAATTGAATCCATTTATTTATCTAATACATTAATTACTTTATAAGATTATTTATTTTCAAAACTCATTACCAGGAGCTATTTGGTAACTATGAACTCCATTTATTTATTTATTTATTTTGTTATTCACATCTACAAAAAAAAAAAAAAAAGACTACATTTGGGACTCCAATATTTAAAAAAAAAAATTCAAAAGTTCTTACCTCCCTTCAATTAAATTTTGTCACGTGTTACTTTTAAAGAGTTAATGCAAAAAAAGAATGTAATGATTTATTCCTTTGTTGAGTGGTACAAGGCTTTATACAAGTAAATTGCTAAGAATTGAAAAAAAAAACTAATCTTAGGGATTGACTAATTATACACATATGTGAATGATGAATATTACATAATAATTATAAAATAAAATAAATATTATTTTCATATATTTGTAATTAAGAATTAGTGAGAGGATTGTGGCTTAATTGATGGAGTGATAGGCAATACTAACTTATCATGCCTTTGTAAGATTGACTGGCCATTGAGGACACCTATCTTGGCTTGATGAGTATGAAAGTGAAGATGAGGCAACGATCTGGTAAGAGAATCAACAGATTGATCAGAAATATGAACATGAGAAATACACAGGCGACCTATACCAATTTGATCCCGAACAAAATGGAAGTCTATGGCAATGTGCTTCATACGAGAATGAAAGATGGGATTGCTGCAAACATATGTAGCATTCACATTGTCATAGTAGATAACTAGAGTTGGGAGATAGGTATGGACAACCCTTAAAGGAGATTCAATACTGTTGGCCCAAGGTTTATAAAGTTAGTTTTATAATTGATTTTGATGATAACAAACATTGAATTAAATTTTCACAATTAATTTTCAAATAGACATTGTATGAAATGTTACAATTCATTTGATAGATTCAAGATAATAGAGTTGGAAGAGATTGATATTATTTTTTAGATATTTTCACATAATTTGGATGAAGGAATAAAGGAATTTCAAAGTTTGGAGTAATAGAAATCAAAGTAAGATGAATATTTGAACTAGAGGTTAACTCGGATAAACAGAGAAATCAGACACGTGTTAGTATATAGATGATATCTTAAGATCCAACGGTTCCATTTTCGTGAAATTTTAATATAGCAAATTAGACTTCCATATCTACAACTTTACCGAAGGGAGATTTTTGTGGATCTGAAGTTAAGGTGTCCAAACATGAGTTGGAATATTAGTCATTACAGAAAATATTTTAATTCTGGATTCTGGAGCCAGTCTTACGTTTTGAGACATAACTCATACTCTACAGCTTTAAACATTCTGATTTTTGGTGTGTGAACAGAAGACTCAAAAAGCTACAAATTTTGTAGTTTAAGTTTCTTCTAATTCTAAAAGTATCCTGGTGAAACGGAAGCTTAAACGGGAAACACAGATTCAGAATGTCAGAAAAAGCTATCAGAAGCTGGTCTCGGTTCAGAAGCCATATCTGACTATCTAACCGTTGGATGAAGCTCAAAATTTGACATGTGATAGCTGACTTATATATCTACAAAGTCTTTACTCTGAGGCAATGTCAGATTTGAACGTTATGAGGGTGAAAACGGTCACAAATATATCTCAGAAAATCTGAATCTGAAAGACAGCATTGGAAGCAAGGAAATTCAATTTCTTTCAAGGGCAAAAGTGTCTTTTCACTTTGTAACGGCCATTTGGAGATTTTCATCTATAAATAGAGCCTCAAACTCAGATTCAAGAGGAACAAGGCAAGAAAGAAGTGCTTACAAAGAGATACAAGAAATTCCATAACTTTGCAAACATAGAGTGATTTCTTCTCACATTTGTGCTTCATTTTTCATATTCAACTTGTGAGAGTTTCTTTTTGATTTGATTGAGTTTTAAACTCATCATTGTTTTTGTAAAAAATGGAAATTTAAAGCCCTTTTAATTTGTGAGAGTTGGGTGAGCTCTTGTTGGTTTTGGTTCAAGTGTTAGGACCAAAACAAGAGACTTTTTTTAAGAGAGACTTGTGTGAGTGATTTGGGGATAAAATCACTTGAAAAAGGTTTCTAGCACCTTGGGAAGCTAGTGTGTAATAAGCTCTTCAAAGAATAGTGGAGAAATCTCAAGGAAGGCCTTGGGGGAGTGGACGTAGGCTACATTGAAGCCGAACCACTATAAAGCGATTGTGTTTGCTTCTCTTCCCTTCTCTTTATATTTATTGCAAACACTAGCACTCACTCTTCATTCACAAATATTGAATAATTTTTTTTTGGTGCATTTCATATTCATCTTGACATATTTGTTTTAGGGTTGAAATTTTTATTTGTAAAATTTTTAAGCAACCCTATTCACCCCCCTCTAGTGTTGCTATTTGGGACAACAAATACCCAATTGACTTTAGCTGCAGTGGAGACAATGACCCAATATTCTAATTCAGTGGAAGAGCAAAAGATAGTCTAATGTGATCCCACATCAATTAGTGAGGACGGTCTTTGGTGTTATATATATAAGTTTGGCAATCCTCCCCAAACGAGTTAGCTTTTGAGGTGGAGTTAGACTAGGTTCATGTCATTTGGTATCAGAGTCAAACCTTGCCTTATCGATATGCTTCACACGTTTGGCTCCTTGCACGAGGACGTGCAGTTTAAAGGGGTCAGCTCTGATGCGATCTCACATCAATTAGCGAGAGCGGTCTTTGGTGTTAGATATATGAGTTTGGCAATCATCCCCTTACGAGCTAGCTTTTGATGTGGAGTTAAGCCAGGTTTATATCACAGTCTTGTGTTTTTTCGAACTCTAAGAGATGGGATTTGTGTCAAGAAAAACAACATAGGCAGAGGTTGAAGTTTGATAATTAGGATTTCTAGCCTAATCAGCATCAGCAAATATATAAAAAGTTTGAGAAAAGTTCTAACGTAGCATTAAGCCATAATCAAAAGTCCTGACTAGATAAAGAAGTAATCATTTAACTACAGACCAGTGAAGTGTGGAAGGACAATATATGAACTGAGGTAGCTTGTTGATGGCAAAAGAAAAGGCAAGTCAAAGAGAAATATTGTGAGGACTCGATAGCTTGGCGATATAAGATAACATTAGCTAGTGGAAATCCATCAAATAACTTGAGACCTTTAGTAGTAACAAGTGGCGTAGAAACATATCATATTAAGCTGATGTAGAAAATCTCTTATATATTTCCTCTAAGTCAGAAACAAGCCATTAGAAATAACATAAGCTTCAACCCCAAGATACGAAGGTTACCAAGATCTTTTAGAGAGAATTGTCGGACAAAAGTAACGATAAAGGCAATCATATAAGCAGCTAATGATCTAGTGATGATAATATATCAACATAAACTAATAAGTAAAAAACTAAAGTGGAAGAGTGATGTATGAACAAGGAGGTTTCCGAATGAGAGTTGGTGAATTCTTTAGAGATGAGAAAAGTACAAAGTTTATGGTACCAAGTACGAGGAGCTTGCTAAAGTCCATAATAGCTATCCTGGTATGAGCACTAGTAGAGTAGGCAGATATGGGCATGTGTATGGATGTCGAGACAAAGTAACTCAACCATTATTTTTATGGATTGATTATTAGTAGCTTAGTTTAGTGTAGTTATGGATTATTTTATTTATTATTTGGACCCATTTGTTTTGTACTATTTTAATATTAAGTTTATTTTATTTTATGCCTTTCTATGAGGCTCATGAATTTTATTATTTAAACCCTTATTAGGGTAAACAGAGAGTCATTACTGAATAATTTTTAATCGAAATCTTCTTCTACAGCAACGTACATCTCTTCTTCTCTGCTTCATTTTTTTCTCTCATTTTTCTTTTTCACTTCTTGTTCTACATCAACTTTGGTATTAGATTGAAGGATCCTACAAGTTTTCTTGATCTCCATCACTATTTCTATTCAACCTGAGCCAAACTCTTGTTCAAAATCTCTAAAAACTGCTCAAAGCCCTAACCTAGTCGATTTGGCATTAACCCATCACTCAGGTGACCACACACCACTTCGATGGATTCACAACCAAAAGTAAACACAACATACAAACTCTAGTGCCAACAATCCATCGCTATCCATCGCAGATAGTCACCATGTGACCAGCGTGAAGCCAAACAATGGCAAAATAGCGACGACCAAAACCTCCATCGCAAACAACTGTCACTGGCTCCCAAGACATATTCCAGCCTCCAAAATGGTCAGCTGCCATCACCACCAAACTTGTCATCCTCCGGCAACCTGAACCCTACCACCAACGACCAACCGGCAAGTTTTGGATGAC
The DNA here is from genome assembly GCA_019916065.1 of Vitellaria paradoxa. Lineage (NCBI taxonomy): Eukaryota > Viridiplantae > Streptophyta > Magnoliopsida > Ericales > Sapotaceae > Vitellaria > Vitellaria paradoxa. Next base: position 28,456,353 of record CM034233.1, on the reverse strand, counting down.
CTTTTGGTGAGATCTAGAATACTCCAGACCATCTCTTAGGTTAATTTTTGACAGATTCCAAGTCACTAGTGCACTCTTGATTCCCAAATTTGAACGATAATTTTGTTTTGTTATATTTTTGTGTTATTAACTACTCTCTATTTTAACAATTAACTGAGTTATTGTGTGCATTGTGACTCCATCCATTTTAACCCTTATCCTTTTTTTTTCGTAAATTGATCCCACTGCTCATATTTATTCCATTTTATTTTTGGTTATCCTTTCTTATTTTTTCCTTTATTTCTCGAAAGTGAAAGAAAATACCTTCATCTATATACCTTAAGCAAGTAGCATTTAATTTGTTTATTTATTTATTTCTTTTACATTTTGATCCCCTGTAAAATTATATATATATAGCATTATTACTTGCACTTTGTTCAAGTTGTCCTATAGTCTAACAATAACTAGAGTATATGTGTTTTTTTACATATAATCAACTAAAGTTTATTGTGGTAGTAATTTACATGAGTCTTTATTAATATCAACATATTTAGTTATAGAATCTTCTATGCAATTACATAGTAGTGGCACACTGACATCCTTTAGCACTATTGTGGATGACCAATTACAAACCTAATTAAAAACCCTCACTGAAGATATTCAAAGACTAAACACTAGAATTGACACATTTGAGAAACACATTAAACCTAGGAAATCGGATAGAGAACTAGTGCCTCATTATAATAATGACAGGTTACTTAAGCGTAATGATGATAAATTAATGAAACAAATCAAAGTAAAAGTCCTACTTTTGGATGGCTACCTAGACCCTTGGGTGTTCACCAAATGGTTGAAAGATATGGACCACTTCTTTGAGTGGTAAAGAAGTGGTACTAGTTTTCTGGGGATAAAAAGTATCGATTTGCTAAAATGAAACTAATAGGGAGTGCCCAATTGTATTTAGAGAGTATTAAGAATTTACTTATTAGGTATCATAAACCCCCGGTTGTAGATTGGGAGGAGATGAAAATGAGACTTAAGGACAAGTATTTGCCTTTGTCTTATCACGATAATTTGCTAGTTCATTGCAATGATACCTAACAAGGTTGTAGAACAATGAAAGATTATATAGCCCAGTTTGATGAGCTTATGATGAGATCTAATGCTCAGGAGGTCGAGGCTGTTACTTTGAGTCAATTTCGGCATGGTCTTAGTGATGAGTTACAGAGAGAGGTTGTCCTTGGGGGAGCCACTACTTTAGATGAGGCCTATACTCTAGTTTAGAACTATGAACTAGTAGCTAAGCGCCAGTTTGAAAAGCGTAATGGCAGTCGCTCCACTAATAACCGCCCTTCCTTGTCAAACACTACGTCTGTTTTGGGACCACCTCCTAGTACTCAGACTGTGAAAGATGATAGAAATAAGGGTAATTTACCAGAGGGTCTTAGAAATAACTCCCGAGTCCAATGTTTTAAGTGTCATGGTTTTGGGCACGTATCTGTAACTGTCTCACCAGAGCTCTATTTATTGGGGAGAACAAGAGAGTTGAGGGTGATGAGTCAGTAGAGAAACAAGCGTACGAACCTAACGTGGAGGAATTTGAGGACGTGAATGAAGATTATCAGGAAAATTTAGTGAGATGCCTTAGGACTATTACCCTTAGTATAGAAGAGAAACAACACATCTCTAGCAACTCTTGAATGGGTGTAATTTGGTGTACCCTTATGTAAGCACAAGAGATGAAAGACTATCGTCTTCATGTCATTTTTCACACCTATACTAAGATCAATAATAAGGGTTGTAAGGTCATAGTGGATAGTGGTAGTTGCATCAATGCAATATCTTCAAGTATAGTTGCTTGTCTAGGACTTTGGACTCTTCCTCACCCTCACCTATATAATGTTTCTTGGGTAGATAGCTCATAGATAATGATAAAAGAGTATTGTTAAGTGCCTATTTAGTTCCTTGATTATAAAGACAAAATTTGATGTGATGTGATTTCTCTAGATGTAGGCCATATCATTTTGGGAAGGTCATGGTTGTTTGATTTAGATGACACTCTTGACGGCTATTCTAATTCATGTTCCTTTATGTTTAATGACTAGAAGATTTGCCTAAAGCTTATTCCTCTGAAACAAACTAATCTTAGTAAAGGAAAGAAAGTGATGAGTAGGAAGGGATTGAACTTCATTAGCCCTAAAGAACTTATTCGTAATATGGGTGGACAAGAATGTATTGTGTTTGTCATAGTAATCAAAGAAGTTCTTGTGAACTCTCTGCAAGCCACATCAAGAGAGGCAAGTGAGATACTCGAGGGGTTTTAGGATGCTTTTCCTAAAGATCGCCCACATTATTTACCCTTACTATGTGACATCCAACACGCAATAGGTTTAGTCCCAGAAGCTACACTTCCCAACTTACCACATTACAAGATAAACCATATTTAGTTTGCTGAATTACAAAGGCAAGTCAATGAGCTTTACAAAAAAGGATTTATCAGGGAGAGCATGAGCCCCTGTGCTGAAAGATAGTTCTAGGTGAATGTGTGTAGATAGTAGGACAATAACCAAAGTAACTGTGAAGTATCGTTTTCCTATCCCTTGGCTAGACGATATGTTAGACATTATGGCGAATACTATGGTATTTTCTAAGATTGATTTGAAAAGTAGGTACCATTAGATTAGAATTTGGCCAAGGGATGAATGAAAGACTGGTTTTAAAACCAAAGATGGCCTTTATGAGTGGTTAGTAATGTCTTTTGGGCTTTCAAATGCCTCTAGTACCTTCATGAGAGTAATGACTCAAGCGCTTAGGCCATTCATGGGAAAGTTTTTGATGGTTTATTTTAACAATATCCTTATTTATAATAAAAATAGAGATCAACATAGGGACTACCTTACTTAAGTCTGTTCCACCCTTAGGAAAAAGAACCTTTATGCCAACTTGAAGAAGTGTACATTTTTTATTGATAAGGTTGTTTTCTTAGGATTTGTGATGTCCTCTAAAGGAATTTTGATTGACCCTCGACGGTTAGGGCAATTCTAGATTGGCTTAAACTCAAAACTATTTATAAAGTGTAGAGTTTCCATGGGTTAGCCACTTTTTATCACTAATTCATAAAAGGGTTCAGCACCATAGTGGTCTCTCTCACTAAATGTATGAAATAGGGGGAGTTTAAATAGCCAAAGAATGCTATAAGGGCCTTTTCAATTATCAAGAAACAAATGACTAAGTCCCCTATATTACGTCTTCCTGATTTTTCGAAAGTCTTTGAGGTAGGATACGACGCATCAAGAGTAGGTATCAAAGAAGTACTCAGTCAAGAGCGTCACCTCATCACTTACTTTAATGAGAAATTGTATGACGCTAAACAAAAGTATTCCACTTATGATAAGGAGTTTTATGCAATCGTGCAAGTGTTACGCTATTGGTGCCATTACTTACTCTCGAAGGAGTTTGTTTTCTATTCTGATTATGAAGCTTTACATTATCTAAGTTCCCAAAAGAAGTTTAATCATTGGCATGGTCTTTGGATTGAGTACTTGCAAGCCTATTTGTTTGTTATAAAACATAAGTTAGGAGTTGATAATAAGATAGAAGATGCCCTTAGTCATTATATGTCCTTACTTTCAACCATGAGCATTAAGGTTATAGGATTCGAGACACTTAAGGAAGAGTATGAGTCATGTCCTGACTTTGGTGAGATTTTTCTAGAGTTATGGAATGGGAAATCTAAAGTTTCTTATGAATTCCTTCTTTAGGTGAGATTTTGTTTACGGCTAATAAGCTTTACATCCTAAGAAATTCAGTGCAAGATTTCCTAGTGTGGAAAGTTCATGTTTTAGGCCATTCGAGACATTTGGAATGTGACAAGACCATAACAAAAGTTTAACACTAGTTTTACTAGCCAAGTTTGAAGAAGAACGTCAGTTGAATAGTGAGTCAATGTTGCATTTGTCAATTAGCTAAGTATAGGAAGTAGAATACCGATCTTTATACCCCCATTCTTGTTCCTAATTATCCTTGGTAAGATGTTAGTTTGGACTTCATTTTAGGACTCCCTCGCACATCTAAGAAACATGATTATATTTTTATAATGGTATATCATTTTTCCAAAATGGCTCACTTTATCCTATTTAATAAAACATTTGACACCTCTATAGTGGCCAAGTTATATTTTTCTGAGATTATCAAGTTATATGGTCTTCCTAAAACCATGGTGACTACTAAGGATGTTCATTTTATGAGCTATTTTTGAAAAATTCTTTGGCATCTAGTTGGCACAAAACTCAAATCTTCCATAGCATATCACCCCCAAACTGTTGGCCAAATAGAACTTGTTAACTGTAGCTTGAGAAATCTTTTGAAGTGCTTTGTTAAGGATCATCATAGGAATTGGGACTTAATCCTTCCTACTGCTCAATTTGCCTATAATAATTATATGAATCGGTCAATAGGAATGAGTCCTTTTGAAGTTATGCATGGTTATAAGTCCAGCAAGCCTTTAGACTTAGTTCCCATTTCTCCATTTGCTAGAGTGTTTGAGTTGGCCGATCCGTTTATGCAATATATTCGAGACTTGTATATTAATATCAATATGCAGTTAGAGTCAATTAATGTGACATATAAACTTAAAGCGGATTTGCATAAAAGACATGTTGCTTTTAATATTGGTGATTAGGTAATGATTAGAATAAGGCCAGAACATTTTCTTCCTAAATCCATTCTAAATTACAAGCTCGTAGTGCTGGTTCTTTTAAAATTTTAAAACAGGTTGAATCAAACACATATATTATTGATATTCTATCACACTTTGATTTTAACCCTATCTTTAATGTTAAGGATTTTGTTGCCTACAAAGAACATATTTAACCCCTTATGTACCATTTAATGCCTTATTCGTTGACCACTACCCATACTTGATAGCTACTATTTAATCATTACCACTAGCCCTTGTACATAATGATACAATTGATATTATTTGAGATGTTGATCTCACTCATGATGGCATCCTTTGATAGTTCCTGTTTCTTAGGTTGGTCATCCTATGTCTGATTGTACTTGGATTTTTGTCAAGACACTACAGTAGCTGGATCCAGACCTCATGGAGTTTCATCAGAGCCTCCACACTACTTACTTCTTTGAGCTGAGTTCTTCCCACCCAGAGGGAGTTGGTGCAAACACTAGTAGAGAAAGAGATATGGGCATGTGTATGGATGCCGGGCCAAAGTAGCCTAACCATTAGTTTGATAGATTGACTATTAGTAACTTAGTTTAGCATAATTGTGGATTATTTTATTTATTATTTGGACCTATTTGTTTTAGGTTATTTTAATAGTAAGTTTATTTTATTTTAGGCCTTTATATTAGGCCTATTGGTTTTATTATTTAAACCCTAATTAGGTTACCAGAGAGTCATTACTAAATGATTATTGATTGAAATCTTCTTCTACTACTATGTACTTCTGTTATTCTCTACTTCTTATTCTTCTTTCCTTCTCCTTCTTCTTGTTCTCTATTTTTACTTCTTATTCTATATCACTTCTATAATATGGTTGGGAAGGTTGATGTTTTAGGAGGCTGGTCCATGAATACTTTATCATATAAAAAGCCCTACAAGAATGCATTGTTTACATCAAGTTGGCGAAAAGGCCAATTGTTAGTCACAGTAAGAGCAACTAGAAATCAAACAATTATATGTTTAACAACGGGGCTGTAGGTTTTAGAAAAATCAATTATAGGTTATTGATGAAAACCTTTAGATACTAAGCAAGCTTTAATAACGAGCTATTGACCCATCGGGATTTCTTTTAATCTTATAGACTTGCTTGCATCTAATAACATTTTGTGTGTGAGTTTAGGAAATGACAAACCAAGTTTGATTGGAAAGTAAGGCGTTATATTTGTCACTTATGGCTTGACGCCATGCTTGATGTTTCTGGGCTTGTTTGAAGGTTAAGGGTTCAATATTTGGGGAGACGATAGTGGTGTGAAGATCAAATGAGCATTTTAGCTTTGCAATGTTATATTGTAGCTTAGTGTTAAAAGAGTGAGGTTCGACTATGATGGGAGAAGAAAATGATAGAGGGGATGGGACACTTAGTTGTAAAGGCTTGGATGCATCCTAAGATTGAGGTATGGAGTGGGAGGAATCTGAGAATGAGGTGTCCTTGTTCAAAGACTTAGACCTGTGAGAAAAAGACTCGCCATGTGAGTTAAAATGATGGCTAGAAATGATAGAAGACATGTTCTCAGTTTAGGGAGTAGAAGATATGGGTTTATTAAAGATAGTTTGAGTGCCTAGATATAATGGGAAGGGATTAGGAATGATATCGAGAGAAGATATGGAATTCAAAAATTAGGAAGGTTCAAGAGGTGGTTTGTGTAACCAAGTGTCTAAAGAAGACAAGTTGTTGGATGACTCATTATGGGAAACTTTATTATGAAAGGGAAAAATATTTTTCACAAAAATCACATGTCTAGAGGCGAAGAGTTTATTGGCAGAAGGGTCAAGGCAAAGATATGCATGATGAGGAATTGAATAGCCAATAAACACATAGGGACGAAATCTTAGTTTGAGTTTGTGAGAAGTGTATGGTTGTAGCTACAGGTAATAGAGACAACCAAATATTTTTGAGGAATAAGTTGGTGACTGCTTAAAGAGACAAAAGAAAAGAGATTTGTTACAGGTGATCAGAGATGACATTCAATTAATGAGATAAACTGTAGCTTTATATGCTAAGGACCAATATTTGAGTGGCATAAAAAGCATAATGAAGTAAGTAAGAGCAGTTTCAACAATATGACGATGTATATGCTCCACAATGCCAACATGTTCAGGAGTATGAGGTGGGGATTTGAAATGTTGAATACCAATCTAAGAATGGAAATGATTGAGACTATTGGCTTCGCCATTGCCATCGATATAAACAATTTGAATCATTGTAGAAAAATAATGTTTAACAAGATTTTAAACTGTTCAAACACTGAAGGTACATCTGATTTATTTTTTATTAGATAAATCCTTGTGCATTTTGTAAAATAGTCCATAAAGATAACATAATAAGGATAATTATCAAAAGAAATAAGAGGAGCTAATCCCCAAACATCCATAAAAAGAATTTCCAGAGGTCTAGAACAATTTAATGAAGAAACACCAAATGGAAGTTTGTGACTTTTATTAGATAAACATGCATTAGGAAGGAGATTTTGATAATTGTAATTTGTGAGAAGCAATAATTTGATTGAGAACTTTAGAGGATGGGTGACCAAGTCAATTGTGCCAGAAGCTAATGGTTAAAGAGGAAAGGCTTGTCATGGTTGTCGTTCGGGCCGAATGTTATGGTGAAATAGATGGCTTGGTTACTAAAGTTTGCCACTTATACACATTTCCTTTACTTCAACCTTGTACCAAGGATGCCTCCAAAGTTAGATCCTTCACAAGAAAAAAATCGGGGAAAAATCCAATAGATGTGTTATTATGGGAACAAAATTAAGAAATAGAGAGAATATTTTTCTTTATGTTCAGTGCACATAAAACATTATTAACTTTGAAAATGGAATCACAAGATTTAAGAGTAGTAAATCTTATATGAATAATAGGAACATTATTACCATCTCTAACCATGATATCTTCATTACGACTATAATTAGAATGAATAGAGGTTCTCCAAGCCTGATGTGATGTGGTGAGGGTCCCCAAAATCAATTATCCAGCCTAATTGATTATTTAAAGCCTCATAAGTTGTGTAGTTGGCGTGTGGAAAGATGGAAGGTGAGGGGCGTGATCGGCATACTTTGGCAACATGTCCAGGCTTATCAAATAATTGGCAAACAACTCGAGGTTGATTCGTATTGAAGGTTGCCAGTTCTAACCTAATTGGTAAGATAGGACTCCTTGATTGTATGAACTATTGAATTGACTTTGATTTCCATGGTTTTCCATAAGAATTCTGTTGGAATTGATTACCCTTGTTCTTATTGTATCCGTTGTTGTTTCCTCCGTAGTTTGACTATTTTTAACGGTGTTGAAGTTGCCATTTCTACCATTCTTATTGTGTTGCTTTTGTGAATATTGAGTCGTGATGGGGGAGTCTTCCTTTGTTGAATCTGAGCACTTGAGACTAGATTCATAGTCTAGAAGCTTCTCGAATAATTCTTCAAAGGAGATGGGTGACTCTCTTGCATGTAAAGTGGCTTTGAGTTCTTTATAGTCATTAGTAAAACCAGTGAGTTTGTGAATTACGATTTCTCCATCATTTAAATCATGCCCAATCATAGCAAGGTCGTCTATAATAGTTTTAATGGATTGTATGAACCTAAAGATGCTTTTTCCTCCTTAATTAACCTTGGTGAGAGATTCGATGAGACCAATCATCCAAGTCTTAGATTTATTGGCATAAGTAATTTTAAGTTTGTGCCAAGCCTCCTTAGTGTTTTTGCACCGAGACACAAGCTGCCCTATTGGACCAATGACAAGTTTGGATAGTAAGGAATAACAGTCGATCTTGACAAAACCAAGCTTTGTATAATGGGTCATCAATTGGTGGGCATGAATGAGTTCCATTCACAAATCCTATGAAATCATACCCGAGTAGAAGATTTGTCATTTATGATCTCCACATTGAATAGTTTCCTCCTTTCAATAAGTTTTGAGGAACAATTGCATCTGTGTTGATCGAGACAACTTAGGGAAGGGAAGGTGTTGAAAAAGGATTTGCACTGCTAGAGATGACTATGACTTCACTTGATTTGGTCATGGTCAAAGATTGGAACAAGATCAAAAAGGAACGTAGAACGCTGATACCATAAAGAGACAATGCAAAAAAAGAATGTAATGATTTTTTCCTTTACTGAGTGGTACAAGGTTTTATACAAGTAAATCTCTAAGAATTGAAAAGGGAACTAATCCTAGAGATTGACTCATTACACACATACTTGAATGGTAAATATTACACAATAATTATAAAATAAATCAAATATTAATTCCATATATTTATAGCCAAGAATTAGTGAAAAGATTGTGGCTTAATTGATGAGGTGATGGACGGTACTGACTTATCAACTTATCACTTCAACATCAACTTTTTCTTTTTTCTTTTTTTTTTTTTTTTACTTTTTAGAACTCCGAACGACTCCTATATATTGTAAGATCTTGGGTTTGTTTCTCACTAGTCACTAGTTCGAGCCTTTTTAGGGTCACTAAATACTTATCTAGTTTTTAATTTTAGGGCCCTTAGAAACTTATTAAGGTGTGTCCAAACTAATTCAAACACCCTGAGTTATCCAAAAACAAGAACAATAGTCATGTAAAATTATAAATTTATCAATTTCTATGATTTATGGTGGTATTCTATCCCTTTCTAAGATTTATATTGGTATTCTATCCCCTTGCACAATCCGTACACCCCAAATCATTCAAGAAAAATAACAAAGGTGATGTAAAATTGCAGATTTGTCAATTTTTGTGATTTATGGAGGTATTCTAATCCCCGCACATTCCAGTGCCCCTTTTGGCATCTCTCTATAAGCAAATGCCTTGCAAGGCAAAAATTAGAACTTATGAAAAGATTCAACTGTAATAGTTTTACCATTTCGTACACAGTTACCACCTTTAATAGTATAGAATAAAATCCACGAACGCTCAAGCATTTGTTTCTCTTGATTTACCAAACAGTATTTGTAAATGGTAAAAATCACTTATATCTCATCAATCTTTTGGTTGTTAGCCCCTTTTAATTCAAAATTGAGACTTTTGTCTTTTAAAGTTTAAATTTAATCAGCAAGAATATTTATTAGTATTTTTTCAATTAACTTAAATGATTGGCCAATTTAACTATACAAAAAGTTAAAAATGTCATCAAAAAATCAAATTTTGATTTTTTTTAATAATTTTTAGGCATATTATTTATATTAAAAAAAAATACTACATACCCTTCTAAAAAGATAAACTCCATAAAATTTAAATTTAAATTTATTTTAGACTACCAAGATGTGATTTTCTTCCTCTTTTTTTTTTCTTTTTAATTTATACTAACAAAATGTAACTTTTTATGATAAATTTTAAACATGTCATTCATATTTAGACTATCTAAATTAATATAAATAAACAACATGCCTAAAATTTACTAAACAAACAAAGGAATTAACTTTGGTAGTCCAAAATATATTATGTTTATTTTTAATATTAATGAACAGTATTTTTTCAATCTAAGTGTAAAAGACATGCCTAACAGTTGCCAAACAATAAGAAAAATCAAATTTTAGTAGTCAAAAATAAGTTTATATATGACTTAAATATTGTTTTTAGTATGAGTGTTTAGTTATTTTTTAGTCTAAATATGAATAACAAATCAAAAGGTTACTGGAGAGTAAAAAACTTAAAATTTGTTTTTTTTTAAATATTATTGACATTTTCACATGTTTAAAATTAAATTCTAGAATGGTAATTAATGTTAATTTCTAAAATATACGTGGTTTAGTTACTAAAAGCTCAAAGCTTTAAGGGGTTAGTCTAAGTAATTTTTACAAAATTTAATTTCAGAATTAAATTATCTCAATTTTTCCATTTCATGATTGCTTGATATATAATTTAAACTCGTTGATCTAAAAGTATCAATTTCTAGTACCACATATGAATACAATTCAAACTCAATATATAGATAAAAGGTTAGGATTGAGCATAAATATATTCAAATTTGATGATAAATAAATCATACTTACGTAAAAAAAAAAGGGTAACTCATTTAAGACAGTTAACTGTATATAATTAGTTGGTTTCTTGTATTTTTTGAATTAATTGTTAGGGTTAATAAGTAAAAAAATTATTAATTTTTTAATGAATTGTGTATTTTTTTGGTTGACATATTTAATGAGTTAATTGAATTACCCAACATATATACTAAATAGATCGTAAGTATTATATCACATTATTATATGGTAAACATATCATATAAATATTAAATATATTAACACAATTAATTAATTATATTATATTCAAGTTGCTTCAACTATTCAAATACATAATACAATTCAAACACATCTCAGCAAGACATAACTCGATTGCCATTCCTAGTTACCATGCTTAGAATAGTTGCTTTGCTCCTTACGTAGTTCGGGGATATGACCAGTTAGATAATCTAATTATTTAGGGGTAGTTTTGTAACGCTATCGTTTTTTTGTTTACGTTTATATATTTATACTTTCTATTTTTTTATTTTCTATTATCGTTTTCTTTTTCTAAAATGAAAACTGAAACTGTATTTGAAAATATAATTTTACTTACAAGTACTAACTTTTTATTTTCACAAAATATCTAATTTTATTAGTTTTTTAAAAATTAATTAAATTTAATAAATATATTTTATATTAATTTAATTTAATTATATTATTTATTAAAACAATTGAATAAAATATAAATATTATATCATTTAATGCAGTAAATTAAAAAATATTAATTAAATTTAATTATATAATTTACTAAAAATAATTGAATAAAATATATTTCATAATAATTTAAATAATTTAATTAAGATATTCATTTGAAATAATTTAATAAAATATAATTCATATTAAATAAATTTAATTAATTATTAAATTAAATCAAATTAATTTAATTATGGTATTTACTAAAAATAATTTAATAAAATATATTTAATATTATTTAAATTAATTATTAAATTAAATTAAATAATTTAATTATAATATTTATTAAAAATAATTTAATAAACTATATTTATGGTAATTAAATTATTTAATAAATTAAATTAATATATTTTATTTTATTATTTATTAAAAATAATTTAATAATATATATTTCTTATTAGTTAAATTAACTTATTTAATTTAATTATTTATTAGAAATAAATTAATAATAGATATTACATATTAATTTAATTATATTATTTATTAAAAATAATTTTAATTTAATAAAATATTTGAATAAAATAATTTATTTTAATATGATGTAACAAAAGTAGATAAAATATTAGAACTAACAAAATGTTTGCAACAGAAAAAAGGCAAAGTAAAAATATTTTTTTCTATTTACGTTTTTTTATTTAAGTTTTTTTTTTTAGAAACAAAAAATATAAATAAATTTAACAAATATGTTTCTATTTTTAATTTATAAAATTTTAAAAATATAAATAAAAAAACAAAAAATAAAAACATTATCAAACGAGGTCATATTATCCATGTTTGATTTTCCCACCATGAGTGAGGTTCTTGTTATTAGAATTATTGGACTTTTTAAAGACAAATGTCCCATATAATATGTTTCTTATTATAATAAAATTATCTCTAATCAAATCAGATTAAAAAAAAAAAAAAGAAAGAAAGAAAGAAGGAGGAAGGTTAGAAGAACTGCTCTGTCAAGCATTTGCTCAATTTCCATCGCGTAAAATTTAAGCCGAAGCGCTTACCCAATTTTGATGTCAGAGAAATTTTAAGGAATAATTACTTTTTTACCCTTATTTATTTAAGGTAAAAATTATTTACATCTCTTGAATTTTAAAAATTTATCTTTGCATCGCTTGTACTTTAAACTAAAATGAAATTATAAACAGTGTTAAATTTTTAAGTGTAACAACAAAAATATTCATTAAAAACCAAATAGAATCAGGAGCGTAAGTATAGGTAATACAAATTATAAGGGGTATAAATATAATTTTTAAACTTACTTAGAGTTAAAATCGTTATGTTTGACTAATTTTTTAATGTTTTTACTTTCATTCAACGTACAAAAAATGTAAAGGTAACTTTTTAAAATTTAAGGGGTATAAGTTATTTTTCTCTTAAATACAGAGAGCAAAAAAATAATTATTCAAATTTTCATTTAAACATCATCAAAATTCTTGTAAAAAATAGAACAATAAACAAGTCACATGAAAATAAGTGTGACAAACATTTGAGTATAAGAGAAATAATTGTCTAAGTTAAGAAGGTTGAGGAGATCCTGAATAATACCTTATGTTCAAGAAAAAGTAAGTGTAACTTACCCATTATTTTATCGAGCCTGAGTTATAAATTATGATGAAGCATTACTTGATGTTCTAACGATCAATTTTAAGTAACTTTTATTGAGTTCAGGCATTAACATTTGCTTTTTTGTGAGGCCAGAATGTAGATATATAGAAAGTTTGTATGGTGCCCAACTGAGCAATCAATCGCTTTGCTTTGTCTTTTTTCTCCATTTTCTCTCTCTTTCTAGCAAACCAAACACTAATGTAACTGAGCCTCAGAAAAAAAAAAAAAAGGATAAGAAACTAACACAGATAGAGAGCTCGAAAATGAGCTTCTCACTGAGTTTTCAGATCCCCAAAGCTTTGCCTCCTCTCGGCTGCCAGACGCTCTCTGGAATTCCCTTTCTCCCCATTCCCTCTAAACAGAAACAATCCCACAATTTCAACCCAAGCAAGGTGCAGTATATATATAAACACACACTCTTTAATATTGCAAGTTAAGACCATCCACCCATAAACTCTTATTGAAAAAATTACAGGCACCAATAACAATAAGGGGAAAACTCATCGACTGCTTTAGCCCAAAGAAGTCCTGTTTGGCAATCCAAGTTGGAGCCTTTCTGGGCACTGTAAAGACTACTGAGCCTCTTTTTTTTTTTTTTTTTTTTAAATTTCTGGTAATTTTTCTTGATGTTTGGATGATAACTTTGTGTGAAATGAGATTTATTCCAATAGGTGGCGCAACCAGCATATGCAGTCACTGGAGTGAACAATGAAGAAGACTTCACATGGGTTTTGATCCAATTAGGCATCTCAGCCTTCCTTTACTTTCTGGTGGTGCCGGTTAGTGATATTTTGTGTATGTATTTGTGTATATATATGTACTGTATATATTGTATATTAATATTTTGGGTTGGGTGGGGGGATTTGATTTTGCAGCCCATTATCATGAACTGGCTTAGAATAAGATGGTACAAGAGGAATCTGTTGGAGATGTATTTGCAGTTCATGTTTGTGTTCATATTCTTCCCAGGGTGAGTGGCTCTTCCTTTCCTTTTTTTTTTGTTTGGTAATTCTCTTCCTTTCCTTCTATTCTTTTACTAGCTAGCTAGGACGGACCCTTTGGCTTTCCGTTGGAACGCAAAGTAGCTTTTCTTCTCCCCTGACCCTCTCTCTCGGAATAATCGGAATTCAATTCATTCATCAATTAGCCTGCAAAGGGATTGGCTTGGTTTGAGCAAGAAAGATAAATAGAGGTAGTAAGGTTACAAAATTGCCCTTGGCGTGTGAGTATCACGTGAGCTTTAACAGCTGATTTTAAATGGCGTAGGATACAAAAATTTAATTGAAACTTGACTAAAATTGTAAGAATTAGATTGTCAAATTAAAACTATAAGAATTAAAGTGAGATGCTATATAAATTATAGAGATATTTTTTGTAATTTATCTAAGACAAACGTGGTAAGATTACATAATTGCTATCGGCATATGAGCATTACACGAGTTTTAATGACTGATTTCAAACGGTACTGAACAGAAAGACTTAATTACAACTTGACCGAAATCGTAAGAATTAAATTGTCAAAATTAGAACTATAACCATTAAAGTGGGACGTAGTGCTTAATTTTATATATAATAAATAATATATGTATTTTTTAATCGAAATTATGGATGTACTTGAATTACATAGTTATTCTAGAATTGAGTTTGAAACTTCATGTAGGCTTGAAGTGTCCAGCGTAAACAAAACACATTGTCTTAATAGTCATACATAAACCCGAATTTGATACATCCAAGTTCAAGAAGCAATTCGACCTCTAATTTTGCTTGAGTTTTATGAATGATGATTTTGAAGTTGATTACTAATTATGTACATTTTCCCATCTGCAGGGTGTTGCTTTGGGCACCATTTCTGAACTTTAGGAAATTCCCAAGGGATCCATCAATGAAGTATCCATGGTCTACACCTCAAGATCCCACCAAAGTTCGAAACGCATACCGCAAATATCCTTGGGCTACCCCTGAAGATTATGAATAATTTTCTCACATTCATTTGGCCTCATATGTAAAAGTATACATTGACATATTCCTCTTCATAGATCTCCAAAACGCTTTTATATATATATATGTGTGTGTGCAAGTGTGTGTTGTTACTAGTTACTTTCTTTTCTTTCTTTTTCTATTCTGAGAACAGATCATACAGGATATTTATATATAGGGTGTGTTTGGAGTTGTATAAAAGTGTATAAAATAAAATAAAATTATAAAAGTAAATGTCTCGTAATTCGTGTAATGAGTGAAAAATTTAAATTTTATTATCTCGTAATTCGTGTTTGTAAAGATTTGTAAGATTTTATTTTATTTTGTTTAATTCCAAACGGAGCCATATTAAGAACCAAGTCACTCACTATCTAATACAAATTTAACTCTTTCATGAGTCTCTTTTACCTAGCACCTATTTATCTTTCTTGGAACTTCACTTTGAAACAACTATTTTGTTTGTCCATCCACAATTAGGGTTACATATAAATCAAGCATTCGACAAGTCACTTGCGAACAAACCCGTTAAAAGCTTATACATGTTTCTTTAATGAGGAAAATGAACAAATTAAATGCAATTTTTAAGCTTAATAAATAAGTAGGCCTATTAATTTGGAGGGTTGGATCAAATTTAAACTTGATCAAGATCCAACTATAATAGATCTGATTCAGATTAAAAAATAATCAGATTCAGTCGGTAAGATTCAGTCCAGATTCATATATATTGTGGATCCAACCAATTTTAAAAATTTTTTTAAATCATTTTATAAAAAAATAAAAAAATATATACTTTATTCAACATATATATATATATATATTATATGTACAAGTAGCAGAAAGCCATTTTCAGCGGTAGAATGATTCAAATCAAATGGTTGGTGTGCATGCCCATTGGGATTCTTGGATGCTGCTTGAGCGGTGAAGATGGCAGTGGCAAAGAGAGCCGAAGCGGATGCAACATTGCGCCACCGTGGTCGACCTCTTTCCGATGGAAGTTACGGTGGCAGTTACAAGCCGCACACTTGAGAGCTTCAGAGGTTCCATCGTCGCTGTAGCCGTCGAGGACATTTTCGCCGACGTTTGTTGCGTGGCTCTTCAGGCATTCCCGATATCAAAAACACTCAATCCGCTTGATTTCTTTTCAATCCACTCACCACCTTCAATTAACTGATCTGTGTGTAGCCACTACCTCGACAGCCGACGACGGATTTTGCTAATGATGAAGACAATCTAGGGTTTCGGACAATTCTCTAAGGCTATGTTTGTTTGAGGAGATTAGACGATGGGAGATAAGTAATACTATGGAATAATATATGAGATTGGATAAAAGATGTGGTTAATTTTTTATGTGAGATTATTTTTTTGGTATTTAATTTGTGGGATATAAAGTGGGATGAAAGATGTGATTTGATATGTGATGTAATAGGAAATAATTTTGGACCTTTAAATCTTGGAGGGAAGCGCATCCGGCCATGGGGGATAAATAATCCCACATACCCCACGGAATACAACATCCGGCCATTTAGGCCATAACTCATCCAATCCGTGGGACCCACGGATGAAATCAAAAACAAAACAAACACCACTTTTGAGTGGGGCCCACGGAAAACTTCTCCAATTCGGCGTTTTAATCCGGGCATCAAAAATGGCCTAAAGGTAGAGTTATAACCTAAAAATATATATATACAATAGAGTAAAATAGTTATAATGATAGTTAGAATGTTTGGTTTTATTTTACAATAATTTTTTATTTAATAAATATTTTTAAAACTATTGTTATTTATTTTAAAAAATAATGAGTTTAGCAAACCATCCAAGTCCAAGTCCATTAGTTCTTAAACTCAACGGATATAGATCTACTAAGTCATATATTTAATTGAGTGAATCTAGTCTAATATTATTGGATCTAGTCTAAGTCAGATCTGGACTAAATTCAACCAATTGACAGGCCTATAAATAAATAAGCAAAGCTAAAACAATATTAAACTTCAGTCGAATAAACTTCTTGTTGTTTGCAAATAAGCTCGTTTAGATGTTCACAAACAACTTTATTTAAATATTCCTGAGTAATTTTGTTTATTGCTTATGAGTATTCTCATTTAAATGTTTGAAAATAAGCTCGTATAGTTCATAAGTAGTCTCATTTAAATATTTGCAAACAAACTGGTGAAAACGGTAACTTACACCTATCTCTCTTTAATATTTGAATAATTATACTTAACACTCACAAAATTTAAAATTTACACTTGCCTTCTATATTTTAAAATATTGTTAATAATAACTATCTTATGAAAAAATCAGTTATTAAAATTTAACATAAAATATCGAACTAACTAAACATTTGTGAATTGCTACCTAGAACTCTCGTGCACTCTATATGGATTATTGCATTATAAATGTTTGATCTAGAGACTCAACCAAGTGAACCTAATCTTACAACTAAATTGATTAGTCATTGTTCTATTTTGGGTTTTAATGATGAATATCTTCGAATCTACTCTTCTAGTTAGATTGAGTTATAAGTGATCCTTGTGAATGCATAGAAATCACTGTTTGAATTGATTTGATCCAAGACATTTTCATAATTATTTTTAGTTTTATCAAAATTTTCATTACAAATTTCTAAGTTAGATTTAATTGTTGCCTTTAGATGTTTAACAAAATGCCCAGAGAAGTTTTATTTTCAAAATTCAAACCTATTTTCCTTCATTTCTGTTGTGTGACATCTTTTAACTAAGAGAAGAAGAATTGTAAGTTAGCAACACCTCTTCCTATAGATACGACTGGTATTTCACCATTTTTATAAATTTAAATTGTTACAACTGATCACTTTACACTTGGAGTGTATACATGCTTTCTTTAAGAGACGATAAGCAATTTTGGCATTGTTGCCAAGTAAAGCAATATTTTGCACATAATTCGGAGCTAGGATTGAATCTTCTCAAACAATTGAGAATATTTCTTCCTATCTCTATTCTCTTGCTTAGTAGTTTCTCTTTCTTTTTCCATTGTACCGTGTTACATTTTCTTGCCATTTAGTTAGTTTGTATTACATTTAGTTTAAATTGCATATTTAGTTTAGTTTTTCAATTTTTATTTCTTTTCTTTAATTTTTTTATTTTGAACGATGAACATATATTTCAATCCATGCACATATGGTTCACCCCACACCACCCACCCATGTGTTGGTTACCTATAAGAAATTTATGGCACACACTTTGTTCTATAAACCACACATATACTACCTACATATTTTGGACGTGCATGAGAACCGTTGGATCCATCTTGAAAACTTTGAGTTGAACTAACGGTTACTTTGATGATGTTTTTATGTTGGATTTTTCTCCTATGTCTTTTGCATGAGGTGATTTTAGATTGGTAATATATTATTAATTCACCTATTCGGTCTTGGAAGGACTTGTCTAATGAATTTTTCTCACTTTTCCACCATACATTAGACATACATCTTTCAATTTCAATTAAAAACTCTTTCTCAAAAAGAGGGTGAGATGTTCTATAAATGTTGGGGAAGGTTCAAAAATATTTTACAATCCTACCCGAGCTATAATTTAGACTTGCAGTGCATTTTGAGTTACTTCTTTCATGATTTCTGTCCAGACACACATCATACCCTTGATGAAATCCTTGATCTCACACCGGTCATGGCAGAGCATTATCTTGAGTTTCTTTATGAGAACATAAAACCTAAAGGGAAATATTAAGCATAATATTGCATCAAACGCTTATTTCACATGCCGACCCTGATGATAATCATGAGATTTCATTTGCATATCATATCTCACTTTTAGAGTCTACCATAAAGTCTTGCTCTGACTAATAAAATTATTTATGATTGTTTGTTTGATGTCGGTTCAATGCTTGGTTCCGTTATTGTGGGAAAGAGTGGCCGTATGTACAAGACAATGACAATGAGATTATTATTATCTAAATATGGGATCTCCGAATTCCCGGGCAACGGTCTGGTGAAAGAAGATCACAATTTTGTAGAGGTCAACAAATAATTGGAGTCTTTACAGTACTTTTAGTGAGTGCAACTTTGAAAAACCAAACACTTGGAAAGAAAGCGAGGCTGTAAGGACGTTGAAAGTTGATGCGTATATAACAAGGCTTGAGAATATCATATATCCATTTTTCTTTTTTTCACATTCAAGTCTTAAAAGTGGAGCATTACTTCTTTTTGACTTGAGTTGTTTAAAAGCAACTCATTTCAACTAATACATGGAATATGAAAGCAGTGCTATGCTGATTCATAAAACAACAGGATAAACCCATTCAGCACCCAAGAAATCGTCCATACCATTATGAAGTGTAAGATTGCTAGAGGATGTTACGCAGATAAATGCACAAAATTACTTTCAATTCAACTATCTAAAAGAACTGGGCATCAATCAGTTCTTGAGAAAACCATTTGACAACCATCTCCTTTTGCCACGGAAGGAATATTTTGAAAAAAGGTAGCGACACAATTGGGTCTATTTCATACAGCCCAACCGTAATACTCATACTTAAATTAGCTCCCAAATTAAAACTCTCTTTTTCAATGGTACAGAAAAAAAAAAATGCAACTGATCATTAACCCCTTTTGGACTGAAAGAGGCTTATCCCAGAATACACGTGTATCAATAGCTATAAAATTAGTTTGCAGGCATAGAAAATGATGGAGGCGAGAAATTTATGAATCTATACCCCAAGGGGAAAAAATAATTAAAAAAAAAAAAAAAGGAGAGATCCACGGAAATCGAATCAGTCCTACATGACTGGCAACTGTATTGATATACTTTCTTGGGGGTACTTGACTGTGAATACAACTATTTCTAATTTCACCGTCCCACCTGGGCTCATAAAACTATACAAACGATAATTCATTTTTGCCAACTTCATGACGCCTCAAATTCGATCACTTTGCCTATGCCGAATGTTACTAAAAATAAAGACTGCTGGTATAAAAGATTGGCTGCCGACATGCTTCCCAGATTCCCTAACAAATCGTGTTAGAAGGAATGCTGAGAGAACAGTACGGATAATTTGTTCCAATCCCAGGATTCCATGTTTGGAGAAATGACAGCAGCACCGACAGCTAATACAATAATAGCCAACGCCACACTTTTCATGCATGCATGGCCACGCGATAGCCTTCCTGATATCACCTTACAATACTTGTCTGCATCCTTGAAGAGCACTTGACAAGCAGCATCCTCTTGGCCAGCCAATGCTTCCTCATTCTAAAGACAAAAAAGATACAGAAGAAAAGTTGGGGGAAGGGTCATAGATTGACATGGATGTGCCCTCAGCACAGATGCTAGTATAAGTTGGTAAAGCATGGTTATTCTGCTTATAGGGGTGTAAAAAACCAAACCAGAACCGAAATTTTGGTTTTCAGTTCAGTTGACTCAGTTTTTGGTTATATTTTTAGACCCAGATTATCCACACAAGTGCAAATAATAGTGAAATTATGACACTCAGATAGATTGAGAGTTAGTACCTTGTGCCTGAAACTGTTGAGAGTCTCTCTCAGAGCATTAGAAGAAGATTGATTTCCAGAAAAATCCTTCCATTCATTCGTAATCTTTCTCAGAATAGCAACACTTGCTTCTACGTTATCCATATAGATCTTGTCCTGTTTACATCAAATTTACAGCAAAAGAAATCTTGTTATGTAAAGGGCATCACATAGAGATGTAGAGATGACAATCCATTCAAAAATTCGTATTAATAAAACAGAACTCACCCACTGCTTGAAACAATCGGGGTTTTGTGTCAGACACCAGATAGAAATGCTCGTCGCTTCTTTGGATAGCTCAGGGTTGCCTGCAAATGGTTCCATCTTTTCTCAACCATTTAATGGAATTGTAAACACTAGCCATATAAGAATGACCTGCAAAGCTGAAATGGCAGTCAGTTTGAGTTTGAAATTACCTTCTCCAGCTGCCTTCAATGCAAAAGTCAATAGTTGCTGTGTAACTTGTTTCATGGCTTTGCTTCCAGGAGAACCAGCAAGAGCTACCTCTTTAAGAGTAGGATATATGGCCTCAAACCGTTCAGTTGCCTGAAAAATGTACCACTCGACAGATTATTAAGGGTGCCACCTATCACTTTGCACATTTTTGAACAGAAAGAACTATTCACAAAGGAATAAAAAAAATCAAACTAGCACTGTAGTACCCACCTTAATCCGAGCAGAAGATGTGGGGAATGTGACTCGCATCAGCATGTCAAAGGCCAAAGGTGGCAACAAACGCTCCCCCTTTTTGACAGCTCCATTTACCAAAATAGAACGAGCTTTGGGGCCATCAGACAACACTCTGCAACCAAAAAAAGAAATAATTAATTAATTAATGGAATATCAGGAGACAACAAAAAGGATATAAGGAAACTTAAATGTCTTCAAACCTTTCAACCAATTGCAAAATCAGATCCCTGGATTGCGGATTACAACTTGATTTGCCACCAACTATAGGCAAGAAGTAGTGTGCCCAGGATTGCAACCCTATGGTCAGATCTCCTTGACAAGCCTGCACATGCGAATCATTAACAAATTGTGCTTGAAACATTTAACAGGGAATAAAAAACAATTGGCTTGTGCTTTTGGAAAGAATTGCCAAACTGTGCTTGAAACATTTACCGGGGAATCAAGAACAATTGGGCTGGAACAATTGGCTTGCCCTTTTGTGTGTGTTTTGTTTGTTGAGGGGGGGGGGGGGGGGGAATTGTAACAAGTTGATTGTTATCTACTCACCTGAGCTGCCATCCATACAATGACCGGAAGTTTATCTTGCCCTTGGTACTTTGGGTTTTCCCTCAATGTTGGCAATATACTAATCAAAACACCAGGCTTCCGTCTAAGTACCATAGCTAAAACTGCAAATATAGCCACCTGCCATTCAAGGATGATGCGTGAGCGCATTATGTCCATAGTCACCCACTAAATTAAGTGACAACTTCAAATAGAATTAATATACTGATGATGATAAGGCTTCACAAAGAAACCACGCAATGTATCGATGTATTAAAACAAAGAATAGAAAGTGTACTAGCTAAGGTCATAAGAACTGAGAGAAACATAGGTGGTGGAACCAAATCAAGCCATTACTGGAAGATTACAAGGATGATGCATGAGCGCATTATGTCCATATTCACCCACTAAATTAAGTGACAACTTCAAATAGAATTAATATACTGATGATGATAAGGCTTCACAGAGAAACCACGCAATGTATCGATGTATTAAAACAAAGAATAGAAAGTGTACTAGCTAAGGTCATAAGAACTGAGAGAAACATAGGTGGTGGAACCCAATCAAGCCATTACTGGAAGATTACAAGGAACACACAGCAAGTTAAGAGATTGATACTTCAATTCTGATATCAAACTAGGGTTGATGCCGGAAGGGTTTGTAACCTCAGCATCACTTTCAGTTTCCTTTGCTTTGCAAATTTTGTAAATCAAGAGCAAAACCGACCGCTATCCTTAGTTATACGTTTAATTTAGAATGCATATTGCCCCCCAGGCTAGCATAATCATGATAATTGATGCATAAAAAATAATTATTTAGCTTCCTCAAGCACTTGAAAGTTTGAAGCCTTAGTTGGAGCTTTTTAAATGTATTATTACTTCTCTTCTGTCAATTTTGGTCAACAAAATTCAATTAAAATGAACAACATATGCGTGAAAGGAAAATACCTCCAACACATGGTAATAGCCATATCAGTACTAAAAAAAAAAAATACAAATCTTCATGGCCACTCACTACTCTTAGGCTGCTCTTAAATTGCTGTTGCAGAACTATCTTGCTAGCTCCACAATCTGGCCATTCAGGTTGCAGTATCATGTCAACAACATGGGATGTTTGGTGGAATATCGTTCTCGAGTAGGACAGGTAAATGTCATTGAATCCACAAAAACAATAACGAAAACACAGAGTTCTAAAATCTCAAAAGAAATTAATAATCAAGTCCAAAAATCTAAGATCACAAAGGTCATATCTACAAGACCAAACTAGTCCTAAACTAATCCTAATATAAATAGGTTTCCTAACTCTCTAATAGAGTTTTCGTAATCAAATTTGGAAAATAAATTCAATCATAACCCCTAATGGGAGTACAATATGGCATTTTTGCCAACAAAAATAAAAAAAAATAATTAAACTAAAACATTTAAATGAATCCTAAAACAAAAATAAGAATAAAAACCCATCTGAACTAGACATGGAATCCAGAAAATCTGTGCAAAGACTGGGCCCAGCATTCAGACAGACTAGAATGGCATTTGGATAAAAGCAACTTTTGTCAAGGCCATTTGAACAGCCAAATTTACATTCGAACGGAATTTGGCAAGGACGAAATTTTGATTTTGGCTGCTTCTGTCATTGGACGAGGCTTCTTCCGTTCAGACAAACAGGGTAGAAGCTTGAATTTCACTTGTTTTCAGTCCCTTTTTGTGAGCAATCATTGTTCCCTCAAACACCTTTGTTCAAAGCACTTGAACTTCACTCATTTCCTCTCCCCCTTCTCGCATGTAATTGTTCCCCTAATACTAAGAAGTCTTTCGCTATTCGTCCTACGTCAACAACTCTACCACAGGGCGAATATCTAAAATACAACCACTAAGGTTAGAAGTCTACCAGACCTTAAGTTTCATTTTAATTTTTACCCACTTGTGGTGTACATGCAACAATCTCCCTGATGAATGGTAAACTAAATTATGCAACACCAAAAGCAGTTTTTGAAACAAGAGGACTCAAATCCCACTATTTTTACAGCATGTACCCTAAGCTTATGTTGAAACTAAACGCCAATGCACACGCAATGCGTGTGATATTTTCTTTTTCTCCCTAACATTTTGATAGATATATATATTTTGATGGGTATATATAAGGATAGGGATAACTATCAAAAAGAAAATATATTTAAATTTTAACATGATAACTGAATTTTTAAATTTGAACTTAAATTTGAAATTTTTAAATTTGAAAAGATTGTAAAATAACTATTATATCTTTATCTTTTAAAATTAAAAAATGTATATGTATTTAATTTTAGGGGTATTTTTGTCAATTTAGAAAATAGGAGTTCACTAAAACTGCCGCTTCATAAAAGGAAGAGCTTCCCCAAATCTCGGTGCTCGCTCTATAATAGTATAGATATGAATCTATGGAGGTAAAAGAAAAGTTGAAGGAAAATAAAATTATTGTTCCATGCTATTTTGTTATGCTTAACTATGTAAAAATTAAAATTTTTGACAAGTATCTATTATTTATATTCTCATTTTTCTTAATCAACTGAAAAAATGAAATAAATTTAATTTTTCACTTCATTTTGGCTGAATATGGATCTGTGGAAGTGAAAGAAAAATTGAAGGAAAACAAAATTACTATTCCATGCTATTTTGTTATGATTAAGTATGTAAAAATTAAAATTTTTGACAAACATCTATTATTTATATTCTCATTTTTCTTAATCAACGGAAAAAATGAAATAAATTTAATTTTTCACTTCATTTTGCTTTACTACTATTTTCCTTCACTTTTCTTTTCCTTCCACATCCATGTTCCAAACATAGCACAAGTACTTGCAGTTGCATTGGAGTATCAAATCCGTAGAAGCTCTCAGTGACAGACCTTTGACGATCTGCCATGGGGCATTCAAAGAAGAGCCTACCCATTTTCTGCAATTGTTGTCTTCTTGCTTGAACCCAGACGTATGCCATTGTACATCTTTTTCAACTCCTCGTCTTATTAAAAGATAATAGTCATCCACTACCTTCAACCCATGTTAAACAAAATCAAGAAGTGCCACAAGCAATTCTCAATGTGATGTTTCTTATTTAGCACTTGATGGACATGACCTGGGAAGGGATTCTTGAATGCTCGTTCAGAATGAACCCAATGTTTAAGGGCAAAACCAATGGAGGTACGAGAAAGGACGCAAGCCCTACTTTGCATACTAGTTTTTGAGTTCAAATCAAACATTATCTAAACTCTAGCAGCCTCCCCCTTTCCATGAACAATACTCAAAAAGTCAATACTCCAGTCAACATTGCAAACCTTTATTCAGATAAAGTAATACATTTTATAGAATAAGACACAATGACCTGAGTGCCCACAAGGGGGCAGTTTGGCGGTAAGATTGAAGTGGATGTCACCAGTTCACACCCCGCAGGCATTACGTGAATCCTAATTTTTTTTTTGGGGGGGGGGGGTTGGAGAGGAGAATAAAATTGGAGATAAAATGGCCTACTTAAACCCAAATTATACAAGGCCATGCTAGATTCATCCAAAGAACATCAACTTACTTCTAAGCACCCAGTCCAACAAAAATATTTGGGCAACACTTATTTGAGCTAGAAAATGAGAGAGATTTTCCCTCGAACCTTCACTCAAATGAAACAGAAGACAATGAACAAGCAAAAGAATGCCAATTTTAACTTGGCTGAAAGGATGCAATTCCACAACAACTGCAAAAAATACCACAAAGCTATTCACCAAATCAGTTGCAAACAAAATCTTCAAGTAAACATTTATGGGAACGTTCCTCAAATTGATACTACTATGGGTCAGTTTGGCATAAAAAAAAAAAACTCCAAAAATCACTATAAATCTCCAATAACCTCTATACCTCTAATTTTCCCGTCATCACTAATTTCAAAAAATTCCAATATTCTGCTAAAAAAAATCTGGAAGTAGGTTAACCGAATGTGTAAATTTTTTATACAATCATATTCTTCGTAGAAAGTTTTCAAACGAGTACCATTGTTACTATTTTTTGTGAATTTTTTTGAATCTGTGAGAATGGATTTGAAAAACTATTCCCACAGTTTGCTACTTTTAAAAAAAAAAGACGCCAAAATTAACCCTAAACCACATTTTATCTCAATTTATCTTGTTTTTTCTTACTCTAAACGGGGCCTATGTTAACAGGCTAATTCTCCATCAGTAATCATAAATAGGGATTGCAGAAGCACAAGTCCTGCATAATCTGTACTATTATAGGACAAACACCAAGATTTGGCGAAGCCACTTTTTTATGGAACTTTTTTTTTTAAGTGAAGCTTTTTTTTTTTTCTTTTTTCCATTAATGACCCTCAACCACCAATAACCACTCACAATTTGAAACTTTTTTTCCATTAATGACCCTTAACCACGCAATATTCACAATTTGAAAATGGTGCATAAGTAATTTTTAAACTTTTCTAAGTTATTTAAGTAATTTCATTCTTTTACTTATTGCGTGTGCGTAAGTAAAATAAAATAAAAATAAAAATTCACACACATTGTTTTAATAGGTTGATTAAAAATTAATAGTAAAATTACGTAAATATTCATAATTTGCAAAACTAAAATATTTTTATTGATTATTAAGACCAAAAAAAAATTCACACGCATCGCGAGTGCACTGGCATCTAGTAAAATAACTAATCTCACATCCCAAATGCCCTTGTGCAAGCAAGGTTGTTCAATTGCGATATATTTACACATTATTAGTAAACAAGATAAGGACACATAATAACCATGCAATAATCCCATAGTCAACTGAAGCAAATAAGTATGCTCACTAAATAGCATAATAAATCAAGATGGTACTCATGCAAGCAAAATACAAAAGGGTGCAAAAACTGCACATTCACCCCATTACCTGAGATTTTGATGAAGGTGCTTGCACACCTTTTCTGGAGCCCTTAACCGTTGCTTGTTGGCTTGCTAAATCAGCAAGAATGCTATCCAATGACCATAATACAAAGGTCTGAAGTGCCTCAGATGCTTGCCGGTTTATCCAATCAAC
Organism: Vitellaria paradoxa; assembly: GCA_019916065.1. Classification (NCBI taxonomy): domain Eukaryota; kingdom Viridiplantae; phylum Streptophyta; class Magnoliopsida; order Ericales; family Sapotaceae; genus Vitellaria; species Vitellaria paradoxa. The sequence continues at coordinate 28,429,573 of CM034233.1, read as the reverse complement.
AGATGTCTTATAAACAGCTTCAGGAATATGAGCTAGGGGGATCTGTAGACAATAAAGAAATTAATTTGCTAAATAGGAAAGGACTTCAAACCCAAAAAACAGAAAGAAAAATACAAGGATGCAGTCGAAAAAACCAAAAAAAAAAAAAAAACAAACAAACAAAAACAAAAGAAAAAGAATGAAAAATAATGCGAGTCCCAGATAAAGTTAATCAAAATTCTACCATCGTTGCAACACAAAGTTTCAACAATGAAGAAAATAATTATTGCAGTAGTGTAATAAAATAAAATAAGAAGTTGAAAAATGTTATTTTTGCACTTCATATGGGAGAAGAAAAGAACCAGCAAAATCTAAAAATAACAAATGATGGTACCATTTGAGACCACATCAATTCATCGAATCCCAGAATATGCCTTCAGAAGAAACATAGATTTTTCTTTCCCTGGCAAATTTGTTCTGAGGAAAAAAGTAGAGATACCAAAAAGGCCTTGTAACACATCAGAAACATACTATTTCATAGGACATGCCATGCACAGCCATGAGAGGGAAATTAATCTAACCAAAGAACAATTTTGAATGAAACTCTGACATGATGGAGGCATCTAATTGACAGATAGTGTCCAACTAACATACAACAGTCAAGAGGATCGTGATTTTTGCCAGAAAACTGACAGAAAGACAAGTATGTTTAAGTTTGAACTAGTAAATATGAAACAATCAGTCACACATTCATTTTCGGCCTGAACATAGCTATGACACAAATGGGAACCTTGCACCTTAACACAGAAACAACACTGAGTGCAAGCAAGCAATGCTCTAAGCTTCCATTGTCATAACTAAAACAAAAGGCAAGATGGCCATCAGACATTGGATAACAGCATAATGCTGTAGAACCAGGAAAAAATATATGTAGAATTTCTAGAAAACGTAACATGACATGTAATGAGTAACAAAGAGTAATCTGACTCATTTAGGCCAATCACTCCCTTGGAAGCTAGACAATAATTTTAAAAATGTTGCTGTCACGTTATTTTGAATATAAGTTTAGCTTTAAATTGCTGTATCATTCAAAAACAAATTTCAGAATACTTCATCCAACAAAATATTCACAATTTGGCAAAAAATATTTATATTCGTCTTTATGGCACAATTCAATCAACAAAAACGAAACTTTCTAAAGAAATAAGAATCATCCTTAAATGTGTCATACCACAATGCCAAAAAATTTCAAAAAATTGTCAAACTGCAGTTCGAACAGATTTTGGGGGAGGGGGGGAACAACATGGTTGGTGGTTTTGTTACATTTTTTTAATGGTAGACATACTTTTTTTCGAAATTGACAAAGGTTAAAAGTTGGATTTTTTTTTCGGGGGGTATTTTTGAGATTTTTTATAGAAATTTGGAGCTCCTAACGCCCCAGTATAGCAAACAGTTCAAAAACCATCAGATTGGCTTTGACAGAAGGTATGGTTTGTATCAGTCTATCAGACGGTGTGGTGTATTATAGTACAGGAATCTGGATTACAAAACCCAAAAAATTTAAAATTTCTGTATAAAGAACCTCACAAGAAATAAAATTTCCAAAAATAAAAATAAGACAATCAAATACCAACATACATCAGCAATCTTTACAACCGTAGACTCTCTGAATATCTTTGCCCATGGAAATTGAGACGCACTCACAGCCGAAAATGCACGACCAAAATAATCTGCAAAACGCATCATCCGTATATCGTGTTGCGATTCATACGATGCCTGCAAGAAATAAAAAGCTTTCAATTTGGTAACTGGGCGCACGATAATCCAATGGACCAAAACAAATCACATTGAAAACGAAATCCCTCGTCAACAGAGAAACTCACCGATACTTCAACAAGAAAAGCCGCCAGATCATCCGGATCGATCTTCGACGCAGCTTCAGCAACCGTGACCTTCGGCTTCTTAGGCTTTTTCGGCTTCACCTTTTTATCATCCGAAGCTCCATTTTCGCCAACACCATCGGTCGCTTCGACATCGCTATCCTCACCTTCATCATCGGATCGCAGCTTCGATCTCACCGGAGCTTCCGATTGCGCAGCAATTTCCGCTCTCTGAGCCTCCAACCGCCGGCGACGCTCCTCCGACTGCTTCTCCAGTGACCTGAAGACCTTGTCAGCACCGGCGGTGGCGGATCCATTGGTGAGAACTGTGCCGGAATCCGAAGGCTTCGGTTGAACCTTCCTCTGGCGCTTGGCGTACGTGACCTTCTGCCACCCATGGCTGCTGTCGTTGTTGTTGCCATTGGTGGTCACGTCGCCTTCTACGTGGTTCGATTCGAAGGATACGGGCTTGTCTTCCATGGGGTTTTGGTTTGGATTTTCTATCTATAGACAGGAGGTTGAAGCAAGAAAGCGAGAGTCACGACTCCGGGGGACAGATCCGAAAAAGAAAATGAGAAGCCCTTTCACCGCAGGCCGAGGGATCTAAAGGGTTGTCCTCTTGCATTTGACCTCACTTTCACAGGCTATTACGAGAACGCCACGGGAAATGAGACGTGGGTAGTTGTTTCGCTGGATAACAATCTGGAGGGCTGACCTTTCAAAAGGATAATCCGTTTGGCTGGGGGAAAAAAATGCCAATCTATTTATAGTTTGGCAGGTGAAAAAATAAAATTTTTTTAGTTGACTGCCAACTAGTTTTAAAAAAAATAATTTTTTGTGATTGAGAAGTAAAAAAAATTAATTAATTTTTTAGTAATTAATTTTTTATTTTTTATTAATTTAACATTTTTATCTTTCATAATTTAAAAAAATTTAAATTGTGAAAGTGTAAATTTAATCAATTAAAAAAATAAAAAATTGAGTAGCCAAAAATTAATAATTAACTAATTATTGTCAAACAAAAACTTATAATACCAAAAAAATATATATTTTCTCTCTCATTCAGTCATTCTCTCCTTCACTCCAATCATGCCCATTTGATCTTTATCCTATTTTTAATAAATTCCTGAATGATTTTTGAAGCTTCATTCTCTCTTCTTCTCTTCTCTTTTTATCATTCACAAAATATTTTTTTATCCCACATCACTAAAATAATACAACTTTACACTTATTTTTAATTTTTTTTACATATAAAACCACCAAAGTTATATCATATGATTTTAATAGATATGAATGAACTCATGAGTTACAAAAAGTGACTCACTGATGTAAGTTTCAAAAAGGGACTCACTTCCTTATATATTCAACATGGATGAACTTCTGAGTTCTAAAAAAGGATTCACTTGCTTATAAACTTAATATAATTGTAAAATTTAAATATTTCAGATACATTAGTAATTAAATTAAAAACAAAATTAAATTAAAAAACATAAATAAAAAATGCTTAAATATTAATTAGGCTATTTCTATCATAACAACAACTCTTAACATTTTTAAAATTTAAAAATAAAAAAATATAAATTAGAATTTGGAGTAGTTATTCTTGTAAATGCTAATTTTAAATTTAAGTTGGTCATATCAACTATATTTATTTTACTTTATAAAACACATATGAATAATAGTAATTTTTTTTTATTTGAGTTATTTTTATAAAATCAATCAAACAATTATTATCAAATCCTATGTACCTTTGTATATTTATTGTTCTTTTTTTTTTTTTTTAACAAATGTGTCATGCCCTAAGTTTCCTGGCACGATGGAAAGCTAAACGAAGCACATGCATCTCAAACAATTTAAATATAACACCAAATCAAAGCCATACAATCATTTTAGTGCAGATATCCAACAATAAATAGTAATAATACGAAAATAATAAAATCTTAGTCAAACAGGATAATTAGTGCTCTAACATAATACCCGATATGATATCCAAGCCTTATGACTTTTTATAACCATATCGAATGTATCTAAAATAATACATCTCCAAATAATACAATCCATTTAACTCCTTAGAAGAAAAAAAAAAAAAAAACAATAACTCAAAATAAGCTCAATATGAGGGACTCACTTAAGACTTGGACTCTACACTTACAATACAATCTATAAGGATGTAAACATTGATTCATTTGTGCCTAAGATACATAAATATAGACATCCGATCTGTGCCCAACATATGCATTAACAGGATATTAACATGCAACAATAATAATAATAACAAATAAACCTCGTAAGCTTATATTATTAACATCTGAGTAATAGCATATCATCATCAAATACCAATATTAATATCATTGACAATCCTTTTATTATTTTGTTATTATCTTTCTACCATATCTTACTATTACATCAAACATGGGGTAAATACTCTAAAAGGCTGACTCATGATCAGCGTTATCTTTTTATGAGCCAAACACTGTAATAGTTCAGAAATTTAATTCTTAATTTGGTTATTTTTTATTTAATATTTAATTTGGTAATAAAAAAATTAGTTGATTTAAAATTTTGAGACTTTGAGTAAATGTCGACTTTATTGTGGATGCATAGTTTGTGTGAAATTTTTTTGCATTTAAATATGTTTGTGAATCCAAAATTGTGGATTGATTTTAATTAAATAAAATATTCATTATTTCTAAACTAATAAAAAATAGTTCACATTACTTATATATATATGCACATATGATATTAAGTGTTTGCTAAATAATAATAAGAAATAATATTAATAATAATAACTAAATGGCGATCAATTGGATTGAGTCAAGAGGTTGGAAAATGTATTGGCTAGTAATCTATTCCCAATGGAATTCTTAATGCCACCTAAAAACTTATATATACATACAAATACACATACATACAAATACACACTTGTGCATGGAATAGTCCGAAAAAAATTTTAATTTGATTTAGTTTTCATTTTTATAGTAAAAAAGAAAAAGAAAAAGTTGAAAACACGTTTGGTAACAATTGTATTAATTATTAAAAATATTTTAATCTAGTAAAAATAAAATATATTAAACATAATTTATTATAATTATTTTCTAAAAACTTTAATAAAATATATTTCATGTTGACTAAATTAATTAATTTAATTAACTTAAATTAATTTGATTTAATTAATTATATTAATTAAATTTACTTATTTTAATTATATTATTTTTTCAAAATAATTTAATTCAATAAAATAAAATATATTTAATATAATTTAATTATATTATTTATTAAAAGTAATTTATATTAAATTATTTTCATATTATTTAATTAATTTAAATTAATTAAATGTTCTTATTTATTATATTTTTATTAAAAATAATTTAATTCAATAAAAATAAATATATTAAATATAATTCATTATATCATTTATGAAAAATAGTTTAATAAAATAATTTGTATTAATTTAACTAATTAAATTCAATTATAATTAATATAATTTAATTAATTAATATATTTAACATATTAAATTAATTATTGGTAAAATTAATTATTAATTAAATTATATATTTAATATATATCTATATAAATAAAAATAATATATTAATATATTTTATATATTAATTAAATATTTTTTTATTAAATAATAATATATTTGGCGATGACTGGAGATGAGTGGAAAGGTTGTGGCGGTGGTGGGAGGCAGTGGTTGGATGTTAGTAACGACTAGCAAACGATGGTGATTGGTGGTGGTAACTGGTAGTGGTTTTTAAGAAAATAAAAATTTGAGAAAACATCTTTTCATGATTTCATAATTATTGAAAATTTTGAAAATAGTTTTTATTGTTTTGAAAACTGAAAATAAATTTATCAAACGAGTTTTCATATTTAATTTTTTTAAAATAAAAATAAAAAATAAAAATGATTGTCAAACGAATCTAAAAAACGGTTTTTTTTTTCCTCCTTAAATTTGGCCTAAGTTGTTGATGCACATGCGCCATAAGCTAGCTCGCGGGTCCATTCTCGGATGCATCAATAGGGGACGCGCCCCCGGGGGGGGGGGGAGTCGGCAAGAATGAATAAATAGTACAAACCAAGAAGAGCCCACGGTCCATTTCTCTACCTCTCTCCTGGGGGCAGGACTGTTTTTAAGGTCATTGAAGGCTAGAGGGCAGGCAACAGATACAGAAGAGCTACCTTAATCTGGTATTCTAAAATTAGTGCAACAGTTTTTTGACGCTTTTTGAAAGCGTCCAAAATTAATGCCATGGGTTTGACCATTTTTCTTTATCCTTTCAAGGGTGTCCAGGGGCCCTAAAAAGTGGGGTATATTTGCTGGGTTTTTTTTTTTTTTTTTTTTAGAATTGACACCGTTTTTAATATCAATTACAAAAAAATGTATGAATGAATTAAGACCGTTAAATTTTAATTCAATAGTACAGGTATACTGTTTCCAAGCTGATATCAAAAATTATATTACCATTTTACAGGTCTAAACTTATCTTAACTGCGTTATCAGTTCGCGATTTCATTAACAATACTTTTCTAATTAAGTTTTTTTTAAATAGCAATTTTTTATTTTTTTATTATAAAAAAAACAATTCGTGTTTTAGCCCAATTCACAAAATCATTCACACTAAGTTGGCGTCTGGCGCCAGCTCTAGCCTCTAAATTGGTAAATTGAAGATAAATTTTGATTAAATTTATAAATTGATTTGGCTAAATTCGCAAAATGAAAACGAACTCACCATTCATTTACTATTTGAAATATACATATAATATTATAATAATTAAATTATTATTGATACTTTTAAAATGATTGATTGATAAATATAATAATTATGTACAAAATTACAGTACAGAATTTATATACATAATAATAAAGTCATATCATATAGAAGTTAAAAGATTTATTTATATTCAATTCAATATTAATAAATATAAAATATATATTTTTAATTATATATTTAAATATTTTTAATAAATATTTGATAATATCAATTCGTATTTTTTCCATGCTCTACCGAGGCCTACGTTTTATACGCTTTCGTAATATAATGAAAAAGAGGCTAAGACTCGAGCACTCGGGATGACAATGGATCGGGTACAAGCAGGTGCTGAGCCTTATGGGGCTAGAGGGGGCACGTGCCCACCCTCAACCAAAAAAAAAAAAAAAAAGTTATTATTTATTTTTATATTATTTTTAGTATTAAATTGTGCCCACCCAAGAAAAAAATTAGTTTAATACTAATTGTATCCATCTAATAAAAAAATAACTTTTTTCTCAATACACACTAACACAATTGTACTCAACCCATCCAATACAACTAAAAAATATCTCACTCTACTTTAACACTTTTTCCTCCTCTGGACTAAAAATTATTTGTGTCTTACATCTCAATTGGTTATGAAGAAAGCCGGAAACTTTTTTTTGCAACTTTTTTTCATCTTATATGCTTTTTTATTAAAATTTAATTTTTTTTAAAAAAATTGTAATTTTAAGTATGTTAATTGTATTCGAAAAAAATCAAAAGATTTTACATCTGATTGGATAAAAGTTAAAAGAAAAATTAAAATTTTTCATTGCTTTTTACTTAAAAAAAACATTTTTCCTTTTCCTTTTCCTTTTACTCCAAATGAACATGAATTTTTTATTTATTTAATTTTTTTACAAATGCGATTAACATCGCTAAAAGGTACAACTTTTAAAAAAGATTAAATTTTAACAAAAAAAAAAGGGTTATGTAAGATGAACAAATTAGAATTTTTTTTATAATTAAATGAAACTTTATAATTAGTGCCCACTTACGTATGAATATCTACCTCTACCCTTGGTATCGAGGTTGGTTATTGTCTATACCATCCTCAAATTTATCAGGTAAAAAAAATGCGCAAATTAGGTGGGTATCTAATGGATATTTTTAACTAAATATCATCCTCTAATCCATCGGATAATTGGGTACTCATAACCTTCAAATAATTAAATAAAGAATAAGGATTAAAAAATTCTTTGAATACAGTAGCTTTATAAGTAATTCTAAACCTTAATAGGCTAAAAAAATTATCTTTCAATAAAAGTATTTAAATATTTTTTTTTTACTTTGTAAAATTTATTATATTACTTTTATAAAATAAATTTAAAAAAAAATCTTATATTTAATCTTATTTTACACCTCTACTATAATTAAATTAAAAAAAAATTCGTGTCCATTCATTGCATCGAGAATCTAATCTTATGTCTAAAATAAATGATTTGGTATTAGAATCTTGAGTTATTTGATATTAATTAAATGAATTTCATTCTTTGAACACAAATATATAGATAGAGTTAGTATCCAAATTAATAGTATTATTGATATAAATTTTGGTATTCGATAATTTAGATTGGTAATCGAGTAATTTAGATAAATAATCAAGTAATACCTGCTTGTATCCAATAAATGAATAATTAGTGCGGGTAACCTTAGCAGTAATTCGGTAATGTTTACTAGTATGCTATAATCAAGGTGATTAAGGTGGGTTCGGATAATACTCGTCGGGTACATTATGAGTGTATTTAGAGTTGTATAAAAGTGTATAAAATAAAATAAAATTATAAAAATAAATGTCTCGTAATTTATGCAGTGAGTAAAAAATTTAAATTTTGTTATTTTGTAATTCGTGTTTGTAGAGATTTGTAAGATTTTATTTTGTATAACTCTAAACGGAACCTATATTTACCATTTCCGCGTCTATATTCTATCGTTATTTTATTTTTATACCCTAACTCATCCAATTAGCAAATATTTAAAAATAATCAAACTTATTGAATCATGGTTGGACAAGTACCCGCTGGAGCGGGTAGAAATTACCATCCCTTAAGGGGCCGATTGGATGGTGCTAAAATTTTAGAGGGATAAGTTTTAGAGGGGGTATAAGATAAGAGGGGATATTATTTTTAGAGGGTTGGCCCACATTGATGTGATGTTTATAAAGGGGGATAACTTTTGCCTTGGTTTGGATGTTTTATAAATAAGAGAAGGTGAATGATGATAAAAAGAGTCAAATGACTCTTTTGCCCTTGTGATGTCCCAAACTTGGTTACCCATTAAATTAAATATTAAATTGCAAAACCCACTCTATTTAATTATTTTTGGACAATTTGAAGTTATATTATTTATTTCATTGAAAATTTAATTTTTAATAAATTTATTTAAAAAACTTTTTTTTAAATATGTACTTTTGAATGGTTGGTTATTATCCAATTTTTTTAATTATGTTTATTTTGACTTGTTGGCTTATCTATTATTTTTTTTATTAACATTATATTTATTTTAATCAAGTTAACAATCCCATTAACGAAGGTTAAAAAGGTCAAAAATTTATTTACTTGAAGGGAGATAATTTTTAGCTAGCCCAAACCCTAGCTAAAAATTATCCCCCCGCGGGGATTAAATTTAATACCATGCAAAATCTAATCCGGGGGAGAAAGGAAGCATTTCGGCTGCCAAACCAAGCAGAAAATGTGGGGCCCACGGGCAAAATTTTTGCCCCCTTCTTTAGCTACATCCAATCAGCCCGTAAAGAGCATATCCAAATCCCTCTGGAAGGAGCATGCGAGCATATTAATTGTTGAAATGCCAGCTCTCTCGATTAGTATGGGGTGTTTAGAAGTTCAAAAAAATTCAAGTTTTGATAGTTTTTTAGGTTTTTTTTTTGCACTTTTTTGTATGTTTGGTTAAACAAAGTGAAATTTTTAGTATTTTTTAATAATTTTTGGGTGTTTGGCAAATTTTTTTACTGTAGCAAAGCAAAAAAGTGGTAACTTTTAGGTGTTTGGTATTTTTTTACTGTATCCAATCAAAAAAGTTGTCATTATAGAGTGTACTTTTTACTGTAGTAAATCAAAAAAGTGAAAAATTTTATGATTTTATCAAACACACCAAAAGTAACTTTTAGTATTTTTTTACTAATTTTTGAGTTGTCAAACAGGCTCTATATCTTTCCTTTACATCCCTAACGAATGGGAAAAAAAAAAGTGGGATTGGGTGTTTTTTGACATCATTTTCGACGTCAACTATTTAAATGTATTTAGTGTGTGTTTGGAGTGAAAAAAAGTGAGATAAATTGGGATAAATTGAGAGTTCATAATGCGTATAGTGAAAGAAAAAAGTTGATATGATATAAAATTAACAAAAATTTATTAAATTTTTTGTAATTTTTTTATAAACCCAACGGAGCCATATTTTTTTGAATCACCGCATGCTTGCCATTTCTTGGTGTTGTCTAATCAAGTAGCAGCCGTGCGCTATCATTTTCGAAGAGGGTGGCTGAAGTTGAGGGTGACTAAAGGGGCTACAATTGCGAGCAAAACGATGACGTTTGGTGTTATTATTATTATTTTTTGTTGGGTGCAATTTTGAATTTTTCTAAGTACTCCTTCGCGCCAAACCTTAGCCAGTGCTCCGCCTTTGAAGAAGAGAGGAAAATGTCTCATTTTGGAAAATTTGCTCCTCTAGATATCAGAGACGCCTACTCTCTTCTCGTCCTCAACAACAACTTCTGTTTAGACAACCTTGCCATCCACTGCTAAATTAAAGCGAATCCTTCGACCAAACAGACACTCAAATAAACAAATATTTCCAATTCTTAGAACTTCCCAACCTTTCTACCACTGTTCTGTGTGTTGTAGACTTCCTCTTTCCTTTTCTTTTTTTTCCCTCCCCGACGAGATGAATTTTACTATTTCAGGGCTTAAATGTGCTCTGTCGGGCTCTCTTCAACCGACTCGGGCACTGTCGCAGAGAGATGTTTCCAGCAGAAAAATGGCATTCCACATATTTTCTAATTTGTTTACAAGGGGTTGAAAATTTGGGTTTTTTGCTGGGGTTTTGCTGAATGTTGATTGTCTCGATTTGAGCGTGGATCTCTCATTTTTCTATGTTTGATGCTTTTACTGAGAGTAGGTTGTCATTTAAGTTTATGGTTTTTGTTGTAATTTTTCATTTTGTAGGTTGATGATCGTTTGAAGTTGTACACATTGTACACACTTTTTTCCCCTTGGCATTGTTTGCTGGATTTTTGGGGACTATTCTTTCTTGCACTATGGGTGTTGTGCTTTGTATCGGTCTGTTCTATGATTATGCTTGTTTAACAAGATAAGCTGAGGGGGATTAATGTGGAATTTTATACAACGGACTGTGTTAAGTCATTTTGTTGATTTGGAACTTGGGTTGGTTTTCTACCATTTTTGTTGGATCATCTTGGTTGATTGGGATTTAAAAACAGAGGGAGATTAGATGGTTCCTTGATATGCTTATTTGATTACATGGTGGCTGTTGGTGGAAAACTTTTGTCTCATGTCACCCTTATGGATTTTAAATCTTGGGGCAAAGATTTTTTGAATTAAGTAAAGGTGAATGCAGTTAATCATTGAGGTTCTCAAAGGTGAAGCTTGGTTTTCTATAGTTCAACAAAGTTTTTGTTAAAATTATGGCATTTGGCGTTGGGGATGGGAGGGAAGCCCATGTGATATTAGTAGTTGCAATTTTATACTTTAATGGAGGGTAGCTTCTGTTTCTCCTGTTTAGTGCATTATTGATAATACAAATTTTTAAGATAATTGGCTCAGTTCGGGAGTTTAGTTTGATAACTGACTTCTTGTAGTGCCATAATTTTTTATTTTTAGTGGTGAAGTTACATAGCAAGCTCCCTAACCAGGCTTGTGTCCTTGAGTAGTTGGTAAAATTGGCATGCTAATATTTCTTGAAGTCTAGCAACTATGCATGTTTTAATCTAATGTGGTTAGTTCTTTTTTTTTTCCATGAAAACTATATATTTTCACTTCTTTTAAAATGTGCCACAATGCATTTCTATCAACATTAGCTGGTCTTAGTGGTTGAATTTCTTACAACTTACTTATATTCGCCTCGCTAGACTTTTTTTTTTTTTTCCTTTTGCTATCATTTCTAGAATCCAACCTCGAGGCAGAAGTGTTGGAGGCAAAAAAAAAGGCTAACCAAGCAAAGATGAAGTCAATTTTTCTTATTTTACTATTCATGAAATGAGATTATATATTTGGCAATATATTTATTTGCAGTATTATGGTGTATTTCCTTTTGTGATTTGTTTCCTTTACAAAATCAATTCTAATTTCGGTAGTTTAAGGTATATTCGGTATCTTACCATGATTATCATATTCTTTTATTACTTTCCTTAATTAGAATTTTTGTATCTCTATAGTCCTATTTGACTATTCTGATCTAGTAAGAAAATTCCATATTCAATTATAAACTTATTATGGTATAAGAGCATCATTCTTGGATCTCTGACTTTTTTTTTTTTTTTTTCAGCTATTACCTTTAGGTTGTTGCCATAATTTTCTCCATCATTGCCAAGTTTGGAGATGGTTCTACTACTTATGGGGACATACTTACTCTTGTTGGACGCCAGCAATTATAGGCCTATGACACTCCAACCTCTACGCATTTTGTTGGTACTATCCACAATACATCCTTTCCATCTTCATTCAATCATGAATGGATTATAGATAGCGGTGCATCCGACCATATAACACCACATATTTCTTTATTCTTTGTTTTTTCCAAAAATCACAAAGCCTCTCTATTTGCCTTCTTACTGGATATACTCATTATGTTTCATCATGTTGGCTAAGTTGCATTAAACCCCAAAATCACCCTCCACAATGTCTTAGATGTGCCCAGTTTTCAATTTAATTTGTTCTTTGTACGAAAACTAACTAAACAATTAAATTGTATTATTATTTTTCCCCACTTTTTGTGTGTTTCAAGATAAAATCTCGAAGATTGATTGGAGCGGGTGATGCTCGGAATGGTCTCTACTATCTTCATCTCCATAATCCTTAAGCATTTACTTCCACCAAATCCGTACCTTTTTCTTTATGGCAACAGCGCTTTGGGCACCCTTTTGATTTAATTATTTCTCATTTTACTTTTGTTAATCCAAAAAATAATTCTCTGTGTGATGCATGTTTAAGAGGCAACCATATACGTCTCCCAATTGAATTGAATCATAATAAAAGTTTTTTTCCTTTTTATCGAATTTATTGTGATGTTTGGGGTAGGTACCACATGCCTTGTACATGTGGTGCACGTTACTTTTTTACCATTGTGGATGAATTTACTCGTATTATATGGGTTTTTCTTTAAAATCATAAATCCGGTGCAATTTCTATGTTAAACATTTTTCTCAAAATGGTTTGGTGCCAATTCAATGTTATTGTTAAAGCACTGTAGATATGATAATAGAATCAAATGCACTGCTACTACTACAAAACAACTTTTTGATGATTATGGCATTTTGTACGAATTCATGTGCATTGATACGCCACAACAAAATGGAGTTATTGAACATAAACATTGACACATTTTAAATGTGGCTCATTGTCTATGCTTTTAGGCGAATTTATCTTTTCGTTTTTGGGGAAGTGCATTTTAATAGTAGTCTATCTTATAAGTAGAACCCCTTTTAAAACCTTAAACATGCTCGCACCTTTTGAACTTCTTTTCAAGAAAATCCCTTCATACACATCTTTGAGTGTTTGGATATCTCTACTACGCTCAAACATCGCGAGTAGGTGGGGATAAATTTTAACCGCAGAGTATTCTGTGTGTTTTCTTAGGATACACTTCGCAATATAGTGGTTACCGCTTATTTGATATTCAAAATAATAAGATTTTTGTTTCTCACGATGTCATATTTTTTTGAAAATATTTTTCCTTTTATTAATAAAAATTGCTCAGACCTACTTATTTCTCCTATTCGCCCCTCAGCCACTATAATCCCTACCCTTATTTCCCAATTCCCTAAACCTCTTTTCCCACCAGCATTACAATGAGGCCCAACCCGCCAACCTAATTTTCTCCCCTAGATCTTCATCTGCCTCGGCCCACCACCCAACCTACTCTTCTACCTATAATCAATACCCTAGCCCTGATCTCACATTAACCCAAATAACTCAACCCTCCACTGACTAGCCCATGGATTATCCTACATCCTATGAACCTTTCCCTAGCCAGCCCATAGATCTTCGTACACCCTCTGACCCTTTGCTCCTTCTTTCTGAATCTTTCTCCCACACCCACCTTCCTTGCATTGTTAAACCACCTAGTCACCTGAAAGACTTCTACTGTCCTATTTTACAATTCGATTATAAAGTCTCACTATTTGCTCTTCTCTAATCTTCAGGTTTTACTCATCTTCTACATCACTTTGTAAATTACTCTAAAATTTCTCCTGCTCATTTTCCTTTTCTTACTGCTCTCTTGAAACAAGTTGATCCCACTTTCTATTCTCAAGCCATTAAACACTCTCATTGGTAAGACGCTATTTTTGCCAAACTTCTCACACTTGAAACCAATAAAACTTGGACCTTCACCCCCTTCTCCCCTAAAAAAAAAAAAAAACTATAGGGTGTAAGTGAATATTCAAAACTAAACTTAATGCCGATGGTTCGGTTGAGCATTATAAAGCCAGGTTGGTTGCAAAAGGGTTCACGCAAATTGAGGGCTTGAATTATCATGACACTTTTCCCCAGTTGCTAAGCTATTCACAGTTCGATGTTTATTGGCAATTGCTGCTGCCAAATCTTAGTACATTTATCAGTTAGATATATAATGCTTTTCTTCATGGTGACCTTGATGAGGAGGTCTTTATGTCATTGCCTCCTAGATATGGGAAATAGGGGGAGTCCCATGTTTGTCATCTTCAGAAATTTCTATATGGTTTTTAGCAAGCCTCGAGTAACTAGTTTTCCAAATTATTTGCGGTTCTTATTACTGTGGGCTTTATCCCCTCCTAAGTTGACATTCTTTGTTTACAGGTTCCCGCAATTCACATTTTACTGCAATTCTTGTCTACACAGATGATTTACTTATTGCAGGGAATGATGTTACTGCCATTCAATATCTCAAATTTGTTTTGTCTATTTGTTTCAAGATTAAAGATCTGCGTAAACTTAAATATTTTTTAGGACTGGAGGTTGCTCGTTCTCCTCAGGGTATTTTTATGAATCACCGCAAATATGTTCTCGATATCCTCTCTGATACTTGTTAGCTTGGTTGTCGTCCTGCGGCATCTCTTATGGGACAACACCTAAAGCTGTGTACAGATTTTGGTAATCCTCTCCCTAACCCAGTCTCCTATCACCGTCTCATTGGATGCCTCATTTACCTTACTATTTATGTTGTTAACATTCTTAACCAATTTATGCAGA
Source organism: Vitellaria paradoxa (assembly GCA_019916065.1). Lineage (NCBI taxonomy): Eukaryota > Viridiplantae > Streptophyta > Magnoliopsida > Ericales > Sapotaceae > Vitellaria > Vitellaria paradoxa. The sequence goes on along the minus strand of CM034233.1, from coordinate 28,414,495 downwards.
CTCATCTTATTCCTCATCATGAAGTTGCTCTTTATGTTTTATACTACCTCAAGGCTACCCTAGATTATAGACTCCTTTTCCCTTCCTCTAGTGATTTGCAGACTCAGCCTTGCACGGATTCTGATTGGGCTAGCTGCCTTATGACCAACCACTCCACTATTGGATCTTTCATTACACTTGGTTCTTCTTCCATTTCTTAGCGAACCAAGAAACGAAGTGTTGTCTCTCACTCTTCCCTGAAGCTGAATACCGTGCTATGGCAGCCACTACCTTTGAATTAGCCCAGCTTAAAGTACTGCACTTTGATCTTACAATTATGTTATAGTATCCTATCTTTCTTCACTATGACAATCAGACTGCTCTTCACATTGCGTATAACCCTGTCTTCTATAAAAAAAACGAAGCATATTGAGATCGATTGCCATTTTATCCGTAAAAAGCTTTGTACTAGTCTCATTACCCTACATGTTCCCACTATTTCACAACCTGCAGACCTCTTCATCAAACCTTTGGGTGTTTCCCACTTTTAGCAATTTGTTCATAAGGATGACGTTATGTTCCTTCACGCACCCCCTTAAGGGGGTATTAGTAGTATTATGGTGTATTTCCTTTTGTGATTTGTTTTCTTTACAAACTCAATTCTAGTTAGGTAGTTTAAGGTATATCCGGTATCTTACAACAATTATTAGTTTCTTTTATTATTTTCCTTAATTAGATTTTTTTTATCTATATAGTCCCATTTGACTATCCTGATTCAATAAGAAAATTCCATATCCAATTATAAACTTATTAGTATTAGATAAGGTGATTCTTATTTTTAATAGGTAGTACATTAGATGGGACAAAACTTTGTAATAGATAATGTGTGAGATGAAATTGCTTTATAAAATAGAGTCTTAAAATTGCATTTGGTCTGTCAATATTCAGCTATCATATTTTGTTGCGTATGTATTTGTGTTTGTGAAGCATGTTATTCTGTGTTGCGATGAATATAATTGTTACAATATTTTTTACCTCAGAGATTACATAGATTCTCAATGATAGTAGAGAATATTTTATTTTTACCATTGTAGTATGACATAATTTTACTACATTCATTTTAAAGATATTTTAAAATTACCTTTTTATTTTATTTCTGTTACGCCTTTATAAATATTATAAATTGTTCTTCAAATTTATTATTTTTATTTCATTGTAGGCATTTTAAATTTCACTCTACTCTTATTACATTATTTCTTTACAAAAAATAAAAATATATATAATTATTCATTTCGTGTACTCAAAAAATATTTACATAGTTATTTTAAGTATACATAATAAACTATAGTTAATTAAATATCTATTTCTTTTTCAAAGATCAAAAATATATGAAGAAAACCTCAAAAATAAATACACAAAAGCGAAAGCAAGTGAGGCACAAGATTTAACGAAGTAAAACCCTAGAACTATTTTTAGGTGAGAACCACGAGTCTATAAGGCGACCATCCCTGAAAATCAATCAACTATCAAATTGAAGATTACAAGAGTTTACTGTATATGACTCGACTTGACACTTATCATAGTTTAAGTATCTCTTACTTGCTAGAATCCGCAATAAATTTTCTCTCATGTGATTGACTCTGTTCTTAAACTCGAATAGCATTGCCTAGAACCTAAAGATGTGCTTTATTCTTCAAACCCTTAAAGCAACGATCGAATGTTGTCTCTTTTGTTTCACAGTTTTGATTGCCTCTGCCACAATATATTTTCTTGTTTTCCAAAAGTGATAACTCTAGGTCTAGTAGAATATATAATATTTACATTCATTCCACCTATCCCCACTATGGAAATAGAATTAGAATAAAATATGCTAGAAATCTTCTTTCCATTTCAATCTTCACACTGAGGAACAACTTGATCAACACAAGATTCGATACGAACATTTACAAATATTCTATGCTCAATGACTCGCAATTGTCACACTTAAAAATTAAACCTTACAATCTTCCCCTTGACAATTGCGTGACAAAAACCAAACAAAATATAAGGACACAACCCTATGATTAAAACTGAGCATTTGACTCCCCCTCAAATCATGGCACAAACAGTTCATCTGTAGTCTCCCTCTTGACCATTGATGTATTTTTAAATTCCTGAAACATATTAGTTTCTCATAGCAATTCAATTCATTAATACCAAAAACTTGTAACACAAATGTTAGAGAACCAATGATAGTTAATAGATATAAAATAATCCATAATTCAAAAGCATAAACATAATTTAAATATATACGATGCCTCCCTCTTTTTTGCCATGCAATGTTTATCCCATTGACAATTAAGAAACTAAAAATAAAAGAAACACCAAATTTAAAAAAAAAATAAAAAAAGGTAAAAAAAATTTGGACCAAATAATTTATCAAAACAGCCTAGACCAAATAAATAAAATAGACTCAAACTCAACCAACCAACCTTTCCAAAATCATAAATAGCCTTTATTGCCAACTAACTTTTCCTTTTTCTTTACTGCAATAGATCAAATCAACACGATCCAAAACAGATAAACAAGGAAGAAACAAAGTAAACAAATGACCAATACTAAGAAAATAGAACTCTAGCAGCCAACATTAGTTAACCTAGAACTCCAACACAAAGTAACAATATGTCAGAAGCTCAACCTAAACAACCTAAAGATTACCTAACATAGAATGCAAAGGACCAATCAACAGAGGACATTTTTTTTAATCCAAAATGCAATCGACGCCAAGAAGAGCAATTTGACACCACACAAATTGATCCTAAAATATGCCAACATGGTTATATATCCAAAAATCAATAAAATCAGCAACAATCAATAAAATCAGCAACAACAATTGAAATAGAAATGAACCGCTAACATACTCAAATCTTAACAGCGAGCACAACTCACAAATAATGGAAAAATTTAGGTCCTGGTCTTTATTAGGACGGTTATTAACAGTGGGCTCTACTAACTCTATTCTTCTCTTTAAGCTTTCTTCTGATGCTCTCTTTCTCTCTACAACGATGGGTAAAGAAACAGAGAGGTGAAAAAAATGTGAGAGACCACATCACCAACACAAAAATGAAACAAAATCGAAATCATATATCAGAAATTCAACATAATGTGCAAATCGATTTTCTTTGAAAACCTAAGACCCAACCAAATCGATTGCTACAATTCCTCTTGAAAACGACCTTAGAAAAAGAAACATGAGTGAAGCGAAATTGGGCTCAAGAAAAGGGTATCTAATTAAATAAACAGGGCAGCGAGTTGCTCAAGATGATATCAAGCGAAGGGCACAGAAACCCAATCGCTTGAACTAACAACGAGCAGAGGGGCGCTTGAGTGCTCTTTAGGTGCAAAAACCAGATCGTGGGCCGCTTGAACCAAGATTGGGCAAGAAAACTAGAACATAAGTGGTTTGAACCAACTTCTAACACAAAAATTAGACCCCATGCTGCTCAAACCGACTTTAAGCGAGTCTATTTGAACAAGCTTCAAGCACCAAAATGAGAAAACAACTGACCAATAGGGACGTAAAAGGGGCAGGTTAGCTTGTGACCCAGTTTGGCCCGACTTGAAATTTGGCCCTGCTCGGCCCGACCCGACCCATCCCATCGTCCGTACGACTTGGTCCATGCCTCGCCCTTGCTCCTTGAGTCCGGGCTTGGGTCAACTAGTCTTGACTCGCCCGGCTCGACTTGCCCCCAACACGCCCCTGCTCTTCCATGTGACCGTTGCCTCTTTTGAATTAATTTTTTTCCTATGCTAACCGTTAGACTTTTTTTTTTTTTTTTTCTGGTTGCCTTTGTTTTGTTTCTGTTGGCTTAGCCAATACTACTGCTGCTGGCAGTGAGCGATTGGTGCCCCCAGTAGTTAAGATAAATTTAAATAATTACCAAATCTTCCCCTAAAAATTATTACAAAACCCCCTAAGCTTCCATTATAAATACCCCCAACCTATTTCATCCAATACTTCAACAACTCTAATTCTCTCTCAAATTTCTATACTACCATTACCATGCTAGCAAGTCTCAAGTGTTCTTCAATTGTGCTTAAGTGCATACAATTCTATCAAATTTGAAGTCAAGATTTAAAGATCAAGTACTTCAGAGCTTCAAATTATCCAAGTTAGTACTTAATTTTATTTAATTTGCATGTATACATTTTTTTTAATTTGCATACTTTAATTTTTCCATCAAATTATTTTTTTCCAAATGGATCTTAAAGACACTCATTTTTTTGATGTGGAGGGTGGGGACTCAATATCTTTTCCCCTTCAGGAACAAATGGAGCAATTTGCATCACTACAAATATTAACACCTGCTAGCGTAAGTGGTGATGTTAGCACATCATCTTCACGGCACAATCAACAGCATGGCTCTTCAAAAGCGTGGGACTTTTCTACTAATTCCCCGCGATGATGGAATGCATAAGGTTAAATGCAATATTTGTGGGAATTTATTAGATGGTAGGAGTTCTTCTAGAACTAATCACCTAAAAAAACATTTAAATAGAAAGCACCGATATGATCCCCGCACTAATTCCTTAATTGATCAATTTTTTCTACACGTTACATAAGCTCAATTCGGTAATGAAAAGAGTAATTTAAATATTTTTTCTTATGGCCTCACAAGAACACAAAATAATTTTGTTAGATTTATTGTTAAATATAAACAACATTTCACAATGAGTGAAAATCAATATTTTGAAGAATTTATTAGCGATAGTTTTACACTACAATATTGTGATTTTTCTAGAAACACTTCAAAAAATAAAATTTTACGAGATTTTGAAACAAAAAAAGATGAATTAAAAACTTAGGGGCTGATTGGATGGTGCTAAAATTTCAGAGGGATAAGTTTTAGAGGGGGTATAAGATAAGAGGGGATATTATTTTGGGGTTTTTGGAGGCCGGTCACTATTTATGAACTTATAAAGATTTAAGTCATACCCAAAAATCTTATTTGTGAATAAGTCACACTTGCAACAAAAAGACCAAAAAGGATATCACGCGTTTTTCACTACATTTCAAAACTGCCAGTTTTATCCGAAAATAGTGCACACTTTACTCATAACTTCCGTGACTTTCCATCTTCTTTATAAAGCAAGTAAAACTGATTTTTGGAAACAAAATCAAAACTGTTTGAGAAAAACCTAATTCCGCGACTTTCCATCTTCTTTACAAAATAAGCAAAACTGATTTTTGGAAACAAAATCAAAACTATTAAGGAAAACAATACCACATAATAAAACAATACCGCATAAAAAATAATACCACATAATAAAACATTATCGCATAAAAACAGTACCGCATAAAAAACAGTACCACATAATAAAACAGTACCACATAATAAAACAGTACCGCATAAAAAAAGTACCGCATAATAAAACAGTACCGCATAATAAAACAGTACCTCATTAAAACAGCAGCATTCTTTGCATGATATAGTCATGCGGCACTGTTTTTGAACGAGCATGCATCCTAAAAAAAACAGTACCGCAGACATGTGGTACTGTCACACATGCGGTACTGTCGGTCATTCGTTTGATATGTGAACTATTTTTGTGTTTACATGTGATGTTTGCATGATAGAGTCGTGCGGTACTGTTTTTGAACGAGCATGCATCCTAAAAAAAATAGTACCGCAGACATGTGGTACTGTCACACATGCGGTACTGTCGGTTATTCGTTTGATATGTGAACTATTTTTGTGTTTACATGTGATGTTTGCATGATAGAGTCATGCGGTACTGTTTTTGAACGAGCATGCATCCTAAAAAAAACAGTACCGCAGACATGTGGTACTGTCACACATGCGATACTGTCGGTCATTCGTTTGATATGTGAACTATTTTTGTGTTTACATGTGATGTTTGCATGATAGAGTCGTGCAGTACTGTTTTTGAACGAGCATTCATCCTAAAAAAAACAGTACCGCAGACATGTGGTACTGTCACACATGCGGTACTCTCGGTTATTCGTTTGATATGTGAACTATTTTTGTGTTTACATGTGATGTTTGCATGATAGAGTCGTGCAGTACTGTTTTTGAACGAGCATTCATCCTAAAAAAAACAGTACCGCAGACATGTGGTACTGTCACACATGCGGTACTGTCGGTCATTCGTTTGATATGTGAACTATTTTTATGTTTACATGTGATGTTTGCATGATAGAGTCGTACAGTACTGTTTTTGAACGAGTATACATCCTAAAAAAAACAGTACCGCAGACATGTGGTACTGTCACACATGCGGTACTGTCAGTTATTCGTTTGATATGTGAACTATTTTTGTGTTTACATGTGATGTTTGCATGATAGAGTCATGCGGTACTGTTTTTGAACGAGCTTGCATCCTAAAAAAAAACAGTACCGCAGACATGTGGTACTGTCACACATGCGGTACTGTCGGTCATTCGTTTGATATGTGAATTATTTTTGTGTTTACATGTGATGTTTGCATGATAGAGTCATGCGGTACTGTTTTTGAACGAGCTTGCATCCTAAAAAAAAACAGTACCGCAGACATGTGGTACTGTCACACATGCGGTACTGTCGGTCATTCGTTTGATATGTGAACTATTTTTGTGTTTACATGTGATGTTTGCATGATAGAGTCGTGCGGTACTGTTTTTGAACGAGCATGCATCCTAAAAAAAACAGTACCGCAGACATGTGATACTGTCATACATGCGGTACTGTCGGTTATTCGTTTGATATGTGAACTATTTTTTGTATTTACATATGATGTTTGTATGATAGAGTCATGCGGTACTGTTTTTGAACGCGGTACTGTTTTTGAACGCAGTACTATTTTTGAACGAGCATGCATCCTAAAAAAAACGGTACCGCAGTCATGTGTTTAAATACGTAATCCAGATCTGTATATATTCATTCGATCGACGTTAATCTCGCAGCACAAACTCGCGTAATCCGTGTGTATTCTTTCGTATATAATCTTTTAACAGATTTTTATCTCACTATATGTTCACGCAATTGATAAGGAATGAAACAAAAACGGAAAACGTGATTTTCGGTTCCATAATTTTCGGCAACTCCATCTCAGTTAATTATAGAAAAAGGGCATTTAAGTCATATTATAAATTATATTTAAAACAAACTCGTGGGACCCACTCAAAAGTATGACTTAAATACAAAACTTTTCACATTAATGTGACTTAAAAGCAATACTTTTTTTGAGTGTGACTAATAACTTTAAAAGATTACCAAGTATGACTTGGATACAATTTTTCGTATTATTTTTAGAGGGTTGGCCCACATTGATGTGATTTTTATGAAGGGAGATAACTTTTGACTTAGTTTGGATATTTTATAAATAAGAGGAGGTGAATGATGATAAAAAGAGTCAAATGACTTTTTGCCCTTGTGATGTCCCAAACTTGGTTACCCATTAAATTAAACTTGGTTATCCAAACTTAATTATATGTTTATGTTAATTATATAATGTGAAAACCAATTAGTACAAATTAATTTTAGACAAATTAATTATAAATAAATTATGTTATTAATAAATTAAACTTTATAAAATATGTAAATTAGTTTTGTAGACAATAACATATCAATTTATCTGAAGCTTCCTTAGTCGCTTATATTTTTTCTCCTTATTTAAAAAAATCAATATATGTGTAATTTTATATAAATTTACTAAAAATAATATTATTATCTTAAAATCACATCACCTTCTATTTGGAAAAAATATATTTTTTTAATCATATGACCCCTTATTTGGAAAAAAATTATATTTTCTTATTCTTATTAATATAATTTTTTAATACATTTTTCCATTAGAAAAGAAAGAATTTATTTCTAATATAAAATACATTTTATAGGTGGGAAAGGGGCATAATGGTCCAATTTAGTCCATGTAAGGGGGGATAATTTTTGGAGAGTTCAAACCCTCTCCAAAAATAATGCATCTTCTTCCAAGATTAAGAAGGGAGGATAATTTTTAGAAGGGAGAAATTTTGCTTCCCAAACCAAGCAAAAGACATCACATCAAAGCTTATAAGGGTGTATTATTTATGGAGGCCATATTTTGTTGCATCCAATCGGCCCCTTATTTCAGAATTTTGAAGGAAATGTTTGCTTGACTTCCGATATGCGGAAGTTTTGCCAAGATATTGAATATATTTGTATAACTGCACATTATATTGACGAAAATTAGAAATTTAATAGATGCATTATTTATTTAAATTAGTTGAATAACCTTACACTGGAGCGAGTGTTGGAGAACTTATTTTTAATGAACTTGTATCATGGAGATTATGTAGAAAAATGTTTTCTATTACTTTGGATAATACTTTGATGTTTGCTTTAATTACTTATTTAATGTTTTGCCGACAAGGGATCTATTATTTCATGGGCATTGTTGTGCTCATATACTTAATCTAATTGTAAAAGATGGATTATATATTTATGAATCCTCTATTATTAAAATAAAATGAGCTGTAGTTTGTACTACGAGTTCTCCAAAAAGAATTAATTTATTTGCTAGCATATGTTCTAAAATGGGTTTAAAACCTAGGAATTTACCTATAGAAATTAACATAAGATGGAATTCAACCTATGTTAGGTTAAAAGTTACTATTAAATATCAAAAAGCAATTGATTTATTTATTTTAAATAATCAATGTATTGGTTTTGATATTATTGAGCCCATTGATTGGGCAAATGCAACTTTTTATAAAAATTTTTTACATGTGTTTGATATTGCTACTAAAATATTTTGTGAGATATTATCCTACCTCTTTTACTGTTGTTTATCAATTGGGGGTCACGCTGAAATTTTCAAAAATATATTGTCCAAGAATATTATGTTGCCATACTTCTTACAATGAAAGAGAAATTTAATAAATATTTTAACCCACTTGTCATACGTTTTGGTATTGTCATTATTTTAGATCCTAGATATAAAGAAGATCTTTTTTTTTTGTTTTCCAATTATTAGAAATGATATATGGTCCCAAAAGTGTCTAGGAATAATTAAATAATATTAAAGAGCAAATGTAAATTGTAATGGGTCGGTGTGATATTAATCGTACAATTGGCCAAACAACCACCGCCATAATGACATCCTCCTATCGTGACTTTGGTGACAATACTTCCTTTTGGAGAAGAATAAAATTTCGGCAGATAGATTCATCAATAAGTGACAGTTCAAATTCATCCGACCTACAACGTTATTTGGGTGCACCTCTGATAGAACATGAAAATGACTTTAATCTTTTAGACTGGTGGAAGGGACAGCAATCTAAGTTTCCGGTTCTTTCAGCTTTAGCCTGTGATATCATCACATTTTCAGTTTCCACCTTAGCATTTAAGCAAGCGTTTAGTGCAAGTGGGTATGTGTCAATCAATTCAAGAGTTGACTGGCCCCTTCGACAGTTAGGCATTAATGTGTTTATGAAATTGGTATTTCACCGAAAATAGATAATAAGAAGACACCGAAAAAGAGTAACTTACCCTTGACTTGGATGCAATGTATTTGGGTGAAAGAGAAGAACACACTAGTGGATCTAGTGATAAATGATAATAATGTATAAATAGAGCAATATTTGCAAATAATAGTCACTCTCATAGATGCCAATCTAGTTGGGATGTATAAGATGTGAAGTGATGCACCTGTTTATTACTCTATCATTTACTTTTTTTTTTTTTTATAATTCCACATTTATAAATTGTAATTTTGAATTTAATGTTAATTATATAATTTCTTGTTGTTTAATAAATTTTAATTTTTGTTAATAATTATTTTAATGTGTTTATTTAAGTTTTTTATTTGTATTTTATTTAGTTTGAAAAATAAAAAATATTTAAAAATAGGTTGGGTCATTTAGGGCAGGTTAGGAGCAGGGATTGGTGACCTTGGCTAACCCGACCTAGCCCGAAAAATAGGAGGGGTAGCTGGGGTGGGTCGTCCGCGAGTTGGGCTGGCGTTGGGTCAAGGGGCGGGTCAGGCTCGACCAGACCCATTTTCCACCTGTACTGACCAAAGACTATGAAAACGAAGGTTTTAAATCTCAAAAATTACCTCAACTGGGTTCCTCAGTTGCCACGACATAAGGCACTAAAAAAACCTTTCTGAAAAGACATTATAGGCCCTGTAATTCTTTATAGATTAAAAGTTACATCCAAAACACGATTTACCGGCAAAACCTTCAAGGTCAAAATCTAAAAATCTCAAACACAGAAACTGACATCTTCAAAAACCAAGCAACCTTAAGCTTAATAGGTCATCTTAAAGAAAAGTTTATGAGAATATCCACTTAAATAACTTAAAAAAATTTTAAAAATATGGAACATAGAATAGGTTATTTTATGAACTCGGGGAATGAAAAACTAATGGACAAATATGCATAATCAAACTAGTATAAGCTCTTCAAAATTATGAATATTGAGATGAATTAATGTCATACCAATGGGAAACAAATGCCTGTGTGGTGGGTGTAGAACTCATAACAATCTGTTCCAAGAGCTCAAAGGTATCAAGAGTGTATTGGAAGAATAAAATTTTCTATCACTTGCACTAATGTCGAGAACAACTTTGTATGCTTAAGAATGTCTAACATCCTCACATATTCTCACTTTTTTTATAAACAAAGTATGCTTTTCTAAAAGATTGCAATGTTCAAAATAACTACCTTCATTCTACTATGATTTGGTGGCTTTCACTCACTTCAAAGGTGGATAGCCTTCCCACTTTCACCATAGTGACTTTTCTTACTTGATGTGCAATGGTGTTGGTGACTTTCAGACTATCTCTTGTGGTAGCCCTTTCCAAAGAGTTTGGCCAAAAACTTATTATTCTAAGCCTACAAAGAGTTCGTAGAAATGGCACTGGATTAAGTATAAACTATGGATAATACACACGTGATAGTTCGAAAAGTACTAGGATCTGAAGTAGTGTTTAAGAAGGCACTAAGAACATGACAATACTTATGAAGTCAATATCGAAAAGAGTGTATACAAGTATGAGGGATAAATACAAAAATTTCTAATTCTCCATGATTATAAAATGAACATAATAATGTGCCCTTATTTTTTTATAAAAAAATGTGCCACTTAGTGAAGAGTACTGAAATTGTTATACTTGAAGTTAAGATTAACCTCGGTTATAGGTTTCCACTAGAAATTGGAAAAAAAATAATGAATAAATATTAAAATAAGAAAATAAATTGAATTAAACTAACATGTGGATATTAACCCAAAGAACACATTATAGGGGATTTTCTTAGAAACTTAAATCTTTGAAGATCAAAAGGCTCAGTAAAGAAATTTGCTTTCACCACTTTAGACTTGGGAACCAAATACATCTATTCTTATGAAAAATCTGATCATGATTTTTAGAAACATAAAATGGAGTTCTCCTAGTCTTATTTTGGTTTAAAGAGAGATTACAAGATTTTTTTCTAAATTTTTTATCTCTTGAGTCAAATATTCAATCTCATTCAAAAAAGTTTGAAATCGATTTGACAAAAAATTCTATTGATTATTTTGAAAATGAGATTGTTTAGCCTTTCTATCAATATAACGCTTAGAAAAATCATAGAGCTTATGATAGTTGGGTCAGATATGACCCTTTAAGCCACAATGGTGACAAATAGGAATGAATCTCCTATAAGTGGGCGAAGGCTTTTGAAAAATTTTTGTTGAATGACAGAATTGATTTTTTTTCCCTCGTGCTATTAGAAATTTGATTTTTGAACTTTGCACTAAATGATAGAGACTTACCTTTTGTAACAGGAGTACTTACTGTTACTTTTTTTTTTTTTTATCCAAGCTCATTCTCCAAAGTTTTTGAAGTTAATGGGACAAACTCAATCTCTACTTTCTTCTTTGACTTTCTATCGTATCCCAGTCCAGAGATGTTCTTGAAGAGTTTTTGAACACTCAAGATTTCATTCAATTGTTTAGATCCTACATCAAATTTAGCAAACGAAACTTGAGAATTTTTTAATTCAATTTCAAGAGAAGAAATTTTACCTTCAAGTTTTGCATTTAAAGCTTCAGTTTGCCTTTGAGAGTTTCAGCTTTCCTCAAGTTTTGAGAATAGAGTAGCTTCTCTCACCCCAAACTTAATGTTTTTCTGAACTAGTTCCTCAATTTCCATCTTTATGCTATTTTTCTCTTTCTCTCCAGCTTTTACCTTCAAAGATAGTTTGTATACAATTCATTATATGTTTCTTGAAGATCTGGGTCCTTCTCATCTAAATCTTTAGCTTTAATTATTTCAGTATCACTTTCAGTGCTTCCATTGTTCAAGCTTTGTGTAGATGCAGTACATGCCATGAAATTTTCTTGTTCAGTTTTTGACTCCGAAGCTGATGACTCTTTACTGTCACTGTCATCCTATGTCACTTTAAGTGCCTTACATTCTCTCTTCAATCTATTTGGACATTCTTGAGCCGTATGTCCAAAAACCTGACATTCAAGACATTTCATACCTTTCATCAGTTTTGAATTATTCTTCTTTCAAATCTTTTATCAAGAATTTTTCTTTTCAAAATTATTTTCATTTTCAGAAGAGCTGATTTAATTTTTATTTTTCTCAAAATTCATTTTATTGAATGTGTTTGATTTTTGAAAACCTTTTTGAATTTCTTAGCAAGAATAACAAGTTCATCTATGTCTTTATCTGAGTTGTCATTTTTTTCTTTTACAGTGTTTAAAGCTAAACCTTTTTGATTTCTAGAAGAACGGAGATTAGACTCAAATGTTTGAAGAGAACTAACCAATTCCTCCACTCTTCAAGATTCAATATCTTTGGCCTCTTCAATAACAGTAACTTTTGGTTGAAATCTGTCTGGAACAAATCTCAAAATTTTAGTCACAATGTCAGAAGAAGGAATAACAACATCTAAGATAAAATGAGAATTAACATTATCACTTAACTTAGTATAAAATTGATCAAAAGTTTCATCTTCTTTCATTGTCAAATTTTCAAAAATAGTTTTCAATTGAAGAAGGTTAGACTTCTTGGCAGTGCTAGTGCCTTCATAAGTTACTTGAGTATGTCTCGAGTCTCTTTTGCAACATCATAAGTCGAGATTCTTCGAAACTCGTCAATAGTGATGGCATTGAATATAGAATTCATTACCTTCCTGTTCATCCACTATTTTCAAGTTCACTTTTATCCTATTAGAAATGGGTTTAGGGATAGTGGTAATCTTATCAGCAGAGAACTTAACAGGACGAGTCCAACACCTTTCGACAAAATCCCAAGCTCTATCATCAATAAACTGAAGATAAGCCCTCATTTTGACTTTCCAATATGCATAATTGGTTCCGTCAAATAGAAGAGGCCTAGTAGATGACCCACTTTCTCTATAATTCTCTATAATTTTTTTAAATATGGATCTCACCAAAATAATTTTTTTTTATAAAAAAATCTAAGATGACATGCTCTGATACCAATTGAAAAATTAAAAATATATTGAGAAAACCTCAAAAACATATACACAAAAGTGAAAGTAAATGAGGCACAAGATTTAACAAGCTAAAATCCTAGAACCACTTCTAGGTACCTTGAGTCTATAAAGTGACCATCCCTGAAAATCAATCCACTATAAAATCAAAGATTACAAGAGTTTGTCGTACATGACTCGACTCGACACCTGTCTTAGTCTAAGTATCTCTTGTTTGCTAGAAACCGTAGTAAATCTTCTCCTGTGCAATTGACTCCATTATTAAACTCGAATAGCACCTCCTAGAACCCATAAATGTTCTTTATTCTTCAAACCTTTGAAGAAATGATCGAATATTGTTCTTTTTGTTTCACACTGTTGATTGCCTCTGCGGCAATATATTTTCTTATTTTTTAGAAACGATAACTTTAGGTCTAGCAGAATATGTGATATTTATATTCGCTCTACCCATTCCTACTATGGAAACAGAATTAGAATAAAATATGCCAGAAATCTTCTTTTCATTTCAATATTCATATTGAGGAACAACTTGATCAACACAAGACTTAATACGAAAATTTACAAACATTCTACGCTTATTGACTCGCAATTGTCACACTTAAAAACTAAACCTTACACTTTCAATTTTATTTTAATTTTTATATCTACTCTTTATCATTGCCGATTATTAACTCCTTTTGTGTAAGCAAAATGTTCCTATGTCTTGGAGACAATAATAAAGAATAAAATGCAATGCTATATATGGCTTTTAATTTACAACTTTAGCTGCATTGCATAGAACATTCTAAGGCTATTTTTCATTTTACAACAAACCATAAAGAAGGCTTAGGACTTAAACATCCAATAAGGTTCTTTCAATAATGTGTATGGGATATATAACAACTCATTGGAAAAATTATGTGGTTGAAAAAATGAAAAATCAGTAACCAGTGGTCCCAGTTATTTCAATATAGTACAATTACCTACTTGTCTTTAAAGACATTCTCATATTACTTAGACAACCTAGGTGACTCCCAACAAACAATAATAGATGCAATTTGAACTGTTATAGCTACCTCATTAGATGTACCGTTTTTCTTCTTGGTTGATGTTTTAGAAGCTAAATCCTTTGAACCAATAGAGGAACCCTTCTTCTTTGATACCTCTTTTTTAAGTTTCTTTTGCTTATCTTTTGTAACCTCATCTTCTTTTAGCTGTTCTTTCTTAAAAATTCTCATTGCCTTTTTATCTTTTGATCCCTTATTGCTTAGGAGTCTTAACAATAAATGTCGTGAGTTTGTCCCTCTTGTTAATATCTAACAAAAAACCACAAGCTTCAGACTTAGGTTAATCATCTATGCCTTAGTAATGTTTGCCATGTAGTATGAAATTGTTGTTAGACAATATGTTTTACGACAAGTGATAATTTAAGTGCTTCCTCAATTATATTCAAGTATCATCCTACACACCCGGTTTAGTATGTTTTACAACTCATTTGGATTTCCAATGCAAACCGCTCTTTTGTAATCCATCCTTAAAAGACCCTAAAATAGGTTCAAGATGAGTCTACATTGATAAGCATACTCACACTTGAGCCTTTCTCAAAACATCAATTTTGAATTGACTACTTTTGAAAAGGACTCATTTTTCCCATACAAAAAACTTAAGCCCTACACCTATAAAAAATAAATAAATAAATTCAAAACCTTAGTTAAGGATTGTGGCTTCTTCATTTGCCTCCCGATTTTGATATTGATTCTACGATCCTCCCTTTATGACTGAAAACCAAAACATTAACAAATTAAGCTCTAGAAACAAAGTATTTTGCATGAAAGTTTGTTGTACCACACAACCAAAAAAAAAATAATCAAATAAATAATGTACAAGAAACATAAGACTGGTATGGAAAAACAATTCTACAATTATACTCAACAAGTATTTATCATCAAAGCCAACGTATTCAGCATAATTTCATCACCAAATTGAAACACCATTATATTTGTATAGCAACTCGATTCACAACTTGAAAATAGCAAGCAATGCACCAAGAAACAATTAATCATTACACTACACACATGAAATGGAAGTAGGCATTGAACACAATAGAGGACACACATTCTTTCAATGTTTGATCCATACTTAGCAAAGTGAACCATTATCTCTCTACCATCAACAACTCACTGTGACAAATTAACCCATATATATAACAACCATCCATGGATATCGTCCACTTGTGTAAACAAGACATTTCTATTTGTGTAAAAAAATTATTGGTACCTAAGATTACAAGTTCAAAACACACCACCAAGCTTCTCCCTAACCTTCTAGGCTTCATTAGCATACTTGTACGCAAAACCTCTCGAATCATCAGTCTTAATTTTTCTAAAATGGATAATTATTGATCAAAAAACAAAATTTGAAATGGATAATTGAACAAAATAAATTATTTCATTGCAAAACCCATAATCAAATTAAAAAAAAAAAAAACTCTCTTGATCGATTATAAAATTTTACATCTAAATCCAAATAGATATTTTTATGAAATCAAAGTAAACTAACACAATCCTATCTTGGCAGTTTAGGTATGTTTGTTTCCCCCATGGTGATTATTTTCAATGCTAGTGTGTGATAAATAAAATAGAATGCCACAGTTAAGGATTCACAACCAAGCATAATTGAACTTATAAATTGCACATAGAGGAAGAAAAGGCTGACATAGCACTCTTTGATACACACAAGTAAACATAGCACTCTTTGATACTCATATGTATGCGAGTCCTTATACTTGGCATGGATGTTGATGGAACAAGTTGATTAGGCTTTTTACGCATCCTGCTTATTTAACCTAATGGCATCAATTCAACAGAATGGTAAGGAACTTTGATTATCTGCATTAGCTAAGGTAAATTAGGAGAGAAAAACTTCCTCTAGTAATATTTCTTCATGATTATGCACCTAAACTATCCACTAAACAAATCCATAATGCTTCCGTAGTGGTATGAAAATACAAACAGAGATAAAGTAAAAACACATATAATATTCCCCCCAAAACAAAACATACAACACTCAAACCATAAACAAAAACATAGAGAGTCTGCAAAGCTATCTAAGATAGGAATTCCCAAAGTCAACAATTTTCATTGTTCAACATCTTGCCAATTATTCAAGGCACTGGAGTTTTGGGGAAATGCAAATAATTTCACAATTTAGTAAACAAAACAATAAAATGAAAAATAAATGTATGCCGTTTGTGACATCCTTCAAAGTAATAAATAGGGGTTGCTAGTGTGAATCCTCAAGCATTTTTCCCACCTCACATGTACAGAATACCCTACAAACTCCAAAAAATTGGAATCTCTAAGCATTCAAAAACAAAACCCACAAATTCATGACTAAAACCAAAAGATGGTTATGGAAATTTGAGAAATGGGTCTCATCTTTTACAAATGCATGGTTTTCATCTTCAAAGAGAGCACAAATAAATCACAACCTATGACCCAGTTTTTATGAAGGTAGTGAAAAACTAAAAGAGAAGAGACAAACCTGAATAAAAGACCTAATAAACTGGTCTTTTCGTGACCAAATATTCATAGTACCAAATGAAAACCTTCTCCCAGCTGTTGCAGAGGGAACCATCCATGAGGAGCTAGCCGAGGTAGTGTTTGTCCTCGAGCTAATCGGGCATAAGGATTTGATGTTGGGAAGAAGAATTCACGGTTGAAATCCAAGGTAAAGATAAAGGAAGTGTCATTGCTCCATTCGATCAACAAGCTTAATTATTTCTAGATGATATTGAAATTTCAGTCATTGAGCCAATTGTATCGAAGATCTACCTTTTGGAGTTCTTTGGTGCGGTTTGAATAGGATGGAGTGGAATTGGTGCGGCCATGGTGTTGTAACTGGACTAGGCTTAGTTTTTTTTTTTTATTTTTATTTTTCAGGAGGTAGAGACAAAAGGGGGTTGAATGTTGAAAAAAAGGGGTCGAACGATGTCGTTTCACTAGTGACTTCAGCTACTGCATCAGGGTCGACTGCAGCACTCCATCTTTCTATTATTTTAAGTAAAAATGCTCTATTGCTTCTGATTTGATGAGAAAATACTCATAGTAAAAAAGACTGATTATATAATCAATTAATATTTGAACTAAATTCTAAAGCTTCAAATAAATAGTATCCATTAAGGCTCCATTTACAAGTTTTCGGTTACTCAGTTTTTTAATTTTTTTAAATAATTAAAATTACTATTTACATTTAAAATATTTTTTAAATTATAAACGGAAAAAATATCAAATAAATAAAAGCTATTTTCTTATTTTCCCAAATTAAAAGAAAAAAACTTAACGTTTTAGTAGCTAGTTACAAAATGACTTTGTTATTTTGTTCCCAAATTAAGCCTAAATGTATCATAAGGTGATGTTTATACATTCTAACACATACTATTTAGTTTTTACTATTTATTTAGATTTTAGGCCATTTAAATATTTGGACATGAGGTATGTCACACCAGATTGTCGAGTTTTATTTTATTTTTCAGGCCGGATTTGGCGTGGAGTTATAATTGGGCTTGGAATTGGGCTTGAGGCCCTATGTCTTTTTTTTCCTTTTTTATCTTTCTCTTTTTCTTTTTCTTTCTTTTCCTTATTCTTCCTTTATTTCTCAATAGAAACATATGAAAGAGAGAGAGAGAGAAAGGGAGAAAGGAGAGAGAGGGTAGAAAGAGAGTGTGTGAAGATTAGAGAGTGATACAAGATAGATTTGGGACTATTCAACACAGTGATTCTCATTGTGGTGCTTATTTTCATTAATTTGACTCGAGGTAAAACTTCCAAGCCACGTAAGTTTGGAGGGTTTTGAAGATTTTTCTCCATTTATTATATTTTCTAAGGATTTGAGGTAAATGGGACAAACTTACGCATTTATAATTATTATTAATATAATTTTGATATATTACGTGCCAGATTTGGTTGAGATTTGATATATATATATATATATGTTGGTGATATATGTATATATAAATGTGTATATATACATATATGTTGGAAATTGGTGGAATCCATAAGTTTTAGTTGGAATTTTAGTTGATTAACATATTGTGGTTGTTATTACATGTTTATATGAGTTGTATTATTGATTTAGTGGCTTAATTTGATTATTTGGGGGTTTTATGTTTAGGGTTCGAAAGAACATGAACCAAGGATTTGGTTATGGTTTATTTTTGTCGAATGGCATTCAAATGCTTGATACCATTCAAACGAGGTTCAAATGCCTCACTACAACAAATCACATCCTTGCCGATAAAAAAATTAGTTTCTAAAGTCTTTTTTTGGTGGCTAAAAGTTTCTGCAACCAAACCAAATTTGGCCAGTGAACATTGGTGGAGGAAGGTCTTAGCAACCAAATCTTAGCTTGGTCGCTAAATAAAACTTTTCTACAACCAAATATTTAGTCGCTAATAATATTACTTTTAGTGAGACCAATTGGTTGCCAAAGGTTATGTTATTAGTGAACAATTGGTTGCCAAATCAGAAATAATTTGTAGAGTATGATCCACTTAGAATGTGCTTAGACGCTTGCTAACGTTCGAACGATATCCAAATAGCAGGGTACTGGGCATGTTAAAAATGTTATACCATTGTTTTTGGAAGTCCTTACCCCTGCTTTATGTTATTGATATAGTTATGCTGCAAAGCACCAAGGCCTAAGAGATTATGATGATTTAAATGATGAATGCTTGAGAATAGCATGCCTTATTTATATTGAGTATTATTGTTTATTGATAGTTATACATGATTGAGCATGTTATGTGCATGAACTAAAGTTGCATCATCCGATTATATTATGATATTGATTTAGTTGAGAGTACGATATAACTATTGTTAATGTGTTAAGGCACAATCATATGTATAAACGAGATCTATTGTTTCAAAAAAAAAAAAAAAAAAACGATAAAATGGGATTTTATAAAATATCATATGGTCCGTAATCAATATATATGTCTAGGGATTTGTCATTGGAGTTGGGATGTAAATTTTGATTACTATTTTGAGATGATTCTCCAGATTGCATCTGTACGCTGCTTGAGCACAACAGATGCATGGTTAGGGGTGTAACACGGGTCTTTAGCAGAAGAGCCAGGGGTATGACATGGTTCCCTTGAGTCTTACCTCAGTTGGGGTGTAACACGGTTCCCTACTAGTGATATACTGAGATATACGTTTGCCATAAATATAAAATGGTGTGGCAGTGAACCAGTACATGTTTTGCAAAGGTCACCCATCCTAGTGTAAGGCTGGGGATATTTTGGCCATCACATAACACCTGTATTGAATATATTTATTTTGTTAAGATTGGTATAAATTATTACGTCTACTTAGGTTATGTACATTTGTGCACAATTGGACATTCGTATTTACTAAGAAGTGGTGCTCACCTTTGCATATTAGGGTGACCCCTCGAGAGCTGAGAGCACCCGAAGTTGAACTAGACTAAAAGTTGGTTGAGACTTTATTAATTATTATAATTAGATAATTGTATCTTTATTTGTGCAATCTGAAGTATGTTATGCGATTTGTATTATTATCATGATTAGTGTTGTGGTTATGTAAGCCTTTGGATTTAGTCACTGGGTTATGGCATTTAAATTAATTATAGTGGTGTTTAATATTACTTTATATAAGAATCAGGAACGATTATAAATGCCCTGGTTGAATATTGGTCTGACCTAACTTTGGTTTAAATTCTTATTTTCCTTTTATTAGTTCCTATATTCCCATACCATTCATCTTGAACTACAAGGCTAGGAGCATGACAAGTATTATGTAATATTTTTTAAATTATTTTATCAAAAAATGTCGATAAATAACTTAAATGCTTACAACGAGCATTTTATAATTTCCATTTCCATGATCCACAAAATTATACATGAGAAGGGAGAAATTCTTGCTTTCTAAGTTCGATCTAGTTCAGGTACATAAATATAAAGGCGTAAAATATTGTATCTTTTTGTCTTATTCTTTGCTTGAAATCACTTATTACACTTGAAAAGTGTAATCCTAAATCTTGATTTCTATCGTTATTAACTGTAATTTTTTTTTTTATATTTCATGTGTTTTATTTTGATCTCAAGATATTTATAGAAGTTTATTCGTTTGTGTAGATATCAGTAAGAAAACACTAGGATTTTGCTAAAATTTATCAAAAAGGACAAAGGAGGAGTAAACCAGGAGACAGAAGCAAAAAAAAAAAATGCAGAGTTGAACCTAGCATCCGTATGTCGTTTGGCAGTAGGCTCGATTTCCTAAACTTGGAAAATAAAAACCTCACTTTCTACCAAGCACCCAGAAGCCATGCTTTGCTAGCAAAATTTTAGGGTTTTTTTTAGGATGTTCTATAAATAGCCATTGTGTACTCAGACCTTAGGGAGCCATCTTTTATATATTACTTTAGTTTCTCTATAGTTATTCTTAGTTTAAAGCGTGTTCTTGAGAGTTTTTACATTGAAATTCGGAATCAAGTTTGGATTATACAGCTTTCTTTCAATACAAAGTGCATAATTTTTCTTTCATCAATGGAGTTTGTCTTTCTTCCCTTTACATTTAACTGCAGTTTTGATTTATTTACGATGCTATAGTAGTCTTCTTTTCTTGATTCAATCCATCAATGATGGGTGGGATCTTATTCTTACATCTGGTGTTTAAACCTAGTATGCAACGTGAAACTTGCATGTTAGGGTTTCTAGATCATTTTTTTAATGTTTTCAATTTGAAAACATGTATAGTTGATCATATTTCCTTAAAATTATTGTTAACTACATATGATTAGAACTTTCAAAATACTTTGAAAATATAGGAAACAAATCTAGACCAAAAAATGAAATAGTAAAAATATCCTTTCAGTTTTTCTATCCTAAATGAGATTTAAAACTGTGTTTTGGATCTTTTGATTTTCACGAAAACATCTTTCCGGTTGACCGCTTCTAGAAAGTGCATCTAATTAACCCCCAAGTGCAGGGGTGTGCGGTGTAGTTTTAACTTGGTGAGTCCGAGGTCGAATTCACAGGGAGCCTATGTTTTTCAATTTCTAGGTTATAATGGGAATTCTAAATTTAGATATAAACAAAGCTTAATGTTTACTCAAGGCTAAACTCTAGGATTTTTGCAAGTTTAAACTTAAAACTAAAGAATACATTAACTACTACTTAAAGAATTTCAGCAAATAAAATTTCATTTTTGGGTTTTAATGAAATTAAAGCAGTAACTAAATAAATTCAATTTTAATTTTAAATTGCAAGCCAACAATCTACTCTAAAATTTCAAATCAAACCATTTAATCAACTTCACGAATTAAATTAAATGACAATCACAATATTAAAATGATTCTTGATCCAACTTTCAATTTCGAGTAGTTTACTACTTCACTATGAGATGTGTTTAAACTACAATCTAAAGTTCATAAGAAAGGAACGATAGATTGGAAAGATGTCTTCGTTAGGGTTTACAAATCTCCCAATACTCAACTTTAAAATATCGTTTAGGATTATAAAACCGGAAATATCTTCAATGAAAACACTTGTGCTCAAATCTGATTTAGGGTTTGCTTAAAAATATTAAGAAAGTTATAATCGAAAACCTTTACCAGTGATTATAGAGAATATAGTCAAAAGTTTTTGTTTTTGAAAGCTTTTGAAACAAACTAAAATAGATTTGAAAATCGTAGATCCCTACGCATCGATTCTCGCAAACCATGCGAAAGGTCTGCGCACATCCCATAGATCGTAATAACCGACCATTCCTTGATTCGTTGAATCAAGAACTATGGTTTTACGCTAACATGCTTTTAAACGAAATAAAATCAATCATCAAACACATAACTAATGATTCTAAAGAATAACATGAAGAAATAATATTATTAAAATGAAGAACGAAAGTAAACGTACTCTGAAATCAACTCTGAAACTGAATAATGAACTATTACTGCTGCAACGAAGACTACACACGTTTTGAAAATCCGTAAAAACATCTCATGAACAATCAAAAACTCTCAAAATATTCTAAAACTCTCAAAAATATATAGAAAATAAAGTAGGCTCTCCCTCTGGTTCGGCCATACATCAGGGTTTTTAAATGGTAACAAAGAAACCCTAGAAGAGATAAATTAAAGATGCACGCCCAGCACACTGTGGTTCGGACCATTTGGGCGGGGGTCCGGATCACAGAATCATGGTTCTTCAGATTCTGCTTCCTCCTCCATGCTGGATCTTTGGGTTGGTCTGGACCATCCTAAGTGGGGTCTAAACCACAGCTTTTTCTTCATTCTCTAGGCCACTTTCCTTACTATAAATCTCAATTATCTCACCCTTTTCCCTGCAATTAAGACAATAAACACTATAAGTAATAAAATAATGATAAAACTTCAAAATTAATTACTTAAATGCATTAATGAGTATCAAAATGTGGAGTTTGTAATTACACTTTTCAAGTGTAATCACACCCCCCAACTTAAGCGTTGCTAGTCCTTAGCAATGCCCTTTATTAAAATGAAATGCAACTACCATCCTATTTCTCTTTTCGTTGGAAACACGGCTACACTTAGCTATGTGTAGCAAGCCCTTTAAACGCCTAAGTTCCCCCTAGTGGACGAGTAAGGTCTCGTGAGGGTTTGCAGTGAATCTATCCACAAAATTCCTAAAACTACTCCAATAAATGGTAAACATCATTTCAGTAACTCCTGATTTAAGTTTAATATGAATTAAGTAACAAAATTTTAAAATGTCATATAAAATCTCCCAATGTGCATTTAACTTAGCTACTATTCAATCATCTCATCTCAAACATGTCAATTCATATCATTCAATCAAAATAGTCATCAAACACACTCCAAAGACTACGGTCTTGACTTCAAATCTCACCAAGTTATTCACTCAATTAGAATAAAATCACTCAAGAGGGGTAATTCTTATGGTTCATGTAAGATTGTAATATCAAGTAAATGCAATGAACCCAATCAAAAGTGACTGAAAGAATTTAAGCAGAGTGTGTTATAGCTTCATGAATAGAATGTATTAATGCTTTACAAGACAACTACCATCAATCATATGAAGTAAATTAATGCCCTTCTAGATGTTTTTCACCTAAAGTCCATTAGGTCTTTACTAGGTTGTAACCTGGCCAAGGGTATTGGTTAGACAAATAAAGGATAGGGAAAATCAAAATGCATGTCTAAGGATAGTGTAGTGCAATATTACCCTTCCCCCAACTTTTTCTTTCTATATTTCTTGAGAACCCAACAATGAAGCCCAATCAAAAAATTTATATATATATATATATATATATTTTAATGGGATCAATAATAAACTTTGAACTAATAGATCCCCCTTTTTTTTTTCAAGTAACTTCCATCACAACTTCCCCTTTTTACTAACCTTTATAAAATTGCACCAAACTCCTAAGACATGCCAGGGTTGGTTTACCTATAAATCTAAGGTTAAAAGGGTCATATATGTGGCAAAACAAAAAAGAAAAACTTTATTTACTATTCCATTTATTTAAAGGCTTCAAAATGGCTCCAAGGGTTATGTCAATCAAAGGAAAGTTTCAGGCCTTCAAATATAAGAGCAAGGGGCTAATATCACCCTCTAGGTTAATAACACCTTATTAGAAGCACTAATCTATACATGTAAATCAACAAATAGTGTCATGTGCATTCAATACCAAAGCAAGTTAATGAAATGAAGCTATTCAAATGAGGTGAGACAAAGGAATGTAAAAAGATTAATATAAAACCCCCAAGAACAAAAGATTAGACTCAAAAGCTCACATAATGTAGGGTTTTAAGTCTCCACCTATGTCTTGGCATATTTAAGTGACTAAATCTCATAAATTCTAATCCTTGACATATTTCAACTCAATGATTTTAAGTGACAAGTTTGCAACACATTAGAAAATTTCATAATCAATTTTTAAATTAAGTTTCTCATTCAAAATTGAAATCAAATCATTTGTTGTTTACATGAATTATACCATCATTAGTTTAAATCCTAAAGCATTTACTAGTCACTAATGTTCTATGGGTAACAAAAACACATGACCACCCCCCAACTTAAGATGCACATTATCCCTACTGTGTGAAAAGGAACAATGGTGAAAAAAAATAAGGTAAAGGTGTGGTGTGCATATGTCATGATTCCCCCCCAACTTAGGTGCAGGTGACTAATGACATTAATGAAATAGCATGAATAAAAACAAAATAATAAAAGTAGCATAAAAAATTAAAAGAATGGTTAAGAATTACCTTATGTTGGCTTCAAATGGAGCTAATGCATGATGAAACTTAAAAAGAGATTGCAATGAAATACCAAAATCATCATCCTGGTCTGACTCATTGGAATTGTCAGCACTCTCCTTGGACTCAGTGTCAGTACTCTCAGTGTCGAGGATGTCTTCCAGTGGTGGCATATCATAATAATCAGAAGGGTGACTCGTTTGAGATCCTATTATAGTTTTAGTGTCCGTGTCGTAAGTGGGTACGTCAGACCATTCAGTGGATGCATTCATCTTAGCCCATTCCATCTCTAAAATGATTTCAAGGTCAATTTCATTCCACCACTGCCCCTCATTATTTCTTTGAATTAATTGTAGCTCCTATGGCTCCAAGAATGAAAATACCTGCAAATAGACAATTACGGTCAAGTTCATTTGATAGGAGTAGATTCTGGACGGAGGAGGCTGATCAAAGATATGATGACACTTGGTCATATAAGTCAGTGGTGATTGACAGATTTTGGCAAATTGATCATTTTAGGAGAGAAGAGTTTATGCTTGAGCAGAATTTTGAAGGCAGGCAGTGGCTTAATGTGGCAAGATTCCATGCTTATTGTATATTAGATTTAGTAAAGGAATTCTTTGCCAATTTCAGAGAGGGGTCTATCATCAAAAGAAGAGGTAGGGAATGCCTTGTTAGTTAGGTTAGAGGGGTTGAGATTACCTTAACCCTAGATGACTTTGCACAAGTTTTCCAAATCCCTAGAGTTGAAAACCCAGAGTTCACTTATCCTTCTGAAGGGACTCCATCATTCCCCGCTGTAGCTTCTGAGATCTTATTAGAAGGACATGAATGGGGTGCAGAGTATAGGAAGCCAGTGTCTGTACTTAAGGACAAATATTGGGCACTACACATGTTTTCTTGCACAAACCTGCTGCCTCAGAATAGGAACTCTGATTGCACCCGCATTAGAGCTAAATTGATTTATGCTATTGGGATGGGATTGACAATTGACTTGCCTTCCTATTTTTGGCACTAAGTGGCCTACACCTGTAAGCACCCTAGTGCTTTAACTGCATTACCTTTCGGTGGAGCGCTCACAGAAATATTCAGAAGGAAGAGAGCCTGTATTACTGATGATTTACCCATATCTGCTAGTTTGCACCCTTTCAATATCATGTCTTATGTCAAATCTCGAGGCATAATCTCCCAAAAGAAGAGGAAGGTAGATGAACCTGAAAGTCAGGGTGAACCTTCACAAGCATCAGAGGAGCCAGAAGAGATGAGGAGGAGGTTACTAATGAAGACTTAGCTGATCAAATAGGGGCACTGGCTGAGCGTATCAGTGTTATGGAGCAAAATCAAGAAGCAGACCACCAGCTCCTTCAGCGTATCCACCAGAGGCAGTAGACCCATAGACACCTCCTACAAAGCGTCTTGGACTACATCAGAGAGTCTCATCCACCTCCACCTTCTCAGTGATTGTTATTTTCTTATCTTTTTGAGAGTTTAGGAAAGAGATTTATTGTTTTATTTATTGCTCCTAAAACTCTGTCATTCACTTTATTTGAGACGGATGTATATTTATGTTTAACTTTGTCGTTTGGATATTTTTGCTTAATCTTGTTTGCTTATTACTTTTTGCCGTCGTTGAAATTATTCTTTTTATTTTTACTTTATGATTTTGATTACCTTTGTTCTTCATATCTTATTTTGTATACTCTTTGAAAAGAACAGGTACATCAAGTCTGGTTATAACCATGACCATTTTAATTAGAAGGATAATTTTAACATGTTAATTAGGCATAAACGTAAATGGGAAGCAACACCCTACCTATCTTGTGATAGTGAATCTAAGAGTTCTGAAGTTAACTGTGAATGGTGGCCTGAGAGATATTTTTTAGAGAGTAATTCCCTACCTTTGCCACTTATATATCCCCTATTGATGCATGTAACCCCTGACCAATTACTGGATGGCCAATGGTGGAATGAAGTTGACCTTGAACTCCTGTTAGAGATGGAATGGGTGAGGTAACTGTAGCTAATGAGTGGTTAGATGCACTTTCTTATGCCACAGACACTGACACCAATATAGAGTCTGAATTAAGTTCTTTGTCTAGATATACTGATATGCCATCTTTAGAAGATATCCCTGACATAGAAAGGGTTGACATTACATGTAAGGAGGGTGTTGCAATTCCCAATGAGTTAGACCAAGATGAAGCTTTTGGTACTACTTTGCAATTTCTTTTTGCATCTCATTAGCTTTTAGAAGACAACATGAGGTAATATATTTCTTTTCTTTCTTCATATTTATTCTTCTATTTGTTACGTTATTCATTTTGTTAATACATTTAACTCAAAAAAATTTTTTTTTCTTTAATCTAGGTTAGGGGGACATATTTAAATGAAATTAATAATAGGTACATGTTTGTTTTAGTTGTGCTATGTTTTTATTTGTGCCTTTTGTGGCTATCATTTCATGCTCATCATCATGTTCACTTTGCACACTACGGACCTACATATGCATTCTGGTTCTCACATTGAGGACAATGTGTAGTTTAAGTTGGGGGGTAGAGTTCACATGATGATCATTTGTGTGAAAATTGTCAAATTTTGAAAAATTTTGAGAATTTTGAGCTTAAACATATGACTTAGCACATTTAAACTTACATATTGCCTCTTTGGTTTGGTTGATTGTGGATTAGAGTGAAAGAGTGATAATTGAATTTTGTTCAAACTTCGATAGGAAACTTAGTTCAAATTGAATGTGTCATTACCTTGTGCAAATTTTTCACTATCATAGAAAAGAACTACATGCTTAGGAGTAGATTTTGTTTAATATTAACTAATTGAGCATTCTTGGACTAGGTGGAGACTTACACCCCTATGGTAAGCTTTTGAGCCTTTTATTCTTTTCTTGAGGGTTGCACATGAGCACAGCTCTGTTACTCTTCACTATGAATTTCCATGTACCAATTGCATTACACACACTTGCATGAGTATCCCATGGTACATTATGAGTTGTTGCAAGTTTAGGACATGATACTAGGCCTTATTTGTTATTTTAAGCCTTTTATCTTTCTTGATATGAAATTGTCCTAGGAACCAACTTGAAGCCTTATAATAAAGTGTGTGGTAAATTTTTCTCTTCTTGGTTCACCTCTCACATGTTGTCCCTTACACTCCATTCACACACTTTTAGCCTTACCCTCATATGTCTTGGGTTAAGAAAGTGCCTCAAAGTCTAAGTTGGGAATGTGTGATTGGGAATGTAAGCTTTTGAGAAGTAAAAGGAGGATGAATGTTGGGATGAGAATGTATGTGTTGTTTTCAATTCAAAAAAAAAAAAAAATTATTATTCCTTGGGTATATGAAATTGTGGGACTTATATGTTGTGTGCAATATTCGAAATTGTCCCATGGGTAGTATTTAGCACGAATGAGTTTTTTTGTTGGGATCTTTGTTGGGTTGGAAAGAAAATGGGTAGTTTGGGATGTTTGTGCACTTCAACACCTTTATCCAAAGGAATGTGCTTTAAATTCCATATCTTCCATTGTAAACCATTACCCATGGCCAAGTTACAACCCAAATAAAGACCTAGTGGATTCTAAGCAAACAACTCTTGTATTGTGCATATAGTGGTCTTGTGTAGGCTGTGTAGTGTGATTTCTTACATATGCATTGGATATTTTCGTGAGCTGTCCACTTTGATCTTTGACTCAATTCATTCACTTATTCGTGGGGTCATGTGCAACTAGGATAGCATTGTATGCTATAGGTATGAGTGAACCCTTGATGAGTGAAATCCTTTGTTTATGAGTGGAATCTTATGAGAATTTGAAGTCAAAATTTAGTTCCATTTATGCTCATAAAACCATGTTGAATGAATGAAACAATTTTTCACATATGTTCTTTATATTTGATAGTCAATGCATTCATGCTTAGTGTAAGGGAATCACATAATAGATTTGGATCTTGTGACTTATTGCGTTTGAGCCTAACTCAATTTTGATCTTGATCACTTTTTGACAACTTGAAACCATGCCATAGAATTTTGTGGGTAGATTCACTGCAAACCCTCACGTGACCTTACTCGTTCACTAGGGGGAACTTAGGGGTTTAAAGGGCTTGCTGCACGTAGCTAAGTGTAGCCGTGTTTCCAACGAAAAGAGAAATAAGGTAGCATTTGCATTTCATTTTAATAAAGTTATTGCTAGGGACTAGCAATGTTCAAGTTGGGGGGTATGATTACACTTGAAAAGTGTAATTAAAAACTCTATATTTAGATACATTTTAATACATTTGAATGGTTAAATTTAAAGTTTTGAAATTATTTTGTAACTTACAAGTTTTATCATCTTATTTGTAGAGAAATGGATGAGAAAAGCGAAGTAAATAGTGCTGGAGAGAGCTTAGAAGACGAAAGAAAAGTTGTGGTTCAAGCTTCACCAAGAATGGTTTGGACTAACCCAAGGACTCAGAGCGAAGGAGAAAGAAAAATTAAGCAACCAAGGTTCAGGGGTTCGGACCCCTCCTCAAACGGTCCGAACCACAGTGGATGAATCTGGAGAAATTGACATTCTATGGTCTAGACCCCACCCCAAAGGGTCTGAACCCCAGTGGATGAATCTGGAGAAATTGACATTCTATGGTCTGGACCCCACCCCAAAGGGTCCGAACCCCAGCAAAGCCCTAGGCGCGCGTTTTTACTTCATTTTTTTAAGATTTTTTCATTAACCTCTTTATATTCATCTTGAACGACTGAACAAGGGACTTCTTCCCTATTCTTTTTAGCTTAGATTTTGAGAGTTTTGAGAGTTTTTTTTTTACATTGTTTTGAGAGAATGTTTATAGAGTTGTTTGACGTTTGTTTGTTCTTCGCTGCACTACTCTTTCATTACGTAGTTTTAGAGTTACTTTCCGTGTAAGTTGATTTTCGTTTCATTAATTTAATATATGATTTATTGTTCACAAGTGGTAGATCGAATGTTCATGCTTACGTTTATTGCTTTCGTTTTGTTTAAAATCATGTTAGCGTAGAAACCCCAGTTCTTGGTTCACGAATCAAGGAAGAGTAGTTCATGAAACACTTTGGGGTATACGTAGACCCTTCCCATGGGTTGCAAAAACACATGCTTAGGGTTTCACAATTTTAAAACCCATTTTTACTTGTTTCGAAAACATTCGAAAACAAAGATCTTTAACCATATTCACTTGAAATCACTGGTACTGATATTTGATTTTAACGTTTTTAACACTTTTTAAACAAAACCCTAATTCAGAATTAAACCTAAACACCCTAGAGTGAAGTAGTGAAATACCTGGACTTGTGAGTTGAATCAAGACCCCTTTTTTACTATCAAGTTTCATTATTCAATTTAACTCTTTGCAATATTTAATTTTCCTTGAATTTTAGAATTTAATTTGAATTTAAATTTAAAAATTGAATTGTTGAACTTCCTTAATAGAATTAATTTAATTTTAGTTTAAATTTTGATTCTACAAAACCTTAGGATTTATTCCCATTTGAACATCAAACCTTAGTTACATTAAGTTTAAATTTCTCTTTTATCCTAGAAACTAAATAACATAGGCTCCCTGTGAATTCGACCTCGGACTCACCGAGTTAAAACTACGACTACCCTCTTGCACTTGAGAGGTAGAACCCGAACACATTTCAGGGTCGGTCATGAACTATAGATTGTAGTTGTGTTCACATCCCTTTGTGAAGTAATTAACCGACCTGAAATTGAAAGTTAAATCAAGAATCTTAATTGTTAGTGTTATTGTTATTTGAATTGCTTCCGTAGTTGATTAATTAATTGCTTTGAGCTATTAAAAACGATTACTTTGCTCAATTTTTACTTTAATTGAATTTGTTCATCATTAATTATTGTTCTTGTGAAAATAAAAAAAATATATTCTCTGATTTTCACATAATTGAATAGTTGTTAGTTTGTTATTTATTTCTATTTCAATTTTTGAAAACCTTAGAAACTCAGTATTCATCAAACCCTAGAATTCAATTGAACTTAAAATTGATAATTTTTGTTGCAACTTAGAAACTAAACGTAGGTTCCCTGTGGATTCAACCTCGGACTCACCGAGTTAAAACTATACCGTACACCCTTGCACTTAGGGGTTAGTTTAGACGCAATATTTAGACGCGATCAATAGGTTGGGAATTGAACTTTCAAGTGTGGGATCAACAAATTCAATCACAATAGTAGTTTGGTTGGCCTTTGCTAACTCTTTCTCTTCTTATAGAAGGATCTTTCCTTGGTTAGCCAATTACATAATCTTTCTTTGAGAATAAAGCGCCACTAGGTGGAATGGCTGATTAATTAATGGATGATATTTACAATAGTTTGGATCACTACTTTTTTCAACTTCTTTTAGTCACTTTATCTTTGGAAGCTAAACGAGCTTTAACTTTAATAAATTATCAATCATTCAAGGGACTTTAAGATCGGGAAATGGGTGTTTCTTTACTTGCATTGCTTCTAATGTGAGTTTTTTTTCCACTCTCTCCTTGGTTAGATTCAATCTTTTTGTTTATTTCTTCTTTAGCTTGCTTGAAGTTTTGGCCAACATAAAGATAGACATGGATTCTTTGTTGCCAACTTAAAAAAAAGAAAAGTCTTACCCTCTTTGTGGTTATTTTCTTACTTGCTTACTACTTTTGTGAGACTTGAATCGACATCTCTTGATTTGTTTTGTTGTAATGCTGAGTTTCATATCATATGCACATGTAGCCCATTCTTTGAAGGTTTTAGACATAATGTCTTGAAGGATGTGATGAAACACCTAGTGCTTACCTTGAATGCACATTTCAATTGCATCAACTTTAAGCCAAAAATACATGTAGATTTCGATGACAGTGAGGTTTGCTCGAGTGCTTCAGCCAAGGTTTTTGTCTTACTTTGTGTGGTTCGGATAGTGCTAAGTAGAAAAACTTGAACCAATGTTGTCAGCAGCAGATTTGGAACCTTCGGCCTTTGGGTGTGAAACTTTTGAACAATCATTTTTGATAGCCATTGAGAGTTTGATTTAATGAAAAGAAGATAAGAGAAGCAGATATTGTCCAACTGAGCATATCGAAAATTTATATGCACATTTCGTGTGTGGAAAATTAAGACTAAAATTGTAATAACAAATTAAATTTTTTTATTTACAAAAAAATGGATTTTATAATCTTTGATTATTTTCTCAATCAAAGAAAAGTATTATCTGATCTTTGTCTTCAAATCTTCAATCAATTCCAATGTTTCTAGCTTGATTTCGATTCAACACTTGAATCTTCTTAATACTTGAAAATTTTTGAGGTTTTAGTAGCATGATCCATCAAAGTCTTCTTATAAGTAAAAAGAATATTATTTTCTCTTTGGAAGTGACTTCTATTTATAGAAGTGGAAAAGAAAGTCACAATATAATTTAACCTCTCTATTTTATTTATTTATAAGAGATAAAAATCAAAGAATTAAGATAATAATGTATTTCTGTAACAATTATTCCTTATTTATTTATTTTTTAAAATATAAACCTTTAAGAAGTATTAATTCTCTTTGGTAGTGTTGCTAACAAAGGTTTAATTTAATTAGTTATGCATTATCATTTTCAAAATTGCATCATTTTTATACGCGGCAGCTTGTCTACTTATGTAATTTACTTAAAATCTTGCATGAAACAAGTGATAAGATCTCATTTGTCAATTTACTTAAGCTTTTATTAGACACTTGATAATTTGTGATTAGTCAAAATTTGTGCTACTACACTCTCAATTGAAAATTTTTCATACAAAATTTTAAAAATTACAATTTCATAACTCTTTAAGGTAATATAAATGATATTATGACCTAATTAGTAATTGATGTTTTAAACATAAATAATGAGACTAATATTGTTAGAACCATCATGGTATCGTTTGGAGAAAAACAATTGCCAACTTTTCGATTGTTAGGCATTTGGTGGTTTCTCAAAAAGTTGAAGGAAATTAAAAAAAATTAGAGAATGTTGGTAAAAGTGAAAAAAATTTAGAGATTCTTTTTTTTTTCTTAATTTGTGGAGAAAGAATAAATTGGAAAAAGCTAGAAAAAATTAGAGTTTGTTAAAAAAAAAAAAAAAAGTAAACCTCCAAACAGTCTCATACATGTTGATGCTTCGTTATAAAACTATAACTTTTTATACACTGTATGAATAATGAGACTATAACTTTTGTCAATTTATACTTAAGTTAATTATACTAACAATCCTTAAACTATATTTGTTTTTTAATTTATCATTCATCTATTAACCTTAACACTTTGACTATATCATCCATTTAAAAAGGACTCCGTTAAAAAAATCTGTTAACTTTTTATTTGTTTATTATTACTTGATTATCTTAATAAATTTCTAAGGTAATTATTGCTCACATATTCAAATTTAAAACTTATCACTAAATGTTTGCATGAGCAAGGTAAGGTAAATCATTTGATTTTCTGTTATAAATTAAATAAATCAAATTTTTTCTTACCCCATCTAAAAAAAAACTCGACTAAAAACCAAAAATAAATTATATATATTATTTTTATTTTTGGTATAAAGAAGACAGAGTAAGCAAAATAAAATGAAAATCAAAAAAATTAAATTAAACCTAATAACAACATTTTCATTTAATTTAGTTTTCTTGTAATAACCTAGATTTTTTTATTTAATTTAATATGGAAATTTTTACTTGATAAATTTAGTTTGCTATTTAAATTTAATGATTTGAAATTTTTGGCTTTTTATTTAAAATGATTAATTTTTGGTAATATTTAAAAAGATTTTTAATTTTAGGGAGTACGGTGTAATTTTCCTAAACCTATGGGGAATAGGAAATTAATTTGATTGATTAGGGTTATTTGTTATTTCAGCTACTATATATATATATATATAATGCTGAAAATATATATATATATTAGAAACCTTAGAGAAAAAGAGAACTGGAGAGGGGGTTGTTCTGGCAGTTGAATTCCCGTAGTTGTGCGGCGTTTCTCCTAGGCTGCTTTACTTTCAACTGCCGAGTTAAGTTTATTGGGTATTATCGAAGTAGTCAGGTATGGGGTGGAATTCCATTATAATCTGAATACATATATATGTATATATATAAATAAATTTTCGTTTGGTTGGTAGTGGCGGGTGGAAATTTTTGGTGTCAAGATCTTTTGTCTTATATGCATGATTGTGTGGCTCATAATTAGTGGCTGGAAATTTATTTAAATATGATTGTATATATATATACATTGTTTTGCACAACTAAACCGCAAAGACAGTTTGATTTGATTTGATTGAATGATATATATATATATATATATATATATATATATATATATATATATATTAATTAACCCTTGAAATGAATCATTGGCATGATTTCAAGAACTGAGAAATTATTAGTTGGATATATATACGTATATAATACATTGTGACTTCCATTGGTGATGTGGATTAATTAATGAAAATTAAAACTTCTGTTGTTTAATATTTTGGTGAATTGATGATTAATAAGGGTTTAAAGTTTAATTTCAAATAAAAAAAAGTATATACATACATAATGTAAATTTAAAGTGAAATTAAATTTTATGTTTTGTTTGGATTAAGCAGTACTGAAAATATCGGGTATACGTACCCAAGGGTTTAAAGTTCCGAAACTCGCGCAGGGTTGGTTATCGATTCCAGTAGGCTAGTAACCTACGAACGAGCATATACCTAAGGGTGGCATATTATATTCCTAAGACTTTAGTCTAGGAAGCAGACACCGAATGATGGTGTATATTGGTTGGGTCTTGTTTCTACGAGACAACCAAGCAGACATTGAAGGATGATGTAAATTGGTTGGATCTTGTTTCTATGGGACAACTAAGTAGCAGTACCTTGAAATCGAATTGTTTTTTTTTTTCTTTGATGTGTGATGTAGTGCTATAACACAATTAATGGTAACAAAGATAAATTGATAAATTGATTTAATTTATTGTTTGAGATTGCTTCTTGTGCATAACTATTTCACTTAGTAGCATGTTAGGGTATCACTGCATTTATATTATTATTAGGGTTCCAAGCACACGTGATATTAGTGCTCATCCCCTTACAGTTTGTGATGCAGGTAATAAGTTTGAGTCACGTGCTGGGTCTTCTGAGCATAGAAACTAGAAGTTTTATTTATTACTATATAGTTATGATAGATTTTAGGAAAAATTTATTTTTTTTTATTTTTTTGTGGATTGTAATAAACCTCTGTTTATGAGGTGAAGATAAATTGCTGATTTATTTAATTTTGTGAAAATTGTTTGGGTTTAGTTTGGAAACTTATTGCGTAGTTGACTTTAACTAAGGCATGTATTTAAATTTAAAGTTTAGTTTTATTTATTTTTATATTTCTTGCTCTATAGTGTGTGTGTATGGCTCTGATGTAGGACAGGGAAAGTTATTAAATGATATAATGTGTGTTCTTGTTCACGTACTCTGATTGTGAAACCCGAGGCGTGACAACTTGGTATCAGAGCCTAGATTTAAAATACTTATGGACAGCGGGTCTTTTATTTTTCTAAATGTTATGTGTCTACATGGTAGTTTATTTAATTGTGATATGTGAATTTGATAGTTTATTAGACTTAGATTGTTAAGAAGGCGTTAACCTTAGTATATTTTTATGAATTTTTGGAGAATGTCACCACGTGTAGCTCTAGGTGTTAGAGTTAGAGGTAGAGGCAATGTTAGAGGTAGGGGTCAAGGTCGTGGTTGGGGTAGAGGAATTCAGGTTGGACAGGGCCACGAGGCTCCAATGGAAGAGGTTCCTGTTGTTGCAGGAGTGTCACAGAAGTACGGGTTTTATGCTGGGATTGGAGCAGAGGTTCCATTAAGGGTGCCTCACGTGGCCGAGGTGCAATCCAAAACACCAAGTGTGCCGCAGCCAAGAATGGTGGACCGTACAGATTTGGATGCAGCAAATGGCTGTAATATTTGCTGGGGGAGTACAAGCAAGCCAACCTACAGCTCCATACGAGAAGTTCAGGATGATGAAGCCCCCCACATACTCTAGTGGAGCGGATATTGAAGAGGTTGAGAAATTCTTACGCGAGAACGAAAAGATATTTGAGGTAATGCAGTTAAATGAAGACAAGACCAGAGTTCTACTTTCTGCTTTCCAGTTAGAGGGAGCTACAATGGATTGGTGGAGTACTGTGAAGGAGTCTCGTGAGGCATCTGCACTTACTGGGAATGATTTTAAGGAGTATTTCAAAGACTACTTCTTTCCACAGTCCCTGAGAGATGCCAAGCTTAATCAGTTTCTAAGTTTGACTCAAGGGCCGATGTCTGTGTTGGATTATGGACATAAGTTCACATCGTTGGCTAAATATCCTAAGGACTTGGTGTCCACTGAGCGCACCAAGTGTAGACAATTTGAGAAGGGACTAAGGCCTGCTGTCAGGGATCAGATAGTACCTTTAGGGCTCAATAATTATGAAGTTCTGGTTGATCGAGCAATGGCAGCAGAGAAGAATTTGGCAGATACAAGAGCACAAAATGAAGCTAAACATGGTAAGACTCAGCAACAGGAGAGCTGACCCACAAAAAGACAAAAATAAAATTTACATGGGGCACAGACTTAGCAGTTTCAACAGGGAAGTATAGCTCTAAGTTAGTCAGCAGCAGCCAGGGTTCCTGCACAGAGCTCCATTATTTGTCATAACTGCAGACAACCTGGGTGTCGTCAGTTTCATTGTCCTTATAAGGGTTTTTCAGGTAGATCTGAAAATAGGGCCGAGGTAAAGATTTGTTACACAAGTGGCCAACCGAGTCATGAGTAGAGGCGTTGTCCGCAGAGGTAAGGTAATGAAAGTGTTATAAGGCCTCCACAGCCAACTCAGTTAGTATAGAGTAATAGGCTAGCAGGGTCACAATCAGTGCGGACTTAGTTTCAGAGAGGTACTTAAGGTGGGACACCACAGTATCAGATGGCTGTTTCAAGATGTGTTCAGTAGTATCAAGGAGTTCAGGGTGGATCCCAACAGGGCCAAAAGGGGGTAGGCCACCAACGACACCAGTTCAGGGATGAGTTTTCACTGTGGCCCAGAATGATGGATGTGCAGAGCCTAAAGTGACGAGAGGTGCCTTTCTCATTTATGCTACTAAATCTACAGTTCTTGTAGACATAGGAGCATCTCATTCATTTATTGCTGCATCATCTATGTCTACACTGAATTTACCTATGGATGAGTTAGTTTCACCATTGCATGTTGAAACACCGATAAGGGGTCATTATGTGTTGAATCGAGTCTGTAAGAATTGTGAAATCACTATTAGGGATGAGGCTTCGAGATGAGAGCACTTGTCAGCTTTTGATCTGATTGCGATAGACATGGGAAGCTTTGATGTGATTCTTGGCATGAACTGGCTGTCAGTCTTTTGGGCGATGATAGATTGTTCTAAGAGTCGAGTAACTTTATTTACTCCTAAGAGAGATTAGATACAGTTTTCTGGTGATCGTTGTAGTCCTCTGCTTTTGCCTTCCCTTGGTGGGCAAGGTCGAGTAGATTTGTGCAATTTATTTGTTTGTATGACTTTGGAGGACGAGGATGGTGGCAAGGTTGGGTTACCATGAGTCGTTTGTGAATTTCTAGAAATGGTTTCAGAAATATCTAGATTACCGACTGAGCGGGAGGTTGAATTTGGGATTGATCTAATTCCTGGCACAGAACCTATTTCTATAGCCCCATATAGATTGGTACCTGCAAAGTTAGTGGAGTTAAAATCCCAGATAGAGGAGTTGAGCTCTAAGGGATTTATCCGCCCTAACACTTGACCTTGGGGTGCACCAGCACTATTTACAGCTAAAAATGATGGAACTCTCAGAATGCGTATAGATTACCGAAGGTTAAACTGGGTCACGATCAAGAATCGGTATCCTTTATCGAGGATTGACAATCTGTTCGATCAACTAAAGGGTTCAGCCATTTTCTCAAAGATTGATTTGAGATCCGGTTACCACCAGTTAAGGGTGAAGCAGAAGGACATTCCTAAGACGGCATTTAGGACTTGGTATGGGCACTACGAGTTCTTGGTGATGTCATTTGGACTGACTAATGCACCTGCCGTGTTCATGAACTTGATGAACCGGGTGTTCAGCAGATATTTAGACAAGTTTGTTGTCGTGTTTATTGATGACATTCTAGTATATTCCCAGTCAGAGGAGAAACACGAGGAGCATTTGAGAATTGTACTTCAAACCTTGAAAGATCACCAGCTCGATACTAAATTGAGTAAGTGTGAGTTTTGGCTCAAGGAGGTGAAGTTCCTCGGGCATGTTGTTTTTGAAGAAGGAGTTGCAATTGACCCATCTAAAATTAAAGCTGTCATAGATTGGCAAATACTGACGACAATTTTTGAAATTAAGAGTTTTTTTAGGTTTGGCAAGGTATTACCGAAGATTTATCTGTGACTTCTCGAGGTTAGCTGAGCTGATGACTAGGTTGACTCGAAAAAGGGTCAAGTTTGTTTGGGATGAGAAGTGTGAGTAGTCTTTTCAGGAGCTAAAGAAAAGGTTAACTATTGTACCAGTGCTTGTGATTCCGAAGAGAGGATTAGGTTATTCAGTTTATTGTGACACATCCAGATAAGGTTTAGATTGTGTGCTGATGCAGGGTGATAAAGTAGTAGCTTATGGGTCTAGGTAGTTGAAAACTCACGAGCATAACTACCCAGTGCATGATTTGGAGTTGGCAGCAATTATCTTTGCTCTAAAAAGTTGGAGATACTATTTGTATGGTGAGAAATTTGATGTGTTTTCTGATCATAAGAGCCTAAAATATCTTTTCACTCAGAAGGACTTGAATTTAAGGCGGAGGAGATGGATGGAGTACATGGAGGACTACGATTTTGAGCTCCAGTATCACTCTGGTAAGGCAAATGTGGTTGCTGACGCACTTAGCTGAAAGACTGGTGGTATTTTAGTAGGTCTTTTCGTGCGAGAGTGGGAAATGATGAGAAGCCTTAGTGAGTTTGATCTAGAGTTTCAAAAAGATAAGGGTCATGCTATTTTGTGTGCCATGGCTACTCAACCAATTCTATTGAGTCGTGTGATAGAAGCTCAGGGGATTGATGTTGAATGTGAGGCGATTCAAGCTAAGTTGTCGAGTCCTGATGAGATGCTAGGATGGGTGATTGGTGACGATAACGGTTTGAGATATTTGGGGAGACTTTTTGTGCCTAACTCTGTACGAGATATAGTTTTAAAGGAGTTCCATTACTCTAAATTTGCAGTACATCCTAGAGATACTAAGATATATCACGACCTATGCCGTCAGTTCTTTTGAGCAGGTATGAAAAAGGATGTGGCAGAGTTTGTGAGTAGGTACCTTACTTGTCAGCAAGTTAAGGCTGAGCATAAAAAATCGGTGGGTCTTTTGCAGCCTCTACCAGTGTCAGAGTGGAAGTGGGAGAACATTACAATGGATTTTGTTTCTAGTTTGCTGAGATCTCCAAAGGGTCACGACACTGTTTGGGTGATAGTGGATAGGTTGACGAAGTCAGCTCACTTCTTGCCGATTCGATTGACCGACTATATGGATATCTTGGCTAAATTATATGTTAAGGAAATTGTGAGGTTTCACGGAGCCCTTGTATCCATTGTCTCAGACAATGACCCGTATTTTGCTTCTCAATTTTGGCAGAGTCTCCAGGTAGCCATGGGAACAGAGTTATTGTTTAGTACTGCCTATCATCCTCAGACCGATGGACAATCAGAATGTACAATTCAGATTTTGGAGGATATGCTCAGGGCGTATGTGCTTGATTTCCATGGCAGCTAGGAGAACCATCTTTCTTTGATTGAATTTGCGTATAATAATAGCTACTAGTCAAGCATCAAGATGGCTCCTTTTGAAGCTTTGTATAGTAGGCCACGTAGATCTCCCATCTATTAGGCTGAGGTTGGAGAAACTGCAATTATTGGGCCTGAGTTTGTGCAAGAGATGACTGAGAAGGTCAAAGTGATTCGACAGAGACTCGAGACAGCACAGAGTCGTCAAAAGAGCTATGCTGATAAGAGGCGAAGGCCTTTGGAGTTTGAAGTAGGGGACCATGTGTTCCTGAAGGTTTCACCACGAAAGGGTCAGTTTTGTTTTGGGCGCAGAGAAAAGTTATCCCTGGGATATATTGGGTCATTTAAAGTTTTGGCTAGGGTTGGAAAGGTGGCTTATCGTCTTGCCTTGCCACCACAGCTTTCAGGAGTACATGAGATGTTTCACTTGTCTATGCTCAAGAAGTATAACCTGGATCATTCACTTGTATTAGATTGGATTGAGCTTGATGTTAACACAGATGTGACATATAAAGTGAAACCAGTGGAAATTTTAGATTCTCGAGAGCAAGTGCTACGAGAGAAAACTATTCCCTTAGTTAGGGTATCATGGAAGCACCATGGTATTGAGGAGCCGACTTGGGAGCAAGAGGCAGATATGCAGAGTAGGTATCCAGAGTTATTTCCTTAATTTTCTTTTATTTACCTCCTAAATTTCGAGGATGGAATTTTGTAAGGAGGTAGAATATAATAACCCAGATTTTTTTATTTAATTTAATATGAAAATTTGTACTTGATAAATTTAGTTTGCTATTTAAATTTAATGATTTAAAATTTTTTGATTTTTATTTAAAAAGATTAATTTTTGGTTATATTTGAAAAGATTTTTAATTTTAGGGAGTACGATGTAATTTTCCTAAACCTATGGGGAATAGGAAATTAATTTAATTGATTAGGGTTATTTGTTATTTCAGCTACTATATATATATAATGCTGATATATATATATATATATATATATATATATATATTAGAAACCCTAGAGAAAAAGAAAACCGGAGAGGGGGTTGTTCTGACGGCTGACTTCCCATAGCTGTGCAGTGTTTCTCCTGGTCTGCTTTACTTTCAACTGCCAAGTTAAGTTTATTGGGTATTACCGAAGTAGTCAGGTATCTGGTGGAATTCCATTATAATCTAAATATATATATATATATATAAATTTTCATTTGGTTGGCAGTGGTGAGTGGAAATTTTTGGTGTCAGGGTCTTTTGTCTTTATATGCG
Organism: Vitellaria paradoxa; assembly: GCA_019916065.1. Lineage (NCBI taxonomy): Eukaryota > Viridiplantae > Streptophyta > Magnoliopsida > Ericales > Sapotaceae > Vitellaria > Vitellaria paradoxa. The sequence continues at coordinate 28,373,700 of CM034233.1, read as the reverse complement.
TGATTGTGTGGCTCATAATTAGTGGTCGGAAATTTATTTAAATATGATTGTATATATATATACATTGTTTTGCACAACTAAACCGCAAAGACAGTTTGATTTGATTTGATTGAATGATATATATATATATATATATATATATATATATATATATATATTAATTAACCCTTGAAGTGAATCATTGGCATGATTTCAAGAATTGAGAATGTTGGCCCAAGGTTTATAAAGTTAGTTTTATAATTGATTTTGATGATAACAAATATTGAATTAAATTTTCACAATTAATTTTCAAATAGACATTGTATGAAATGTTACAATTCATTTGATAGATTTAAGATAATAGAGTTGGAAGAGATTGATATTATTTTTTAGATATTTTCACATAAGTTGGATGAAGGAATAAAGGAATTTCAAAGTTTGGAGTAATAGAAATCAAAGTAAGATGAATATTTGAACTATAGGTTAACTCGGATAAACAGAGAAATCAGACACGTGTTAGTATATAGATGATATCTTAAGATCCAACGGTTCAATTTTAGTGAAATTTTAATATAGTAAACTAGACTTCCATATCTACAACTTTACTAGAGGGAGATTTTTGTGGATCTGAAGTTAAGGTGTCAAAACATGAGTTGGACTATTCGTCATTACAGAAAAGGTTTTAATTCTGGATTCTGGAGCTAGTCTTAGTTTTTGAGACATAACTTATACTATACAGCTTTAAAAATTCTGATTTTTGGTGTGTGAAAAGAAGACTCAAAAAGCTACAACTTTTGTAGTTTACGTTTCTTCTAATTCTAAAAGTATCATGGTGAAACAGAAGCTTAAACTGGAAAGACAGATTTAGAATGTCAGAAAAAAGCTATCAGAAGCTGGTCTCGGTTCAGAAGCCATATCTGACTATCTAACCGTTGGATGAAACTCAAAATTTGACATGTGATAGCTGACTTATACATCTACAAAGTCCTTACTCTAAGGAAATGTCATATTTGAACGTTATGAGGGTGAAAAATGGTCAGAAATATATCTCAAAAAATCTGAATCTGAAAGACAGCATTGGAAGCAGGGAAATTCAATTTCTTTCAAGGGCAAAAGTGTCTTTCACTTAGTAATAGCTAGAACTATGCTTTGTGAAAACAATCTAACAAAGTACTTTTAGGCCGAGGTGGTTAACACCGCTTGCTATATTGTAAACCGAGTAATGATTAGACCTATTATAAAGAAAACTCTATATGAGCTATGGAAAGGTAGAAAGCCTAATATTAGCTACTTTCATGCATTTGGTTGTAAATGTTTTGTTTTGAATAATAATAAAGATAATTTGGGAAAATTTGACGCTAAATCGGATGAAGCAATATTTTTTGGATATTCTCCTTCTAGTAAAGCTTATAGAGTATATAATAAAAGAACTTTAGTTGTAGAAGAATCTATTCATGTTGCATTTGATGAATCTAACACATTTTCTTCCAAGAATATTGAAAATGATGATGACATAGGATTAGAACAAAGAATGAAAAGCATCACTATTCAAGAGGGAGAAGTAAAGTCAACGAGTGAAGATAAAGATGAACCATTAGCCATTGAAAATGCTCCAAAGCTTGATGAGTTCAAGAACAATAAATAAGACTTACCAAAAGAATGGAGATACGTTCACAATCACCCTAAGGATTTAATCATTGGTGATCCATCCAAAGGTATAACCACTCGTTAATCTCTTAGAAATATTTGTAATAATCTAGCTTTTTTTTTTTCTCAAATTGAGCCTAGATGTTCTCAAGAAGCCAAAAGTGATGAAAGTTGGATTTTAGCTATGCAAGAAGAGCTTAATCAATTTGAAATAAATCAAGTTTGGGATTTAGTCCCAAGACCTAATGATCATCCCGTGATTGGAACAAAATGAGTTTTTAGATATAAAATGGATGAATCTGGGATAGTTATTAGAAATAAAGCTCGATTGGTTGCCCAAGGTTTTAATCAAGAAGAAGGAATTGATTTTGATGAAACTTTTGCTTCGGTAGCCAGATTAGAAGCAATTAGAATGTTACTTGCAATTGCATGTTTTAAAAATTTCAAACTTTATCAAATGGATGTTAAAAGTGCTTTTCTAAATGGATACATTTCGGAGAAAGTTTATGTTGAACAACCTCCCAGTTTTGAAAATTATGAATTGCCAAATCATGTTTATAAACTCAAAAAGGCTTTATATGGTTTAAAACAAGCTCCAAGATATTGGTATGAAAGATTAAGTAAATTTTGATTGAAAATGGTTTTATTAGAGAGCAAATTGACACTACTCTTTTTATTAAAACCAAAAATCATGATATGCTTATTATTCAAATATATGTGGATGATATTATATTTGGTGCTACTAATGACTCTCTTTGTCAAGAATTTGCTAAGAACATGCAAGGTGAATTTGAAATGAGTATGATGGGAGAGCTAAATTATTTTCTTGGACTTCAAATTAAGCAAACTAAGGAAGGCATCTTCATAAACCAAGCCAAGTACACAAAAGATCTACTTAAGAGGTTTGGAATGGCAAATGCAAAGCCTATTGGGACCCCTATGAGTCCTTCAACCAAACTTGACAAGGATGAAAATGGTAAGAAAGTTGATGAAAAACTTTATAGAGGTATGATTGGCTCACTCTTATACTTAACGGCAAGTAGACTCGATATTATGTTTAGTGTATGCATGTGCGCTAGATTTCAATTATGCCCTAAGGAATCTCATGTTATCGCCGTTAAACGTATTCTTAGATATTTATTAGGAACACCTAATTTAGGATTATTTTATCCTAGGGATATTACTTTTGACCTTATTGGTTACTCCGATGCGGACTTTGCGGGATGCAAGGTTGATAGAAAAAGTACTAGTGGAACTTGTCAATTTCTAGGTCATTCACTTATATCATGGTTTAGCAAGAAGCAAAATTCCGTAGCATTGTCTATTGCGGAAGCCGAGTATATCGCAGCTGGAAGTTGTTGTGCACAAATTTTATGGATGAAACAACAATTAGAAGATTTTGGACTCTACTTTGATCATATTCCAATTAATTGTGATAATACTAGTGCTATTAATTTATCAAATAATCCCATTCAACATTCTAGAACCAAACACATTGAAATTAGACACCATTTTCTTAGAGATCATGTTCAAAAAGGTAATATTATTCTTGAATTTATTAGAACAGAAAATCAACTAGCCGATATTTTTACTAAGCCATTGAATGAGGATAGATTTTGTTATATTCGTAGAAAACTTGGTATGTCTAACCCAATATGATATTGATTTCCTTATGTGCTCATTGATACTTATTTTACTATCATATATTTAGGGGGAGCTAAATATATTTTAATATCTTTTTTACATTGACATTGATGCATATATTTAGGGGGAGAATTATAACTAATTTTAATAATTTTTTCCCACTTCATATTATTTTTGATGATGTCAAAGGGGGAGAAAGACAAGATATTGATGATTGATTGAACTTCTATGAATAGAAAATCTTTTCATGATCTATGTCTTTTGAAAATTTTATCTTAAATTATCAATGGTTTGTCATCATCAAAAAGGGGGAGATTGTTGGCCCAAGGTTTATAAAGTTAGTTTTATAATTGATTTTGATGATAACAAACATTGAATTAAATTTTCACAATTAATTTTCAAATAGACATTGTATGAAATGTTACAATTCATTTGATAGATTCAAGATAATAGAGTTGGAAGAGATTGATATTATTTTTTAGATATTTTCACATAATTTGGATGAAGGAATAAAGGAATTTCAAAGTTTGGAATAATAGAAATCAAAGTAAGATGAATATTTGAACTACAGGTTAGCTCGGATAAACAGAGAAATCAGACATGTGTTAGTATATAGATGATATCTTAAGATCCAACGGTTCAATTTTCGTGAACTTTTAATATAGTAAACTAGACTTCCATATCTACAACTTTACTAAAGGGAGATTTTTGTGGATCTGAAGTTAAGGTGTCAAAACATGAGTTGGACTATTCGTCATTACAGAAAAGGTTTTAATTCTGCATTCTGGAGCTAGTCTTAGTTTTTGAGACATAACTTATACTATACAGCTTTAAAAATTCTGATTTTTGGTGTGTGAAAAGAAGACTCAAAAAGCTACAACTTTTGTAGTTTAAGTTTCTTCTAATTCTAAAAGTATCATGGTGAAACAGAAGCTTAAACTGGAAAGACAGATTCAGAATGTCAGAAAAAAGCTATCAGAAGCTGGTCTCGGTTCAGAAGCCATATCTGACTATTTAACCGTTGGATGAAGCTCAAAATTTGACATGTGATAGCTGACTTATACATCTACAAAGTCCTTACTCAGAGACAATGTCAGATGTGAACGTTATGAGGGTGAAAAATGGTCACAAATATATCTCAGAAAATCTGAATCTGAAAGACAGCATTGGAAGCAAGGAAATTCAATTTCTTTCAAGGGCAAAAGTGTCTTTTCACTTAGTAACGGCCATTTGTAGATTTTCATCTATAAATAGAGCCTCAAACTCAGATTCAAGGGGATGAACAAGGCAAGAAAGAAGTGCTTACAAAGAGATATAAGAAATTCCATAACTTTGCAAATATAGAGTGATTTCTTCCCACACTTGTGCTTCATCTTTCATATTCAACTTGTGACAGTTTCTTTTTTTATTTGATTGAGTTTCAAACTCATCATTGTTGCTGTAAGAAAGCGAAATTTAAAGCCCTTTTAATTTGTGAGAGTTGGGTGAGCTCTTGTTGGTTTTGGTTCAAGTGTTAGAACCAAAACAAGATACTTTCTTTGAGAGAGACTTTTGTGAGTGATTTGGGGATAAAATCACTTGGGAAAAGTTTCTAGCACCTTAGGAAGCTAGTGTGTAATAAGCTCTTCAAAGAATAGTGGAGAAATCTCAAGGAAGGCCTTGGGGAGTGGATGTAGGCAACATTGAAGCCGAACTACTATAAATTGATTGTGTTTGCTTCTTCTCCATTCTCTTTATATTTATTGCAAACACTAGCACTCACTCTTCATCCACAAATATTGAATAATTTTTTTTGGTGCATTTTATATTTGATTATCCTTTTCATCTTGACATATTTGTTTTAGGGTTGAAATTTTTATTTGTAAATTTTTTAAGCAACCATATTCACCCCCTTCTAGTGTTGCTATTTGGGATAACAGAGAAATTATTAGTTGGATTTATATATACGTATATAGTACATTGTGACTTCCATCGGTGATGTGGATTAATTAATGAAAATTAAAACTTATGTTGTTTAATATTTTGGTGAATTGATGATTAATAAGGGTTTAAAGTTTAATTTCAAATAAAAAAAAGTATATATACACATAATGTAAATTTAAAGTGAAATTAAATTTTGTGTTTTGTTTGGATTAAGGGATACTGAAAATATCAGGTATACGTACCCAAGGGTTTAAAATCCTGAAACTTGCGCGGGGTTGGTTATCGAATCCAGTAGGCTAGTAACCTATGAACGAGCAGATACCTAAATGTGGCATATTATATTCCTAAGATTTCGGTCTAGGAAGTAGACACCGAATGATGGTGTATATTGGTTGGGTCTTGTTTCTACGAGACAACCAAACAGATATCGAAAGATGATGTAAATTGGTTGGATTTTATTTCTACGGGACAACTAAGCAGCAGTATCTTGAAATTGAATTATTTTTTTTTTCTTTCATGTGTGATGTGGTGCTATAACACAATTAATAGTAACAAAGATAAATTGATAAATTGATTTAATTTATTGTTAGCGATTGCTTCTTGTGCATAACTATTTCACTTAGTAGCATGTTAGGGTATTACTGCATTTATATTATTATTAGGATTCCGAGCACACGTGGTATTAGTGCTCATCCCCTTACAGTTTATGATGCAGGTAATGAGTTTGAATCATGTGCTGAGCCTTCTGAGCATAGAAACTAGAAATTTTATTTGTTACTATATAGTTATGATAGACTTTAGGAAAAAATTATTTTTTTTTATTTTCTTTTTTGTGGATTGTAATAAACCTCTGTTTATGAGGTGAAGATAAATTGCTGATTTATTTAATTTTGTGGAGATTATTTGGGTTTAGTTTTGGAACTTATTGGCTAGTTGACTTTAACTAAGGCATGTATTTAAATTTAAAGTTTAGTTTTATTTATTTTTATATTTCTTGCTCCATAGTGTGTGTGTATGGCTCTGATATGGGACAGGAAAAGTTATTAAATGATGTAATGTGTGTTCTTGTTTACATACTCGGGTTGTGAAACTCAAGGCGTGACATTTCTAATTTAATTTAGCTTCAATTTTTAAATAAAATTTGAGGATGCATTTCTATTAGAATAAAAAAATAAAAATATTTAGTATTAAGATCCGAGATTTGATTTGGTTAAATTCTTTATCCCAATTAGGTTCAAGTTAGTTTTTTTTTTTTTTTGATGGGATAAGAAAAATTTTAATTTATTTAATTTATAACAAAAAATCGAGTGATTTATCTGATATAATCTATGCAAATTTCTAGTTATAAGTTTCAAATTTGAATATATGTAATTAATAATCATATTAAAAATATATTGAGATAATTAAAGAACAAAAAATAAATAAAAATTAACGAACTTACTTAACAGTTTCTACACGGAATTCTTTTTTAAATAAATGAGGGGTTAAACTGTTAAGATTAATAAATAAAAGACCACATTAAAAAAATAAACATAATTTAAGGAGCGTTAATGTAATTAACCTTTCAATACTTTACTCTCGAAACACGGATGTCAACAAAACCAAACCCCTTTTTTTTGTGTTTTTTTGGTAAGTTTATTTTTGGTAAGTACCAAAACCAGACTTAATTATTCAATTGGGCTCCAAATAAAGGAAACAATTAGTGAATTAATTATCCTAACTGCTGTTTGTTACAAATTTAAGACTAGAAAACTTAAATTGTAAGATTTGAAAACTTTTTTGGTAAAACCCACTTTTAAATAACTTTTTCTTTAATTCATTAAAAATTTTCTATCATTTCAAAGTGCATAAAATTAACAAATTCTGAATGATATTTTTTAACAATGCAAATATTGGTTAATTTTAGCACATTTTTATATTATATTTTATCATATCTTCTGACGGTAAACTAATAATGCAAAAAATTAAAAAAATAAAAAATGTTTGTTTTTTTTTTTTTTGGTAAGTATTTAAGCTACTCTTTGTTTTCTGTTGTTTGGCCGTCGCATAAAAGCTCGCACCCAAAGTGCTTCTTTATCTCCTCGTATTTTCTTTCCTCCACTGAAACTCTCCCCCCCCCCCCCCTCTCTCTCTCTCTCTCTCTCCTCTGCAAATAAACAACCCACAGGCTAGTGAGAAACCAAGCAGAGGTTGCCCAATCCCATTGAGCCTTTCCTTAGGTTTGCGGGTCATTCAGGCCAAGTGGCTAGGTAGAGAGGGGGAGATATGAAGCGCGAGCACCACCATCCTCCGCCCCATCGGGACACCTTCTGTGGCGGCGGCGGTGGGAGTTCATCAGGTGGCGGAGAGTACTCGACGGCGGCTACTGGGAAAGGTAAGATTTGGGAGCATGCTGAACAGGACGCCGGAGTCGATGAGCTCCTGGCGGTGTTGGGTTACACGGTGAAGGCCTCCGACATGGCCGAAGTTGCTCAAAAGCTCGAACAGCTCGAACAAGTGATGGGTCAGGCTCAGGAAGATGGGTTGTCCCAACTTGCTTCCGATACGGTTCACTACAACCCCTCAGATCTCTCTTCTTGGCTCGAATCCATGATCTCCGAGCTGAACCCCCTTCCTGATTTCGACCCGTCGTCGTCCCTTCCGCCGCCGCCGCCGCCGCCAGTCGATGATCCCTTCCTTGCCCCCTCAGAATCCTCCACGGTCACATCAGTCGACAGCCGCCGCCGCGACCACCACCACCACAGCAGAATCTTCGAAGACTCTCCGTCTGAATACGATCTGAAAGCAATCCCGGGCAAGGCTGTGTACCCCCAAATCTCTCAACCGCCATCTCCGCCTCCAAACAAGAGGTACAAACCCTCTTCTGCGTCGTCATCATCGAGAACAACCTCGCCCATGCCGGCGGGGGTTTGGGGCCTCCCCGACGAGTCTACTTCTCGTCCAGTGGTCCTTGCTGACTCCCAAGAGAACGGTATCAAACTGGTCCACGCGCTCATGGCCTGCGGCGAGGCCGTCCAACAAGAGAATTTCAAGGTCGCCGAAGCACTGGTGAAGCAAATCGGCTTCTTAGCGGTCTCGCAAGCCGGCGCCATGCGCAAGGTCGCCACCTATTTTGCCGAAGCTCTGGCCCGGCGAATCTACGGCCTCTACAATCAGAGCCCTAAGTCTAAGGACTCCGCCTTCTCGGACCTCCTCCAGATGCATTTCTACGAGAGTTGTCCGTACCTCAAATTCGCTCACTTCACTGCTAACCAGGCCATCCTCGAAGCTTTCGCCAATAAGAAACGAGTCCATGTAATCGATTTCGGCATAAAACAGGGCATGCAGTGGCCGGCGCTCCTGCAGGCCCTCGCCCTCCGCGCCGGCGGTCCGCCCTCTTTCCGCTTGACCGGAATTGGGCCTCCGTCTCACGACAACGCCGACCATTTGCAGGAAGTCGGTTGGAAGCTAGCTCAATTGGCCGAATCCATGCGCGTTGACTTCGAATACAGAGGGCTTGTGGCCAACAGCTTGGCCGATCTAGATGCGACGATGCTTGACCTTCGAGAGGGCGAGGCCGTGGCTGTCAATTCAATGTTCGAGTTGCATCAGTTGCTGGCTCGTCCTGGTGCGATCGAAAAGGTTCTGTCGGCGGTGAAGGATATGACGCCCGAGATATTTACAGTCGTTGAGCAGGAAGCGAACCACAACGGGCCGGTTTTCTTGGACCGGTTCACCGAGTCGCTGCATTATTACTCGACGCTTTTCGACTCGCTGGAGGGTTGTGGCGGCGGTGGGCCGTCGTCGCCGGAGAAGGACCAGAACAAGGCGTTGTCGGAGGTGTTCTTGGGGCGGCAGATCTGCAACGTGGTGGCGTGCGAGGGGCCGGACCGAGTCGAGCGGCACGAGACGCTAGGGCAGTGGCGGTCCCGGTTTGGATCAGCCGGGTTCGAGCCGGTTCACCTCGGCTCGAACGCTTACAAGCAGGCGAGCATGCTGTTGGCTCTTTTCAACGGCGGAGATGGGTACAGAGTGGAAGAGAACGGTGGGTGCCTCACGCTGGGTTGGCACACTCGGCCACTCATAGCCACCTCAGCTTGGAAACCGAGCCAACTCTAGGCTGGGGGAGGGGCCCACAACCAATTGGGACAAGTCATGGCCATTCCATCAAAGCCAAGCCTTGAGAGTGGAGTGCTGTTCAGTAGAGCTGGGGTGCTTCAGGGCAGTGAGAACCCACCACTTGCTAGTGGTTTTCTCTCTCTCTCTCTCTCTTTCTCTCTCTTAAATTAAAATTATAATATTTTCCATTTTGTTATTATTGGGTGGAATATTGGAATTTTCAGCGGTGAAATTAATAGCGGTCAATGGTGTATTTACATTTGGTTTTCCTTTGAATGAATTGATACCCTTTGCTAGGACTTTTTCCGATTATGCTTGTGGGTGAGTGATGTAAAGAAGTAGCAATTAGTGGGTCCATCGTCTGTGGATTAAATTAGTGGGGGTGGGGAATACATTGGAAGGAAGCATAACATGAATTGAAGATCTTTTTTTTTTTTTTTTTTTCCTTTTCTTTTGAACATAAATGGAATGGCTGGTTCATATGTTTGGAACGGTAATGGCTTGAATTGGGTGGCAACAATGTGGGAGCTGCTCTGTTATGATCAGTCTTTGGATAATGAGTTCTAGCAGTCGGTGATAAAGTAAATTAATGTTTAATGTTGACAGCCACCCAAGGCAGGCAAGGTCAGGTGGCGGTGGTCCCAATCATCGAATTTGATTCCCCATAAATTTTGGTCCGATTCTTCTTTTATTTTATTTTATTTTTCTTTTTTTGATAAGTCAATATTTTTGAGTTAATTAATAGATACTTTAATTAATTTTTAACATTCTAAAATTAACGCTCAAGTTGATTTGTAATAATTTTTATAATAATTATGGGCTCGAAGCAATAGCTACTCAAAACAAAATCCAATAAATTGATTCCCCCATAAATTTTGTGTTGGTTTGATAATCATTTCGTTTTATATTTTTTTATTTTTATTTTCTTTATTTTGAAAATTGAATATGAAAATTTATTTGTTAAATTTGTTTTCAGTTTTCAAAATAATGAAAATTGTTTTTAAAATTTTTATAAATTATAAAAATATAAAAATATGTTTTTTTAAATTTTTATTTTTAGTTTTCATTTCTTTTCATAATCACTATCAGTTACAACCATCACTTATAATCAATAATTGTCGTTCATTGATCATCACTCAACCATCACTTATAATCAATAATTGTCATTCATTGATCATCACTTACATTCGATTATCGCCAACTATCGTCATTAGTCTTACTCACCTTCAATCACCACTAACAACCGTTGCTTCTCCAACCACTTTCGAGTACCATCAATATAAATATATATATTATTTCATATATGTTACATTAATATATTAAATATATATCTGCTGGTTACATGATTTATTGATGGTTGCAATAAATTAATGTGAGTTCTGAGTTACCAAAAAAAATAATAAACTAAATTAAATTTAATTAATTAAAAATATTTTATTAAATTATTTTTAATAACTAATATAATTATATTATATTTAATTATATTAAATATAATTTAATCATAATTAATTTATTTTAGTTAATTATTAATTAGTCATTAAATTATATTTAATATATAATTAATTTTATCAGTAATTAATTGAATATATTAAATTATTATAATAAATATGTAAAAATATATAAATATAATTTAATTAATAATTAATTTTATTGATAACTTATTTAATAAATTAAATATAATTTAATGCCGAGTTAATACTTAACTAAAATAAATTAATTACATTTAAATTTAATTAATTATATTTGTTGAAAAGTATTTTATTTTATTATTTTTAATAAATAATACCAAATTATTTTTATTATATTAAATTATTTTTAACAAATAATATAATTAAAATAATTAAATTTAGATTCTGTTTGGGAACATTTGGCCAAATGGCTTATGGGGTAAATGGTTTATTTGATTATTTATAAAATGATCAAATTTATCATCTTACATTTTAATTTTCTTTTAAACTTTCAAGGACAAAAATATCAAATTATCAGAAACTAAAAAGTTAGCTTAAAAAAGTCATCTTTTTTCCCTTCCCAAACACAAAAAACACAAAAAAGTGACATTTTCATAGTTGGCTAAAAAAAAGTTACCTATTTTACTTCCCAAATTAACCAAGCCTTAATTAATTTAATTAATTAATTAGTATAACTATCAACTAACAATTATCGTTACCAAATGTACTTTTAAGTTTTTTTTTTTTTCTTTATCTACTATGAAAATGAAAACTACAAATAACAAATTGAGCATAAAAACTAAAAACTGAACGTAAAAATTGAACACAAAAATTAAAAACTAACAATTTTACCAAATCCTAAACTATTCTCAAGATTGCTGCATTTATGTCTTAGGTTTAGTCACACCTTCAAATTTGAGATGAAATAACTTTTGTCTTTAACTTTTTTTTTATAGAAAAAAGAAAAAATAAAAAATAAAACAAATTAATGATATAAATTATATCCAATTTTTACTTTGATCTTTAAAATGATCGGACTAGGTAAAATATTTTAAACTTAAGATTTTATTATAAATTTGTCAACAAAAACCACCATCAACAAAAACAATAAATTGTCAATTTAACAAAATGTTAAGAAAAAAAAATCAGTGGAGGGAGAGCGAGATATGGGCAGAGAGAGCCACATGCTCGGCATGGTATCAATGAGCACTTTGGTGGTCGTGACTGGCAGCTCCGATGGTTACAGTTATTGACACTGGTAATGATTTTGTTTCAGGTGTCTATCTTGGTAGTTTCACAACGAGAGCAATAAAACGGCAACGAGATCAAGAGAGTTAGGGAACAAGAAGGGGAGAGAAAAGCTAGAGAATGAGAGAGGAGAGTTGGAAAAGCAAGATTGAGAACAGAGAGAGTAAGGGAGCACGATTGAGAGCAGAGCGAGAGAAGGAGATAAGGGTGAGAGTAAGATTAAGTGGGAGAAGGGGCAAATTGAATTTTTCCTAAAATTGTCACTAATTACTATTTGAAACAGTGGCCAATGAATTTGAATAACAACTGTATGAAATAGTCACCTTTTTTACTTTTAACAACTATATGTAAGCAATTGAATGTTTTCTCAATCCTGTATTTCTCCATTTCTAGTGATAAATGAGATAGCGGATAAGTAAGTAAATACCCACCATTACCATCATGACCACCACCATCATCACTATAATTATTATATCTTGAGAGCATAAAAGGTTTATGTACGGGGTAGGTTTGAAATACTTATTTCATGGATACAGGCATGTAAGGTTTAGGAGCTGTAGTCTAGATAAAATTTTAGTCTAAATTTTTGTTTCTTACTTTAATTATCTATAATTCAGTGTAATATCTAACATAAAGTCTAAATATATTTTTAAAATTAAAAATAAATTAGTAACCCTAAAAGTCAGAAAAACAAACAAACAAACAAAAGCAAAGATGAAGACTGTATACCTCTGCTTAAGTAAAATTTTATAATTTCTTTTATCTGTCTAGTTCTGCATTCTTACTCTTTCTCTCTCTTTATACATACATATATATATATATATATATATATAAATTTGTAGTGGGTTTGATTGGGATTCTAGACATACTTCCAATTTTGTGACCTCCCGGTTAGTGGATTACTATTCTTTATATATATATATATATATATGATTGTAAGCACATATATTCTCTAAAATATGGAAGAGTACAGTTTCAATAATGTGAATTAATTTTATTTTTGTTTACTATTTTATGAACTCATGAACCATGTTATGTATGTTTAAATTTTACTTTTTCATACTTTGTTTTGTGTATCTAGATTAAAAATCTTATAGTTAAGTTAACAAATTTATATATTTAGATTGATGATTAATTATGTTGAGAAAAAAATCACCTTTACTTAATAGCTCAGGATTAGAAAAAGTCATAATCCAGTAGGGGTGACTCAAGCATAAAGCAATCAAAGCCACCGCTTTAGGCCCCCAAATTTTGAGGGCCCCCAATTTTTTAAAATCTTTTATACTATAGTTAAATGTTAACATATTTTGAATATATTTTTAATATACGTTTTGTATAATAAAAAGTCTAATCTGAATTAAAAAAAATTACAAGAAAAAATGTAAAAAGTTTTAAATTAAATGAAAAAAAAATGATCACAAGAAGTCCCAATATAAATGAGAAAAAAATGACAAGAAAAAAAAAAGGAATGCCTCAATCTAAATAAAGAAAGGGCTCATAAGGAAAGGGGAAAAAAAAAAAAAGAAAGAAAGCCTCTACATAAATGAAAAGAATAATATATTGAAAGAAGAAATATCAAAAGTTTTATAAGGAAGGAAGATCAAAAATCAAAAATTTTTAAAAACCATCTTTAACATGTAGAAATCCAACCCTAATACACTCTCTCACCCTCTCTACCTCTCAGCCTCTCTCTCTCGAAGTTTAAACTTTGAAGCTAAAAAATACATTGATAAAGTTTATAATTGCAACATCAATCAAATGAATTTTTGAGGTAATGTTTTAAAAAAATTTATAAATTAATTTTTGTTTTATTTTTTTTTAACAAAGAGTAGTAGTTTGATTTTTTTCTTTTTTAACATACAACTTTCAGACGACTTTTCATCAATCAACGAAGACTTATTGTCGATAACAAATTATTAGCTTTGTTAAGGCTCAGATTTGTTCGAGAAATATATAGCCCTTCTTTTTTTTTTTCTTTCTTCTTTTTTTCTTTTTTTTTTTCCTTTAAGACTTGTTTGTTTAGTTTTGTTTCTGTAACTCTATTTAAGAGATATTTGATGATTAATTTTGGTGTGATTTTCTTTGGTGAAAATCTAATTTGGGGAATAACGTGAAGAAAATATTTTTTTATTTTTTTATTTTTATTTCAATGTATTATTCGATAAATAACTAATTCAATTATTTTTTTATTCATATCGTTGATCCTGTACTAAATTCAATTGGTATTTATAATTTTCACGGTTACAATTTTTTTTTTTAAATATAAAGGCCTCATTTGTAATTGTCGCTTTAGACCTCAAAGCACCTTGAACCGGCCCTGTAATCCAATGCTTGACTTGTTCCAAATTTAAAACCGAGTAAGCGTGGGGACGGCAAGACTGTTGGAGGCTAAAGACTTACTCTTCTTTTCCTCCAATACCATATGCAAAATCAGATTTACCCAAAATCATTAATCTTCGTAGGCATCTTCACTGCTTCCGTTTTCTTTTTTCATTTCGGGTAATTTTTGGTCGGTATTAAGAGGTCCATTGATTGTGTATTTTTATTCTTGTTATTAATATTGCATATATATATATATATATATATATTTATTGATCGAAAAGATAGGTCATCTCCTGCAGAAAATGAGTTGATGTCAAAAAGGCAAATTAGCTACTCCTCGTGCTGGTGGAATTCAACTGTAGTGCAGTGAGAATTGACCTATGAACTAAACTCCACTCTGCCGTCTCCTCCTTCACAATGATCCAGGTGGAGACTGCTAGATAAAGTGACTTTTTATTTATAAACTTTCTTTTTTTTACTTTTAACAAATTTTTTTCGGCCAAATCATTGAATTGATTATTGTCAATCATGGTTGTCTACTTGCCTAACAAATTTTAAATTAAATATTATTTTAGAGCAAAGCTTAAAGTAATCTTTAGATTTATCTCTCATGCTTATTATATTCATTCACTGAAAAATAAGAAGATGGCTAAGCGGAACGAGTAAAATGCAAGCTGAGTGAGAGTATATACCCATTTAGGTTTACATTGGTTTGCAAGAATGTAGAAAAAGTTGGAGGGTGCAAGCGTTGCTCCATGCAGTACAGTATAACAAGATTTCGTCACTTGCAAGAAGTGTGTGGCAAACTCTCGAGAAACTTGCTCTGATTTGTAGAAAAATACCGAGAGACCTATTTTTAAAATTTTAACTGTGTAGGAAGGGTGTTGAAAGAGCGTGGAAACTTACTAGAAACTCGTAGAAAGACCACTCCTTTGAGTGTTGACCTAACATTTTTTTAGACTGCATTTCAAAAATTAAATTCATCTAAGATTTTGTGCTATATATATTTTAGAGCATATGTAAATCAGTAAGATGTTCAAATTAGGGTTTTTAATTTTAGAGTTGAGAGAAACATTAAAAATAAAGTAACAGGTTATCTATAGGGTTTTTTTTTTTTTTTTTTTTTAAGGTTTTCTCATATCCTGCATGTAATTTTTCTTACTCAATTATTAGAGTCTATGGTAAAAATCAGCTTTACGGTATCCGTGGATGTAGACATATTACCAAACTATATAAATCTTGTCTCTCTATTGTGGTTGTTAGTGTCTTTCCTTATTTTATTATTATTTACTTTGTATTGTATAAAGGAGATTCGGTATCCGCAAAACAGTAATGATATTATTTTACAGAATTAATAATTTTGACTACTATAATAGAATAAATTTTAATTATTTAGATTGACATGCAATACAATATAAATAGCTAGATAAAATATTGATGTATATAGTTTTTATGTAAAATAATGAATAACAATTATAAAATTTTTCATAAAAGTCTAACATAAACTCACAATTTAAATTTTGTCTTTATTAATTAATGTAATTTGAATTTACATAAATTTACATTTTTTTATTAACATTTGTTTCTGGTATAATACCAAAAATTCACAATTTTGATATCAAAGAATTTCCCAAGCATTTGAAGAGGATTAGAGAGAGAGAGAGAGAGAGAGAGAGAGAGAGAGAGAGACTTTGGAGATGATTTTTCATTTTTTTATGAAATGATTATTTTTATTTATTATTTTTTTTACGAGTGATATACATTTAAATTAGTTATAAAATTGTGCTGTTTAGGATTGCTTTGATAAACACTTTTCAATTAGTATTCTCTAAACTAATTTGTAATGCATTTTGTTACTGTTTCTAATGTAATTTTAAAAATAGAAAGTAACTAAAAAGGTGAATAGAAATGCAAATAAAATATAAATATATAATTGAATGGCATACTAACATGAAATAAAATATATACATTTGATTTCAAAACCATGAAAAATATTTTTTAATTTTAGCCAATTTTTTTTCTTTGGACTTAATTTCTAAAAAACAAGAAAAATAAGGGAGTTAGCAAATAAAGTTTCAAGAGATTAAAAGAAAAAAATGTTTTTAATATCAATAACCAAATAGGTCGTGGTTGAAGTCGTGGTTTTGACTTACAAATTCAGGGTTTGTTTGGAGTAAGAAAAAATGAGATAAATTGAGATAAATTGTGGTTTGGAGAGATTTCGTAATGCGTGCAGTGAGAGAAAAAGTTGATGTGATATAAAGTTAACAGAGATTTATAGAGATTTTTGGAGATTTTCAGCAAAAAATGGCAAACCAAACGGGCCCTCAATTGAACTAGTAGGTGAAAACTACAACTTATATAATGTTTGGAATAGCAAAAAATTAGTAAAAATTAATAAAAATTGCAGTCTTGTACTTCGTAAAGTGAGTAATTTTTACAGATTTTTGGTGTTTTATTGGTGAATTTTAGAGCTCAAAATGGAGCCAATTGAACTTGTGGTAGATAGAAATAATTTTTACTACAATTTTAATAAGTAGGAAATTGTATTTGTGAATCATATATAATTTTAATAAGAAAATCTAATTGTCAAATTCTTTCACATTTCAGTAAATTACATAAATTTGGTAAATAAAAATTTCAAATCTATTATTTATGGCTCATATTTCGATTTTGGGCTCATTTTTTGGAACTCATTTTGTGATCTGACTTCAAATATATAAGTTAGAAATTTTTTTGTATAAGGGTTAATATAATTTTGATAGCTGTTTAATTCATGATATAATTACACATTTTGTACTCTTCATCTTTATTAATAAATTTCTCTGCTTTTTTCACCTGTAGACGTGGGCTTTCAAGGCAAATTTCTATTATTTTTTGTGTCTATTTAATTTTTTTGCATCACAAACTAGTATCAAAACAATGTTTATAGCAAAATTCAAAGTGAACAAGTTTGATGGCTAGAAATTTCAATTTATTGCGTATAAAGATTCGTGCTCTATTACGTCATTAGAGTTTGGCAAAGATGCTAGATAACAAACGCCTTGAGAAGATAACAGTTGAGGAGAATGCAAATCTAGAGGAGAAAGCACACAGCGCAATTCAATTATCCCTCGCAGATGAGGCCTTGCGAGATATCATAGATGAAAAAATTGTTGCTAGTTTGTAAAATAAGTTAGAAACCATTTATATGAATAAGTCTCTAACTAACCGTTTCTATTTGAAGCAAAGATAATATATGATAGAATGAATGAAGACACAATCATTAAAGATCATCTCGATAAATTCAATAAAATCATTATATATTTAAAGAATATTGAAGGAGTTACAAAATAAACTGAATGACAAAGGCAACGATGGGTAAGCTGAAGGTTTATTTGTGAAATCTACAGGAAGTACTCACTTAAATAGTAGAAGTCGAACTAGAGACAAAGGAGTCCTAATAAAGGTAAACACAAAGATAAAAGTAGAGGTCATTCACAAAATAAATGGGCAAGTTGAAGGTTTATTTGTGAAATCCACATAAAGTACTCGCTTAAATAGTAGAAGTCAAACTAGAGACAGGGTTCTAATTACTGGTAAACACAAAGATAAAAGTAGAGGTCATTCACAAAATAAATCAAAGAAGAATTTTGAATGTTACTACTATCACAAGTTTGGTCATTATAAGTCAGATTTTCCAAAGTTTAAGAATAATTGGGGAAACAACACCTCAAATTTTCTTCTCTGCTTGATTGGAGTCCCTAAATCATGGGTAGGGAGAATTGCTCCTTTAATCTACTTTTGTCCCATCTTGCTACCCATTGCTTTTCTGGCTCATTGGGGAGAACCAGAGAAGAGAAGACCAGTCGGTTAGAAAGGTTTGACATAATTTTTTTTTTCGTCTTCTTTAATCTTTATTCGGTGCTAATTCTATACATCTCCTTTCTCCCCTTCTATTTATTCTGAAACGCCTTCCTTAAACATATATTTCTTCTTCTATATGTTTGTTGCTCACTGGATTGAATGTCCTTGTTTGGCTGACACAAAGTAGGTTTTGATGATATAAAGGCAAAATTCAGGATTTTTTTTTTTAATCTGTGTTTCAAGTTTCTTTGGTTACATTTATGATGCTGTTCAATTTTTAAATGCTTTTATGTGGTTTTTTTGGGAGGCTATTTTATTTACACGTATATGTTTGGCACATAAACCCAGATTATATAAAGAAGAAAATTGGGATAATAATCAGAAATTTGGACTTCGATTCAGAATTGTCTTTATCCTCTTTCCTAATTGTACAATTTCTAGGTTTACTTCTTATTTCAATGTTTACATTTCAGTTGTGAATTTTAATGGAACTTGCAAGGTATTTGTCGAAAGGTTTAAATGATGTCAGTGAAAACAATAAAAAAAAAAATAGTTAAGAAATACTTTGATTTAGACTTCTTTACTGCTACATGTAATTTCTTACTTAGGGTTTGTGTTTGTAACCCATTTTCTTTTCAAGGTACTTGTTTTCTTGATTGCTTTCTTTTCACTAGAAATTACCATGGTTGGAAACTAGGGTTTAGGGGTTTAATTATTTAGCTTATTTCTCTAATTTTTACCAAAACATTTGTTTTTTTAATGGTTTATTACCTGGAGATTCTTGCTAGATACAACAATTTGTGAAATGGGGTTTGCTTTTTAGTTTTGTTTCTCCATTTTTGTTTAGTTTTTCAGTTTCTTACTCTTATTAGTTTATGTAGAACTCGCCCTCCCCCCAAAAAAACTCATCTGCTTCCAGTTTAATTAAAAGGCATGGTTGTCTAGCAGGGAGTTGCCTTTGCATTTGTGTATTTCCTCTTTTGTGGGTCCTTAATTGATGTTCACTGTTGTGACACAAATGTTAAAATCAATAATGCTAACAATATTGTTTTATTAATTTAGAATTTTGGCTAAATTACAATTTGTATCCTTATTTTTTGATTAAACCCTATTTCAGTGCTACACATTATAATTGTAACTATTAATGATTTAAGATTTTAATTTATTGCAATATTAAACCTCCATTAAAAAATATTCAGTCATCTAACTATGATGCCATTTGTCAAGGTGTTGGATTGATCCATTTTGTGGGAGTTTTTTCTTAGATGTATTTTCAATTAGAATTGAGTTTTATGTGTTATCCGTTCGTGTATAAAAGCATTGGAACTAGAACATTGACTGCCTATTAATTATCACCATTTTGGTTTCTTTGGATGTGATTTTCGGTTAAAGTTATCCCTTTGTGTGTAAAATTGTTAGAACTAAAATATTGCTACGATGGAGAGTAGATTTTTTGAATATTTTATATCGCTCTATTTGATGGCATTTTATGGCAATGCTTGAGATTTTTTTTCTCTTTTTTATGATTTTGTGCTTTTTTGGTACTTGAGGTGTGTAAGGTTTAGGTATTTTATGTCTGTCTATAAGTGATACCCCTTTGATGCTTCTTCTTGGGGTGGAATCGAGCCAAGCAAACTTTAACTAACTTAAACTTTGCTTGAACAAGAAGCACAATGTTCAAGCTCGAATTCGAGTTTTTATATGGGCTTAAGCTTGGTTTTATGAAGAACAATTTAGGCTTCAATTCAGCTCGTGAATAGTTTAACTAAGCAAAATGTTGTTTTGGTTTATAATATTATAATCTAAAATGAATAAATTGACTAAAACAAAATGATATCATTTTCATTAAATCAAAACAATGTCATTTTGGTGTAAAATATTACAAAAATATATATATATTATTTTTTCAAGCTGGTTCACAAACTTTCAAACCAAGCACATAGGCTCGAGCTTGTCATAAACTTTAAATGAGTCATAGAAAAGGCTTGAATTTAGCTTGTTTGAGACTACAAATCAAACTTGAGCCGAGCTAAGCTAAGATCAAGCAACTTGCGAGCTACTTGGTTCGTGGCCACCTATCTTTTTCTAATAAATTTCACTTATCAAAAGGAAAAATGGTGGTATTAGGTAAATAATGAAATGATCTTTATATCATATAGGATCCTTCATGTTAGAGTCAAATACCACAAAAATATAGAAGATAATTTAGACTGCACAAGTTGTGCTTCTGGAATAATATTTTTGATATGTAAACAGTGCCCAATTTTAACTTCCATTATAAGTGGAAATTTGTATTATTGTTAGTGAAATTTTGAGCACCTTTTTTCAAGTGATTAATGATTGATGTGTTTTTTTTTTTTTTTTTTTACATGGAGTGAAATAATGAAGATCTAAGTAGTTGATAAATGTTAAACACTGCAACGCATATTCCGTCAATCTTTGTTGCTGCTATCTTAGATACTCATCTTAATTGTCAAGCATGAATTTTACCAGTATGTTTTTATCTAAAATGTTAGCCTATCCAAAGATTCCGAACTGAGACACTGAAATCTGCAGCATTTAGGTTCTTTTCTCAAGCTTTATACTTCTTTCAGGGGGAAAAGAATGAACAAGGAGAAAACCATTGATGGTATATTTGCGTGTAAAAGGAAACGGGTACCTCCACAAATGATGCCATATGTCCATTCAAATGCATGATTTGTTCACTTTCCACAAAATTAGCAACATACCCATCAGAATCAGCTCCTCGTATCCACATTCCTCAAATTAACTCTAAGCATGATTGTTTATTGTCCCAGGTGTGCTCTAGTGGGTGTGGTAGTCTTTTTCACTTGAGCTAGACCCCGTCTTTTCCAATCCCCAATTCCATCGACCACCCTCCCCACCCAAAAAGAAAAAAAAAAAAAAGCCCCTATATGGTGGTTAGAAGAAAAGCTTTTAGAGTTTGCTGCATGTTTTGTAGAAGAAGCTTCATTGTAATGCATGTGGAATATCGAATGGCACTTGTGGAGTTGCAGGGCAATTAATTCTACAATTTTTTTAATTAGAAATTCTATTAAAAGAACATAGGGACGCCACCCAAGTACGAAAACCAATTTTTAACAAGCATTGTTAAACAACTATGCGCTTTACAAAATTCACAAGGCCATGCAGATGCACCCTCTGGGGGGTGAAAGCCAACTATACAATGTGAACAAAATTCTCTTTAATGGAAACATTTTCTTTTCGCTTACCATTCGAGGCAGAAAGGGGCTAAACTTCAACCTTTCCTCTTGCTTTTGTGAATGTGAGTTCCCCACCAAACCCCCTGAACTTGTTTAATTTATAACTGGAAATACCCAATCCATCCAAAAGACGTTAAAACCACATCTTACAAATACTTGGTCCACGAGCAATGCACACAAAAGTGATCGATCGACTACCCATTTCTTTTGCCAAAGGCAACACCAGTTCACTGAAAACTGTCTTCAAGTAACAAGGTTACCAATACTTTTCATGCAACAAACACCATACAGAAAAAGCAGCATGTGGAAATGCCCCAAAGCACCATACCTTCAATTTGTAAACTTCCGATAGCTTATTAAATAAGCTGTCAACTTTTCAATCTACATATTTAGGGTTAGTTTGGTGTAGCAAAAAATTTTGAAAAGTAATAAAAAATACTAAAAATTTTTAAAAGTTATTCATTTTTTATCTCACTGTACAAATTACAAACTTACAACTTATCTCATTTTATTTAAGTTCTTATCACACTCTAAACGCATCCTTAATCCTGGCTCACATTACCTCTTCTTTCAAAAAAGTAACCTTTAGATGATTCGTCCCTATTCACTGCCAGATAACAAATCTACGAGTAAATCTCTTCTAGGGTCCGCTCCTCACACCAAGGATGACCCTAAAATTTTACTCTTGCCCCCCTTCCAATGTACAAAATAATGAACCTCAAAAAATTCCTTGAAACACATCCAGGGTAGTCTTCCGGGAAACACATCCATATTAAGTAGTCACCACCCTTCTCTTTTACCCGCCAACCTCTAAACTTATTTTTCCAATTAATAGAGCCTCGTTAAAAATATTTAAACCTCGAATCCCAACACCACCCATCCTGATTGGTAAAAATGCAGCGCCCCAGTCCACCAAATGGTATTTAAAGTCCTCCTCAATATTGCACAATAAAAGTCCCTTTGAATTTCTCCAGTCTCCTAACCACTGAAATTGGCACTTTGAATAGCGAATAAAGCTTACTGACTAAAAGCGCTCTTGAATCCCTTGACCAACGTAATTCTTCCACCTTTAGAAAGGTAACAATTTTTTCCTCCAGCCTCCTATGATCCCTTATCTATTATTCCATCCCACACCTTCTTCCCCATCTATGATGACCCAGTAGCAAACCCAAGTAAGTCATTGGAAAAGACCTGGACTTACATTCCGTAATCACAACTAATGAATCCACGTTTTTGAAATCACCGAGCATCTACTCTGCTTTACCAAGATTAACCTTCAATTTACTATTAAAAAAAAAAAAGAAGAATGTATGGAATTTCTGTTATCGTTTACGGTTTAAATTAGGAAACTGCTGAATCTGATTTTATGAATTTTTTTTTTTATTATTATTACCTTCTTTACAAACCCGTGACATGATTAAATCAAAGGGACAATTGATACTGAACTGAATCTTTAACAAGAAGAAAAGTCTTAGTTGCAATTTTTTTTTTTTTTTTTTTTTTTTTTTTTTTTACGACTCAAAACCTGAGTCGGGTAGAGCCCTTTGGATTCACTCTGACTTGCCAAATGGAGGAGCGGCCTGACCCAAGATATCCCACCATTTAAGTCGCGATAGTACACCTGAGACGATTCAAACCCCCACACTCTAGTACATAAACTTTGAAAAGACTCGCCTCAACCATCAGACTAGACTGCGGAGCCTCTTAGTTGCAATTTATTTGTAAGAAGAACATTCTCAGTTATGTAAGCTACTTGTATTGCTGATCCCACAACGTCAAGTGTTTTAATGATAAAAAAGTAGCCCCTCCACTAGTACGTGGAAATTTGGGATCACTAGCATGGGCGGCTGGACGCAACTTTTCGCCAAATCGTGGGAGGTCGCATCACCAATCCGTTTCCAACCCCACGTGTCTTTTGCTTTTTTTTTTATTATTATTTTTAATTTCTGGGAGAGAGATTACAACTGGTAGGGATGCCAAGTCAAACTAAAATTGTTGGAAACTTTAAATAAATAAATAGAAAACGGTAGATATTGTTCTTTTGAAGTCAGTGTTTGCATGGTCGTGGGTTGTGGGCTGCGTGCCCACTTCCAATCTAGAGTGCGTTTGGGGTGGTAAAGTGAAATAAGATAAAGAGGGTGTTTGGAAGTTAAAAAAAAATTTAAGTTTTTGTAATTTTTTGATTGTTTTTTTTTTTTTTGTACTTTTTTGTGTGTTTGGTTGAATCAAGTGGAATTTTTAGTATTTTTTAGTAACTTTTGGGTGTTTGGTAAATTTTTTACTGTAACAAAGTAAAAAATTTGTAACTTTTGGGTGTTTGGTATATTTTTTACTGTAGTAAATCAAAAAAGTTGTAATTATTATGTGGTATTTTTTACTGTAGCAAATCAAAAAAGTAAAAAAATTTGTTGTTTTGTCAAACACACAAAAATCAACTTTTGGTATTTTTTTACTAATTTTTGAGTTGCCAAACACCCCCAAAATGATGTAAATAAGATAAAGTGAATTAAATTGTGAATTTATAATTTGTACGGTGAAATAAAAAATAAATAATTTTTAAAATTTTTTATCTTTTTTAAAATTTTTATCACCTCAAATAGAGATTTAGTCTACTTTGTGATTAAGACCTTCCCCTTTTTTAATATAAAATATTTAAAAAATATATATATAAATTTACATTTAAAAAATATTTTTAAAAAATATAAGTAAAACTGTTTCTAGAAAAATGTTTTCTTAAGCTTAAATTCGTATTTGGAGTCTATTTAATTTGATTTTTAATTCAAATTAAATGACCAATTTTATAGACATCTATGCCTGAGCTATGGTTGATTGTCAACGAGATGGGAAACGAAAATGGATTTAAAATTTTAATATTTTACACATCGAGATTTTTTTTTTATTAATATTTAGTATGGATGAATACATTTACGTGTCGTTTGGCAATCTAATTTTTAGCGAAAAATATCAAATTTTATTTTTTTGTGTTTAGTAAAGCACTAATTTTTCTTGCTTTTCTATTTAGGGGCCATTTGAAAGCATAATTTTTAGTAATTTTTTGTAATTTTTAATCAAAAATTGCTAGTTGTAATTTTTGGTGTGTTTGATGAAGTAAGTTGTAATTTTTAGTAACTTTTTGTAACTTTTAGGTATTTGGTAAAATTTTTAGCAACATTTAGTAATTTTTATTAACTTTTGAATGTTGGGTAAAATTCTTTGTAATTTTTAGTAATTTTTAACAACTTTTGTATGTTTGGTAAAAATTTTAGTAACTTTTGAGTAGTGTAAATTACTGTAACAGAGCAGAAAAATGACAAAAGTTGATGTTTTATCAAACACCTACTTTGTAACTTTTGGTAGATCTTTGCATATTTTTGTGCTGCTAAACAGGACCATACTTAGTTACAATAGTAACTCGTTGAACTCAAAATTTATTAAAAATTATTAAAAATATGAAAAGTTACTAAAAATTTTAACAAATACTTAAAAGTTTTAAAAAATTATTAAAAATTATTATTTAATTCACCAGACACACAAACATTCGAAATTTCAAACGGTACTTTACCAATTGAATGAGAATATGTATTTTTTTTTAATAAAAAATACATAAAACCGAAGAAAGTAATTTCATTAATTTCTATATGTAGCATCTAACTTTGGAACTTACCATTCCATAAATTTGTAAACTTCTAAATCCAACTTTCTTAATTAAAAATAAACAAAATATAAAAATTTGCTTATCAACGGAAATTTCTATTTTCCTAATTCAATGCCCAATCACAGGTAGGATAAGAATTGACTCGTGGTAATTACCTCAAAAAAAAAAAAAAAAAGAATTGACATATGGTGGGCCATTCGATTTGTTGTAAATTTTTACAAAATTCTATAAATATTTACAAAATTTAAGTTGTCTACTCACAAAATGAATTGCGAAACTATAATCTCTGTAAATTTATACAATTTCAAAAATATATATTAAGAGAAATTTATTTGATTTTGTGTTAATTCATCTTTCTCAGTGTACAGATGCCCATTAGAAATTTAGACTTTGTTTGCTAATGTGGAAGAAATCAATTTTTATTTTCATTTTATAAAATTTTTCTCAAAATATAAATTTATTTTTTAATAACGTGTTGCTATGTTATTCATATTTATAAAAAGAAATTGAAAAAATATATTTTCAAGTATGAGAACTTTTGTACCTATGAAAAAAATCAACTTTAGATCTGGCACGTCAGTTTCACTTTTTGAAAGTATTGCTTTTATAATTTAATTATTCCTCTGGGGGGGGGGGGGGATATGAATAACATGGCAAAAGTTTTCTGATTAAAAAGAAAAAATAAAAAATAAAAGTCAGCTTCTTTTGTAATATATAGTGGCTCAGTTTAGAATTAAACAAAATAAAATAAAATCTTACAAATCTCTACAAACACGAATTACGAGATAGTACAATTTAAATTCTTCACTTATTGCATAAATTACGAGATATTTACTTTTACAATTTTATTTTATTTTATACACTTTTAAACAACTCCAAACACACTCAGTATTATAAGCTGTTTGCATCAAAAAATAACACGCCATTTTTTTTTTTTGTAATTATAACACGCCACTTTGATAAAATTGAAAAAAAAAATTGATAAAAATTAAAAAAGGTTGAATAAAATTAGAAAAATTGGTTAAAAATTAAAAAATTGAAAAAAATTAAAATATATTTAGTAAATAAAACTAAAAAAATTAATAAAAAACAATTTTTTTAATATAAGTTGTGAGTCAAATCATCCCTTAGTCTAAAAATTAAGTATGTGCGGTGATATATATATCAGATGATATGAGATCGATTTCTGTTCATCTCTGGTTGCACAAACACAATCAAAAGATTTTAATTAATACAGCCCCTTCCCGGGGGGTGGCCGAGTGGAAGTCGGGCTTGCCTTAAGAGCTTGAGCCTCTCGAGGTTCCGGGTTCGACTCCCCCATGGGGGGTGGGTTACCGCTGTAATGGCGGGAGCCTAAAGGCCTCCTCTCGGTTGTGCCGGTCAGCCAGGACTTGCCTAGGCTGGTTAACTCTCCAGGGGCCGTTGCCAGCTCGGGTCCTCGGTTGTGCCGGTCAGCCAAGACTTGCCTAGGCTGGTTAACTCTCCAGGGGCCGTTGCCAGCTCGGGTCCTGGAGCGTGCTTCGCCCTGTGCGCACCCCATTACGGGATAGCGGCTGCGGACTTCCACGTACCAGAAGATTTTAATTAATACATGCATTATATGCAGGGGTGGCTCAAGCATAAAGCAATCAAAGCCATCGCTTTAGGCCCCCAAATTTTGAGGGCCCCCAATTTTTTAAAATCTTTTATACTATAGTTAAATGTTAACATATTTTGAATATATTTTTAATATACGTTTTGTATAATAAAAAGTCTAATCTGAATTAAAAAAAATTACAAGAAAAAATGTAAAAAGTTTTAAACTAAATGAAAAAAAAAATGATCACAAGAAGTCCCAATATAAATGAGAAAAAAATCACAAGAAAAAAAAAGGAATGCCTCAATCTAAATAAAGAAAGGGCTCATAAGGAAAGGGGAAAAAAAAAAAAAAAAGAAAGAAAGCCTCTACATAAATGAAAAGAATAATATATTGAAAGAAGAAATATCAAAAGTTTTATAAGGAAGGAAGATCAAAAATCAAAAATTTTTAAAAACCATCTTTAACATGTAGAAATCCAACCCTAATACACTCTCTCACCCTCTCTACCTCTCAGCCTCTCTCTCTCAAAGTTTAAACTTTGAAGCTAAAAAATACATTGATAAAGTTTATAATTGCAACATCAATCAAATGAATTTTTGAGGTAATGTTTTAAAAAAATTTATAAATTAATTTTTGTTTTATTTTTTTTTAACAAAGAGTAGTAGTTTGATTTTTTTCTTTTTTAACATACAACTTTCAGACGACTTTTCATCAATCAACGAAGACTTATTGTCGATAACAAATTATTAGCTTTGTTAAAGCTCAGATTTGTTCGAGGAATATATAGCCCTTCTTTTTTTTTTTCTTTCTTCTTTTTTTCTTTTTTTTTTTTCCTTTAAGACTTGTTTGTTTAGTTTTGTTTCTGTAACTCTATTTAAGAGATATTTGATGATTAATTTTGGTGTGATTTTCTTTGGTGGAAATCTAATTTGGGGAATAACGTGAAGAAAATATTTTTTTATTTTTTTATTTTTATTTCAATGTATTATTCGATAGATAACTAATTCAATTATTTTTTTATTCATATCGTTGATCCTGTACTAAATTCAATTGGCATTTATAATTTTCACAGTTACAATTTTTTTTTTAAATATAAAGGCCTCATTTGTAATTGTCGCTTTAGGCCTCAAAGCACCTTGAACCGGCCCTGATTATATGTCTATATTTATATGTAGAGAGGGATTGTTTTAATTAATACATGTATTATGTATTATATGTCCATAAATTATACTTACACTCTCCAAACATTTGAATAAATACACATACACCCCCTAAACTTTTAAAAATTAAAAAAATTTCTCTTATTTTAAAATAGTACTAATTCAGACCCCCTTCCATTTGAATACCGTTAGAGTTTAACTACTAAATGATGACGTCACTCATAAAAAGATGTAATATACCAATTATACCCTTCATAATCACTACTCTTACTAGAATATATATATATATATATACCCGGGCAAACCTTTTTTTCGCTCCCCCTCTCTCTCTTTCTCTCTCTCTCTCTCTCCTCTGTCACTCCCCCCAACCCGCCCTCTCTCTCTCTCTCACGTGTCACTCCCCCCAACCCCCTCCCTCTCTCGCCCAGCAACCCCCTTCCCCCTCCCCCAATTAAAAAAATAAAAAATTTAATTAAAATTTTAATTTAAATATTTATTCTTTAAAATTAAAATTTTAAAGAATATTCTTTTAATTTTTAATCTAAATATATTAAAACTAAATTTTAAATATTATTTTCTCTCTCCCCCACAGTCCCCCCTCTCTCTCATTTTTTAAATAATTAAATTTTTTTGAGTTTTAATTTCTTAAATCATAAAGAATAAAACTGTTAATTTAATAAAAGTTAAAATGTTAGGTATCATTTGATTTATTTTTTTATTTTTTATTTTGAACTCATTTTTTATTTTATATTTTTAAAAATACTTAACTACTTGGATTTCAAATTTGTTATAGAAAATAGAAAATAAGTTTACACATGAAATGAAAAATGACAAAAATTCATTTTAAGAGTTTTTAACCAAAAAAAAGAAAAATCTTAAATTAAAGAAAATAGAGTATTTTTTATTTCCTTATTTTAAGATTTTTAACACATAAAATAAAAATAAAAACAAAAAATAAAAAAGTAAACCAAATGTCACATTAGTTATTAAAAAATTAATTTTTTTACTTCTCAAACACCAAAAAAGATAAAAAATTAATTAACTACTTGGGTTTCTAAATTTGTTATAGAAAATAGAAAATAAGTTTACACATGAAATGAAAAATGACAAAAAATTATTTTTAACCAAAAAAAATCTTAAATTAAAGAAAATAGAGTATTTTCTATTTTCTTTACATATTTTAGAATTTTTTTATCCCAAACTGAATCTCAATATATTTATTTCACTTCTTTTTTTATTATTTTTATTACTTTTGCAAATTTTTTGATTATTTTTATTCAGTAAATAATTAATAGAAATTAAAGCTTGAGAGAGAAATTGAGGGGAAACACCATCTTCTCGGGCGAGCTAGTTGGCAGCCTCATCGGTGAAGGAAAAACACCAACAGATCTGATATTTTCTGGCGAATTTGTTGGCTAACCAAATAATCTTTAAATAATCTTTTATTTACTTCTTAATTTGATTTGTCTTTTTCAGTAGATTAAAGTCATGAACGAAAATCCATGAACTCACATCATCTATCTCTCTACACACACACAATCTTTAAATAATCTTTTATTTACTTCTTAATTTGATTTGTCTTTTTCAGTGGATTGAAGTCATGAACGAAAATCCATGAACTCACATCATCTATCTCTCTACACACACACACACAATTTTTAAATAATCTTTTATTTACTTCTTAATCTGATTTGTCTTTTTTAATGGATTGAAATCATGAACGAAAATCCATGAACTCACATCATCTATCTCTTTACACACACACACATATATGTAAGTTTTTTGCAGTCAGCAATCGGAGGGGAAAGAAAAATTTACCAGTCTATAGTTTGAACTTTATAAATTAACAGATGAGGAGAAAAGTCTAAAACTAATTAATTTCAACGATTAGAAAGGAATTGAATTAATGAAAGAAGATCAAAGTTAAAAAACCAAATAAAGCAAAACCAAGTTTTCCAAACCTTACCCTCCCTCCCTCTCTCTCTCTCAGTGTGTGTGTTTGGCTTTGTGGATAAGGCTGCTATCTGTACTCTTACGACCACCACGCATCGAAAAACACCAATCTTTCCCTAATCTTTGAAAAACGCAAATGAAGATTCAGTGCGATGTCTATAGCAAACATCGATCTCTCGATGTTGTTTTGCTCCGCGGACGAGGCTGCCAAGAAGTTCGCCGGCAAAGATGGTATTTTCTAGCTTGAGACGGCGAGTAATTTCTCTCTCAAGCTTTTCTTAATTTCTCTTAGTTATTTTTATATTATGTGTTTTTATTTAATTTTTATTTTTATTTTTTATTTTTATTTTTTATTTTTATTTTTATTTTACTGTGGGACCCACCAAGTGAGAATTCCATGCACGTGGTGTAGTGTGCCAAACCCATTTTGTTGACGAGGTAGTTTTGTCATTTTGATTCAAAATTTAACAGCATTAGGTGTAGTATTAATAGAAGGGGGTCTGGGTTCATAACATTTCAAAATAAAGGAGGTTTTTATAATTTTTAAAATTATAAAAAGTATATGTGTATTTATC
Source organism: Vitellaria paradoxa (assembly GCA_019916065.1). Taxonomy (NCBI): domain Eukaryota; kingdom Viridiplantae; phylum Streptophyta; class Magnoliopsida; order Ericales; family Sapotaceae; genus Vitellaria; species Vitellaria paradoxa. The sequence continues at coordinate 28,343,399 of CM034233.1, read as the reverse complement.
TAAATGCCTAAGGGTCTAAGTGTAATTTACCCCTATATTTATATGTAGAGAGAGATTGTTCAAACAGTGTCGCAATTAATCAAAAGCATTCTATGAAAATAGCCAGTAGACAATGAGGAGAGTAGTTGAGGGGCGTTTCGGCGCTGACATTGGGGTTTCGTGTCGGCCGGCTAATATTAAATTCTCACGGCACGATAAAAGGTTTTTTCGATCATCCGCGGCCAACGCCAAACCCAAAGGAAGGCAAGCAACTTCTAATTTCTTTCATTTTCCTTTTTTATTTTTTTATTTTTTTTCATAGTTAAATTGCAAAGGTAAAATCAAGAGAAACCAACATGTTTATTTTTATTTTTTTTTGTTAGAATATAGTTTAAATGGCAAAATTTTCTTTAAGTTAGTGGCTTAGTATAATAATTAAAAAATTATAATAAAATTCATTTACTATAAAAACTTTTCAAAATTCAAGTAATAGTGTCCGTCTGCTTACTAAAAAATTAAAAAAATAATAATTTATCAGTATAATTTTATTTTTATAATAAAAAATAATTTTTAAAAAATTTGAAAGAGAATAGCTTATTTTTAACTTGTATAATATGAAGATAATTCATATCTTATAAGTACATTTTTTTTAAATTCTATCTGCAATTATTTATCTTTTAAATAAAATCAAGTTTGATCAATTAATTATAATATTTTTATTTTTATCATAAGAAAATAGTCTACATAATTTTTTTAAATTAAGTATTAATTCAAGTATTTATGCAAGAGAATGATTTTTTTATAATAATTATTTTTATATTAATTTATTAAATTTTTTATAATAATCCAAGTAGCAATTGTTCGCTTACTTGTCAAAAAATCTAGTAATTTATTAGTATAAATTATTTTTATAATGAAAAATATTTTATACGGATTCAATGAGATATATGTAGATGGTCTAATTTTTACAATAGCTAAAAAAACTTACCCAAATTGCAAAAGTAAAAAGTTAAGTGAAATTAACATTTTTATTAGTTTATTTTTGTTGGAATGTGGCTCCAATGACAAATTAATTATAATATTTTAAAATTCATTTATTATAAAACTTTTTAAAATTCAGGTAATTATATCTGTATGCTTGCTAAAAATTAACAAAAAATAATTTTTCAATATAATTTAATTTTTTGGCGGCTAACATGCATCAAATCAACATTTTCATTTATTTATTTTTGTTGGAATGTGATTCAAATGACAAAAATATCTTTTGAGTTATTGGCTTGATATATTAATTATATTAAATATTAAAATATTTAAAAAAATTATTAATATAATTTAAAACATTTTAGTAAAAATTCAACTATTGTAAAAATTAGAATATCTACATATGTCTCATTAAATTCATATAAAAATATATTCTATTAGAAAAATAAATTATAAATTTTATCTTTTGAACCATATCCTAATAAAAATAACTTAATAAAAATGTTGATTCCATTTAACTTTTTGCTTTTGCAGTTCCGGTAAGCTTTTTTTTAGCAATTGAAAAAATTAGACTATTTATATATGTCTCATTAAGTACATATAAAAATATTTTTATTATAAAAAATAATTTATACTGATTAATTATTTTTCTAGAATTTTTAACAAATTGGCGAACAATTGCTACTTCAATTATTATAAAAAATTGATAAATTAATGTAAAATAATTGTTATCTTGTTTGAATACCTGGATTAATACTTATGTTTTTATTTAAAAGATAAATAATTGCATTTGTAAAGTTTTCAAAAAAGTACTATTTATAACACATGAATTATCTTCATATTATAAAAGTGAAGAATAAGTTATTCTCTTTGAAAATTTTTAAAAATTATTTTTATCATAAAAAATCAAATTATACTCCTAAATTATTATTTTTTAATTTTTAAGTAAGTAAATGGACATTATTACTTGAATTTTGAAAAATTTTATAATAAAAATTTATTCATTTATGAATTTTTATTATAATATTTTAATTATATTGATAAATTTTATTTTTAAATATTTTTATAATCAATATAATTATTATATCAAGTCAGTAACTAAAAGATATTTTTGTCATTTGAACTATATTCTAACCAAAAATAAAAATAAAAATAAAAATGTTGGTTTTGTTTATTTTTACCTTTGCAGTTTAGGTAGCGTTTGGAGTGATAAAAAATAAGAAAAAAGATAAATTGAGATAAAATGTAATTTTGGGTTAATTTTAGTATTTGGTATTTTCTTTCTAAACTGCGTTTTTTAGAGATAAATAGTAACAAACCGTTAGAGCGATTTCTCAGATCTGTTCTAACGAATTCAAAAAATCAATACTCAATGTTCTACACAATAGTTCTACTCTCTCTCTCGGTAGTGGTAAATCATTATAGTGGTTTTTCAAATCTGTTTTAATGGATTCAAAAAGTTTCTTTGAAGATACACAACGCCAAAACCTTTAAAATGTTTTTTCTAAATTTGTTCTAATGAATTCAAAAAAATCGTATAAAATAGCGACAATGGTATTCGTTTGAAAGCTTTTAACTCGAAAAATATTATTGTTAAAAAAATTTACACACTCAGTTAACCTCATTCCGTATTTTTTTTTTTTAGCAGTGAAATATTAAAATTTTTTGAAATTAATAAAGGTATGAATGTGTAAATGTGTAATAAAGAGTTTTAGTGATTTATAGAGATTGTTGGAGATTTATTTAATTTTATTTTATTTTTTGACACTCCAAATAGTACCTAATTATGAAAAAGTTAAAAAAAAATAAAAAATAAAAAAGGAAAAATGAAAGAAACATCAAAAGTTGCTGGCCTCCCTTTGGGTTTGGCGTTGCCCGTGAATGGTCAAAATAAATGGCGCATCGTGCGGTGAGAATACACCGAACCCCAATATCAGCGCCCCCCTGCCCCTTCCCGCGGTTGGGAGTCAACTTCACTCGCAATGTTCAATGTAGCAATGCATTGTGGTTTTGAGAGGGACTTTTCTTTATTTTTATGGATTTAGTTTATATATAACGACTTGAGAAGATTGAAGTCAAGAAAACATCAGGAGATTGATGAAATAATAATAAGGGCTGCTGTTTCTTCTTTGGTCATTCAATTTTTTCCAAAAATATGGACCGCACAAATTAAATGAAAAACAAATATTATATATGAATTCAAATATACAAACATGGGTTCTAGGGGGCTGCAGTGAAGAAATTCACTGCAGAGGCTGCAGTAGAAAATCAAAGATTGAGATTTAATTATTTTTAATCGAATGGTTCTAATTTAATTTAATTTAATTAAAATTATTTTCAAAATAAAAATAAAAGTTAAAAAAATTTGATTAGAATACAATTAATACAGAATGTAAAAAGTCACGCATTATTAAAGTGAAAATAAATCTCAGCCTTTTATTTCTTCACTGCAGTCCCCCTTAAACCCTACAAACATGGGGTTCCAGGGAGTTGTAGTGAAAAATCAAAGGTTGTTTTTAATCAAATGGTTCTAATTTAATTTAATTAAAATTATTTTCAAAATAAAAATAAAAATTTGAAACACAATTAATACAGAATATAAAAAGTCGCGTATTATTAAAATAAAAATAAATCTCAACCCTTTATTTTTTCACTGCAGCCTCTGTAATAGATTTTTTCACTGTAGAACCCACAAACATGTCTGGAAAATGTGGACAAAGAAAACAACCACCCACGTGAAAGGCCAAACTCCTAACCCTAAACGATGTTTTCCTCTCGATAAATTTTCGTTAACATTCTGTCTAAAAATATTTTTCTCTAAAAATTAATTTAATTTTGAAATAAAAAATTAATTTGATAAATAAAGTTTTGTATTTAGAATACATGCTTCAATTTAAAAATTAAAAATTTTAAAAAATATTAAATTTGATTATATTAATAAAAAATAAAAATATAATAAATATGATATATGAGAATAAATTTATTCATTTATTAAATTCGATGACTTAAAAAATAATAAATTCTTATTAAATTCAATTGTTTTGGGTTATATATCAAATGATATAAAAATCTCAAAATTTAAATTTTACAATGAAATTAAATTCAACTCATAAAATTTTATTTTAATTTTAAATATAAAAATTAATTAAAAAATTTATTAAATAAAAGTAAATTATATCAAATCCACCATTTTCAGATAAAGCATGAACTTGCCCTTTGAGATTTTGGTTTTATATATGTTACTGCTCCTCCGCACAATGTTCTTTGGTTAGTTCACTACTAGAAGAATTAGTTTTGACGGAGAGAGTACTTCAGGCGGCCGCAATTGCACTTTTAGAAGCGGTTACTCTGAATAGGGTCACAATTATAAATGCACAAAAGGTATTAATGAATGAAAACTAAGGCAGTCATTAAAAGTAGTAATAAGGACCACCAAAATTAGTCGCAAAAAGTAGTAATAATGACCGCTAATGCTTAGCCAAAAATTTGGCGTTTCCTTTTTTTTTTCTTTCTTTCCTTTTCTTCCTCTCTTTCCTCTCTTAGTTCTCTCTCTTCTCTTGCTGTTGTTCCCTCGGCTCTCTCTCTGCTGTCTGCTGCAACTGCCTGCCGACCAGACAGTCGCCGCTGCTCCACCGCTGGCGAGCCCCTCTCTCTCTCTCTCTCGTGGGTAGCATATATAACTATATATATATTTTTATTTTTTTGCCAAATAAAGGGGTTAAAGAAGGTATATACCCATTTGATTTTTTGCCCAAATACGAATTGAGGTTTGTGAATTTAATTTTTGTTTCTTTGTATACTTCTAGTTTTTTTTTTAAGTAAAAATATGTTTTTTTTTTCTAAATACCATGCATCACTGTTGCTTTATATATTTATTTTTTTGTATTCTATTTTTTATAATAACATTGTTGTTTTTTAATTATTTTTTTAATTATAAATATATCTTTTTGTAAAAATGCCATGCACTGTTTTTTCTTTCTGCTATTACTGATGGTATATATATATTTTTTGTATGTTTTTGTTTTATAATAATGTTGTTGCTTTTTGTTTTTTTTTTTTTAATGATATTGAGCTGTATTTTTTTTTTTTTTTAATTGTGTCCGATATGTTGTTGAACTGTATTTGTTTTGTAATATGTTGTTGAATATTGAATTTTATCTTTTCTGCTGCTTTTTTGTTGTTGGGTTTTTGTTTTATTGGGTCTTTTTTTTTTCTTTTTTGTAAATATGTCAAATATGTTGCTAAGTTTTTTGGGTTATTTTTGATTTTTATTTATGCTCTATTGGTTATTGTTTTGTTATTTTGAAAATTTAGGACTATTTCTAATTTTTGTATGTTGATTATTAATATGTTTGTTAGGGATTTATTTAGACACTCAATCCTAAAATTTTAATTAAATTCTACAAATTAAATTAATTAATAAAAATATAATTAAAATAATATCAAATGTTATTTGTTAAAATAAATTTAAGAACTAATGCACATAGCTTAGTTAAATTAATATCAAAGATACTTTATTCAATTATTTTTAATAAATAAATCATTAAACTATATTTAATATATTTTATATTTATTGAATTAAATCAATTTTAAAGAACAATATAATTAAATAATATAATGTAATCCAACTAATTTAATATCATTAATCAAATTAATATTTAATTAAGTAAATGAATCGAATTAAGTAAAGTAATTTGAAAAAAAAATTACTTTAATTAATGTGAAATATATTTTACTAAATTATTTTAATAATATTATGATCAAAATAATATGAAATAATAATTATTAAAATACTTTCAAGAAATAATGTAAGTAAATTAGTTACATTAATATGATAGATATTTTATTCACTTATTTTTAAAAAATAATATAATTGAATTATATTTAATATATTTTATAATTATTTAATTAACTTAATTTTAATAAAGAGTATAATTAAATAATGTAATTTAATTAAAATAATTTAATATCATTAGCCCATTCCAATCCTTATTCAATCCAAATTCAATCAAATATTAGCCCAATCCAATCCAAATTGGACCCAAGCTAATCCAAACTCAAGCCCAATCCAATCCAATCTAATTAAATTCAGTCTAATCCAAATAATAATAACAATATTAGCTAGAATAATAATAATTGTAATAATAATTTTAATAGTGTAATTAATTTAGTAAAATCAATAATAATACACAAACCGCTAATAATAATAATAATAAAATATTTTAAATTATTATTATTATTATTATTAGGGATTTGTGTATTACTATTATTTAATATTATTATTACTCTAATAATAATAATAATAATAATAATGATGATGATGATGATGATGATACGATGATGATGATGATGTAATTCTATTAGTTAAATTAATAATAATACAAAAGCCCCCAATAGGAATAATAATATTAATATTATGTTACACGTTAAAATATTTACTATTATTATTATTATTATTATTATTATTATTACTATTATAATCCTAATTAGAATAATAATATTATTGTAAAAATATTGAATTTGCGTTTTTGTATCTCTACATGTTGTCAAGGTGGCTTTCCCACATCTAGGCAAGATACAGAAATCTCGACAGCATCCAACGCTCCTCAATATTAATACAACATTAATAAAATAAATATTAAATATAAATTCAATCAAATATTAATTAGCTTGAATCCAATTTAATTAAATTAAATCCAATCCATATTCTTTCGTGGCCCAATCTAATCTAATATTTATTACTTTCCTATTAATTTTCCATTAACCACACTCGATTGGAAAAGTGTATCTGCTAGAGAGCTTCGGTCACCTCTAGGGTGAGATTCAGGTAACAACTTTTTATATATATTTTCTTTTAAATTATATACCATACCATATGTTACTTTGCACCACATATTGATTAGTATCAAATTGTTTGTCCTTTCAGGCATTCTGAGGCTGTGTTCTGACGACTTTCGACCGATTTGCTACGCAAAGTGCCGAAAATTGCCAAAGAATCACAAATATAAAGTGAAGGATTCCTATTGAAAGGATCATAAGGATGACCCCAACATCCTTCAGTAGGTCTTGCCACACGGTCTTCCCGAACAGTGGGCTGAGCTCGTTTGTTATTGGTCGAGCGAGGGTGCATAGGTGAGTGGTTCGTAATTTATGTTTTTTTTTTCACTCATTTTTTAAGTTAGAAGCATAACTTATAAAAACTAATCGACAAAAAAATTAAACTAGAAAGAGTCCAAGAGGAACTCTCAGAACTATTTGATGCAGGGCTTTTCCGCACAAAAGAAGGGACTCAACACTTCACGCAAGTTCGCCACGAAGTAAAATGTTAGTCCATATGTGTAAATTTGCTTTCGTTCCGATTCATATAATAATTTGCTAATAACATAATTTCTCTATCAACAATCGTGTGCGCCGGGCGAGCATGCAGATCGGATGGTCGTTTGGCTGGTGACTCGCCCTCACTCGAATCTAGAGGTTTAGGCCATTACGGTAAGTATTAATTTTGCGTAGTTATAATTTTTTTTTTTTTTTTGCCTATTACAAAATCCAGTTACTTATCTTTATTTATTTGTATTGTTATATGCAAGATCAGTTTAATACTCGCTTGAACGAGTTACCGATGGAGAAGAAGGAGTCAAAGAAAAAGATGGATGAGATATTGTACTCCATCGTCGGCCGAGACGGTCATGAATACATGTTCACAGAATGTGGTAGCATTCCACAATGTCCTTTATCGAGGTGAGTCATCCGAAGCTGGTTTCTCCTAGGGCTCATAGTTTCTTATTGAGAGGTCCTCCAGACCTTACGAGCCGAAATAGATGAGCGGGAGGCGCAGATGAGGGCAGAGATTATGGTTGCGATAGAGCGAGATAGAGCACTACTACTCACAGAGCCAACGCCCCTCCTCCGCGAATTCAGATGATGGCAGCTAACCCTTCTAGACTAGTCTCGGCGAATCCCCAGGTATATTTATTTTTCATATAAATAAATTTAAGTTTATTTTACCAAATTTTACTTATATATATTGATAATTATTTAAACTTATAATATTTATTTTCTTATTTTTCATATTTGATCGAGTAACAAAGCGAGTTGATCACTTCTACCTTTTTTTTTTTCCATTTCTTAACTTGTCTACTTGTATATATACATGTTTTTAATAAATGCAAAATTTTGTAAATATTAGTATTTGTAAATATAAAGAAATGCTTAATTTTGTTAACTTTTGTGGATTTTAATATTGTTTATAAATATTTGTTGTATAGGTAAATAATACAGGTGCCATTACATTAAAAAATAACTATTTAAAAAATTGTTTATAATAAATAAATTAATTAATTAATACAGTGCGCCATTACTAAATTGCATTAAAAATAAATATTTTAAAAAAATTTTATGTAATAAATATATAAATTAATAATAATTAAAATTTTTTTAAAAACAATTAGAAAACAATATCGACTGCTATAAGCGGTCTTCAAAGCAGTTTTCAAAACGGACGCCAAACAAAAAAAATTTATTTTCGATCGCTAAAAAGTTACGCTAGTTATGGTGCAAAGGTGACGGGAAACATTAGTGACTGCTGCGAATGGCACATTAACGGTCGCTAAAATCTTATGCGATTAAACCCCTAATAGTTCTTGAAGTGATCACTACAAGTTTGCAACCGCTATATTGTGGTCATTAGTGATGACGCATTAGTGTCCCTAACAGTGAAGTGTTCGCTACAAGTTTGCGATCGCTATATTGTGGCCATTAGTGATGACGCATTTGTGTCAGCCATGCAGCAATCGCCACTTAGTCACTAATAGTCTTTGGCGACCATTTCTTTGCCTTTGGAGGACGCTAATGCTGCCTCTTTTGGTAGTAGTTCTTGACTTGCATAGCGATAGAGATTGCAGTTCACTCCAAACTTTCACATCTTATCAAATTTATTTAGCAGGCTAATTTTTAATAATTTTACATCAACAATTATAAAATGTAATTTTTTATGAGTTCCTATAAAAAATTACAGATTTTCACCGAAAGTTTGAGAAAAGTTTTAATTTTTGTATCGTTAATGTGTAATAAATTTTTACCGATTTGGTAAAATCTAAACTTTTAGAAAAAAAAAATAGTACAAAAAAAAGTCAAAATCCAGAACTTATTAAAAATTTGTGCTCCAAACAAATCCTAAGTAATTATGCTAGACCCGTCCCCTTGGGCATATAAGGCTGCTTTTGGAGTGTCAGATTTTGAAATTGTTACGTGTTTGATATGTGCTTTTCAAAAATTTAGAAATTTTCAGAGAATGTTGGAAAAAATTAGTAAAAGTTAGAGAAAATTGTAGAAAGTTAATAAAAATTAAAGAAAGTGATTTTTGATGTGGAAAATATTGAAGAAAATTAAAAAAAAAATTAGAGAAATTTAGAGATTTCTAGTTTTTTTTGGATACACCAAGTGATACCCTACTCCCCATCTCTTTTATGCTTGCTATAAATTATTTCTCACCAATCACTTTTATAAAGAATAAGAATAGGAAATTTAAAAAATAGCTCGACCCGCATTTTCTCTCCAATTTTCCCCCTCTCCAAAAGTATTTGTGTATTTGTAGTGAAATGTTTTTAGAATTTTCCCTTGTATGTGTTTTAAATCTTTGGAGCGGGCTTTGTGCCTTTAATTGAAGATCCACTTTGTAGGCCTCTGTGGCCTTGGCCCTGGTGTCAGTTGAGTTAGATCTATTTGCTCAACTTCATTTCGTTCTTCTCTTTTGGTGGCAGGCTGGCAACTCATATATATATAATATAGAGCGAGAAGAAGAAGAAGAAAGAAGAAAATAGTGATTCCTCGCTGCCTCATTCTTTTGGGTTCATGGTGGCTTTGAGGAGTGGAGCTCCGAGTTGTGAGATTTTGGCCTTTTCCCTACGTTACAACTACAAACAAGTCAAACAAGTCTTTTTTTGTGGCTGCAAAAATGAGGCAGCGACTTGATAGGCCACATAAAACGATTGGACGGCCTAAGGCAGGAAAAAAAATAATTGGGCCTAAATAATTTTTATACTGGTAGCTTAAGGCCTAAATCAGGCCTATACTGTAAATATGTATTATTTGAGTGAATTAAGATAAGTTGCAAAATTATTTGAGATTAAAATATGTATTAAAAGTAAGGAATTAATAAATTTAAAATAATTAAATATCTATATAAATTTAAATATTAAATATCTATAAAGATTAGTTGCAAAAATTTTTTTTAATGACCGTCTAGTGGCTACTTTGTAACGGTCACTAAAATTTGGGTGACTTAATTTTTTTAGTGACCACTTGGTGGCAATCACAAACATTTAGCGACTACCTAAAGCGGGCTCCAAAAGATTGTCATAAAAAGTTACACAAGAGATATAGTAATCACAAAAAATGGTTGCTAAAGGGGAAAAAAAAAAAAGAAAGAAAAAGAATTAGTAAAAACTATCTCAAAAGATTATCCGTGGATCATTAAAGAGCCTATAGCGACCATCTTGTGATCACTAAAAGTATTTTTTTTCCAATCCATGCATAAATCACATTTTATGTGCAACTATACATGACTTGTATTAATTTAATCAACCACATTCAAAAAAATCAACGTCAATAAAAACAAATATAATTAGACAAAATTTTCACAAAAATAAATATTTAATATTATATAAATACAAAAGCATAGATATTATAACAAAAATATTACAGAAAATTTGTATGTTCAAAAATTCATATTATAGTGAAAAAAAAATAAAAAAAAAATCTCTTCTCCAAAAGTGCAGATAATACTGATTAAACTTGAAAATTTAACATTTAATTGCCCTATAAATTATTGCCAACGATACTTAAAAATAATAAATAAAATATAACGTTTAATTTTTAACTCTTAAAGTTTAAAACTTAAAAACTATTTTCACGTATTAGGGGAACACCACAACTCAAATATTCTTATTTATTTATTATTATTATTATTTTGCACATTGGTTGCAATTAAATCCTTTGTAAAAAACCTAAATTAGAACTAACTTTCAATCAGCAAAGCAAATGCATGCATCAAATAGTTTAGCAATTAACTGCTCAATCTCACATTTAGTTTGTGCAAAGAATGCACCGAGGAAATTAAAGACTCAAGCAACAAAGGTGGCCAAATAGATGGATGTTATAGCAACATTACTAATTCACAGGAATAATATTGCAACACTATGAAAGTGAAGGCCAATAACCAAAGCTCATTTGGAAAAAAGAGACAATCACACTCATTACTTGCAAGGGGTAATAGGATGATGTTAAGTCAATTTGTCAGAAATCAAGAATGAGGATTCTCTAGCTTCTTGATTCCTGCAAGTCATGGAGAACTGAGGATCCAGTGAAACGCATAAGAAAGCATAGTGAACAATGGAAACATATATTTACAGCAAAACAAAAGCAATCAACATGGTTCAACCCTTGTCGCTTCAACTATAATCCTCTACTAACTTGGAGCCAAAAGTAAGTAACTAAATATAAACTTATGAACCAATGAAACCCATCAAAGCACTCTCTCAAGACAGCCAAATATTGACCCCATTATTTTACCACAACTGTCCACACTATCAAGGTCACATTTTTTTCAACTTATCCCTTCATGCCTTCATTTGTAACATTGAAATCTCAAGATTGCCCTACAAGTTGCTACATTCACAGAAGAAGCAATAAAATGACGACTCAATTTAATTTTTTTTTCCCCCCATCAAGAGGATGCTTTATTCTCACTTTGCCTTTATGTATGATCAAGACTCTTCAATATGTATAAATTATGTCAAAAATATATTTGCCCAGTTTGAATAAACCCTTCATACAAAGTAGCCATTGCCAATCACATCAATTAGGAAAAAAAGATTGACATTCTTTGATAAAAGTTTCGTCAATGGAGGAGCTCTAAGCTCTTGCGGTGCTCCAGCACTGCCCTGACCCCAAAATGCCCACGAGCATTACCACAATCCCTAACCCCACAATCTGCAGTAGACTACCAGCATTTGGGAGAGAATAAGTGCTTAGAAAAGTTATTTCTACATTATTCCTATGTATAATTTATGTCCCAAATGTTCAGATAATTTCTGTCCCAAATATTCAGATACTTAAATTGTAGGCTCAACCAAAAAAAATAATAAATAAATAAATAAATGAACAGAGAGATAAAGGAAGAAGGGGTTCAAGGTGGCTGCAGTGAAAAATAAAGGGTGGAGATTTAATTGCATTTAATCCAATGGTTTTTATTTATTTTAATTAAAATTATTTTCAAAATGAAAATAAAAATTTTAAAAATCTAATTAGAGTATAATTAATGTGGAATGTCAAAAATCACGTGTTATTAAAGTATAAATAAATCTTCACCTTTTATTTTTCTACTGCAGCCTCTACAGTGAATACTTTTCACTGCAGCCTCTGCAGTGAATCCCCTTGAACCCAGGAAGAAGAGCCGTGTGCAGAATAGAAAACATCGAGGAGAGAGAGAAAGTATTGAAATTTGAAATTGCTGCTAAAACTAGCCCAAATAAATGTTCTCAGAGAATTTGTAAGTCCCAAACTCTCTCTGCTCCGAATACATCTAATAATGTAGGTGATGAAACAAGAAGTTTCTTCAAAGCAAAAAATATTGAAATTACTGTGAAGCTTTTTATTAATACTGACTGAATTGCTGTGGAACTTTTTATTCATTCTGACTGGAGAAAAAAGAGAGAGAGAGGGAGAAAATTCTGAACGCATATTGTGAAGCTTTTAATCTTGAAAAAAGGAGTTTAGTTCTAACATCAAAACCCAATCAAGTAATGAGAGTTTTGTGAAGGGGCAAGACCAATCAAGTAAGGCTAGGTTTAGAAAGAAAAAAAATTAATTTTTTTTTTTTTGTAACTTTTTGTATTAATTTATTACTAAAAAAACTAACTTTTCTGTGAAGCTTTTTATTAATACTCACTGAATTGTTGTGAAACTTTTAATTCATTCTGACTGAAAAAAAAAAAAAAAAAAAAGAGAGAGAGAGAGAGAGAATTCTTAACGCATGTTGTGATGCTTTAACCTTGAAAAAATGAGATGTTTGCAAGACCAATCAAGTAATGAGATGTTTGCAAGACCAATCAAGTAACACTAGGTTTGGGGAGAAAAAAAAATTAATTTTTTTTAATTGACTACTAGTTAATTATTTAAGAATTAATTTTTTGTGTTTGAAAAGAAAAAAAAGTTAGGATTCTTGTTGTTTATTTTTTTTTATTTTTTATTTTCTATTTTGAATTTATTTTTTCATTTTACGCTTTTGAAAATAAGGAAAATAATTTAAAACACATTTGGTCATTTGTATTTTTAAATTTTATTTTGTAAAGTAGAAAACAAGTTTACACATAAAATGAAAAATGAAAAATGAAAAAAAAAAGTTATTTTAAGTGTTTTTAACCCAAAATAAAAAAAAATATCAAAATAATAAAAAAATATTTTCTATTTTCTTATTTTGAGATTTTTAAAATATAAAATAAAAACAAAAAATAGAAAAGTAAACCAAGTGTTTACATTAGCTTTTTAGTGTTTAATTTTTTAATTTTTTATTAATTTGATATTATCCTTTAAAATTTAATAAAAAATAAAATATAAGAAAGCTAATAATTCTAGAAAAATAACAAAGTTTACAGCCTTCTTCTTTTTTTTTTTTTTTTTTTATCCGAGCGCTATCTACTAAGCTCCTTGACGCGTGCTAGGGACTATGCTACTGTTTTATTATTATTTTTTCCTTTTTCTTTTTAGGTGAGCGTACACTACTGTTTTATCCCCCCCTTTTGGTGAGCGTGGGAATGTGCATTATGACATGTTTGGTCACACCAAAATTTATCAAAAGTTATTAATTTTAATTAATTTTTATAATCTTCTTCAATCAAAATTTTTCATATATCATCTTTATGTTATATTTTTTTACTTTTATTTTACCTTTTCTTCTATTTTTTACCTACCAAACAAGCCACAAATTAGGCATCTCAATTTGAGATGGTAAATTTGAATCCAAGTTGGACTCCTCCTTCCCTTCCCCCGTGACTGCAAAATTCTCCGCACAGAGAAAAAATAAAAAGGAGACAAGGACGGCAGTATCACGCCATTATGATGTTTCCATTTACCACAATTTTCACTTTTGCATCGAACTTTACCAAAAAAATTCCACTTTCAAGACAATATCTTTTTATAATAATTAGAATCTAATCTTTTTATTGTCTTTTTAACTTTTACACCCGCTGCTAATTGTTTAATTACGATATATTTAAAATGATAAAAAATAAGATAAACCGTGAATTGATAATTCAAGTAGTGAGATAAAAATAATAATTTTTAAAAATTTTTAAAAATTTTTAAAAATTTTCAGAAGTTTACGGTAAATCAATTAGAACCTTAATATAAATTTTAACGACAAAAAAAAACTAAAATATAGTATAATTAATTAAAAAATTTAACTCCTAATTATGTAAAATAAAAATAAAAATAAAAGAACATTTTTGGTAAAACTAATTGGCGAAGCAAAAATTTAATGTCCCTCCAATTTATACATTACTGAATCGGGAGAGCCAACGTCACAAAATACTTCCACTTTTAAAAAAGTGCTTGAGATGGTGGTTGATAGTCTGTCTGTCTTTTTGTTTATATTTTTCATTTCTGATTTTTTGGACCGGGATTGTATGTCCCTCCTATCAAGAGGGAGATCTCATGCATCTTGTCAAAATTTAGTGATTTCAAATTATTTTACGCTAGATTATATTTCTTATTTCGCTTTATATTCTACTAATTAAATATTAAAAAAATATTTTTATATAAAAAATTAATCTTGCTTTATATTTAATTTCATACTACCTCACAAATTATTCATGGTATTATTTATTCCCAATTATCTAATCCTCCTAATTACATATAACCTTTGTAGATCTTAAGACCCAATTTTAATATTTTTACGAGGGAAGTGTAATTTTTTTTTCTTTATTGTTAAATACAATGCTGAAATATTATTAAAAAAGATTTAACTGAGAAAATTTTTTAATGAAACCACTAAACCCGAAATCGCGTTATTATGTTATGATTTTTACATGATTATATACATAAAACTATCAATTTCTTATCCCTTAAAAATCGAAATATACGTTTTTTAATTATTTGTAAATGAAAAGCAAATTTCACATGATTACTTGCGAATTATTTTCATATTTCTTATCTCTTAAAAACAAAAATATTAGGTTTTTTCAAGTATTTATAAGTATATTGTTTATAATTTCTTTAAGTATTTGTAAATATATTGTTTATTATGTCGCTTATCTAAATCACGTTTATCATGGGATTAAGAAAAAATTAATCAATTTAATTTCATATGCGAACTTATTTAAACCTAATTTATCAAGTGAGAAAAACTAATCAATTTGATCTAATATTAAACCTATATTTAATGTGATAACATGAAATTTAAAATTTAAATTTGAATGTATGGAGATTTTGAGATATATGAATCACTAATTAAATTTAATGAATTTAAAGAAAAATTATGTTGGTGAAACATTATGGAGTTTGAAAATCTAATAAGATCAGTAAACTTTTGGAATATTATCAGGTATATTTTTTCTAGAATAAAATTTATAAATTTATTAATAAATAAGAGTATAGAACCTCTAGAACTAATTGTTTTATAAGATTTCAATGTTTTATCAATTATTTTTATTATGTTTTATTTTATTTCAACGTTTTGTTATGTATAAACAAATGAAAAAGAGTTTAGAATCATATTTAGATGTTTTATTATATTAAAATAAATAGAAGCATTAGCTCAAACCTGTAATTTTCAATTTAATGGACTTGGAATAGTTTTTAGTATTAAGTACTCGGGCTCTATTTGTGAGTTTAGCGTGCAGAGAGAGAGAGCAAAGAAAAGAAAATATTAGTTAGGTCAGAAGAGAAAATAAAAGAGAAGTGATAGTATTTTTTTCATTTATTTGTAAGTTTTAAGAAAAAAATAATAATAATTTTCTTTCTCTTTACGTATGAGTTAAGAAAAAATGGAAGGAAAAGAATGTCTGCATTTTACCGTTAAATCATTAGAGAAGTTGAAGAGTTGTTAATTTAATTAATCCTAAGATATATTTGTAATTCTCCTTTTCTTATTCTTTATTTTACGACCAAATATATCATTTTAAGAGTTTTATTAATTCGTTTTACCCTTCTCTCCATTTTACTCTTCTCTCCATTTCCACCCACTTTGTAAGGATGAAATTTTTTAAATTTTAACACTTATTCTTCTTCCCATTTCTTTTCATTTCTTTCTTAAAAAAACTCATAAACAAATAATAGATTTTAAATTTTCTTTTCCTCTTCTTTTCTTTATATTTTACTCCATCCAAACAGGCTGTACAAATCTAATACTAGCTGGCACTGAAAAATTGCAAACAAGGCCAATTGAACATGGCATGATCGGTAACATGTAGACATGAAAGAACACTAGTAAGCGGGGAAGGGTTTACACTAGGGGTCATGGCCTCTTAAATTTCGGAAAAAAAATTATAAATATAGTATAAAATATTTATAGATCTATTATTTTTTTCAAATATAATCACCCCAATTCTTTTACTTTAAACTATTAATAACATATAAAACTTGATTTATAAGTTGGGTCATTAATAAGACATGAAACTTGATTTTTGAATTGCACAATTAATTTTTAAACTTTATGTGTTTACTTGATTTTTAAGTATACGTCTTTTAATTTTATTACTTGTTGAAAAATCTCAAATAGATTATTTAATTCTAAGATTGTATTTTTAAAATTAGAACAAAAATATTAAAATTTGTAAGAATTGAGACTACCAATATTGAATTTTTAGTTCCATACCTATTTCTAAGGCCATGTTTAGAATTAAAAAAAAAAAAAGGAACTAAAATAGACCTGAAAGAACACTCTATCATTTTTTTTAGTTCCGGACCTATTTCCAAGGCCATGTTTGGGAAAGAAAAAAAAAAAAAAAGTAGACCTGAAAGAGCACTCTACCATTTTTGTATTCTATTTTCTCAACTTAAGCTATACAACTATCCGAGAATCATAGATTAAGTGGTAAGAGAATATGCTCTTGGAATACCTGAGAATATGCTCTTGGAATAACCAACCTTAACATACTTGTCGCGTTCAACAATGGCACCGAAAATTTACGTCTGACTCGAGGAAACTAGGAAGGAGGACCACTCTCCGTGCCTGAGGAGGTTTGGTCTAAATGCAACTTTAGCGAAAAATACGGTAAAGTTTTACAAAAACGGGATGCTAGCTATTGGGCGGTCGCGTACTCCCCTCAGGGGCACTCCGGGGGTGCCAGGCCATGTCCGCATGGGTTGGTGGGGTGCCTTTGGGCTTCCACCCCCTTTTTTTTATAGTATCAAACATCTATCTTAACATCCTTATTTGTACTGTACTCATTTTGACTTTGTATGATAAAGTATAATTAATCTTATAACCATTTTAAAAAATATTCCTTTTAGTGGGTAGGTATTCATTGGCCATGAAAGAGAGGTATATATATTTAAAATGGTGATTTAAACATCTCCTAACCATCATGAGAGAAATATGCATGGCACAATTCCAAAACTTAAAAAACTTTAATCAAGAAGGGAGTCAAAACTGAATGTACAATCCAACCAATGGGTGTCCCAAATTTAGGATCGCCATTGATCTCGCCATGGGTGCTCCAAAGTCAGAAAACCCAACTCTCACAACCATATTCACCAGTACAATATGTTGCCCAACTAACACCACCCATATTTAAGTTTCAAAAATGGGGACCCATTCAATTCAAAATCCAAGCAATACCTAAAATCGCGAATGTTACCTACCAGCTTGATTTCTTCCCACATTCATCAACCACCTAATTCATTTGTTTTCGTTATAATTAATTGATTATAAAAGTTTATTCTGATGTCTAAAATTTGAAGACAGTAAAGTTCCCGACCGTTGCCGCTCCGTCGCATTCTTCACGTCATGAATTTTTTTTTTTTTGTGGAGAGAGAGAGAGGGGGGGGGGGGGGGGGGAGAGAGAGAGATCAACACAATGAAGACTTTCTAAGCATACGACGAATAAAACATCCACTAACAGTTTCATATTTGAAATCTAAAAGCTACATTCGGCAACAAAGGGCCAAAGGAGTTCCATCAAAATGTTGAAAGCTAATATTATTATGAATTAAATACGAAGTGTTAAAAAATTTTTGTACGCAGTCAGCTATTGAAATATATGTGTACTCCACTTGCATCCATATCCGAAACATAGGCAAAAGTTTGATTAGGGATGGTATTATGGAGACAAATACCATGAAATAATATAGTTTTAGGATTAAATTTTGCGTAAGATTATTATTTTCGCATTTGATTGGTGGAATACAGACCAGCACATCATGGGAAATATAATTCCAAGGATAGGTGATATCCAATATTATCATATCCCCCACTTTTGAGACAGTAGCAATCCCAAGTGGGTAATTAATCAGCTCCATTTTTGTGACACCAATTTTTGCTATGCGAAACACACAGGACACTCCGTGCCCAATCTCATGCCTACAATCCTTCAAACAAGCATAGCCATATTGGAAAACAACACTCCGCAAAGCATAGCAATTTAGGAAGACAATACTCCGACAAGTGAAATACATGACATATCCAACTTTTTTATTATATTTTTCTTTTATTTATTTCATATATTGAAAACTATTTTTAATTATAGATTGAAATATTGAGTTAGTGTTTTTTTTTTTTTTTTTTCTTTTCAACATTTTTGGTGATTTAGATACTATATTAATGGCTTTGAGGGGTTAGAGTGGATAAAATTTAACCAGTTAAACCATTCATTAAGAAAGCCAAATGACAAAGTTTAAAACACTGTTTGCATAGGATTAATTAATAAATCATTCATCCAAGCTCAAACAAATCCAATCCATCGATCAATTCCCATGCAATTTTCAGTTAGTAAAGTAGAAAATTGTCAAGAAGAACAAGAAACATGACATTCCAAGATAGAACGCCTTAAAATGGATTCAGGGTAGAGCCGGTGCACCACTTGATAGCTCGTGCTTTCACAGGTTCTTTACATGTAGGAATCGGTGTAATTCGTGCAAATTACTAAAGGGCTTAGATATTTATCTTCTGTTCAAAAATCAACTAATCAGATGTGCACGTACACCAGCTCTACTCCGAATCCCTTTAAAATAGGCAAACACCATATAACTAATCTTCTAAATTTTATTGCCATTATAAGGAACCACTGATGAGTACAAAATTATTCATACTGCATAGTTATGACTCACTATGCAACTCAAACCCAAACGCAGAATGACCGAAGACACCAAAACAGAAACTGAAAACACAATCAGACTCACTAACGTAATCCTTTCTGATAATACCAGAAGAGGAAATTTCTGATCATGTAATTGATAAGTAGGATTATTCACCGTTGCATAGTTCTATCACTAGGCAACTCAGACTCTAAGGCAGAACAGAGCAGAACAGTCGAAAACATAAAAACAGAAACTAAGAACGCCATCAGACTCACTAATGTAACGCTTCTGATAATCCCGGAAGAGGAGATTTCAAGGGCTAGATATCTTACGGTTGAGAGACTTATTGAACCACGCCTTCCAACTACCGTTCCCCTTCCGCACAATAGCATTCTTTTCATCATCAACCGAGTCTTTCGACATTGGTGGCTTCTTGCAGAGCATGAAATTCCTCACACCAAACGACCCAATTGCCTCCCATGGATTCAAAGCTGCAAAATTTCCAGCACAGATCCAAATTAAAGGTTTCAAATTTGACATTTCGGAATACATTTTCGTGGGTTATCGAAAGAATTTTAAGCAAGTAGGAAAAATACCTTCAGTTCCGGCAATTGGGCAGTAGAGGACGAAATCGTTGATATCAGATCCGAGGACAGGTAGGCGGCCCTCGCGAGCGTAACACTTGAGCACGGTCTCAATGACAGCAGCAACGACGTCGTCCTCGCTGACGACGAACCGGATCGGGCCGGCGCTGCCGAGGACGGTAATGCTAACCAGGAGGCGGTTGCCGCTGCTCTTTCCGCCCTGGTTCTTCTTCTGCTTGCAGAGCACCATCGTTACGAACGCACAAAAAAATTACCCCCCCAAAAACAAAATAACAATTGAAAATCAAAATCCTAATAATGGGTTTGAGTTGTTTCGGAGATCGAAAGCGAATAAATTTTAGACGGAGCTTTCCAAAAATCTAAAATCGAGAGGAATGGGTCTAAGGGTCGAGGCCGAGGCAGCGGTAGTACCAGCCTTCCTTGCAAGATCCAAAGGAGAAAGAAGAGGCGGCACAGATCCCCCTTGAACTAGATGGGGAGATCATTAACCAATTGCTCAAGATTTCCACCATTCACAATGGAATAGCCTGAATTCCAGAGAGACAGAGATCGGAGAGAAACAGATAGAAAAAGAGGTAAGAGGTAGAAAATTGAGATGGGGAAGAGCCACTTTATATAGACTGTTGATTAGGGTTTGTTATCACAGCATGCTGCAATCACAGGTGGGTTGTGGGGAGGGAGTAACTCGGCGGCTTTGGTAATTTTCGCCGACTCGCTCGATGGCTATCACTGGCACGCGCACACTCCCAAATTGGTCGGGTTTTGACAGAGGACTCTGGAGTCGAGACGTCGGCCGCTTGAAATATAATTTAGCGATTCAAATATAGTTATATATATTTTTAAGTTTAAAATTATAAATATATTTAAATCATTAATTTTTATTAGAGTAAGTTACACTTAGATCCCTTAAATATTTACGTAATCACACATGGACCCTTTCGACATTAAAAAATTTCATTAATTCCTTTATTTTGAAATGTTTGTAATAAATACTCCCTTCTATTAAATAAACAGTTAAATTTTAATAGAAAATTAAAAGTCAACCAAGTAAATAATTTTTTTCTAAAAAGACAAATATATCCTTGAATAAACTCACCCTCGCATGCTTCAAATAACCCATCTCTCTACAATGCTCACCGGCCATGAAGGTTCTCTTCTCTCTGTTTCTTCGGCGTTTCTCCTTTTTTTTTTTAATTTAAATCTTCATCGCAGTCTCAATGTGGCCGGAAAAGGCTAATGTCCGGCGTCGAAGTTTGGCAATACCCTTAAATAAAGTGAGTTTTTGGACGAGTTTTCGAAAGCGTCAACAATGTCAAATGCCGATAAGGAAAGAGGAGAGAGATTAAGACCTTTTTACCGGACCGCCGACGACAGCAGAGTAATCGGATTGGGAGTGGGTTGCAAAAGAGAGGACGAGAAGACATGGGTTATCTAAGATGAGAATTTGTGAGAGCTGAGAAGCGAAGAAGACTGGTTGTTTCTTGGGTTGCTTCAGAAATCGCCAATAAATTGGTCGAATATGCGGGAAAAGCGGGAGGATGCTCGGCAGTGCACAATTAAAGTTTCGATGTTGAAGTTTGATGCAAAATCGCACCAGCCATGAAGCAATCGCCGTTGGGGGCTGCCGCAGTTGCGGCGCTTGCTCGAATCAGCAAGGTGAGGGAGGTCTAGGAAGCTTATAGCAGTAAAGGCCAAGGACTTCTAACCCTCGCTGTCGCCTTCATCGTCCGATGAATCAACGGCAGAATGGACCCGATACTTGCCGGACTTATTGGGTGACTCCCTCAAAATCTGCGCACACCAAGTTTTCATCGACATCGCTGGTTAGCGAAACATCCTTCAAATGGTCGGAAACGACCCCCTTGTCACTCTCACTAACCTAGCCAGAATCCACGGCCCCCTCATGTCCCTTCGCCTCGAAACCCGACTCCTAATCGTCGACTCATCTCCGGCAGCCGCCAGAGAAATCCTTTAAACCCACGGCCGCAAACTCTCCGACCAGTTTGTTTCGCATACCCTTCCTATCAATTACTTGATAATAGGTACTGCAAGTGAGTGCGATGATCAGTGGAAGCACTTGAGAGCCATTTGTAGGGCTGAGATTTTCTCAAGCAAAAGAATTGAATCTCTATCCGAGATTAGACAGAAGAAGGTGATTGAGATGGTGATGTATCTGAGCAGTAAAGAAGAAGAGGTGGTGAACTTCGGTGATCTGATTCTGACTACTGTTTGAATTTTCGATAATTCAGTGATTGGGGCTTTGTTTGGATTTTCATCGACGTCGCTGGTCGGCGAATTTTGGCAACGGCGCTGGTTAGTTGAATTAGGGATTTTCTTCTGGTTTTTGCATATATATATATATATATATATATGCATATATACATGGATATGCAGATGAGTTTTTAGGTTTCATTCAAGGGCATATTTGTCTTTTAATGTAAAAAATTTTGTTGACTCAATTGACTTCTAGTTTTCTGTTAAAGTTTAACGGCTTACTTAACGGAAGGGGGTATTTGTTATAAACATTTCAAAATAAGGGATGTTAATGTAATTTTTAAATGTCGAAAAGGTTCATGTGTAATCACGTAAATGTTTAGGGGGTCCAAATGTAATATACCCTTTTTATTATGTCAACTTTCTAATTGTTATTTTATTTTTTATTTTTTTGCTAAAGCCTTTGTGAGTATCCCATTCTCTTTATTACAAAATTGGAAAAATTAAAAAAAAAAATAAACTTTCACATAATGAAATGTAAATTTAAAATTTTAAATACGAATATTTTATTTTAAGTGCAATTTTTTAAAATAAAATAAAAATTTCAGCCCCAAGATTAACTTTTTCTTCTTAATTTCTCGTCAACATAATTTTTTTTTGCTAATTATTCATTAAAAAAATTATTGATTATTATTATTGCCATCACTTTTTTATTTTTACCTTGTGAGGTTTTCACACACAGACTGGAGCGTTCGGCTCCGAACTTAAAATGCGGGAGTTTGACCGTTGAAATTTACCGCAACATTTTTCACTTATTTTTTTTACGGCACGAGGGGCGCTAAATTGGTTGATCAGAAATTGCAACGTGGGTTTTTGACTTTTAAAATAATTGTCGAGAAATTCTAATTTGCTACTCTTTCGGTTAATTTGAGGTTGGCGTCAAGATAGGCTGGTGTTTGTCACCCAGTTTTCCTTTTTTGTTTCAAGTAATCAATTATACTAAGGATTAGTTTGGCAGTAAGTTGTTGTTTTTTTTTTTTTCTTATATAATTTTTTAATTAAAATTAATTTTTTTATTTGCTAAATTTTACTTGTTATTTACATGCATACACAAATTTATAAAAAAAATATATTTCAAAATAGGATAACTCGTGTATATATGAAAAGGTTTAATTTTTTTTTTAATTTGCATGTTATTTTTTTATTTTTGAGAAATTTTTGTAATTTTTATGAATATAGATAACATATATGAAAAAAAAATTGTCAATGGGTGCCTCAGGCGTAAATTAAAGACCAATAAAAATATGTCATGTAATAATATTTTATATTTTTTCTATGCAAAATTCTATCAAAGTGTCAAACCTTGGCTGCATTTGGCATAAAAAAAACACTAAAAATCTCTATAAATTTCTAACAACTCTTTTATCTTTAATTTTTCCGCCATCACTAATTTAAAAAAATTTCAATATTTCGCTAAAAAAATAAAAAATTTGGAAGTAGGTTATCCAAATGTATAAATTTTTTATACAATCATATTTTTCGTGTCGAAAGCTTTCAAACGAGTACCATTGTCGCTATTTTTTGTGAATTTTTTTAAATCCGTGGGAATAGATTTGGCAAATCGTTCCCACGATTTGTGAATTTTCAGAAAAAAGTGACGTCAAAATCAATCCCAAATTATATTTTATCTCAATTTATCTTATTTTTTTTTACGTTAAATGAGACCCTTATTACGTAGTATGTATTAATAGGGCTTATAAAAGATTGTATAAAACAAAAAAGTATGAGAGAGAAAAGTCAAATAGCAATTATCAAATTAAGCGTAATACACAGAGTTATCATTTTAGTTGTCCTCTCAATCCACACAAAACATTTTTTTAAGTAAATTAATTACATCATTTTATTTTTTAATTAATTAATCTTAGGATGTAAACTTAGACTTGAATTAATATATTGAAAAATTGTGTGAAGTGAAGTGTTAAAAAGAAAAAAAAAATATTAAGCTTCCGTTTTTTGTTTTTGGTCAGTCCAAATCACATGTCACAACCTTACAAATTCTAGTTCGTTGAATTCAGGTATGCTAAATTGACATTAAAAATTTATCAACTTGCTGCAAAATACGATTTTTTGTTGGATGTTTTTGATTAAATTCGTTGTCCTATATATAAAAGAAGCAAACTAATTATTTTATTTAATTTGCACGTTTTGAGAGAATTCAAATTGGGTATAAAGGTTTATAGGAACATTTTACATTGTTAAATATATTTTGATAATAAGAACAAAATGAATATTTAAATATTAAATTTTCTTTAGAGTGATTCTAAGTGTAACAATATATCTCTATTATTTGTCTAGATGTGAAATGAGGAATAATTAACATGAATTATTGTATCTAAAATGAGACTAAAAACCTATTACGAGAGTAACTAGTCGGTATTTTATTAAAGGTAAATTATACTGACTATCCTACGAATTAAAAGAAAATACATAAAATATTATTGTTATTTTTGAAATTATAATGACTAACTCTTTTAGACTTTGTTAAATATCATAAGTATTCTTCTTCTTCTTATTATTATTATTAATGATGACAAATCTCTCTAAGACTAGGTAACATTAGAACCACCTCTAGATGGAATTACTAATAGGTTGAATTTGGTTCATTTCCAATCCATATCAGAACCAATAATATTGACTAAATCTGACAAATTCAATTCTTAACCCGACAAATTTATATTTATTGGATTTAATGATTGATAGATCTGGATTAGGATCGATCTATTACACTAATTATTTTTTAGAAATAAAAAATTTTAAAATATTTAAAAAATTTGGTGTGAATAAAAGTAATCATTTTGACTATTTTACTCTTCTATCATTTTGTTTGCACGTAAATATTTTTATTTTCAAGTCATTTTTTAAAAAATTTTTACATGATACAAGTAAAATACAAAAAATGTATTAGATATTTAAAAAAAAAACTATATTGGATAATTAAAAAAAACACTTATATCTTGCAACTTCAAAATTCAAAAGAATCTCATATATGTATGTATATATATAATAAGATGTGACGTGTATATATATAGGGTCGAAGAGGAGCTGCAGCCAGCCTTCATATTTTCTTCTCCCCCTCTCGTTATTATCTCTCTCTTTTAGTTTCTCTCTTGTGTCTCTTGTCCTAATATGCTCATATAATATTAAATAAGATATATGTTCTTATTATATGAAATGATGGTTAAAAAAAAAACTTATTATTTAAAATGGGTCATATCTGGATATATAGATCAAATCTTAATTTTTCAGGATCGAACCTGACTATTTTTGAATTTGGATTAGATCTACTATTATTGGATATGAACTGGTTCTGAATCAAACAGATCTGATCCAGACTTGGACCCGTACCATTGACAGGCCTACCACTAGAGAGTAAATCTCAAGCTCATGAACTATCCCTATGAAACTTGAAAACTAGGTAAGCATAAGCAATGTCTACGATGATGCTCCAAAGGAATTATTAGCACCCAAATGGTTTCAAGCTTGATATCTTGGAGGGAGTACACTCTCACGCCCCCATCTCTTAACCATAAGGCCAGCCTTTTAGGATATATAAAGCTAAATTTAGAGGCAGACCCACATTAAGTCAAGGGTAGGTGAGGCCCAGTGCTGGATTTTTATTAAAAAAAATTATTCGATCGGACCTGACCCATATTATATAAGTTTGGTTAGACCTAGACTGATCCGACCCAAAGCCCAACCTGTGACCTAGCAAACTTAAAATACCTAAATCCTAAGCCTCATTCCTGTTTCCCCAAACTTTAAGCCCCCTCTCTATCCCTGACCGCGTATGCGCAAACCATGCAGCCATTTTTCTCCCCAAACCTCGTAGCTCAGCTCGCCTCTCTCTTTATTTTCCCCATCGACGGTGACCATTGTTCCCTGTTCCTCCCCTTTGGTACCCCACCCTCTCTTTCCCCCCTTCTTTGATCAAATCAAACCTGATCATTGTTGAGTTTCCATTGCACTAATCAACTCTAATCAAAGGTGTGTCTCGAACTCTAAAACAAATCAAACTCTAATCAAAGGTGTCTTCAACCCTGATTTAGTGATTTCTGTGCTTATTCAGCTTCCACTACACTATCCATTGTCTACTGATCTCACATCTTGGCCTCTCAGGGAATTTTGGTTAATGTTTTAATTATTATTGTTCAAAGAATCTCTACAAATGTTTTATTGTTATTCCCTTTCCTATATCTTTACTGAATTTTTGTATCTGTTAATTTACTCAAGCTATTTCTTGTGAATTGGATTTTTATTTTTTTATAGTTATTGTTGAATTCTTTGTAGCTTGTTGATTTCAATCTTTTAATTCATTTGTTGTATATTCATTCATTTACTACTGTAAATTCATGATCAAGGAAATATTAGAGAACAGATTGCAACGTTTTTAGACTATGAAAGAACAAAGGGGATTGTTGTAACTTATTTTGTTAATTTGAAGATTATTTTGTGTAAAGAACATTTAATTTCAATATATAATATTTTGTATTTTATTGTATTTTATGCATTTGTTTGGAATTTAAAATAATTGTGATTTGGGCTTACATTGACTCAAATTCTTAAGTCCACCATTGGTTAAATTTGTCTTTTATGTATGAAATTGTAAGCGAAATTTATGCTTTTCAATTCTTTTTGTGTAAGGGGCATTTATGATATTACAATTATTATTTTTTGGTAATATAAGCAACATGTGTCAACCCTTCCAACGGCATACTAATGTTAAAGAAAAATTGTAACAAAATTTAAAAACTAGATATAATAAATGTTATTTCAAAAATCACATAAGTATATTGTGCATTTTTGTTAAACATTAGGGATAATCAATGTAATTTATCTTATTTCATTGGATAAAGTATAAAAATCACATTTACAGTTTGTACTCGGTGTCATGTTAGTTCTTCACATTTCAATTATAATAATCAAATCCATACAATTTTGGTTAAGAAGCAATTTGATTCTTCTATTAGCCTCCATTAATACCCAACCATTAAACTACAGAAAATTTTTTCATTTCGCATTCTTCTTCTCTAATAAACCCATATGGAGAAAGTGCCACTTCTGTTATATGTCAGACCTAGATAGCCATATTCATCGTCATCACTGTTGCCGACACCGTTTTATCCTGTCCTGGAAAACAATGAAATTTCTCTTCCTTTGCCTCTAACCCCATTGAAATTCAAGGATCGCCTCATTTTCAGCCCCTTTTCCCCCATCCAACTTGCGTCCATGTCTTGCTGATCCTTTAACCCTAAGCTTGAACTCTCCTTACTTCTATACGCCTTCATTCATAGACCAATCAATTAACGTAAACCCACCAAATCAGTAATCTTGTTTGATTGACCCCAATTATGTCTAAACCAAAAGCAACCTCCAAAGGTCTAAGGCATAACCATGAATATCCCTAGGTATACATATGTATATAACTTCCTTAATTTGCTCCTTCATCGATTATCTCTCTATATGTATATATTCACCATTTGTGTGTGTCTGTATGTATGAGAGTGGTGAAATGCATTAATCTGCTTAGGGTTAGGTCATTTATTGATTCAAGAGAGTCAATTATTGTTCTTCATATATACAAAAGTAGTTATATTAATAATAGTGATAAGAGAATTTTGTCACAAGTTTATGTGGCTGAGAATGTTTCTGGTGCCTTATCATGGAAAAGAAAGTTTTTGGAATATATGTGTAGAATTTGGCAAGTATCATTGTTAAAAAATCAAAGGTCAAAAAATTTTAGTACCATGAACATTTAAAGCATATATATAAATACAAAAAATCTCAAATGGGTTTTCTCAAGTGCCAAACTATTTTGAGTCAAGAAAAGAGATCAGAAAGGTTAGAGAAGAAAAATACAGAATGACGAAATTGCCCTCGGTTTAATGGTCAGATATTAATGGAGGCTGACAAAAGGACCGAATTGCTACTTGAACAAAACTGTAACGATTTGACTGTTACAATTGAAACGTAAAGAACTAAAATGATATTAAGTGAAAGTGTATGGGTAGTTCTATTTCGTTAGAGGGCATTTATGGTATTATTATTATTATTATTATTACAGAATTTAACCTTTCTAACAACGCATTAATACTATTAAGAATTTGTAACAGAATATAAAAGGTAGAGATAATAAATATAATTTCAGCAACCACATAAATACTTTGTGTATTTTTATTAAACCTAAACCAATAAATCATATTATATATCAAAAATTATATCATTACATCATTAATAACCAAATTATCAAATTTCTTATATTTATTTATCATTTATGATCTACCTTTCCAAAAAATTATCATTTATGATTCATCATATCATATCATAGGGTGAATAATAACGTCATTTCTATAGGCCAACACTCAACGAAAACGATTAACCAAACACGTTGTCTTTCCGAGTTAATACCCTGGACCACGATTAGCCAAATAAATGATATGTTGTAGGCTACTAACCCACTAGTATGAATACCAAAACTCTGCACAGGTTTAGTGTTTTCAACCCAAATGTAATCTCTGTACCTTTCCTATTTTCCTAATATTTGCCAACCTCACAATTATAACATCATTTACTTTTCTTTTTTCTCTATTATTATTATTTTAACATAACAACTCGTTAAAATCAACCATTAATATCATATTATCACTTTGATAAGCATTTTTCCTTTAATAAAATAAGTTACTCAAATATTTTAAATTAGGCATTCTAATTCACATATTTTTCATATATTTAATTATTTATTTTCGTAAAATGATAATATGATATATCACAAAAGAACGACAAATCTTATAATTTAATACATAAATTTCTTTTAACCAAAATTGTCCACATAAAAATCATAAATATCTAAAAATTTTATGATGAGTGGGGATATTAACACTCCTCTAAAAGATTCTCCCACTCGCAATTTTTTTGCTATATAAAATTACAAAACTAACCTTATAATAAAAGACAAATAATATAAAGCACCTTAAATACCAAAATTTCCCTCCCTTTTCATTTATTATTATAAAATTAACATTCTCAAATTTTCACTTTTATCTAACTACATCTTTCATAGTCTCATGTGTATTCTCAGTTGTATATATATCTCATTGGTTTATTAAACCCTAAAATGAAACACTACATAAGTGAATTCTATTAAAGTGGAGCTTTCGAATGTGATTAATTCTTTTTTTTTTTTGTATAAACAATATGGAGCAAATTTTATATTATTATAAATCATAAAATCCCTTAAATAGTAGGACAACTAGTAACTTTTTCTAATTTTTCTCTTTCGTATGATTGATCTCTTGTCAGAGCAATATAAAACAAATTTCATTTAATATTTCTTTATTTTTTTTTTATTTTTGTTGATGTATATTATGCTATTACATTATTAGAGTTTTTTTCTTTATTAACTTTTTTTTTTTTTTTTGCTTTGTAATTTATAGACGATTTTTGTTAAAATTGTTGAACTATTTGAACAATGCTATATATATGTATATATATATTTTTTAATTTATAATGGTGGCTAGTCTTAAAGATGAATATTAAGGTTTGAATTTTAATTTGATTTATCTTTACTTAAATTATTTTCATTCATGTATGAATTGATCAACGATTATACTGTCTTGTTTTGTATCAATTAAAAAAATAATTGTTTATTTTCTTCTATGATTTTTAATAAAATAAACTTAAGAGATATATTTACAAAGCTAATAAAAAAACTAGTAAAAAAGCTCTCTTATTTAACTTCTTGAAATTATAATTAACAATAAATTTTTAATTTAACCTATAAATTAATGAAAAAGTGGAGGATGTTATAGAAAAGTAAAAAATAAAGGATGTTAGTTTTGTAATAATAAATAAAAAGGGAAAATAATTATACTGTTTGATATATTTTGTATTAATTGTCCTATACTACAAGGCTAGTTTTATAATTTTGTAAGAGTAAAAAATGGTAACAAGGGGGAGAAGCTTTTTGAGTGCCAATATCTCCATCCTTTCATGATTCAGTACATATTGTCTTATCATACTATTATATAAAAGTATGCATATTTGAAAAACACTTTTTGAAGAAAAATATCCTCCTAAAAATTATAAGTACTTAAAAAACCTATGATTTAATAACTTTTTTGAATGAAAATATCCTCATAAAAATTACCAAAAAATATCTACAAACCCAATAATTTAGTACTTTTTTTTTTATGATCTAGTATATTAAACACCTTTCTGGACAAAAATATTCTCATAAAAATTATAAAAAAACTACAAACCCTATAATTTAATATATAAATTTTCTTTAACCAAAAAATCCTCATAGAAATCATAAATACCAAAAAATTTCATGATGTAATACATATTAATATTAAAAACATAAGAAACTTACAAACACTATAATTTAATACATAATTTTTTAAACAAAAAAAATATATATATATATAATATTAACTACTTAAATAAGCATGAATGTTTGAAAAATAGGTTTTGGACAAAAATGTCCTCATAAAAATCATAAAAAACTTACAAACCATATAATTTAATACATAATGTTTTTCAATGATTTGAAATATTCAAAACTTTTCTGGACCAAAATGTCCACATAAAAATCATAAAAAATCTACAAACAATGTAATTTAGTACATAAAATTTTATTACCAAAAAAGTCCACATAAAAGTCATAGATACCTAAAATTTTTATGATTTAATACGTATTAATATTAAAAATCATAAAAAATCTATAAACCCTATAATTTAAATAGATAAAGTTTTTTTAACAAAAAATATCTTACTACTATATAAAAGCATGGATATTTGGAAAATATTTTTTTGGATAAAAATGTCCTAATATAAATGCCTAAACAACCTTATAATTTACTACATTACTTTTTTGGACAAAAACATCTTCATAAAAATTTATAAAAAAGCTAAAAACTTTATAATTTAGTACATACCTTTTTTTCAATGATTTAATATATTAAAAACTTTTTTTGGACAATAATGTCCTCATAAAAATCATAAAATACCTAAAAACATGTAGTTTAATACATAAACTATTTTTAACCAAGAAATTCACATAAAATTCATAAATAACTAAAAACTTTATGACTTAATACGTATTAATATTAAAAATCATAAAAAATCTACAAACACTATAATGTAATACATAAATTTTTTAACCAAAAATTTCCGCATAAAAATCATAAATACTTAAAAATTTCATTATTTAATACATATTAGTATTATTATTTAGTACAACTTACATTAAAATATGCAAACTTGCCTATTTTTATTATTTAAAAATTCGATTAATATTGATTATCAAACTAACCTCTATAAATTTTCTTTCATTCACTAAGATTCACAATTTAGATTCAAAGTTAATAAAGTTACCACCATTGATTATCAAATTAAGTCATATTCACTTGATAATTATAAAGGCACATGCACTTGATAATTATAAAGGCAAAATTATACATACGCATATATATGTGTGTATGTATCTAAAGCAAACATATATATACCCTATCCGATATATATTAGTACTAATATAATGGATAATCAATTTTGTTGTTTTTTCTTTTTTTTTTTTTGGGTGAAACTTCGTGCAATTTTTTAATTCTACAAATACTCAACTCCTCTTACCTTCTCTCAACTTCTTTTTTTAACTTCTATCCTATAATTAATTTGTAGGAATTAAAAAATACTTGGTAAACACTAAGAAGAGAAAAAAAGAATTTAAAAGAAAAATTATTTTCACACATGCAATGTGTGATTTTACTCTAGTACGAATAAATAAGTGAAAAAGAAGCTTACATTGTTGTTGTTGTTGTTATTTTCATTGGTAAGTAGGCTTATCAATATTGATGAAACTAATGGATACAAATTACATGACATTTTTAGAGGTGACCCTAAGAACCAAGAATCATAATGATCCAAGGATGGCAAGCCCGAGAACCACAATAATCCACAAAAAATCGATTCTTGTCACTCTTAGGAGTAAACAAGGTCACCCAACTCTTGGAGCAATCTATCATTGCCTAGTAGATTGTCAGCCAACTTATACCAAATATGACATCAAAGCCCTTCATCTCTAGCACAATCAAGTCAAACACTAAATGATACTCCTGACCATCTACTCTATCCTTAATGATCAGCTTGTAACTCTTACAAACTCTGGTCAATGAAGACAAACCCACAATTATGTCTTAGCATGTAAAAGTGGGACCCATTGATGCACATCCAATTTTAATATAGAAGTAAATAATGCCAATATGAAAGAATGTGATGTTTATGTATCAATGAGTACAATAGTACTAGAATCATAAACAAAAAAGCACATCCAGTGACCACAAGTCTGCTAGCACCATCCTATTGTACCACAACATAAACTTTGCTATGTGTCTGCACAATAGGTGACCCACCAATCCTCTACCCATACTAGACACCCCTTTGCTGATATTGTTGATGCACCTCACTTTACATATTCCCTGAGGAACCAACGATTGTTGCTATTGTTGTTGAAACTGCATTGACTAAGAAGTTTATTGTTACCTACTGCCTCGGATTGACTAGACAATCTACTGTGAGCTTGTAACCCTATTACTACTCTACCCGATAAGAAAATCTTTATGTATAGCATTGTTAGCTATAAGTATAACAAACTTTGATACTGCTTTGTCCTTTCCCTATTACCACCATCTGTCCTGCTGGTCTACTTTCCCGAGGATAATAAAAAGTTTGATGGCCCAGTTGCTTGCAGTGGAAATAAAAATCCAACCTTTGCGATGAAGCTTCATAAACTTCTAATTGAGAAGGTGCAAAACCGTTCGGTTGAGGATGCTGAGTCGGTGACACTGAAAAACTGCCTCTTTGTCCTTTCTATTGTCACTATGATGATGTAATCCTAAACTCTCATCGGACAACCCTCTTGAATACTTCTAGTCTCTATCATATCCCTCTTCTGTTCTATTAATTTGAGTCTTATAATCATCCAGTCCAAACAAAGCCATCTTGCTCCTTAAAGTTGGTTTTAGCTTCCGTTCAAGTCTCTGACACTTAATATGTGTCGTAGAGCTAATCTTTGAAGCATACTTAGATAAATATGAGAATTTCTTCTTATACTCCAAAGTAGACATGGAACCTTATATCAAACTGGGATACTCCTCCCGCTTAGCATCTCTAAAGGACTACGAAAGAAATTATCTCTGAATTTCTCCTTAAATATGTCCCATGTGTCTAACCAACCCATCATAACTCTTTACACTGCACCACTAACTAGATGATCAGTAATCTGTATAGTACCATAATTTTCTTTCACTTGTCTAGAAACTACTCTACTATCTTTATGTTTGCCACTCTATCATAAGTTGGAGACTTTATTTTCAAAATCTCTCTAACATCATAGAAGTAGTCTAAAGCTGTGGCAATCGCTCTACCCAAACTCCGCTTACCAACATAGCAATCATCGTGGCCAATTACTTTAAAATCGCCCCATTATCCACTGTTATAAATTGTAGTACACCCAATGCTCTAGAATGTACTTCCTCCTCGCTAGGCACCTTAGGTTGAACCTCGATCCCTACACTTAAGTAAAATCCATGTTCTTACTAAACAAGTATACCTCTTGTGCCGATTACACCACCTCCATCTCTATCTCGGCCTCCACCATATTCTCGACCTTGAGCTCTACACCTCAGAATAACACGTGGTGGTATCTTTCATCTCTAAAACACAAAAATCATTATATAAGACTAAGGTCAACAACCCAAAATCATTGACTCACTACCAATTCAAAAAATATAATTAGATAATCACATAGCACACAAAATAAAAGACTTCCACTATCCTCCTAAGTATTCTAAACTTAGGTTCTGATACCAATCGGTCAAGTCTCGGATTTTATAACTTGAGTTGTGAACTAATAATCACATGTAAATTATAATAATCCACAATAAACCCAATTAGAGCCACACAATTATCCTGTAACAGATATTAGAATAAAATAATAATAAATAAAAATTTTGGTCTCTACTAAGCAAAAGTGCTCCCAACCACATATCATAACAATATTCAAGCTCATTAGGCCTTTACAACCATATCAAATGATAAAAGTATATATCTAATACAAAATACATATCCTCAATGAATAAAAAATATAATAATATTAAAATAACATCAAAGTCTCGACCCTAGGACCCGTCTAAGTATCAAGCTCTACATCTATAACAAAATGTATATGGCAGTGAATATGAAATTCACCTGTACCCACTATAAAAATAAATAGGCATAATATACAACAACATGCCCTAGCATACTACTAATATGCAACATATAACATCAATAACCAATCAATATTAGCATATATCCATATTAATATAATAATTAATTTCTCATTATCATTTTATTAGTCTTTAACCATTTACCATCATCTCATCATACACACACGCGTATGGGGCGGGTACTCTACAAAAGACTATCTCATGGTCAATGAGTCCAATTTTAAACAACATTATTGTCTTTTATGGGTCTACATCCCAATGGAAATAATTAATCGATGCATTGTTGGTTGTGGGTCTCCATCTAAGGTCATGATTAATCAAATAAACGTCGTTGCTTATAGGTTCAAATCCCAATGGTGACAATTAACCGATAATAACTTCATTATGTAAGCTACAAATTTACTAGTACGACAATCAAAACTCTGCGTAAGTTTAAGGCATTTCAATCCAAGTGTGTAAGTATGTATCCTCATATTTTTAGTACCATTTATCCTTAAAATCAATAAAATCAACATCATATTTCATTATCTATTTTCGATCTCTTTTGCGTTATCATAATCATTATCTTATTGCCACGCATGACATCTTATATTATCAGCCACATAAGCCATATTACATCTCGTATCATCAGCCACATAAATCATAATATCATATCACATATTATCATTTTTAAATTAATTTTATCATTATCAAGTTCAACACTTAAATATCTCTTTCTAATTCACTTTAAAAAATTGAGTTACATTACTTTGAAAACCTTTTTCATTTAAAAACATTTCAATTTAAACAAAAAAGTCCTCTATTGTGTGCATGCGAGACTAGTCTCATGCGCATGGGGAGGTGAACTAGCAATCATGAGTAATAAACTAGGAGGTGGTGTGCACAGGAGGCTCAGGTTGAGGTCATGTGTAAATGAGGCAAAGCCTTTTTATCACAGGAAAGGTTATGCGCATGCAAAATAGAGACTTGTGTGCATAGGAGCCATCCAATCAGCTTGTGCACACGAGGACTCCTCTCCCGTGCATACAAGACACCAAAGATTAGGTCGTGTGCATGGCCTTCAAACAAGTGTGCGTATGACAAATAATTTGAAAGATTAGTCTGTTATGCTCTATTTTTTGCTTCCACTTGTCTAATTCCGTTTCTTTCATTTCTAAACCATTTCGTTCAAATTTTATACTTTTTTTCCGTATTAAATAGCACATGAATATAGCCATAACCTCAATTTCTCAAAAACATCAAGTGTTTAGCATGGATTGGATATACTATTCATTATATTCTTCCCGATGACATAAATATATATACATGTATTCAATATATCAACTTCCCATTCATGAATATAACAAGCTCAAAATCATAATCAAGTAGTTGTATGCATCAACATAATATTAATAAAATAAGAAATCACAAATCCCTACCTCGAGTTGCTCGAAAGAAGAAGAAAATGACTTGGGAAAGTATGGGAATGCTAGAACTTAACAATGATCATCACAACCTCCCAAAACCAACTCTCACAACATACTCCACTCAACTCCACACTTGAAATAAAAAGAAAAAATCAATTTAGTGAAGAACACTACCTTACAACCTCAATTCTTACTTTTTATTTTCTGTCAAAACTTCTCGAACACCCATACATATTACATGTATATAGAACTAAAATTCTTTATCATGAAAAAAAAAAAAGAAAGGCAAATAGATTGAGGTGACAACGCCAGTGAGCCTAGGGGGTAGGCTAGCTAGGATGGGCGGCAACAATAAATGAACTACTACAGATGTCGGCCAAAAACCAAAAAAAAAAAAAAAGAGAGAGAGCAAGTTGCACTGCTAGCTGCATTAATATATGCGCATAAAAAAATACGAAGCGTATGCACAAAGAAGGTGTATGCACAAAAAATAACATGTCGTGTGCATGAAAAGGCTATGGTGGTGCACATGACAAACTCAAAACCTAAATATCAAGATCAAACTCTAGCATGGCCAAACCCAAATCAGAAACCGAGCAACTGAGTCAACATATGATCAAATTAACCACATTAATATATATATTAAACCAT
The DNA here is from genome assembly GCA_019916065.1 of Vitellaria paradoxa. NCBI lineage: Eukaryota > Viridiplantae > Streptophyta > Magnoliopsida > Ericales > Sapotaceae > Vitellaria > Vitellaria paradoxa. The sequence continues at coordinate 28,306,949 of CM034233.1, read as the reverse complement.
AAACCAATCTATCATGAATAAAATATATATAAAAATGCTGGTCATTATACTATCATCACGCCATAAGATGATTCCCTACCAAGCTTTCTATGGCATTCCCCCTCCTGAGTTGATTCACTACATTTTAGGTTTGACTAAGGTCCAAGCGATGGAAGACCATGTGAAACAATCTTTTTTATAGAGCTGGTTTGTAATAGCTGTCATCAATAATAGAGTTGTAAAATATATTTAATAGCGTTTGGAGCTTTGAAAAAGTTCAAAAAAATAAAAAGTTAGGGTTGAAGTGATGTAAAAAGTGATACGTGACAAAATTTGATTAGAAAAAGTTGAAAATTTTTAAAATTTGTTAGAGTTTTTTAAAAAAAAATTGAGGCTTCAAATGGAGCCTTAATATGTCTTGAAGTCTACTTGTATTCTCGAGTCTATAGATATGTGTTTGAAATTCCAAAGAGGCATAATTAAAGCATGTCTAACCTTTCGACTCTAGCAAATTTTTCATGTATGGGTGATGATAATGTTAGAGCTTACTTAATGCATTTTTTATATATTGTGTAGAGTTAAAACTCATATTCATTGTCCATTAAGTTTTAGATTACAAGTTTCTTTTTTTTTTTGTTTTTTTTTAGTGGCAAATCCATACAAAATCTTAAATTAGATATGACAAATTTGAATGTTTTCTAAATTGAAGAGAAGAGAAGATTTGGATGTTTCTTAAATTAAATATTTTTCAAATTGGCAAGTTTCCAAAAGGCCACAACGACAATATTGCAATTTAATTCTAACTAAGAATGAAGAAAAAGACTATACAGATTAGGAAACACACGTACAAAATTTTAGTAAGTATCGTAGGCAGCACGCATGGAGCACGTGGCTATGCCACATTGGTGTTGGGAGCTCGTAGGATGCGCGAGGGTTTGTTTATGTTGATTTCTGATCCAGAACGGTTTCTAGTAGACCTCACAGCTTGGTCGATGGGAGTGCGATGGTTCAAGCAAATTATTTAATAGAAAATTCTATTCTTGTTTAGGAAATCTGTTTATATATTTGAGTCCTAATTGGAATAAAATTTTGTAAGTTGATATATATGCACCCAAGCTTAAGGTTCAATGTGAAGGGAAAGGGAGGAGAATTAAAGGGGCATATTAAAAAGTCTTTTAGGGAGAGAATTTTTCTTTGGTGAGGTTAACAGTTTTTCTCTTATTTTTCTTTGTAATTTTTTTTTTTTACTTTCTGTGTGAAATAGAAAGTCCACTTGTAGGGTTTGTCGAGTGAATCGAGTAAGAGTGATGAAAGGATTCGTGCAAGTGAGTCATAAAGAGTCGTGTAACCTGTTTATAGTAGAATTTGAAATAGAAGTTTTTCTCCTTGTGAAAGAGTTTCCTTATTATTCTCTGGTGTTATTATTTTGCATTGTGTGTGATTATTTGGTTAAAAAAATTTTCATAGATATTATCATCTATTAACTTTTAAATTAACATTTATGTTTTTTCCTAATTTTTTTCTCATTTAACAAGATCTTACATTTTTAATTTTCTTTCAATAATAATTTCAACTCCAATTATCTAACATAGTTTGAACTATTTTTAATTTTAAAATTTTCATCTTCTTATGATATAAATAAATAAATATACTCATATAATATAAAATAGATATTGCATTAGTAATATGAAAAACATAAATATAATAATACAAATTAAAATACCACTTTAGAGATCATTGATATGAAGCAACTATTAATTAGTAAATATTTTCTAACTAGGCATTAAATTAATTAGTAAAATTAATGAGTAAATTAAACTAGAGAAAAGTATACAAAATTCAAAATTTGAACTAATTAACTAGTAAAATTTATTATTAAATCAATTTTCATGACTAAAAGTTAAATACAAAAATTTCAAATTTTAGAGTTACTTATCTAAATTAATATTTCTGCTGATTAATAAATTTTTTACTAATTAATTTTTATGACTAAAAAATAAATATATAAAATTTAAATTTTAAAATTAACTATCAAAACTATTCATGTTTATTTTAAGGGTAAAGTATAAAAAATACGCTTACAGTTTATCCTCGGTATCACTTTGGTCCCACACGTTTCAATTGCAATAGTCAAATCCCTACACTTTCGGTCAAGTATCAGTTCGGTCCTTCTTTTAGTTGACCATTATAAATAATCGTTAGACTGAGAATAAAATGGTAATTTCATCTATAATTTACTCTTAGTGTCACTTTAGTTTCTCACGTTTTCAATTATAACAATTGAATACCTACACTTTCGATATATATTTGAAATATATTTTATTAAATTATTTTTAATAAATAATATAATCTAAAATATATTTTAATAAATTATATAACATATTTTAATTTGAAATATATCTTATTAAATTATTTTTAATAACTAAAAAATTTAAATTTTATTTAATATATTTTCTTTTTATTGAATTAAGTTATTTTTCATAAATAATATGATCAAATTAATAATATAATTAAAATAATGTTTAATATAGTTTAATTAATATGAAATATATTTTATTAAATTTGAATAATTTTTAAGAAATAATAAAATTAAATATTTTATTAAAAATTAATTTGTGTAAATAAAATTGCATTTGTAAACGCAGTTTCAATTTTTATTTTAAAAAATGATAATAAAGAATAAAATCAGAAAATAAAAAGTTAAACAAAATAAAAAATAATAATGTTATCAAAAGGCCTTAGAATCGTTATTTTTTAAATTTTCTATTTCTGCAGTTTTCTTCCTATATATAATTTTATATATATATTTAATTCGAGAATATACGTTTATATATGCGACTTTTTTAATTCTATTCTATTAATTATAACAACTATTAGTTAAACCATCAAATCACCATTTAATAAAATTTTTAAGAAAATTAACTATATTTAATAAAATATATTTCATATTAATTAAAAAAATAAATATTATTTTAATTATATTATTAATTTAATCATATTATTTTTGAAAATTAATTTAATTCAATAAAAATAGAATATATTAAATATAATTTAAATATTTTATTGATTAAAAATAATTTAATAAGATATATCTCAAATTAAAATATGTTATATAATTTAATAAAATATATTTTAGAGTATATTATTTATTAAAACAAATTTTATAAAATATATTTCTAATATATGTCGAAAGTGTAGGGATTTAATTGTTATAATTGAAAACGTGAGGGACTAAAGTGACACTGAGGATAAACTATAAATGAAATTACCATTTTATCCTCAATCTAACGGTTGTTTCTAACAGTCAACTAACGGAAGGACCGGATTGATAATTGATCGAAAGTGTATGGATTTGACTATTACAATTGAAACGTGTGGGACCAAAGTGATATTGAGAATAAACTGTAGGGGTATTTTTTGTACTTTATCCTTATTTTAATTAGTAAATTAGTTAGTAAAATTTACTTTGTGAACACCACACAATCGACAAGCCAAACATTATTTCCAATGCAAAAAAAAAAAAAAAAAAAGAATTTGATGATTTGATTCTGCAAGAGAATAAATATCCGCGGAATTTTTTCAATACGCACTGTTCATCAAGGATCTTGTGAGTATACTCCTCTTTTCATTACTAAAAGATATATATAAAATTTAATTTTAAAAATTAATTATTCAAACTAATGCTTCTGCTAATTAATAATTTTTTATTAAATTAATTTTAATTACTAAAAGATAAATATATAAAGTTTAAATTTTAGAACAATTATTTAAAACTACTCATGTTTTTGTTAATTGGTAACCAAATGAGAAAAATTTATTTTTATTATAAAATAAATTTTCATAATTAAAAGACAAGATACGTAAAATTTAATCTTAATAACTAAGTATCCAAATTGATATTTCCGTTAATTTGTAAAATTTTTTACTAAATTAATTCTTTTAACTAAAAAATAAATATGTAAAATTTAATTCCAAAAGTAATTATACAAATGACTCTTGTTTTTGTTAATTAGTAAATCAATCTACTCATGTTTCCATGTTTCAATTACTTAATAAATCAATTAGAAAAATTTATTTTATCAAGTCTTTAAGATTAAAAAATAAATATAAAAAATTCAAGTTTTAAAATTAGTTATCCAGATTTTGTTAATTATTAAATCAATAAGTAAAATTTATTATTAAAGTAAATTTATGACTAAAAATTAATATATAAAATTAAAATTTAATTATTCAAATTACTCATATCTTTAAAAATATTTTGATTATTATTATTATATTAATATTTTTTAAAAAATAAAAATTAAAACAAAATAAAATCTAATTTTGTCACAAAGTAAAAAGAGAAAAATAAATATTAATTTAAAAGCTCATTTATTTAATAGATAATAAATATAACATTAGTTTCTCATTAACTGAACAACGATAAAATTATTAATATATAAAAAATATATTAAATATGTTCTGGCATGACTTTTCAACAGTTTAATAATAGTAAAATTACTTTTCACCAACTTAATAAAAGTAAAATTATCTGTATATAACAAGTAAATATACTTTGTTATTATCATACCCCCTCTGCATACCTCTTATACGTATCTTATTTAATATTGATTACCTTATTGTAAGTGTTTTTTTTTTTTTTTCTTGAAAGATATAAGTGTCCATTTCATGCTATTTGTAGTCTTACTTTTAGTTTTTCTAAATTGGGTATGAATTTTTTAATTTTTATATTTTTTTTGATAGATGCGAATAACACGTTTAAGAAACTATCAAATAAAAAGATTAAAATTTGATGAAAAAATCATATGAAAGAAAAATAAACTAAAAAAAAAAGAGAATAAAAAAAAACTGATTTATTTCCCCCCATCAAAGGAGAACAAAAGTACATCCGTGGCGAGATTCCGCGAGACTGTCGTCCCATGTGCCTATGCCCGTCTTTATCTGTCCTATATATGTTTGTTTGCTATCAAAATAACATAATTGCAGATGCAGAGGCGCTCTATAACTAGGGCCCCAAACTTGGAGGTTCAAAAATTATTAAAAAATATTAAAAATTATATTTTTGTAATTTTCGGTATTATTAATAGAGTCATATTTTTTTTATTTTTTATTTTATTACAAAAAAAATAAAACTAAAAATGTTACCAAATATATAAAAACTATTATTTTTTTAATCTGTTATAGTAAAAAACTTATCAAACACACAAAAAATTATCACTTTTTTGTTACAGTAAAAAATTTACCAAACATCTAAAAGTTATAAAAAAATACTAAAAATTACACTTTATTCCACTAAATACATAAAAAAATGTAACTAGATAAACACACAAAAAACTACCAAAAATTGAGTTTTTTGCTTTTTTTTTTTTTAACATCCAAACGGCCTCTTAATAAATTTTAGAAAATTCCTTAAATTTATATAAAGGCCTATTTGCCATCATCAAAATTCACTAATTTTAAATATTTTTTGTATTTTTCTTAAATCAAAATTTTTCACATTTCACCTTTATGTCGCATCTTTATATTTTTATTGTACTTTTTGTCCAATTTTTTTTTTGTCAACCAAACACCCATTTAAATTTTTTTATATTATAATTTTTATAAATTTATATTAATTTTAACAATTTCAGACGCTTCCTTAACTTTGGATCTTATAATTGAAAAAAAAAATTAAAAAAAATAAATTAAGCTCTCTATTGTGGTAATAAAAAAATAAAATGATCATAATGCATTTATTATTTTTTTCAAAAAATAGAATGAACATAAAAAAATAACTAAATTCCTATTTTCCTTTATATGAGAATTAGTTAATTTTTCATAATTTTTATTTAAAATTTCCTTTTGATTCGAAAATCAAATATGGCTCCGTTTGATTTGTAAAAAAAATTATAAAAAATTCTATAAACCTCTATTAACTTTATATCACGTTAACTTTTTTCTTTAATTACATACATTACGAATTCTTAATTTATATCAATTTATCTCTTTTTTTAACTCTAAACACACACATATAAAAATAAGCAAAACATTAAAAATAATAAACAATTACTAACACGTTCGTTCCTTGTCCACCGCCTTTTTGTTTTTTATTCAAATGGTTATCCACCGCTCCTTGTTTCCACCGGTTGCAATCTTTTCCACTGCTTTAAAAAAAGAAAAAAAAAAAAAATTACACTGCCCTTCGTTTGTGAGTGTGGGTGGAGCTGTAAAGCAGAGCAGTGGGCCTCCTCCGGACATCAAACTCCGAGAAAGTCTGTCGTTCCCTTTGTTGATTTATTCGTCGTCTTCCTCTTCCTTCTCGTCAATTTTCTTCGTTGCAATGGAGGACATCATTGGACTTCTCAGAATTCGAGTCCGCAGAGGCGTCAATCTTGTTGCTCGTGATGCAGCTAGTAGCGATCCCTATGTCGTCATCACCATGGCAGAGCAGGCCTGTTAAAACTGCCCTCTCTCTCTCTCTATATATATATATAATTTGCTTGCATATATGTAAATGCATCGTCTTTGGTTTTATTAGCTTGCTGATGATAAAGATGATCTATCACCTGAATGCTTTACCGATGTTAGTTTGTTTGATGCTTATCTGATGATGATTTAAAATGAATTTGTGGGACTGAGTTACAGAATTATTTCTTCCCTCCTCTTACTCCTCTTTTAGATCAAACGACAATAAACTCTCAATAAGATGAAAACCTGTCCTTTCTTGCAAAAGATAAAAAATTATGTGAGTGAGTAATTTCCATCTGAAAAAAAAGGGAATCTTTTTTAGAAACAAATGTTACCAAAAAATTAAATTAATAAAATAAATAAGAGAAAAAAGAATTGAGTAAAAATTGACTACAAGGGTTTAGTAACGAAGGCAAATTTGATTTTCAAAAGTGATTGCAAGGTCTAATAGCTATATTAGGGCCTCAATTAAGTACAACTTTCCAATATGTGTTGCAGAGATATAGAATTCAACAGATAAATTCATTCAGACTCTGCTACTAGAAGACAGAATTCCTTATAAACTGAAAGGGCATGATTATGTTGTTTTTACTGGATTACATACAGAAAATCAAGCAATTTTGACAGTCTAATTTTGAGTTCTAATTTACCTGAAGCGTCCTCTGAAATTGGCCTTTCCAATAATTTGCCTCCGAATCTGCGATTTTGACGAGATTATTCAATTTGGTGTTCTTTGATGCTTTTGTAGATGGTGCATAACACTGTTTTTTTTTTTATACTTGCTGATCTTTAGCATCATTTGTTTTTATAATATGTCTTTTTGTTCAGTTTAGGGCTCATTTGGTTTGTTTTCTATTTTCTGTTTTGAACTCATTTTCCATTTTACACTTTTGAAAATGGAGAAAACAGCTCAAAACGTATTTGATCACTTGTTTTCAAAGTTGGTTTTAGAAAACGGAAAATAAGTTTGCACATAAAATGAAAAATGATAAGAAGTCGTTTTGAGCGTTTTTAATCTAAAATAAAGAAAATTTCTAAATAATGAAAACATAGCATTTTCTGTTTCTTTATTTTGAGATTTTTAAGACATAAAATAAAAACAAAAAATAGAAAAATAAATCAAATGCCACCTTAGTGTTTCAATTAGCGGAGAGGTTTCCGTAGATAAAGTAAGTGAATTTTACCATTAGTTTTACTGAAATTGCTGGGTTCAACGAGAGAACTAGGAGGCGGAGGGATCAGTCGCCCTGCAAATTTTGAAAAATTCTTAGAAGTCTAGTGTAATTTTAGCAAAAAAATTTGGGCAATCTTAAAAGGTCCATAGTTTTTTTCACCTTGTCCATAGTTTTTCAACCTCGCCCCCCAAGAATCAAATCTTTGGATCTGTCTGGTTTGCTGCTTTCTCGTGATCAAAATGTGTATGAGGAATTAACTGCATTGTAATTCATCTTCTGCACTTAGGCTCCATTTGTTTAATGTAAAATGTTTTCGGGAAAATCGGGAAAACATATTTACTCATTTTATTTTGAAAATATTTTCCTGAAGCATGATTAAAAGTGTTTTCCGAAAAACATTTTACATTGAAACAAAGGGAGCATCAGCGAAGAAGTTTACAACCGAATCTAGAAGTCTGGCTATTCAATATAGTTGGCCTTGGAACATGTCCTTATCTGCTAATTTGCTCTATGGCATATTTACATTATACTAATGTTTTCTTAAGATTATATAGTGGAAGAATTGATTTTCTGTTGGAATTTTTATCATTTAATTCTCTTGTGGATCAACCTATTACCTTGAAAGCTAAAATTACAAACATGGAGTTTGGTTGGCTGGTAATGTTCTTTCTCGGTTGCTTCAATTGAATGCACTGCAGTTTTATACCTGTTATTTCCTCCTCTGATTCTTGATTTACTGATGCAGAAAGTGAAGACTCGTGTCGTGAAGAACACTTGTAATCCCGAGTGGAATGATGAGTTAACTCTTTCCGTTAAGGATCCAAATGCTCCAATCGTCCTTGTAAGTAACTCTTGCATTGATTGTTACATTGTATTCATTTTACTGGATCCCAATTAGTGATGCTAAAGAATTAAACGAAAGCCAATATTTTCACAGTGGCTTCTTTCAGCCGAAACAGCTTTATATTGTTTGTTGAGATACAAAATTTTTTTATTTATAATAGGTTCTCTTATGAATACATAGTCATGTGTATTTGAACTCTTACACGCCGTCTGGAACCATGGACTTGATAGGATTTGATTTTATTTGACGAGAATTCTTACAAATTCTTATGTTTGGAATTAAAATAAAATTTTATGAGTTAAGTTTGATTTCATTTCATAACTTAAATTTTAAGATTTCTAAATTATTTCAAATCCAATCCAAAACAATAGAATTTAATTAGAAATCATTATTTTCTCAAGTCATTTAAGTAAATGGACAAATTTATTCATATATCATATTTTCTATTTCTTATTAATATGGTCAAATTTGGTATTTTTCTTAAATCAAATCAATTCAATTTTTAAATTTAAAATGTGTTCTAAACACAAAATTTTATTTGTCAAATCAAATCAATTCTTTATTTTAAAATCAAATCAATTCTAAGAGAGGAATGTTTCTAAATGGAGTCTTAATGATGTGTTTGAATTAAGGATTTGTCAAGCGAAAAGAAAATAGAAAGTGAATGAAATTACTTGTACGTGCTTATTTTTTATTTTTAACAAATAAAATTTGGATTTTTTTGGGTTAAATATCTTTTTATTTTCTTATCATTTTTTAATCCAATAAAAAAATTGACTTTTTACTTAATTTAGCTTTTCTACATTTTCCCTTTTCGCTTTTCTTTTCTGTCCACCTAAAGGAAGTGTCCCCCTCCCCCCCCTCCTTTTTTCTCTCTCTTGTTGTTGAACTCGACATTGGTGAGATAACATCTTATATTTAATGCCTATGAAGTACGAATACTTCAAAATGAGTATCGTATTTTTCTCTAATATGTATCGGATACATATATTTTTTAACACTCAAATATGAATGTTAGATACGTCACATGATTTGTCCTATTATTTTATCATTTTTGTTCAAATATATGATTAATACAAACTTAAATTTGAGCAGCCGAAATTACTAAATTCTAAAATCTTATATCTTATATTTAGTTTTGTTTTGTATATTGAATTATGTATTAAATTAGTTTTGTTGTGAATGTAATATTTGTATATTTAGGCAATAAAAATATAAAAAATGGTTATATCCTGTTGTGTTCGCATCCTCATTTTTCTAAAATCACCTTATTTGTGTCCGCATCCATGTGATATTTGTATCTTATTTTCATATCCATGCTTAGATAAATGCTCAATTTTGTATACCTTTTAACTTTGAATTTTGTTAGTGAAGGAGGCAAATTACAAAAACCATATATATATATATATATATGAAATATTGTTAATAACCAATGGGTTTTTGTTCTCCTTTCCAGACTGTGTATGATAAGGATACATTCACCAATGATGACAAAATGGGTGACGCGGAGATAGACATCCAACCATATATAGAGTGTATGAAGAAGGGTTTGCAGAATCTCCCAGCTGGTACTAAGGTCGATAGAGTTCAGCCAAACCGGAAAAACTGCCTGGCCGATGAGAGCTGCATTATCTGGGACAATGGCAAGATGTTCCAAGAAATGAGTCTTAGATTGAGGAATGTACCTCACGGAGAAGTCCATGTCCAAATTGAGTGGATCGATCTTCCGGGTCGTAAGAGTTTCCAGAGTTGAGGTATATATTTATGCTTTATACACGTGTCTGCTTATTTTAATTGTATAAATTGTTTAAAAAAAAAAGTGTTATGGACTAAATATTAAAAATTTAATTAATAAATTAAGTGGGCTTATCTGGACGGACTTGAAATTTAGGAATTAACAAAAGTCTAGACTTTAAATTGAAATATTATGCCTGAGATTCAGCCGATACCAGTCCCATTTCTTTCCTCGGTATTGAACTTGAAAGTAGAATGCTCTTGGGGAAGAAGTATATCGTTGAGAACAAAACTGGGCTCAGGGTCCGTTTGGGAACCCGAAATTAGCACGTGCTAATTTGTAGCAAACTACTAGTAAATACAAAAATTACCATATTACCCTTACTAATTTTCCCAAACTATTAGCAAACTATTAGTACACGAGGGTATAAATGGCAATATATTTGAAAATTTTCCTTCCCAAGAAATTAGCGCATGCTAATTTTCCCAAACCAAGCCTCAATGTTGGTACCCTTTACAGATTGAGATTAACGTTTGATAGTGATTTAGCCTTTTACTTTCGTTTATTTTTATATTTCAAAAATATTTAATTTATGCTCTCTCTCTCTCTATGTCAAACCTTTGTGAATATTAATACTAATATTTCGCCAATTTGACTATCAAAATGAGATAATTCAATAACTATATGATGCTTGCTAGGCATGGAGTCTCACCTTTTCGGTTCCTTACCCTCCAATTGCAGTGGAATTGTGGGAGATCGATGTTGTATTAACAGAAAATAATTTGTGTTGTGGAGTGTAAGTGATATAAAAATTGCAATTTCTTTTTTTTCCTTCCAAGGTTTGATGGAATTCCGAAAAGGTTTGATAGAATTGTGGTGTTTCTTATTCTCCCTCGTATCTTTATTTATATATTTATTTTTATTGCTAACTTTAGTTTAACCTTGCCATGTTAGTTTAGATTTGATTTGAATTTATGGATCATTGGGCAGGAAGTAGAGATTTTGGGGACTGGGACACTTGCTCGAGGTAATCCATGGAGCTGGTCTGTTTGCCCATGAAGTTAGCTGCAAAGTCTAGAATGCTGTTAGGGATTTTCTTTAATTATATGTATGTATGTATGTATGTGTATGCCTTTTGTCTCCCTTTAATCCTCTGGAGGATGCTGTTTAATCTGTATGCTTGTTTGGTATATATGGTCTTTATGGATGTCTTTTCAGCTGTTTATTTTTTGCCTTCTTAACTTGTGCTTTGGCAATAAAGTTCTAATAATAATAATAATAATAATAACCGAATGATTCAATAAGAGGGCCCTTGCTCAGGTGAGTTTATCCATATAGAAAACTTTTGGGGGCTGTTTGATATGAAAAATATTCTCTGTTTTTATTTTTTATTTTTAATTTTTTGGGGAATTAATGAAAATTTATTTTTTTTTAACTTTTTTTAAAAATATGTAAGCATGTATTTTTTCATCTTTCTATTCTCTTAGTAAAAGAAGACAAAAAAAAAAAAAAAAAAAGAAAAAAGAAAAAAGTGAGTGGTGTTTAAATGGTAAAAAAGTAAAATAAAAGTAAAAAATATATATATAAAAAATTAATGTAAAAGTGATATACGATGAAATTTAGTTAGAGAAAATTAAAAAATATTAATGAATTTGGATTGATTTTAATTGGTTTTAATAAACTAAACGAACCAAACAGTGTTTTCTCTTGACTTTTTTTATGGCTGGTTTTATCCGAATCAGGGTGCGTTTGTATCTTCCCGGTGTGAAGTCGCTGTCAGCTTTAGAAAGTCTGGGAATCTTCCTGTTAAAACGATGATTACGTTAGTGGATTACACAGCCACTGAATTAGCAATTGATTGAACATAATGGGAGCTTTTCTCTGGTGTAATCTTTTCAGAAATTAATTAAAAATCCTTTAACAGCAATTGTTATTATTTCATAATATTACCATTTCATTTGGAATAATAAATTTGATGGAATTTGAATTTATTTAATGAGAATTTTTATCAATTCTTATGTTTAGAATTAAAATAAAATTTTATAATTTTTAATTTTATTTTATAACGTAAATTTTAAAATTTCTAAATCATTTGAAGTCAATTCAAAATAATAAAATTTAATGAGAATTCATTATTTTCTTAAATTATTTAAGTAAGTGGATAAATTTATCCTCATATATTATATATTTATCATATTTTTTTACTCTCTATTAGTATGGTTAAACTTGGTATTTTTTTTAAACCAAATCAAATCAATTTAATTCTTAAATTCAGAACATGTTCTAAACACAAAATTTATTTACCAAATCAAATGAAATAAAGTGAAGTTAATTTTTTATTTTAAAATTAAATCAATTTTAAGAGGAAAATATTTTCATAACGGAGTGTACATGCTTTACTAGAAGAATTTAAAAAAAAAAAAAAAAAAGAGGTTGATGTTTGGCTAATAAGCAAATTGAGTTATAATTAAATAAGAATACAAATAATTTGAATAGAGAGAATATCAAAGAAATATGCATTTATTTATTTATTTTAACATCAACCGTGTCAAACTTTGGTTGGATAATTGGGTCAATTGCTTGATCCGACTGAAGTAAATTATATAGTCATGAGCAAATGTTTTAAGTTTTGTGTTTATATACCTGATTTAGAATTAAGAAAAAAAAAAGACTGAAATTTTCATGGGGTTTTATAATTACATGTGTGATCGAGATGCATACTTGCATGAATTTTACTTTTTTTTCACATATTAAATTATTAATATTAATATAATAATAACAAGATACAACTCAAATACTTCTTTTTGGAACATTTCTCAGTTATAATTGATTTCATTTGATTTGATAAATAAAATTTTGTATTTAAAATATATATTTGAATTTAAGAATTGAATTATAATTAATTTATGAGGAATACCAAATTTGATCGTGTTTAGTATATAATATACGAGGATAAATTTGTTCATTTGTGTTGGTAATTTAAGAAAAAATAAATTTTAATCAAATTTTATTGTTTTGATTAGATTTTAAATGATATAAAATTTTAAAATTCAAATTATAAAATGAAATTAAATTAAATTTATAAAATCTTATTTTAATTTCAAATATAACAATTAGTAAGAATTCCTATCAAGGGGGTGTTTGGTTGAAAAAAAGTTGCCCAAAAAGTATAATAAAAGTACAAAGATTTGATGTAAAGGTGGTATGTGGCAAAATTTAATTGGAAGAAAGTACAAACTTTTTGTAGCTTTTGGTAAGTTTTGGTATTTGGAAGTTGGCCAAATAGCCCCCAAATAAATCAAATTTTATCAAATTCATCATATTATATCAAATTCATCATTTCAAACAGAGCGAGGTGGGTTTTGAAACTAAATAGCTAAATTAATTAATGTAAAAGTTTCAAAACTAGTAACTATCACAAATCTAGGGCGTAGATTTAATGATTTATTCGCCGAAGCCAGCAAAGGAAAACATTACTTAGTTCGGAGCTTCACAAGCAGCCTAAGCCCACATGCTCTTTTGAGCCACAATGGCCTTGGTAACGTTACAATCAATTAGGAGAGAGATCATTTCGACGTTATGTCGCATTCCGAATTTTCCAGGGTGAGATAAATGATAAATAATTGTAATTTTTTTTTTATAAATAAAAATAAATCATATGCCAAGTGCGAGTCTCAAATGATACAGAATAAAATAATAATCATTATACTTGAATCTGAAACCCATAGCTAAAATACGTCCCAACCATCATAACTAATCAAGTAATAAAATTTTCATAAATAAAGATTTTGACTATTTAAGTTATTATATTCATTCAAAGTAATATAACGAATACGTATAACAAAACAACTGGCAAAATACCCACAGCTAAGAACAAAAAGAATAATTCAGTAGTTCAGCTAAATGACCTCACGTGGCTTATCCACTGCTGCAGCTGGTTACCCTAAAATGGTGATTAGTGAGCTATATTAAGACATAGTTTGGGAAGGAAAATAGGTGGCATTTTTTAGCTAATTCAACTTTTTTTGTGTGTTTGGGAACGGAAAAAAAAAAAAAAAAAAGATAGTTTTTTTTTGGTGACTTTTTATTATGATTAATTGGATATTTTTACTTTTGAAGGTTTTAAAGAAAATTAAAATGTAAGAGGGTAAATTTAGTTATTTTATAAATAAGCAAATAAGTCAATTAGCTCATAAAACAATTAGTCGGAGATTCCCAAACGATACCTAAAACTCAGCGATTAAACTTCATGGGGTGCCTGCCTAGGTTATATGGACATGCTGCAACACTACATAAGTAAGGCAGCGAACACGACATAGATGCAGCAGATATAATAATAATATGGAACATAAAATCACAATAATTTAAGTAGGATAAGATAGGAGAATTATTTAACTAAGAATTAACAATGAATATACATTCAAGCGAGGTTACAATTGTTTTATCACATTTAGGTGCGCAGTTGTAATTCATATCCCCCATTTATCTCCATCACTGGGAACTAATGCATTCTAGTGACCATGGATATGATGGTATGTGAGTTTGCCACACTCCCCAGATGTAATTATATGCACAACGTATTTTCAAAGACCATCCATACTGTTGAAAGGAAGTTATCAACAGATGATTAAGTGGCTGAAGAATCTCCCAAGTTTGACGGAATAGTCCTGGTCTCAAGCAAAGAGCTTTTATCTCATGAGAGTCCTAGTCTTTATCATTATCTAAGAATTCAAATTTAATTAGATTTTGCAAATCAATTAAGATTACTTCCACATATTGTGGTTTGTTTGTATTTTATAGCCATATGTCTACCGCTGCCAATTCCTCCGCCACCAACACTTCCACCCCAACCTTCCCAACTTTCACCGCCGTCCCTAACATGCTTACTGTCAAGCTTGCTCGAGATAACTATTTGTTATGGCAAGCTCAAGTCGTCCCATGCTTCAAGGGACAAAATGTTTCTGGTTATTTGGATGGTTCCATCAAAACACACCCTAAGTTTGTTACTGATGAAGCTTCTCCTGACTCTGATCCAGTCCTCAAGCCATTGTACAAAAGTTGGGAAAACCAAGCCCAGCTGATCATGAGTACCATTATGGGCATCCTTGACCGAACCTATATTTGCACAAGTCATTCGGTACAAAACCTCCAGAGATGTGTGCAAGCGTTGGAGACCAGCTATGCCTCTATCTCTATGGATCGTATTATCCAAACTCGCACTTAACGTATGACTGCCTGTAAAGGCCACCGATTTGTTACAGATTACTTTCACTCGATGACAAGGCTAGCGAATGAACTAGTCATGGTAGGACAGCCTATCAGTCATTTTGATATTGTCCTTCATATTCTTTTTGGTTTAGGTTCTGATTATGACTCCCCTGTTACTTCTATCAGTGCTCGGGAATCCTCAATCTCACTTGAAGAACTCTATAGCCTACTTCCGATCCACGAATTGAGAAACAACATCAACAACCAGCCTCTCAACCTTGTTGGGTCATCTGCAAATATGGCCACAACCCAGCATAAGTTCAACAAAGGTCGTGGTCATGGAAACTCTGTGGAAAATCAAACACGGGGGCGTGGTGGTGGTTTCTGTGGAAATTATTACCACATGGCAATTCATTGCCGCAGGCATTTTGATTTGACTCTTCAGGACACATCTTAGAACTCTCCTATCGCGCAAGAAAATGTTGCAGCAACTTGCCAAATTGTTGATTGTGAGTAGCATACCGACACAGGGGCAACTCATCACCTAACAGCTGACATGAACAATCTAACCCTCCAGAATAATGAGTATCATGGCACTGATCAAATCTATGTGGGAAATGGTGCAGATTTGTATATTTCTAGAATTGGCTCTTCCAGTCAATCTACTCCATCTAAATCTTTTTTGTTCTTTCTAATATTTTGGTTGTTCCTGAAATTCAAAAAATATCTCCTATCCTTCCAAAAGTTTGCACAGGATAACAATGTTTATTTTGAATTTTATGGCTTCCATTCTGTTATAAAGGATTACATGGGGAACATCTTTGGTCGCGGACATCTCCATAATGGCTTACACTATTTTTCACTTCCTTCCAAAACAACCCGTGCGTGGGCCTTTGTTGGTGAACATGTCTCGATGACAGATTGGCGTCGGGACATGCAGGCTATCCAATAGTCAATCGCATGTTGGCCACGTATTCCTTGCTGTTAAGTTTGGTATTATATATAGTTAGTATTATATTTAGAATCTTGTAATTTATGGATTCCTTATTATGTATCATACCATAATTAGGATTACTATCCATATCATACTAGGATTAGGGTTATTGTCCTATCCATATCATACTAGGATTAGGGTTATTGTCCCGCTTATATAAGGGACCTTGTATCTTGTATTGAACACACATCAATAAATAAGAATTCTTTTCTTTTCTTCTAACATGGTATCAGAGCCTTCGCTCTAATTCTTTTCATATTTTTTTTCAGCCATTATTTTCTGAAAAATTTTGGTGTTTTTTTTTTTTTTGCGTGATTTACAGACGTTCTTGTCTGTTTTGCTTCTATCATCCGTCTTCTTGCGGTTATTCAGAGATCTCCATATATCATCGGGTTGCTCTTTCAGAGACGAACCTAACACCATCAACCAGAAGCCGAAACAAGCCTCCACGCGCTCTCACGCGCCGCCTGAAGACTGCCTGAAGATTGCCCGTGATTTTCAGAAGTTCTTGTTTCTTTCGCTTCTGTTCTCCATCGTCTTGCAGTTATTCGAGGATATATATATATCATCGGGTCCCTCTCTCAGAGACGAACCTACCACCATCAACCGGCCCCAAAACAAAGCCCGCACGCGCCCTCACGCGTCGCCTGAAGTCTGCGCGTGATCTCACGCGCCGCTGCCAGATCTAGACCGGTTCATCCCGAACCGGTTTCCGTTCGCCCCGAACCGGTTTCCGTTCGCCCTTTGGGCCGGTTCACTCATCTTCCGTCAGCTTTTCAGCCGGTTCAGACCGGTTCCTGACCTTTTTCGGCGTTCCGGACACACTGGTGATCTCCGTTTTGTCCCATTCTTCTCTGTTTTTCATCTACTGTTTATTGTGCCCTTTTGAAAGCTACCTCTATGGACCGCTCCGACAACATTACGTCCCTTTCTGTCATTCTCGATGGGACCAATTATGTTTTGTGGGCCCAAGCCCTTTCTGGTTTTATCAAGGGCCGTCGTTTATGGCGTATTATCTCTGGTTCTCAGACAAAACCTATTCAGAAAGACAATGAGGATCAATCAGCCTTTGATGATCGTCTTGACGATTGGGAAAGCAAGAATTACCAGATTGTTACCTGGTTTCGTGCTACTACTGTTTCTTCCATTAGTCTTCAATTCGGCCGCTTCCATGATGATGCTCAGTATCCTTCTCCGGCTAAGGCTATTTGGGATTTCTTAAAGGATCGTTATCAGACCACTGGTCATGCCCATCAATATCAGCTACTTCAGAATCTTCACCGTATGCGTCAAGAGCCTGGGCAGTCCATCAATGACTTTCTCTCTCACATGTCCTCTGTTTGGGATCAGCTTGCCTTATGTGAACCCACCTGGAAAGATTCTGAGGATACTCAATTGTACACTGTCCACCGCAATCATCAACGACTGTTGCTCTTCCTTATGGCTCTTCATGATACCTTTGAGTCGGTTCGTGCCTCGTTGCTCCATCGCATGCCACTACCCACTCTTGAACAGGCTATTTCAGAACTTTTGTCTGAAGAAACCCGTCTTGGCCTCAAAACCAAGGCGTTGGACTCAGTTCTTGCTACAACACCGTCCTCCGTTCCAGATGCCGCCCTTGTCATATCTCACACTCGCTCTTCTGGACCATCAGCTTCTCACTCCTGCATCTACTGTCAAAACAGGGGTCTACCACATACTCATTCATTTGAGCACTGTCCAGTTCGTGAGTGTTTGACTTGTCACAAAACAGCTCCTGGTCATTTTCAGCGTGACTGTCCCAAGGCTTCCTCCTCCAAGGCTCCTTTCAAAAGAGGATCTTCTAAGTCCTCAGCCAAATCTTCTGGCTCCCGTGCCACTGCTGCTGTTGCTTCAGACGGATCCTCATCTTCTGATCCATCATTTTCTATGACTGATGTGGAATCCATCATTCAGCAAGTTCTTGCCAAAACTGGTACATCTCCATCTACTGCTCTTTCCGTCATGCCAGGTAATTCCTCTTGGTATTTTGATTCAGGATGTTGCAATCATATGACTTCGGATTCTACTATTTTTTCCTCCATTGCTCCATCATCTTCTATTCCCACCATTCATACTGCTGATGGTACCCATATGTCTGTTACTCATACTGGTCACATTTCTACACCATCTATTTCTCTTTCTGATGTTTATCATATTCCCAATCTTACTTTAAATCTTGTGTCTATTGGTCAATTATGTGACCTGGGTCTCATTATTACTTTTTCTGCTTCTGGTTGTTTGGTGCAGGATCCACGGACGAAACAGGTTCTTGGGATCGGCCGTAAGCATGGACGTCTGTTTGAGATTGTTTACCTCCAGCTTTCACTACCTTCTGCTACTTCCGCTGCTGCTTCTGCTGCTTTCGCTGCTGCTTCTGCTTCCCCAGCCTCTACTTTTAATCTTTGGCATTGTCGTTTGGGTCACGTGTCTTTTAGTCGTTTGAAAACCTTAATTTCTAGTGGTCAATTGGGTCATGTGGTTTCTGAGAAAACTGATTGTTTATCATGTCAAACTGCTAAACAACATGCTTTACCTTTTAATAATAGCAATTCTGTTTCTCTTGCACCTTTTGATCTTGTTCACTCGGATATTTGGGGGCCTTCACCCACTCCCACTATGGGTGGCTCTCGTTATTTTGTTATTTTTGTGGATGATTTTACCCGTTATACTTGGTTGTACCTTTTGACTAAACGTTCTGAACTTAAACAAATATACTCTGATTTCTCAGCAATGGTGAAAAATCAATTTTCTAGTACAATCAAAGTTTTTCGATCTGATAATACTATGGAATATCTTGACTCTGAGGTTCTATCTGCTCTCCGTTCTCAGGGGACCCTATCTCATCTTTCTTGTCCTAGGACATCTCAGCATAATGGTCGGGCCGAACGCAAACACCGTCATCTTCTTGATACAATTCGTGCCCTTCTTATTTCATCCTCTTGTCCAGAAAAATTTTGGGGGGAAGTTGCTCTTACTGCCGCCTATACCATTAATCGTGTTCCCACCTCTGTCTTTGGTAATACTACCCCTTTTGAACGCTTGTATGGATTTCCTCCTGATTATTCTCATCTTAGAGTGTTTGGTTCTGCTTGTTTTGTTCTTCTTCAACCTCATGAACGCACTAAACTTGAACCACGCTCTCGTCTTTGTTGCTTCCTGGGTTATGGTATTGAACATAAAGGGTATCGTTGTTGGGATCCCATTTCTCGGCGTCTTCGTGTCTCACGACATGTTGTCTTTTGGGAACATAAGATGTTTTCCACTCTTTCTTCATTTCAACTTTCTCCCTCTTCCCACATTCCTCTTTTTACTGATGTTTCTACTGATTTGCATTCTGACATATTTGATGCAGAAAGTCCACAGATTTCTCAGCCGCCACTGCTTACGATTCATCCCGAGACACCTGGGCCTTCTGCTGGACCTGTGACCACTCCTGATGAGTATTCTCCCCCCTCTCCTATTGACAATTCTTCTCCTTCAGAACGTCCTAAACGGGTAACACAGCCTTCTGTTCGTCTTCGTGATTATATTGTTGGTTCTGCTGCCTTTTCTACTCATGAACCTTCTTCCTACCGTGAGGCTTGTACTAATCCTTTATGGCAGCACGCTATGGATGATGAGCTACAGGCTCTTGAGAAAACTCATACTTGGGATGTGGTTCCTCTTCCTCCTGGGAAAACTGCTATCAGTTGCAAATGGATTTACAAAATCAAAACTCGTTCAGATGGTTCCATTGAGCGACACAAAGCTCGTCTTGTTGCTCGAGGTTTCACTCAGGAGTATGGCATTGACTATGAAGAAACTTTTGCTCCTGTTGCTAGGCTTACATCTGTTCGCAGCTTACTTGCTATTTCTGCTGCTCGTAACTGGGACATTCATCAGATGGATGTTAAGAATGCTTTTCTGAATGGTGATCTCACTGAGGAAGTCTACATGCAGTCTCCTCCTGGCTCATCTGTTCCGTCTTCTCATGTTTGCAAGTTTCGTCGAGCACTATATGGGTTGAAACAGGCTCCCCGTGCCTGGTTTGCAAAATTTAGTTCTACTATTCATGAGTTTGGATTTACCTCCAGTTCATATGACTCTGCTTTGTTTCTCCGCACCACTACAGCTGGATCTGTTCTTCTTCTTCTGTATGTGGATGATATGATTATTACTGGAGATGACAGTGTTGGCATTTCTCATCTCAAACAATTTCTCAGTCGCCAGTTTAAGATGAAGGATTTGGGGTTTCTCAATTATTTTTTGGGTTTGGAGATCTCCCGTGATTCTTCTGGTTATTTTCTCTCTCAAGCTAAGTATGCCTCTGATCTCTTGACACGGGCAGGTATTTCTGATTGTAAGACTGCTTCTACCCCGATTGATACACAGCTCCGTCTCACTCCTCTTGATGGTACACCTTTATCTGATGCGACTTTGTATCGTCAACTTGTTGGTAGCCTTGTTTATCTTACTGTCACTCGCCCTGATATTGCTTATGCTGTCCATATTGTTAGTCAGTTCATGGCTGCTCCACGGTCTCATCATTTTACTGCTTTACTCCGCATTCTTCGCTATATCAAGGGCACTATGTTTCATGGTCTTTATTACTCAGCACATTCTCCACTTGAGTTACATGCCTTTTCTGATGCTGACTGGGCTGGTGATCCGACTGATCGTCGCTCCACTACAGGGTTTTGTTTCTTTCTAGGGACCTCTCTCATAGCCTGGCGTAGTAAGAAACAAACCCTCACTGCTCGCTCTAGTACTGAAGCTGAGTACCGTGCTCTCGCTGATACTACTCAAGAGCTCCTTTGGCTTAGGTGACTCCTTACTGATATGGGTGTCCCTCATTCTACAGGCACTCTATTATATTGTGACAATCAAAGTGCTATTCAGATTGCTCACAATGATGTTTTTCATGATCGCACCAAACACATTGAAATAGATTGTCACTTTATTCGTCAACATGTCAGACAAGGCTCTGTTCGTCTTATTTCTGTATCTTCAGCGAATCAAATTGCAGATCTCTTCACAAAGGCTCATCCTCCTGGCCGCTTTTCTGAATTAATCGCCAAACTCAAGTTGATTCCTGCGTTACCACCTTGAGTTTGAGGGGGGTGTTAAGTTTGGTATTATATATAGTTAGTATTATATTTAGAATCTTGTAATTTATGGATTCCTTATTATGTATCATACCATAATTAGGATTACTATCCATATCATACTAGGATTAGGGTTATTGTCCCGCTTATATAAGGGACCTTGTATCTTGTATTGAACACACATCAATAAACAAGAATTCTTTTCTTTTCTTCTAACACTTGCTATTCCTTACTAGTTGTTACAAATAAAAGGCAATCTGTATGCCCAGAGTGTCAAATGGCTAAGAGCCATAAGCTTCCATTTCATATTTCAAATTTTAGGTCTAATAAACCATTGGATTTGATTTTTACTAACGTGTGGGATCCTTCACATATTTTATCAACTAATGGGTCGCGCTATTATATAAGTCTTGTTGATGATTGTGCCAATTTATTTCGTTGTTTCCTCTTAAGTTGAAATTTGATGTTGAGACTATCTTTTTTCAATTTCAAAATTTGTTGCACGTTAATTTAACTGCAAAATCAAAGTTCTTCAAAGCGATTAGGGGCGGCGAACATAGGAAACTAAACAAATATTTTTAAGACATTGGTATTGGTCATAGAACATTCTGTCCTAAAACTTCAAAACAAATGGGAACTATCGAAAGACACCTTCGCCATGTAGTGGAAATGGGTTTAGCTTTATTAGCTCATGCTAATTTATCTGTAAATTTTTGGGAAGATGCCTTCCCGACTGCAACTTATATCATAAATAGGCTTCCCATACCAATTTTGAATAACAAATCACCTTTTGAAATGATCTATAATGGAGTACCAGATAATAATTTTTTTAAAGTATTTGGGTGTGCTTGCTGGCCTCATCTTAGATCTTATAAACAACACAAAAATTGATTCTGGTCTAAAACATGTATTTTTCTTACTTATAGCGCTGGACACCATGGATACAAATGCCTTGACTTGGCAACTGGAAGGATATACGTTTCATGACATATAGTGTTCAATGAATCCTTGCTTCCTTACACCAACACATCAAACACTTCTCATTCCTCTTCGAATAATACCAATGCACTCTTACCATTAATTTTAAGTACCTCAAATTCTTTGCCTCCCATCTCAATTAATGATCCAGGAGATATACAAATTGTGTCGGCCCCAACCAATCATATCAATGCCTCGGATACTTAAAACTCAGGTAATTTACATGTTCAGGAGTCCACCCCTAGAAGGGATGCTCATTCTGATGCAACTACTGGTGAATCTGATCCAACAAACCCATCTGAGTTCACCACACCAATGGAATTGCCAACTGCCTCACAACCTCTTGCAGCGCCTGAGCAAGTTGCATGCATTAGACACTCGATGGTAACAAGGTCCCAAAATCATATTCACAAGCCGACGATCCACCTTGATGGCACAGTTCTATATCCCTTGCCAAAGGCTCTCCTCTCCACTATTACACTTGAAGAAATCGAACCAACATGTTTTACAGAAGCTGTGAAATCACCACACTGGCGTGCTGCTGTTGTATATATTGAGTTTGATGCTCTTACGTGTAATGGAACCTGGTCCTTGGTTCTACGACCTACCACAGCTAGTTTGGTTTGTTGTAATTGGGTGTTTAAACTAAAAATGGAGGTAGACGGATCTATAGAAAGATACAAGGCATGATTAGTTGCCAAAGGGTATGATCAATAAGAAAGCGTGGATTACCATGAGACTTATGGTCCAGTAGTAAAACCCACAATTGTTTGAACTGTACTATCTTTGGCAATTTCTAATGGATGGTGCTTAAGGCAAATTGATGTCCAAAATGCCTTCTTGCATGGAATGTTGACAGAAGACGTATATATGACACAACAACGTGGATTTAAACATCCTCAAATGCCAGATCATGTTTGTCGACTCCACAAGTCTCTTTATGGTCTAAAACAAGCCCCAAGGGATTGGTTTTCTAGACTCACAGAAAAATTACAGGAGCTTGGCTTTATTGGTAGCAAGGCTGATAGCTTTCTATATGTTCTTCAGAAGCAGAGTTTAATTCTTTACTTCCTTATACATATAGATGACATTATTGTGACAGGTTCAAGTCATCTTGTAATTGATTTTGTGATCCGATTCCTTGGTTGAGATTTTGCAGTAAAAGACCTACGCAATCTCAACTTCTTCCTAGGAGTTGAAGCTTTCCCTATGGAAGATGGATATTTTTTAAATGAAAGAAAGTATATCGCGGAGGTATTAGAAAGAAGCAAAATGAATCTCGCTAAACCCATTTCTACTCCTATGTCAAGTTCAACTTGTCTAACTGCAGAAAATGGTACCCGCTTCAAAGATCCTACCCTTTATCGAAGCATAGTTGGCGCAGCTCAATAGTTGGCCTTTTCAAGACGTGATATTGCTTTCTCCGTTCAACGAGCATGTAAGTTCATGCAGTGCCCTCGAGTACCCCATTGGCAATTGGTGAAAAGGATATTGGGATACTTGAAACACACATTATCTTTTAGATTGTTTCTTTCCAAGAGATCTTCCCTCAACCTGCAGGCATTTTCAGACACTGATTGGGCAGACGATAGAGATGACAGGAAATCATTTGGAGCATACTGCATTTATCTTGGATCTGCAAACAACAAAAGACGGTTGTAAAGAGTAGCATAGAGGTTGAGTATAAGTCATTGGCAAATACCTCATGTGAACTACAATGGCTTTAGTCATTTCCAAGAGAACTTGGTTTCCAGCGAAATTGGCCTCCAATTCTATGGTGCGGCAACATTGGAGCAACATATTTAACTGCCAATCTGGTATTTTGTGCATGAACTAAACACAAAGAAATTGATTTTCAATTTGTTTGAGATTGTGTAAAGAAAAAAGCAGATAAGTATGAGGTTATTATCAAGCAAAGATCAGGTTGCTGATCTCCTAACAAAACCCCTGCCGATGAGAAGATTTGTAATATTGCGTTCCAATCTCAATGTTCACCCTCTTCCCCTGAAATTGCAGGGGCGTGTTGAAAAGGAGTTATCAACAGATGATAAAGTGGCTGGGGAATCTCCAAGTTTGACAGAAGAGTCCTAGTCTCAAGCACACAGCTTTTATCTCATAGGAGTCCTAGTCTTTAGCATTGTTTGAGAATTCAACTTCAAATAGATTCTGCAAATCAGTTAAGATTACTTCCACCTAGTGTTTTATAGCCATAGATCTAACATGTTAGTTATACATAATCCTATAAAACGATAGTACTTGATTGTAATCTGTTAGTGAAAACATATATAGAAAAACACAGAACCTTCACTAACGTGTTTGAGTGTTCTTTTATATGTATGCATGCACCACGAATTACCAATCCATAACTCAAATAACGCCTCTTTAGGGACAAGACCAGGAAATGATTAATCAAAGCCTCAAAAGAAATGGAAATAAAGGTACAAGTTAAAAATACTAACCGACATTGGAAATGATTTGACTCATTTGAGGGTAGACAAGGAGACAACAAAACAACACCAGAACAGAAGATCAATCGCAGCGGAGGCCCAAGACCAGGAATAAAAATGCTATAAGGATGTGGAGAAATTTGGGCAAGTTTGATTATTATGTGTGGTAAGGGATGGAAAGTGATCTGGTTGGCAACACATGAAAACAGAACAACATATCAAACCTTTTAACAGAGAAGGAAGGGAGGGGAGGGGAGGGAAGTTCGGTTTATCGACACGTGTGTGTCCTACGTGCGACACACTAGAATATTTAAAAATAACTGACCTCTTTGTTTTTTTTTTTAATGGTTATTGGGTAGGGGACTTATGATAATTGTAAAAAAAAAAAAAAAAAATACTTCACTTGCTATAACACTTTCATTAATTGAATGGCTTTGTGATATATCCGATATTGAAATAAATTAATTATTTAAAAAATTTATTAAATTTTGAGATTTAGTGTGCTGCAACAGTATTAGAAAATAAATCTTATTTTCTCAAATTAAAAAAAATACCTTAAAAGATTTATATTGTTAAAAAATAAATAATATAAAATTTTTTTTAGTAAAGAGATTCTTTCCCGCATGATCTTAAGACAATATTATTTTTTTCTTTGACAAACTTCCATAAAATCTATTAATTAAATATATACATATATAAATAATTAATAGATAAAGACGAGAGAAAGATGATTTTTAAAGAGAGAAGAGAGAAAATATTGAATTTTGGAGAGAGAGAGATGGATTTTTTTAAAGAGAGAGAGAGATTGAGATGAATAAATGAGAATGAGAAATTAATTTGAGATAGAAAATTGTAATTTAGGGTTATCACTTTCATTATGTTTTATTCTTTTTTTTTTTTTTAGTAAGGATCATGTCATTGAAAAACATGTTGAGAAGGCACCACCTGTGTACAAAGGTGAAACAAAACAAATCGAAACCATGCACTACCATACATGCAAACCCCCCTCCATTAATAGAACCCCCCAAATATAGATTAGAGAAAAAAAGGCACAATTAATTGTACAAAGAAAATAGGTTTTATAAGCTTTTGCCAAGTCAAAATAACATTGCATTGGTGTAAACTAACTAGATTGCATGGTAAGCAAAAATTCAGGTAAATAGAATCCTCAATTTAATTTTCCTTAGTTGTGATGCATATAAGGTATATATATAAAATTCATAAATCTTTGTCCAATCTGAAATTACAGTGCAGCTACCTCTTGCGTGGCCAATCAAAACAAACTTCCAATTTCCTTACATGGCAAATCAAAGCATCCATCATTATGGTTCCCAGTTAAGGAAATACCAATAATAGGGCAGTCCAGGTTAAAAAAAAAAAAATCTCAATAATATCTGTCTATATATAGTTTTTCTAAAAAAAATAATTAATTTTTTTCAACTAATTAAGAATTTAATAACAAAATATCAGAATGTCATAAACAGCTCAAACACACCAATCCCCTGTTTGTAATTGTAAATTCCAATATAATTTTCTATTGGAAAATCATAAATAAACGTACGCAAAAAATTTTCGCTAGAATTACTGCAATCATAGAAGAATTTTGCTTGTATCAAATCCCAACGATCACCACCTAAGCTTCTTTCACTCAACTAAACATTAAAAATGTATAGTCCAAGTCAAAACACACACACAGAGAGAGAGAGAGAGAGAGAGAGAGAGAGAGAGAGAGAGAGAGAGAGAGAGAGAGAGAGAGAGAGAGAGAGAGAGAGAGAGAGAGGGGGGTACACTAAAAAAATAAAATAAAAATAAAAAACTTAAAAGGTAATGTCCAAATGAATCCATGAAATCTTAGAAGCAATCAGTAATTAAACAATTAAAATCCCTAACCGGTACATGTAAGACTCTTTCTGCCAGTGCATTCGATTGAGCATCATCTCCATAATCGAACTATTCATAGATGAATGGGATTGAATTCAATCCAATGCATAAGAAAACAAGTGACTAATATTGATATACGAATAGTGAAGGAATATCGAGTTATAGCGTTGGTTGGTAATCAATGGAGAGAGAAACAAGAGAGGACAAATACACACATAGGGAGAGAGTACCTCAGATGAACGATCTGATGAACCGAGCGGAGAGAAATCAAGCTTGGAAAGGGAGAGAGGGAGCATGGGTAGTGAGAGATGGACTGAAAAAAAAATTCTGAAATTAATTAGGTTTTAACTTCTACCCATTAAAACTCTAGCCGAAATACAAAAGTCAAAAGTTTGTTGGCTACCAAAAAATTAGAGTTGTAAAATACAGAAGCCAAAAACTTATTAGCTACCAAAAAATTAAGGCCGTAGCCA
Organism: Vitellaria paradoxa; assembly: GCA_019916065.1. NCBI lineage: Eukaryota > Viridiplantae > Streptophyta > Magnoliopsida > Ericales > Sapotaceae > Vitellaria > Vitellaria paradoxa. The sequence continues at coordinate 28,279,683 of CM034233.1, read as the reverse complement.
AATAAGGGAGCCGTATAACTTTTTGTTGTCGTATAAATATCAATGGCTACTGCTAAATATTTGACTAACTATTTTCCTAAGATTTTTGTCAGGTATTGGCCAATGATATTCTTTAGATTCGGTAGTTGGTCATAGTCAAAAATCATAGTAGTCAAAGGGTCATTTTCTAGTAGTGTATGAATTGGTAAAGACCTAGGAATTGAAAAGTTTTATTTATTTATTTTTGTATGTTTTCATATTCTTTATTATTTTATTTTTAAATCAATGCTCAGGATCGTATAGGGATGGGTTAAGCTTCTATTTATGAGGTAAAAAAATTAAATTTACGTGCCCTAGATAAATAGATAGCAAAAAAAGGAAAAAAAATATAAATAAAAGACAAATCATTAAGTACCCTTATCATTAATTAATATTAATTAATAGTAGAAAGTTACAATCTAAAAAGGGGGCCATTGTTACCAAAAATGTTTTTAAGAGTTGAAATATAGGGTGAATTTATTTGCACTCTATAAATGGACTATTGACCTACACTTTATTTTTTCATTAATTAAAATTATAAAACTAACCCTTTTAGTTAACTATTTTTATGTATAATTTGAAATGACTTAACCACTCTTCATAAATAAACCTTTAGAAATTTGGATAGTTTACTATAAGAGAATTAAAAAAAATATTTTAAAAATTAAAATAATTAAAATTTATTTATATTTATATTTTTAGCAAGCATATTAAAATAATTTTTATTTTATTTTATTTTCTAAATTAATAATCAAATAACAAAATTAATTTCTTTCATTTATTTTTTATTACAAACTTTTGTCATCACTCCAAAGTCATTTAATTGGAGTCTATATAAATTTTTCAAAAGAAATAAAAAAAAGTAAATTAATATATCAACAAAATTAAACTTTAAGAAAAAATAATCAAATAAACCGTAAGTATCATTATTCAGAAAATTTAATTTTTTATAATAGAAAATATTTTAAAAAAATCTAGAATTAGAAATGTTTATCGTAATAAGGTTATGTATATGCCATAAGGATTTTTCTTTTCAAAAAATTAATGTGCAACAGCCCACTTGTCAAAAAATTTAAAAAGGCAGATATTTTTGATAAGTTGTCTTCTCAATATTTTGTGTTAAAAGATATTTTTTTATTATAAAATAAGGGTGCTTATGGTATTATAATTATGCCTTAGTTTAAAGTTTTGTACAAGTGTATTTGTAACATTATAATTATGTATAACATGTGATAGAAAAGAAGGGGGTGATTGTATAATTTCAATTAATGAAAAAGGAAGTCGAGTACAAGAAGGAATAATTGGAGTGCAAATAGGTTCACTCTAAAATATATTACATAAGTTGGGCATATTCCATATCTAGTGTCGCATTCTTATTTGAGGATACCTATTTAATCTCTTAAATAGAGTGGAACGCCTCTAAATCCTCTGCTTAAATCACAATTTATGTGAATACCCACATTAAGAAAAAGCACATCCTATCAGGTTTATATTATTTCCGTGGATAAAATAAACAGAAAATCTCACGAGAACTCAAATATATACAAACTTATAACTTTTAAAACCCATTAAACAGAACATCAGTATATTATTGTTAAAATTCTAGGGTTATTTACAAAAACTCCATACACTAACATTGGATTAAAACAGAAAAATAGACGACTTAGGTTTTTTTACAGGCACATGCAACCACATTTAAACTTAATCTGAAATATATAAATTTAGGTATGAGTCTCATACACTTAGTGGAAGTATTATACTTAAAATAAAAGATAATAAACATATACTAAAAATAATCTACAATAATTATATAATCAAATGTCCCATAAATAGATAATAACTAATTTAAGTGTACCATAACTGACAATGGTAAAAATATCTCAACATACAATTCATCGCTGCTTTTCATTTATTAGCCATTATCATCATCATTATGCTTCAACTAGCTAGCTCATAACATATATGCATGATAACCAATTTTAAATAATAATGTAACACACATTTGACTCTATCTGGCCTATGAGTTGAGCGTTCAACTATGAACAATGACTTTAGTTAGAATATCCCATTAACCCCATTTGACTTTATTATTTTTTTCTCTAACCCCATCTAACCTTATATTTTTATTTTTCAAGCTTCATCTGGCCAAAATACAAGTGTAATGCACATAATTCATGCTGATATCTAGTAATAGTTTCTTCCTCAAATAAAAATATTCTTCTTAAATTTATCATGCCTCAAATAATCACAATTCACCATTAACAAATGATTCATAAATAGCTAGCATTCTTCGTCAACACAAATATTTAATAATAAAAATAAATAAATAAATAAATAAATTTATCTATCCATGTTCAAGATGTTACAGAGCATATGCTCGGCTAGCCAAGGAGATAAGCATCCAATGCTAAGGCCCTCAGATCAATCGTCAAATTAAATTAGCTTAATTGGATAGCCTGTAGCGATTGAAAACCATCTCAATCTCAACTACACAAGTACTCCAACATCAATGAACAACAGGGGAGCTTTCACATTGGGAGTAGGTGAAGGCAATAATTGTATAGCAGATGGTTGGGTGAATGAAGATTTTGGTGGAAGATGTATTAAAGAGGAATAGGTCAGAGCAAAGGCAAGCAACAGGCCAAGTTGGTGAAGTGGATCAACTCCATGAATTGGACTAAATTGAGGAGTTAATAGGCCAGATTGATAATGGGTTGAGGTTAAGAGAGGAGCCTACAGTGAAGTAGGCCATCCATAACTATTAGTTGTTTCATTATAGGACAGGGTTGGCATAACTAATAACTGTAACAGCTGTATATGTAGTCATAGTAGTTACAAATTATATTGGGTTAACCATAATTAGTCAACAACAGTTAATTAGTTACATTGTATTGCTATAAAAAATCCAAATGTAATTTAGAGAAAGCTATAAAAAAATTAAATCCAAAGAATTGTTCTCTCTCTAAGAGGCTTGGAAGTCCTTGAACACTTCCAATTACCATTCTGTTTTCATTCTTCTTCCATCATAGCTAGAGAAAAGAAAGACAGCGCACTCCATTCTTCGATTTAATATGTTATTCAATTGAAAAAATAAAGTATAAAACAATACTACTCAAATGATGTGGGAAAGAAAATTTTAGAAATAAACATCCTAATGAATATTTTGTTTTAAAGTGATAGATTACTCGCTCTCATACCACCTCGTTCTCATATTTTTTGTGATAATTAATTTTTTCTCGTTATCTATGATCATTTTTTATTATTAAAATAAAAAACAAAGAAAAATAGGGAAAAAAAAAACTTTGTGTTACATTAATTATACAAAAAATCCTTTGATTAATATTAGTTTTTGGAGAATAGAAAGGAATTAAGTAATAGAATTATATATAAAGTATTAGGTTTATCAATAACTTTCATTATTGACAAAAACATTTGGTCCTAGAGATATAATTTTCAAGGCATGCGTGTATGTAATAAATTTCTTTCACCCTAAAAAAAAAAAATGATCATATCGATTCTTAATTAATTACTTGTGAATGTGCTAGTGTTATATATGCCTTGTCAAAACTCACCAGTATCCGGCAGAGAAGCTGGACAGGCCCATTGGTGTGTGTTAATTTCTTCTTTCTAAAGGTTAATATTGTTATGCTAGAATATATTGCTGATCCCACAAATTAAGTGAGTGGATGAATTGTGAAGAAATTATTTAGGTGAAATAAATAGTTATCTTTTTTAAGAGAGAAATTTAATAAAAATTTGAAAAACATGACAGGTTAATTGTAGTTTATCTTTACGAGATGTAGTTTATCTTTACGAGAGAATTGTTAGAAATTGAAAAATAACTTCATTAAGGCTTCGTCTATTTTAATGTAAAAATGTTTTCTGTAAAAATGTTTTCTGAGAAAATATTTTTACTCGTGTTTTTAAGAAGTATATATTTTTTTAGAACATGAGTAAATTTGTTTTTTTTTTTTTAAATATTTTACATTAAAACAAATGAAAGTTAAATTACTTTTGAAATCAAAACCAAATTCAGAGTTCAGTTCATGTAATTACGTAGATAAGAAATGAATACAATCTTACCCAATTCAAAGTTACAGATGCAAATGTCATCCTCGTTTCTCCAAAAATTATTAATTGATAAATAGTATTAAGTTGAAGAAATGTTTAATGTAACTACCTTCGACCTTGACTTTAGCGCTAGGAAAGTAAAGGAAAGGGAAAAAAAAAAAAAATAAGTTGATGAAATTGCGATTTTATTATTATTATTTTTTTGTTTTAAAAGAAAAGGAGAATTTGGTTAGATGACAAAGATGATTGCGACACCAAACAATAAAACTGCTCCCTACACCTCTAAACGCAAGTTAAAAAAAAAACAAAAAAATCTTCCATGTGTATTCCTATTCCTACCTAGCACACACATATATATAGTACTGCTCTATATCAGGGAAAATAGATATATCTAGCAGAAAACAATTAAACCCTCAAACATCTTCCTAAAACCATGACACAATACACCAATTAACAGCTTACCGGAAGGCTCCTCCAAAATCTCAAAAAATATCATTTGATACAAATTATTTAACCAAATGAGACAACTTGTCGATCGTGAAAATTATATATAGCATGTAATAATATATAAGGTGATGCTAAATGCACCCAACTTTAGTTCCATTGTAAAACAAGATGGTAAAATTACACTGCATTTAGTATTGAATTTATATATATATATACGTGTATATATATAAAATTCCATCTCTTGTAGTCTCATTGTTATTGCATGGGAGGTTTAGGAAGCAGTACAAGGGGGAATAAGCGTATTTCTTTAATCAGTTCCGTTGTGCCAATTGAAGGCTTAATGTCGATTTAATTTTGTCATATTTTATTTAATTTTACAGTTGTTGTTTTGCTAATGAAATACTACCTAAATCGGCCTGTTTGGTTATATATATATATATATATATTTGCATATATCCGCGAAGAGTAAACAGTTGTTCTCTTGCATAACAAAAGGTATAAACTGCACATATGTAAAATATGCCACTGAGAAGAAGACTGCCTAGGAAAAAAAATCTAGATTTTTGGAGTTTTTGTTTATATATATATATATAGATATTTTTGTATAATGCATATATATCTAAGATAGAGGTACTGGAAATTGTAAGGATGTAATTCATTGAGTATATCTTATCCTCCCAAAGTTGCTTTCTTGGTCCAAAACTACTCTTCCTTAAAAAACACTTCCAAACAAATTCCAAATCTCACCAAAACATCATGGCTTCCAATGCACCAACCTCTTCATTTTCTCTACAAAACAATGCCTGGAAATCAACCTTCCCTCTATCTCCAACGCCAAAACCGCCCCAAGGAAATCTCAACTTCTCATTTCCTTCGTCTTCGACGAAAAAACTCACAATCGCTAAAGCCTCTCCGACTCTGAAGCCCAATGACGAGGTGGTGGACGAAGAGATGGACAAGATTAGGCGGCTCCAAAACGGGCCCGACGTTCGCGGCGTTGCTCTGGAAGGGGAGAAAGGCCGAGCGGTGGACTTCACTCCGCCGGTGGCGGAAGCGATTGCGGAGAGTTTTGGGGAGTGGCTGATAAATGGATTGGAGAAGGAGAGGGGACGAGGCGTTGAAGAAGATGTTAGGGTGTCTTTGGGCAAGGATCCTCGAATCTCCGGTGCATCTTTGAGTGTAGCTGTATTCGCAGGTCTAGCTCGGGCTGGTTGTATGGTGTTTGATATGGGTCTTGCAACTACGCCGGCTTGCTTTATGAGTACATTGTTGTCTCCATTCTTGTATGATGCTTCCATAATGGTACTGTAGATGTCTTTTTCATTCGCTGTTGGTACTGTAGTCTCCAATATTCTTGTTTGATTCATTTATATTTTGAGTCTAATAATGTTGGAGGAGGGGTGGACCAAGACTTAGACTGTTTCAGATTATAGTATGAATAGCTTAGCCCAAATGTTTTAGTTAAAATTATTTTTCAAATTTAATCCATTTAAAATTTTTTTAACTTAGCCTATTACAAGTATTTGTTTCTTTTATTTTGTTATTCTTTTTTATAAAAACAAAAACTTAATTTTTATTTTTAGTGATAAAATTTTATAGCAGTTTAAGTGAATTTCAAATTTTGGATTTATTCCTGTGCAGAGATCAAGTGTATAACTAAATCAAACTCTAAGTAAGTTGCTTGAATTGATACGTTTTTTGCCTTAGACTAGGGGTGGCAAAATTGACCCAAACCCATCAACCCACCCAATTAAATATATAATAAATGGGTTTGGGTCCTATTATTTTACTAATTAGGTTGTAATTAGGTAACTTATAAAATACCTATTTATAAACGGGTGCAAATGGGTTGTGAAACGGGACCCGTTAAAACACCCATTTAAATTAAAAAAATTAGTTTAACCCTCCTCTCTCTTTACACTGTTCTCTATCTCTCTAGTAATATCTACAATAAATATATAATATATACATTACATATATATGATACGTGTATATATATATTCAGCGTATACAATAAATGTTTAATATATACATTATATATAATTTATTTCTTCTTTCATTCTCTGTTCTTATTCTCCTCCATACTCAATACAAATAACATGTGCGCGTACACACACGCGCCTATACATGCATACACGTTTACACACACATGCGCGCACACACGCACAAACACGCGCGCACGCGCGTGCTCACACATAGACACGCGTGTGCACACACGTGCGTGTACACATACGCGGACACGCGCACATACACACATACTCGCCTACACACGCGCGCGCATGCACATACACAAGCATACATGCCTACACACATGCGCGTGCACACATACACACGCGCACGCGCGCACACATACATACATGCGTGCGCACACGCATACATGCCTACATGTGCGCGCTCGCGCACATACATGCATACATGCCTGCATACGCGCGTGCGCGCGCACACACACGCATACATACCTACACACATGCGCGTGCATACAGACACGCACGCGCGCGCACACACACGCATACATACCTACACACATGTGCGTGCGTACAGACACGCACGCGCGTGCAAACACATGCATACACGCCTACGCGCGTGCACGCGCGGGGGCACACATGCACACGCGCGTGTGGGCACGCACACGCACACACACATGAGTTCGTGCGCGCACACGTACACACACGGACACCTGCACACACACGCACACACGCACACACATGCACACACCCCCCACACGCATACGTGCGCGCAAAGAGAGAGAGTTGTTGATTTAAAATTGAATAAAAAATAAATCGGTTCGTACAAATTCGAAATTAACTGAAAAATGTAAATATAATATATAATATTATATAATATGTATAATATTATATTAATTAAAATAAATAATGATGTATTTATATATATATACACATTAATTGAAATAAATTTTTAATTGTTTTTAAAAAGTAAGTTGGGTCATAAGTAAATGGATTGGATATGGGTTCATGGGTTTGATATAACCCATGTTCAACTCGCCCATATCTAACTCGCCTTTTAAATGGGTGGATTTGGGTTGCACCCATTTAATCTCCAACCCGTTTAAACCCATCACTAACCCGCCCAACCCACCCATTTTGCCACCCCTACCTTAGACTATGTTATTACTTAGGTTGCAATTACTTAGGTTATTACTCAAGTGAGAATAGCATTTTCTTATGTTTCACTTTATTCCTGAAAAATTAATATTTAATCCCTTAGAAATAGACATACTAACTCATTTAAATTTTAATAAACTTTACCAAACATAATTATAGAATGGTTAAAATATTACAATAATATTTACATTTTTCTAACTCCATACCAAATACACCAAAATTTTTCACAAACTTGCCATATTATTGTAAAAAATTGTTACAGCATAGTGTTACTTGACAAAATTAAACTATGTGACATGGTTTCTTCAATTATGAGTGAAGTGAGAGCCTGTGGTTGCAGATGACAGCATCTCACCTGCCCTACACCCGGAACGGCCTCAAATTTTTCACGAGGCGAGGAGGGCTCACGTCGCCGGAGATGGAGCAGATATGTGACAGAGCTGCTCGTAAATATGCCAATAGGCTTGCAAAAGTATCCACCACACTGCCTCCTCCGAAGAAAGTCGATTTTATGAGCGCTTATGCGAAGCACCTTCGAGACGTAATCAAGGAGAGAGTGAACGATCCATTACACTATGACACTCCTCTTAAGGGATTTCAGGTTCTCTCTCTTTCTCTTTCTCTCTCTCTCTCACACACACACACACACACACGCACATGCACCATCTATTTTTTTATTTTATTTAATTTGCACGTGTGTGGGTCACATGCATGCGTGCCCATGTATAGTCCTCCATCTTATCCAGAACACCACCTTCTGGGCAAGAATGCTTACAATTTGGACAGCCATCCTTAATCTAGCACACAACAAGCTTCAGCTTCCATCAAGGAAGGCAACAAAACCTGTCAAAATAACCAAAAAACCACACAGGCTCTTTGTTTGGCTAGAACATTTTAATGTCTTGTAATTACTGAAATCGGAGTTTCAATTCGAAAACCGGGTGCAGATAATTGTGAATGCTGGGAACGGGTCAGGAGGATTTTTCACATGGGATGTCCTAGACAAGCTTGGAGCAGACACCTTCGGGTCCCTCCACCTCAACCCGGACGGAATGTTTCCGAACCACATACCCAACCCAGAGGACAAAACTGCCATGGCCTTGACAAGAGCTGCAGTGCTAGACAACTCAGCCGACCTAGGAATTGTATTCGACACAGACGTAGACAGAAGCGGTGTGGTTGATAATGCCGGAAACCCCATCAACGGCGACAAGCTCATCGCGCTGATGGCCGCCATTGTGTTGAGAGAACACCCCGGAACAACCGTCGTCACCGATGCTCGGACGAGCGTGGCATTGACGCGGTTCATCACCGAGAGAGGAGGCCACCACTGCTTGTATAGGGTTGGCTACCGGAATGTGATCGACAAGGGGGTTCAGCTTAATCGGGATGGGGTTGAAACCCATCTCATGATGGAAACTTCCGGTCATGGTGCTCTCAAAGAGAATCATTTTCTTGATGACGGTTAGTTGGTTAACCTCTATTTGCTTTTGTTTTTTTTTTTTTTGATAATTACCAATTTGTCCTTGTGATTTAAACAAACAGACAAATAAAAAAAAAAAAAAAAAGGGTATGCGATCCCTTTAGCCTGCCGGGAGAGCCAATTTTTTTTTAAACTTTTATGAACTTTTATAAATTTTTATTAACTTTTACTTATTTTTGTTTTTCAAACTTTTATTTTAAAAATCTAAATTTTATAAACTTTTGTCAAATTTTACAAATTTGGTTTTATTTTTTTCCCTTATTTTTACTAATTTTTTTCAATTGTTATAAATTTTTGTCAATCTCTTTTAATTTTTTTATTAAAACCGTTTGAACAAATAAGTGAGACGACGTTAGAACTAGTTATGTCAAAATGTTTAGTTTATCTTACAAATACTAAAAAATAACCAGCACACCTAACTTTTTGAGTCCGTTTGACAACGTTGTCGTTTTTTTTGTTGTTATTTTTCTGTTGTCGTTTTTTATTTTTTATTTTTTGTTGCTGTTTATTTTTTCTGAAATAAAAATTGAAACGGCATTTGAAAATGCAAGTTTGTTTATAATTATTAATTTTTTATTTTAGAAAATATTTAATTTTATTAGTTTTAAAAAATTAATAAAACTTAATAAAATATATTTTATATTAATTTAATTTAATTAATATAATTAATTAAATTAATACAGTAAATTATTTATTAAAATCATTTAATTGAATAAATATAAAATATATTAAATTATATTATTTATTAAAAATAATTTAATAAAATATATTTCATATTAAATAAATAATTAAATTAGATTAATTATTAAATTAAATTATTTATTTTTAAATTAACTAAATTAATTAAATTATTTATTAAAATAATTTAATAAAATATATTTTATATAAATTAAATTAATTAAATGATAAATAATTTAATTTAATTATGATATTTATTTGAAATAATTTAATAATAATTATTAAATTAAATTAAATTAAAAATTAATGTAATTTAATTATTTTATATAAATTAATTTAATTATTAAATTAAATAAATTAATTATGATATTTATTTCATATAATTTAGCAATAATTAATTATTAAATTAAATTAATTAATTTAGTTTTATTATTTATTAAAAATAATTTATATTAATTTATATAATTAATTTAATTTATTGAATTTAATTATATTATTTATTAAAATAACTTATTTTAGTAAAATATTTGAATAAAATAATTTATTTTTATATAATATAACAAAAATACACAAAATTTTAAAATTGACCAAATTTTGACAACGGAAAGGAAAACCAGAGTGAAAACATATTTTTTCTGTTTACGTTTTTCTATTTATGTTTTCATTTTTTTAAATAAAAAAGTATAAACAGGTTTATCAAATATATTTCTAATACGAATTTACAAAATTTTAAAAACATAAACAAAAAATTAGAAAATGAAAACATTATGAAATGAGACCTTTATGTTCCAAATAGCCCCTTAATGTTCAAACTAAAGATTTAGATGGACAATAATTATTAAATTTAAGAGACAATTTTTTTTTTTGGTAAGTAGATTTAAGAGACATGACGTTCACATATATGCAATACTTCAAACATTAAGGCTACGTTTGGAACATTGATTCGTAGAGAAAAGGAAAAAGGGAAAAAAATGATACAAAATGAAGTGAAGGAATCATATTTATTTTATTTTTTATTGTGTTAAAAAAATAAAAATAAAATAAATATATATATTAATCAACAAAATTTAACTTTACTTGGTCAAATATATAAAAATTGTACAAATTATAAATTTTATTTTCTTTTTATTTTTCTTTTCATCACAAATTGATATTCCAAACATAATACAAGTGAATTCACATTTTAACTATGAGAGTGTCATGTATTTTTTTTTTATCAAATCAAAAGGAGTAATGCACAGTTACCTTTTTCGATTTGGTCTCATTTTGATTTTAACTTTTAATTGCTTATGATTATTTTAGGTGCTTATATGGTGGTGAAAATCATAATTGAAATGGTACGAATGAAGCTTCAAGGATCAAACGAAGGCATTGGTAGTTTGATAAGAGATCTTGAAGAGCCACTGGAATCAGTAGAGCTAAGGATGAACATCATCTCTGAGCCTCGGCATGCCAAGGCAAAAGGGGCTGAGGCTATCGAAGCATTTAGAAGCTACACTGAGGTATTTCTATATATATCAATGATATAAACTATAAATGTATACATTAACATTTTTTTACGCACGTGTTGTTTTGTTTCTAATTAACCATAATGAACAATTCATACTCACTACATTGTAGGAAGGAAAGCTCCCCGGGTGGGAGTTAGACTCCTGCGGAGATTGTTGGGTGAGTGAAGGTTGCCTTGTAGACTCAAGTGATGCTCCAGCTTCTGTTGATGCTCAAATGTACAGGTGTGCTTTGACCATACATATCTGTACAGCAAATTAAGACCATCTGTGAACAATTTTACCTTTAGCTTCTATCCTTCTAGGATGGTTTTAAGAAACGGCAACAACCGGTGTCAAATAACAAAAATAATAGGTGTAACAGAGGTATAATAGTTAAAAAAAAAAACGGAAGTTTAATTAACGGGAATGCAGAAGTCCTAAAACGTTATATAACGGTATTACCGAACAGTAATGAACACTTTTTAAAACTATAACTCAATTTTTATTTTTTCCCTAAAATATCAAACTTATTCCCTAATATTTTAAATTTCTTTTAAATCTTGAAAAGCAATATTACATTAATAAAAAAAAAAATAATGAACTAACTTGTTTTCTTTTTCAAACACAAAAAAAAGTTAGCCTCTTTACTTCCAAAACTAAGCCAAAACTTGGTCTTCTTATGTTACTAATTGTATCTGAAATGTGATTGGGTCAACAATTGTTGCATTAACAGGGTTAAAGTTTCAGATGAAGAGCATGGGCAATATGGATGGGCACATATTCGGCAGAGCATTCACAACCCAAATATTGCTGTAAATATGCAGTCCACAATCCCTGGTGGCTGCAAAAACATGACAAGAGTTCTTAGAGACAGGTTTGCCATATATATTACCTTCTCAAAACATTTTATTTTAATTAGGGAAATTATATTTTATCGTAATTGTAAGCAAGATTGATGGGTCAATGATAATCACGTAATTATATAACACATTTTTATGGGTTAAATATTTTGAAATAATAGATCTACAACAATCATTTCACATCATTCTGGTTGATTTTTTTCTTTTTTTTTTTTTATATATATTTTCTGCTCTTTTGATTATGGGAATTTTGTTTCTCATTGATAATTTATGTTTATTGAGTTTCTTTTTCCTACAGGTTTCTCATAGCAAGTGGGGTGGACAGAATCCTCGATGTTACTCAAATTGACAAATATGCAAAAGCTTGATCCATGGCTACTGAGATATATGATATGCCGGAGAAGTGTAAAGGTTTCTTTCTTTTTTTTTTAAAAAAAAAAAAAAAAAGAAGAATGGTTTTGTGTATTGAAACTCAGCTGTAGGTTGCAGTGAGAGTGTACACAAATATTTCGAATAAGAAAGGAGACTAATCCCGTGAGCATGAGAGTGGATAAGTAGCTACTTTTTAACATTAGGGACCACTGGATTCACCTGAGGGGTCTCCCACAGTCACACTACAAGCATGCTTGCTACTTAGATAAATTTGAATTCACCTCAATTTGGACACTAAGGTGTAATTTTGTTTATTTTTCTATTTTTTGTTTTTTATTTTTGTTTTTTATTTTCTGTTATGAGCTCATTTTTTGTTTTATATTTTTGAAAATAAGTAAAACAGCTTAAAACTCATTTAGTTACTTGTGTTTTTTAAATTTGTTTTGAAAAACAGAAAATAAGTTTATACATGAAATAAAAAAAAATGATAAAAAGTCGTTTTGAGAGTTCTTAACAAAAAAAAGAAAATCTAAAGATAAGAAAAATAGAGTATTTACTTTTTCGTTGTTTTGAGATTTTTAACACATAAAATAAAAATAGAAAACAAAAAATAAAAAAATAAAACAAATGCCGCCTAAATAAAGTAAAAAAAAGGAATAATCTTAACATTTTAAAATTAATGGTTGTTGACTATGATAATATTCAATTAATTGGTCGATATGTTTAGTGTGAATAGGATCAAGAGGACCAGCAAAATAAAATGAAATAAGAAGTCAAGAAGATTTCCTCTTAAACCACTCTCTCTTCATGTTTAATCCTCCCTGCAAACGAAGAGGCACTCTAGTCACAAAGGAATTCTAAACTCAATCCCTTCCTCTAGCATCCAAAGCCTCTGCCTTTCTGATATAAACATTCGGAATAGGAACATGTTAATTGAAAAAACAACTATGTTTGAAGGATATAGAAGCAAGGACTGTATATGAAAAGGAGGAAAATGGTGATTCAAGGGAGAGTAACAGTCGGATCAGCAATGGGAACCCAGGAAAACCTTTGGTCAGCAAAAGGCACCCGGGAAGTTGGTATGCTCTTAGGCTTGCAGATCCAGAGCCATCTTGAAGAAGGCATTGTCGACAATCTCGAGCATTAAATTACGAGAGAAGAAAGCGAATGGGCTGTTTGTCAGGGGGAAGTATTAACTTCATGTAGAAAAAGAAAGGCTAATTCAAGAACAGAAGAAGAAACATGAAGAAGAAGAGGAAGATAGAGAGATGAAGGGAAGAACAGTTTTTCGTTATCTGAAAAACTGAAAACTGAATACAATGATTTTACACGGTGTATATATACACGATGTTGCTGACTGAACTAACAGAATAACAACCTATAATACGGCTCATTGTATCGCTCAACATATCCTCACAAATTAGGTACAACTCATAAAAGCTCTAATTAAGTACAACATCACCAATGCATCAGCGTAGAACATGCCCAATTGAACTGTTGCAGAGAACTCCATCAGTAAAATCAAATAGAAGACCCTAGCAGTTCACAAGACTCCCCGTCAAGGGGCAGGTTAGTCAGATAAGCAACATGCCTCTTGGAATTATAACTTGGCAAGAATCCCCTGAAGCTGAACAATGAATATCAAAGAGATTCATATTGTGAGATTAATATTGCAAAAGGGTGAGAGGTACTTTGGATGTGTCTAGGTATCCGGGCATAACGGTTTCTGCACACAGCCAAATCTCAAATTTACTATCTCTGATTGTACAAACTAGTCGAGAGTTACTAAAAAGCACCTTCCATTACATCTTTCAAAAATATAAATCCAAACATTTTAAACTAAAGTCAAAACTCGTGATTTTTGATATAAATATTTTAAAAATATTAGGTGGTGACTATTAGTTTCTGCACTCAGATTCTATTTTAAAATCAAAACATATCTTTTATCATTTGAATAATCTCGGATGCAACATGTCAAAATAAAGATACGTGACCCGCACTTGTTGACCTAGCACGCGGATCTGATCACGAAACTAAAGATACTGCATATTTTATAAATAGCTGACATATAATAACTATTTAAGTAAAGATATTATAACATTACATGGTAATGAAATAAGATATTCTAAAACTGCATTTTGAATTTTATTTGCTTTCAACTGTTTTGGCTGAAACAATAGGATTTTTGCAACTTTCTTTGTATGCGTATTTGGCCAAGATTTGTAAGTTGATCATTTTGGTAGTCCTTGATTCATTTTGCCCCTCTATTTTAGTTGAAATAGTCATACTTGTAACAAACAGTATTCTTCCGTAAAAAATGAAGACACTTAATAAAATCCTTAGAGGTAATGCTCTCCGTCACGCCCTAGGTTTCACAACCCGAGTATGTGATCAAAGAACACACATTACATCATTTAATAACTTTTCCTGTCCCACATCAAAGCTATACACACTTACTATGGAGCAAGGAATATAAAAATAAATAAAACTAAACTTTAAATTTAAATAAATGCCACAGTTAAAATCCACTAGGTAACAAAGCTCCAAAACTAAACCCAACGAGTCTCTAAAAAAAAAAAATTAACATTCACCTAAAAAACAGAGGTTTATCACAACCCACTAAAAATAATTTTCTAGAGTCTAAAATAATTACATAAAAATACTAAATAAAACTTTAATTCTTATGTTCAGAAGGTTCAGCACGTGACTCAAATTCATTACTTGTATTACAAGCTATAAGGGGATGAGCACTAATACCATGTGTGCTCGGAACCCTAATAATAATAATATAAATGCAGTACGCCCTAGCATACTACTAAGTGAAATAGTTATGCACAAGTAGCAATTTCAAACAAGAATTTAACTTTATTTATCAATCTCATTTCGTTACAATTAATTGTATTTTTGCACCACATAACATATCAAAGAAAAATCAATTTGATTTCAAGGTACTGCTGCTTGGTTGTCCCGTAGAAATAGGACTTAACCAATATACATCATTCTTCAATGTCTGCTTGGTTGTCTCGTAGAAACAAGACTCTACCAATATACACCATCCTTCGGTGTCTGCTTCTTAAGTTGAGGCCTTAGGAATATAATATGCCACCCTTAGGTATCTGCTCGTTCGTAGGTTACTAGCCTACTAGAATTGATAACCAATCCCACACGAGTTTCGGGACTTTTAACCCTTGGGTATGTATACCTGATATTTTCAATACCCCTCAACCTAAACAAAATACACCAAATTTTGTTTTGAATTCATATTATATAAATTTTCCTTAATTACAAAGTTTCCCCAAAAAAGAAAAAAATAAATAATAATAATAATAATAATGAATAAATATTATACCCACATGGGTATACTATCAATCATGCCACAGGTTCAAATTAAACAATTTCTTGCATTTGAAAATTACTGCTATATGACACTAATATATGTATATATAGATATTCAATTAATTCTCCAAGTCTCAAAAGCATGTTCCGTCCGTCACATGTCAAAGATTAACGAATAAATGAAAATTTAATAAACACCAATCAATCAAACGTTTGATCCAAGTGTCCAGAGAGCATTCCATTCATATATGACAATATATATATACTTTTTGAATTAGTCTCTTAGCAAATCATTATGACCACACACTTGTCCATATAAAGGCAAAAACTTTAACATCAAACAATTATACATGCTTCTGTCAAACAAACTAAGATTAAGTACATATATATTGATTATAAGTGAATTCTGCCCCTTATTTGGGTTGCGATCGGAAAATCGGAAGAAAGTCAGTCCGGCAATGTTCCCCTGAAAGCTGCAGCGGCAGATTTCTCCTCCCTCTTCGGTTCTCTTTTTCTCTTTATTTCTCTAGAGTTTCTAATATTTTTTTTCAGCATTATATATATATAGTAGCTGAAATAACAAATAAACTTAACCAATTTAATTAATTTCCTATTCCACAGAGGTTTAGGAAAATTACACCCTACTCCCTAAAATTTTTATAATCTTTTCAAAGGTTACCAACATTTAACCTTTTTAAATACAACTTAAAATTAAATACCAAAATTATAAATTATTAAATTTAAATGACGAAATAAATTCTCTGAATATATATATATATATATAATAACTAAATTAAATGAAAATTTGAGTCATTACACTCTCCTTACATAAAATAAATACTAATAATAAATAAATAAATAAATAATAGTTAAGTCAGATGCTTTGAGAATTGTGTATTAATTGATGATTTAGGTCCTTCTGAGCAAATATTGTGAGCACTACTACACTCCACTAGTTGATTAGAGAGAGAGAGATAGAGAGAGTTCTTTCAAAGCTTCACCAATTACTCCGAACTCAATATTACTATACCTACATAAATTTTATTTTATTTTATTTTTCTTAGAAGTACATGTATATATAAACGATGGTAAACAACTATATAACTAGAGTTGTCAACTTATTCGATCTCACATAGAAATTCAACTGACACATTTATCAATTTATGTGTATCACTTTTAGAAGGGACTCCCAAACTTTTATTTCAGCAAGTACACAAGCATCACCGAGTTGCATCACACACTTACACACACATACACCGTGTATATATTTATGTGTTGAAGTAAAAGAAGAAACAAATAACTATATTGAAAGAAAAGAATGTATTGATATATTTGTACAAGAATACAAAGAAACCTTTATATAGGAAAAACTAGAAAATAGAATTGGAAACTAAAATAAAGACCCATAATGAAAAGGATTTCCTAATTTCTATATATACAAGATTATAATTTCCTAATTTCTATATATATATATCAACACCCTCCCACAAACTTGAGATGGAAACGAAGAGGCTAACTTGAGTTTGGAAACAAGCTCATGATGACGACCAGGAGGATGAGATTTAGTGAAGATATCTGCAAGCTGGTCCACAGAAGAAATATGAGACAACTGAAGAGTGCCTTTCTTGACAAGGTGGCGAATAAAATAACAGTCATTCTCTATGTGCTTTGTACGCTCATGAAAGACATTATTATAGGCAATCTAATGGCACTAGTATTATCATAATACAGAGGAATGCTACTGGTGAAAGAGAGATCCATACCTGTAAGAAGCCAGCGAAGCTAGAGGAGTTCACAAGTAGAGTCAGCAAGTGCACGATATTCAGTCTCAGTGTTGGAGTGAGCAATGACAAACTATTTCTTACTTCGCAAAGAGATAAGTGAAGTGCCAAGGAAAAAATAATACCCTGTAGTAGAGCAACGATCAGTAGGGTCACCAGCCCAATCAATATCCAAAAAAGCATGCAATTGTAATGGAGAGGACGAGGAAAAGAGATGAAATAAAGTGCTCTTAATATACCTCAAAATCCAAAGAACAGCTGCATAGTGAGTAGAGCGGGGTGTATGCATAAATTGGCTAACAAAAGTAACAGCATAAGAGATGTTTAGGTGAGTCACAGTAAGATTAATGAGACTCCCAACAAGCTGTCGATAAAGAGTAGGATCAAATAAGAGTTCACCCTCAATTGTAAGTAACTTCACATTACTCTCCAAAGGACTATCAACAATTTTATTATCAGTGAGGCCAGATCAGGAAAAAGGTCAAAAGCATATTTAGCTTGGGAGAGATAATACCCCTAAGAACTGGAAGTGATTTTAAGATCTAAAAAATAACTAAGTGTGCCTAAATCCTTCATTTCAAACTGTTAGTTAAGAAACTGCTAAAGTGCATTAATCCTAGATAAATCATCGCCAATTATAACCATATCATCAACATAAAGTAACAGAGGAATGATACCAGTAGAGGAGCGATGAACAAACAACGCAGAGTCATAGGCACTGGATACAAAACCTTGCTAGGCTAAAACAGAGCTAAACTTAGAAAACTAAGCTTGAAGAGATTGCTTAAGCCCATTGAGCACCTTACGAAGCCGACAAACTTTCTGAGGAGGATGAGCACATCCAAGAGGGGGTGTCATGTAAACCTCATTAGAAAACCAAGCTCAAAGAGATTGCTTAAGCCCATAGAGCGTCTTACGAAACCAACAAACTTTCTGAGAAGGATGGGAACATCGAGGAGGGGGTGTCATGTAAACCTCATCAGTAAGATCACCATTAAGGAAAGAATTTTTGACATTCATCTGGAATAACATCCATCGTTGAATAGCTGCAATAGCAAGTAAGGACCAAAAAGAAGTTAGGTGAGCCGTGGGAGCAAAAGTCTCTTCACAATCAATGCCATACTCTTGAACAAATCCTTTTGCAACAAGATGAGTTTTATAACGTTCCACTAATCCATCAGCTCGAGTCTTTATTTTATAAACTCATTTACACCCTACTACAGTTTTATGAGGTGGCAAGTCAACCAGGTCCCAAGTATGGGTAGAAATAAGAGTATTGAGTTCATCATTCATTGCTTGATGCCAAAGTGGGTCAGAATTGGCCTCACGATAAGAGCGAGACTCATAAAGAGAAGCAATAGCAAAATAGCAATGATAATCTTTAAGATAAGAAGAATGAGCTCTTACCCGGGTGAGATGATGAAACTTAGGTGATGATGGAGTTGAAACAACAGGAGAAGGTTCAAGCGTAGAAATAATAAGGGAAGGCTCAAGAGTAAAAGGTGGAGGCGAGGAGTCCACAGACGTGCTAAATGAGCCGAGTGAGGACGTCGAGTGGTCACCTTAAGAGTTTGAAGAACTTGCATCACAAGAATTAGTATCTAGAAAGAGGTTAATGGAAGAATCAATAAAAATGGGTGAAAGATGAGAAGAACTAGAGGGCAGTTTGATCATGTCAGTAAATAAATGATATTTCCAGAACTAAACATGTCGAGAAAATAAGACATTTAGAAATGGGATCACAAAATCGATAACCTTTTTGTTCAATACCATAAACAAGAAAACAACATAAACGAGAGTGAGGCTCTAATTGGGTACACTCATGTTGGGAAAGAAGGACAAAACAAACACAACCAAAAATCTTGAGGCACGAATAATCAGATACCTTTCCATACAAATGCTCATAAGGAGTGCAATTAGAAATTGTGGAAGAAGGAACCCTATCAATTGTGTACACGGCTGTGAAAGTGGCTTCTCCCCAAAAGGTATTAGATAGAGAAGCAGAAATGAGAAGTGATCGAATGGTATTTAAAACATGACGATGTTTCCGTTCAACACAACCATTTCATTGGGATGTATAAGGACAAGACAAATGAGGAAGAGATCCATTATGTTCAAGATTTGCAAGAACAGAATTATCTTTATATTCCATAGCATTATCTGAATGAAAAATTTTAATCTTGCGAGAAAATTGAGTTTGGACCATTTTGTGAAAAATATCAAAAATTTTGGATAATTCAAATCAATTATGAAGTAAATAAATCCAAGTATATCGTGAAAAATCATCAACAAAAATCACAAAGTGACGACTCCCCCCTTAGTGGCAATAGTGGTAGGTCCCTAAATATCAGAATGAACATGATCAAAAGGTGCAGCAAAAATAGAATCACTTTTATTAAATGGTAAAGTAGTTTGTTTCCCTAATTTACATGGTAAACAATCAAAAGAAGAAAAATTAACAGGACCTAAATGTCTTTGTGATGCTAACAAATAGACACTAGATAACAAAGTATGACAAAGATGAGAATGCCATAGTTTGGAAGTGGCAGTGACAGCCGCAGCAGGTGGAGAAACTGATAAGAAGGGTTCGGAAGATGCAAGGAAATAAGCTCAAAGAGGCGACCAACTTTATGCCTTGTCCCAATCAATTAGTCCATCCGAGGATCCTGCACAACACACCCATCATTAGAAAATTTTACAATATAACCAAGTTCAACGAGTTGACCCACAAAGAGAAGATTTTAAGGATAACTTAAGAACAATGTAAGTATTAGGTATACAACAATTATGGTAAGTGATGGATCCAACCTAACTAATCAACATATGAGAACCATTAGCAGTATAGATTATTGGGGCTTGTGAAAAAGACTGCTTATGAGGAAGTAAGGAAGAGTTAGAAATCATGTGGTTGTAGCAAGTAGAATCAATATACCAGGAGGACATAGACATGCCTGTGGCAGTAGACAAAGTAGGAAAAGAATAGGTGATAACCTGGCAGACTATGGCCTTAACATCAGCAATAATAAGGGATGAAGGAGTGGTAGGATCTGGGTGTCCAGAAGAGAATGCAACGGCAGTTTGGTGATGAGGCTAAGATTTGGAATGCTTAGCCTTCAGTTTAGGGCAGTCACTGATAAGATGACCTTCTTTCTTATAATAATTACACCAGACTTGGTTGCGTTTTGAAGATGCAGCAGGAGCAGAAGACACAGCAGAGACGGCCTGAGTAGGAGCACTAGCCATAACTAAGTCTAAGGTTCATAGTTGACAAGTCTTCTAGCAAGTCTCCTCAGAAAGAAGCTCGGTGAGAGTAGCTTCAAGGGATGGTAGAGGAGAGCGATGCAAAAGAGATGCTCGTGCATTCTCAAAATCATCTCGAATCCCCATCATAAAGTAAATAAACTGGTATCGATCTCTATATGCCACAAACAAGTTGATAGACTTAGCATCTTTAAAAGAAAAATCAGCTTGAGATAGTTGATCCCGGAGGCTATAGACTTGGGCATGATAGTCAGCAATGGACTGACTAGTCTCTCGTCGCGTTTGATAGAGCTTAGATTCCAATTAAAATTGTAGAGCAGCATCACTAGTGCAATTATACCAATTAGCTAGAAACTCCCAAGCAGCCTGAGCATTCCAAAACTTAGGTAGAAAACTTTGAATAGTGGGAGTGGAAGTATTGATGAACTAAGAAATAATCTTACAGTGAGCACTGTCCCAATCCTCAATGCGGTTGTCAAACTTTTCTTGTGTTTCTTTGTTTGATTTCTGCGGCTTGAGGCATTCACCAGTAACATACCTCCAAAGATTATGTCCAATTAAAAACATAGACATCTGCTGAGCCCAAATATTATAGTTGGAACCATCAAGAATGGTATTGATTGGGCGTATAATATCATTTTTGAGAAGTCATAAAAAAATACTGAACTGACAAAATAGACAAAAATAGATGCCAAAATCAGAATTAGAGAGGTTGAAAACCTTAGGAACCAGTTTTAACTTAGGCTGGATAATAAAGTAGCTGAGGCACATGGGTGAATCACAGATTACTTGAGGCCTTCATGCAAAGTGCTAAACTGATGGCAGTGGACAAAAAAAGCAAAAATTGGAAAACTGATGGTAGTGGACAAAAAAATGACTTAAAGTAGTTTTGTATTGATGAAAAATAGAAAAAACTGGAAAACGCCAAAACACCAACTCTTATTAGTGGAAGGATAACACTAAAAAAGTAAGGAGGAGAACTGGAAAACTGGGAAAAACTAGAAAAATCCAGCAACTAGAAAACTTGAAAACTAAAAAAAGGGGAAAAACTAAAAAACTACCAAAAATAAAGAAATAAATAAATAAACTGGAAAATCAACTAGTGGCAACAAAAAAATTTCTGAGGCCGAAGACGAATGGCTCTGATATCATGTTGAAGTAAAAGAAGAAACAAAGAATTATATTGAAAAGAAAAGAAAAGAATGTATTGATATATTTGTACAAGAATACAAAGAAGCCTTTATATAGGCAAAACTAGAAAATAGAATTGGAAACTAAAATAAAGACCTATAATGAAAAGGTTTTCCTAATTTCTATATATACAAGATTATAATTTCCTAATATATATATATATATATATATATCAACAATATGATTCCCACATAAATGCTTATGGAAACCAACAAGCAGCAAGAATTCACCCCACCTATTACTTGAGATGGTGGGTCTCAATGTCCTTGGTTAGATCAATAACAAAATCCATTAATGTAATAGGATCTTCAACATCCTCATTCAGCTTCTCACATTCAATAGTCCATGTCACCAAGTTATTTTCACCATTTTTATCCATATGAATAGTGACTTTAAAATTCTTGTAGAGCTTCATGCAGATCTCCTTCAATAACCTTGAAGGTTTTCGACTTCTTTCCTTCGTTTATTGCCTCAATGATCTCCTTAGCGACTTTCTTTTTTCCATCTGGGGTGTCACACACACAAGTTCAAACAGTGGAAAATGCTTTCAAACAAGATTAGGAAGCTATTTGTTGGTTCTACTAGTAAAGTATATTTATGGTTCAAAAGAACAAACAAATTAGAATTTTTGTTTAGATAAACACATTTTTCATTCTGAGCATGTATTCCATTAGATAAATGGGATTAATTATCTTTTTACTTCTATACTTGAGATGAAAATCATTTATACCTCCTAAACTCTAAAAATTTATCTTTCTAACCCTTATAAAATGGCGTTAATTTTCAAATGAAAATAGAGAAATAGCTAATAGAAATCAAATAGAATCAGGAGATTTAAGTATAGTTAACATAAACTAAGAGGGTATAATACAATTTTTATGTTATTTAGAGTCAAAATCATTACCTTTGATGAATTTTTTAACATTTTCACTTTAATCTAAGTTTTTAAAGCTAAGGGGTGTAATTTTGACATTAAGTAGAATGGTAAAAAGGTAATTATTTCTAGAAAAATTGATATCCTACTAGAATTATTTTTCAAACTATTGAACGATAATGATGTAGTGCCATTACATTTCGTGAGTAAAAGAAAATCTTGACGGACCCTACGAAATAAAGTAGCCAGAATAATGTGCAATACTTGTGAGTTTATTATTTGAAAACAATAAACTTATAGAAATTTATTTTAGTCACAATTTTATTTGGGTCATATCATTTTGAAAACATTTTTTGGCATATATATCTTACGCTATAATAGCTTTTTCTTTTTCAAAGGGAAGCTCGACAATAGAACATATAATTTTGGTAAATATTTACGATAAAATTTAGTGATTGTTTGTCATTGCTCATTCTAGTACATAGCCATGGCAACATAGAACTAAACAAACAAACATTCAAAGTTGTTTAAAAGAGTAGAAATGGAGCTTCCATACCATGAGTATAATTTCAGAAAATGACAGAGCCAACTGTGCCCCATTCACCATCATGCAATTCACAACCCTGAATATTATTAGGAGACATGTTGGATATGTGATGTGGTCTGCATCTGAAAACCTTTCGAAATACATCACCAATCGACTTGATCTCTACTTGCCAAACCATGTTTGTAACTAGACCCATCTTAATATTCCTAGTAAAGCCTAGATATCTGAGAAGTGTTTGCGGGAAATAGCGAACAGAATTAGAAGCAAGTTGTGAAAGAAAACAAAGTCATTGAAGCCTTTATATGGTAGGGTTCTGGCAATAGATGTATCACACCAAGACAATGGTTCTGGTGTACTGGTTGTTGGAATTCATGGTTTTAACCATGATTTTTTCCAAACTTTAAGCCAATATTTATGTGGGGTCCACAAATATTAAATTTAGATCAAATATGAAATTTAAAACATTCCACGTGGACTTTATAGTCCTACATTCAATTGTTCAAAACCATGAATAGTTTGAATGCAAATTGGCTTCAAAGTAAGGACTTTGGTGATAGTGGGTTTGTCCCACATTGAAAATCTATGGAAAATTTCATAGACTTACATATGCCAAAGTTGGAGGAAAGAGAAAAGCCCAAGGGGCACTCATGTATAGTAAATGGGAAAATTGGAATGAGTTAGCCCATATCAATCACGTAGGCCATTTAGCCCAAATTGGACTAGTGTTCAGGCTAGGTCAAAATTTTGTTATTCTTTTTAACATACACATCTCCTCCCAACAAATAAGAAAAGGGTCTTTTGCATAATAAAATCAGCATTAAAAAAAATAAAATTTCCTTGCATACTAAGAGTAGAAACATTGTTTGGTTTGTGAGATCACATAAATTGTCGCTTTCTTTTGTGTGTTGTGATCATTCTATCTTGAGAGACTGACATCTATTAACGCTAGAAGCCTTTATTGGGGAGGGCAAATTCAGTCTTAAAGACATAGTTTCCAACACCAAGCTTGATCAGTGCATTCGAATTTCTCTTCAAAAATTGTAAGTTTTGTTTTTGTGATTTTTCAAAGCAGTGATTGATTTGTGACTGATTAATATTTTTGATTCACTAGAACATATAAATTGTCGCTTCTTTTTTATGTTGTGATCATTCTATCCTAGGAGACTGATGTTCATTAAAACCAGAAGTCTTTGTGTGGAGTGAATTTAGTCTTAAAAATATAGTATCTATCAATAGGCTTGATCAGTACATTCGAATTTCTTTTCCAAAATTGTAAGTTTTGTTTTTGTGATTTTTCAAAACAGTGATTGATTTGTGACTGATTTGGAACAAAAGTTTTCCAACAATCTTAAGACTGAAATCATATGGTTTGTTCACCGTTCTTGTTTTAATTTTTGTGTACAATTTTTTTTTTTGTTACTGTGTTGCACTGTTTTTATTGTTCCCTACACAGTTTCTGTGCACAATATTAATTTCAATATTACACTGCTACGCTATACTTTTTTTTTAATTTTGGTTTACTAAGTTTCATTTTGGTATTCGGTTACCATACTGATTTTCATTTGAAAATTAATTTCTGTTTCTAGCCAGTGCATAGTTTCTGCATCAGGCATAATATGCTTTTTTGCATTGTTTTGAAAAACTGAAGTATAGAATTTTTTTGCAAATTTTTTTAAAGGAACTTGATTTTTTGATTTTGGTGCACTACTTTGTTATTTGACCAAATTATTAAAATTTGATTGATAATAATAATAATAATAATAATAATAATAATAATAATAATAATAATAAAGTAGTAGTAGTAGCAGTAGTGTTGTTAAGCCATGTTACTTGTGGTGTTGTGAACTCGTAATTCTTGTCAAGATCATTTTTTGTTCTTTAATTTTTTGGTTTATTTGTTCACTAGTTCAGTTGATTGGTGTGCACTTATTGCATAGTACTGAACATAAGAATTATAATTCTGCACAAAACTGAAAATTTTCTTTTCCTGTGCGTATACATTGATTCATTGAAGAATCAAATAAGTTTTATTGTTCTCTGCCCAATTCAAATTAATTTTATTGTTCTTGTTCTATGCACTAGTTAAGAATTGTTGTGTTAAATATTTTGTTTTAATAACTTTCTATAAGTAGAATTTCGAATTGTATTTTAATCGTGAAATTTTCTGTATAATTTAATTAAATACAATATATTGCACTGTAATTTGCACCTTGTTACAGAATTTATCTCACAGGATAACTATAATTGTCGGGTGTAATTTAGTGACCTAATGTTAACAATTTTAATAATTGTAAACAATTTTGGTTTCATTGTATAATTTTTAACAACACAGTATTGTAAAATTGTGAATATTGTTGCACTGTTATATTTTTTCATTGTGTAAATTACTACACATTTAAATATTTTTGCAAAGTGTAATATTATAATTAAAATTTTTAATTTTGTCAAAGTTTCTAGATTTGAAAATGACAAGTGAGACAATTAATTCTATTATTATTCCAGTTTCAACACAAATCACAACTTAACACAAATCACAACTCCAAATGTGCTAATTGGACATAGTGAGAAATCAAGAAAAAATCAGTAGTGTAGATTTTAAAAGATGGCAACAAAAGATGCTATTTTATCTCACTACACTGAATTTGGTAAAGTTTCTCAAAGAAGATGTGCCACATTTGGATGAGAAAGAGACTGACTATCACGCTGTGGTAGCGATTGAGGCATAGAAACATGTTGATTTCTTATGCTGTAACTATATCCTCAATTGATTGGATAACATGTTATATAATATTTGTAGTCCAGTAAAAACAACTAAGGAACTCTGGGAATCTTTAGACAAAAAGTACCAGACAGAAGATGTTGGATCGAAGAAATTCGTAGTTGGCAAATTTCTTAAGTACAAAATGATTAATTCAAAGATTATAATCAATCAAGTTCCAGATCTTTAAGTAATCATACATGAAATACATGATAAGGGGATGACAATTAGTGAGTCATTTCAAGTTGATGCAATAATTAAGAAATTATTGCCACCTTAGAAAGAATTTAAAAACTACCTGAGATATTAGTGCAAGGAAATGAAACTGGAAGATCTTATTCTGAGATTGAGGATAGAGGAAGAGAACCGTAATTCTAAAAAGTAAAGTGGATATCAACATATAGTGTCCAAGGCAAACGTGATAGAGCAAGTGAAATATACCAATAGTAAGAAAAGAAAGCACACTAGAGAAAGTTCAAGGACTGGCAGTTTTAAAAGGTTTCAAGGAAAATGCTATGTCTGTGAGAAACCTGGTCATCAAGCAAAACATTGCCAGATGCAGAAAGCTTAAGAGCCTTCCTAGAAAAAGAAGAAATCAAATCAAGATAACATAACTGAAGTGGAAAGTCATATAGATGATATGCATCTTTCGGCAGTTATGTAATACCCCGGACTTTGTATTAACATAAGTATAGGGTTTTTGATGTATTTTAGAAGTAATGTATGTTAATTTAGTAGTATGGGTCATTAATGGTACTTTAGGGTTAAGAACTTTGAAAGAGGTAAGCCAAATACCTCATAGTTGGCATTTTAGCCAAGTATAGGGGGAAGGGACCTTGGGTGCCCAAGATCTTGGCGCACACTTGACTAGGGCTTGGGCACCCAATGTATAGCAAATTTGACAAGCATGGGTTGCTTTGCATTTTGTAGCCGACCTCTTTCACCTATGATTCAATATTTAGCTAGGGGAGGCGTGGAAGTTTGAAATTTATTGTTGGGGATTAAAATATTGGCTAAAATATATATGTATACATTGAGATGATATAAGAGAGAAAGAAAGAGAAATTGTTTGGAGAGGAAGGAACTGGGTGAAGAGGAGAAAAAAGCAAGGAAGAAGAAACAAAGAGGAACTGGGTAAAAAATTTGAAGGTGAGTTCATCTAGCCTTAGTAAAAATCAAATTCATCTTGTAAGAGCGTAATTGGACACTCAAGGAACCCTTCTATGTGATTCATTTGTAGTTTGGATTAAGGAATAAAGAGATAGAACTCATCAAAGTTTGAGAGCTTGGGACCAGAAGACATCTCCTTGTTGATCCATCTTCTTTCAACTTGAGGTAGGGATTTAATGCTTCTTTCTTACATATGTGATGTGTAATAAGGAGTACAACACCGCTAGAAAATCTTTTCAAGTGTTGTCTTCATCTATGGAAGAGAATTGAAGTTATATACACATATATATGTATGTATAGGTTGAGAGAGTGAAAATGGTGTTTTGATCCATAACTTAACCTAAAGTTGATGAAAACTCAAGTTGTTGGTTTCTTTTGATGCCTAAGAGAACTGTGATGATGTTAGAAATATGAAATTTTAAGTACATTAACCTTAACTTGGTCAATTTGTGGTTCTAAGAGTGAAAAACCAAGAAACCAGAAAACAAAGCATGAAACCTGTAACTTGGACCAAGTTGCGGGCGCACGAGGTTAGAATCAATTGGGCGTACAAGATATGGGCGCCCAGTCTCTTGGGCGTGTAAGGTGTAGGCACACAAGCCCTTGGGCGCACGGCTGAGTGCTAGCTTGGGCGCCTACCGAGCCTAGGTCTATTTCCTTTGTTCATTTTGTCTTTCTACCTTAGGTTTATGAAAGGATTCAGTAACATGTTTTTTCATGAAACTTTATTTGTTTAATTGCATGGATTGAGAAAGGGTAATGTGTTCTAAAAAGTTATTAAGAGTTGATTATCTTAAGCTAATGGAATTTAACTTGTAAAGTTGAATAAATGTCACTTTGAATAAAATGAATTGGAAGGATACCATGAGATAAGAACCTTGATCAACTGGTATAGTGAATGTGTGTCATTAAAAACAAAATGTTGATGAATGTAAGTATGGGATTTAATGAATTAAACGATGATTTGAACAAGAGAATCATATTCATAATGTTGATGAATGTTGAATGTTTAATGATGTTTGATCAAAGTTGATATGTGATGAATCTTGGAATGAACCGAAACGTGGATATGTGTTGTGGGAAAGTATATGATGTTGAATGTGAATATATGTTTGAAAGAATTGGAATGTGATTGATGATGTGCCAGGGGCCGTGGTAGGGTGCAGAAAATAGGAAAGGTTTTGAGATTACCCTTGGGTTGAAAGACCCGGAACCTGCGCAGGGTTTGGTGTCAATGCTAGCGAGTTAGTAGCCCACAACATTGTGTGTATATGGGTTACCCATGACCCTGGACTGTGATCCTAAACGATGGATTTCGGTTTATCGTTTCTGTTGGGTATTGACCCATAAAAGATGATATTGTCGATGCACCCAACCCTCGATGACTTGTGTGACTATGGTTATGTGATGGATTGATGAAAAGTGATAATGGGGATATGGTTACATGGTTGAATGGTGATTAAATAATAAAGTGAAAATGGAATGTGATTTGAATTTAATTAGTGAGATTTCAAAAGTTGAGTTTTATTTGGAATTGAATTCTTGCTATGATATTGTTGTGTGATAATATGTTATATTCCAAATTGGTTATGTCGTGATGTTGGTGAATTGTTATAGCACTAAATATAGTTGAAGTAGCTAACTAAATCATAAATAGAATGCATGTTTGGATTACATATTATATATGTTTTTTTGAGACATCGTGGGCACAAGTGGACCCGTGCTCATGACCCTAGAGATTTTGATGCAGGAACAAGTCATAACAACCAGGTGGGCTAATGGGGTTGGACTAGAAGTGCATTGCATGAGCCCTTCTAAACTTAGTAAGGCTTTTGGTCTCTTAGCACAAGTTTTATTTGAAATTGTAATATTGTACATTTTTAGACTGATTCAATATGGTTGTAAGGGCTTTAAGGCCTAAGATTTGCATTAATAGGAAGAGTGTATGGGTAAGTGACCTGGCATTTGTCAAGGTTAAATTCATGTTATCTTACCTTATGTCTTGGGCTCACTTAGAGGTTATTGTATTCCCCTGATTATGGGATGGTTATATTAGTGCATGTTATGTGTGTTTATCACTCACCCCTCAGGTCACGAGACTCGGGGCGTGACAAGTTGTCTTCGAAGTAAACCTGATTGGAAGTAATACAAAGGAATGGTGGGTGAATACTGGAGCCACTCGTCGCATTTGTACCAACAGGTAGATGTTCTCATCTTACAAAACTACGGAAGGAGAACAACTATACATGGGCAATTCGATGACCTCTAAGGTTGAAGGGCAAGGATAGATTGTGCTGAAGATGACTTTGGAAAATGAGCTTACTCTTAATAATGTACTTCTTATGCCTAATATTTGCAAGAATTTGGTTTTAGGGTCAGTATTGAATAAGAAAGGGTTTAGACTAGTCTTTGTGTCTAATAAATTTGCACTGCCTAAAACAGGTATGTATGTTGGAAAAGGGTACATATGTGATAGTCTCTTCAAACTCAATGTAATGACTATTGCACCAAAGATTAATAATGATTTATCTTTTGCTTACTTGCTTATGTGAATTTTGGCACTTTAAGAAGATGAATGAATTTAAATAATCTACCAAAATTTAATATTGACGTGGAATATAAGTGTGAAATTTGTGTTGAAGCCAAATTGGCTAAAGCTTCTTTTCATTAAATTGAAAGAAGTACTGAACCTCTAGAATTAATCTGCACAAATATTTGTGATTTAAAGCATGTTCAAACTACAGGTGGTAAAGAGTATTTCATTACTTTTATCGATGATTGTATAAGATACTGTTATGTATATTTGTTAAAAAGCAAATATGAAGCATTAGAAATGTTTGTATGATATAAAAATGAAGTTAAGAACCAACTTAGCAGAAAGATAAAAATGCTAAGAAGTGATAGAGATGGTGAATATGAATCATCATTTGCACAAATCTGTGTTGAACATAGCATTATTCATCAAACAACTGCACCTTACGCACTTTAGCAAAATGGTATTACTGAGCATAAGAATAGAACTTTAAAAGAGATGATGAATGCTATGTTAATAAGTTCTTATTCACCTTAGAATTTGTGGGGGGACACTTTGTTTTCTGCAAATTATGTTCTCAATAAGATACCCTATAAAAAATTGGACAAAACTCCTTATGAATTATGGAAAGGTCGAGAACCTACCTATAAATTCTTAAGAGCGTGGGGGTGTTTAGCTAAGGTCGCAATTCCAACTCCTAAAAGGACTAAAATTGGATCTAAAACTATTCATTGTATATTCATTGGATATACACATAACAGTAGTGCATATCGGTTTCTTGTACATAAGTCTGATAATTATGAGGAACATGAGAATACCATTACTGAGTCAAGGAATGTATCATTCTTTAAGAATATATATTTTTTATAAACCTACACAAAAATTATGTTCTCCCAAAAGAACTTATGAAAGTGTAGCTAGAAATGAACAAAATAAAGGGTCTATGGAAAAGCGAAATGAAGATGAACCTAGACGAAGTAAACGGGTAAGGACTACTAAATCCTTTGGTCCTGATTTTCTAACATTTTTGTTAGAAAATGAATCTCAGAGTTTTAAGGAAGCAATGTCTACTCCTGAAGCTCCTTTATAGAAAGAAGCCATTAGCGATGGGCATGGAGCGGGTAGGGGACAAGTACGCCTATCCCTATACCCGATCCCCAATCTAAAATCAATCTCCATTCCCTATCTGATCTCTACTGAGAATTTATTTTTACCCCTATACCCAACCCAAACAGGGAATGAGGATCCCCGTGAGGAATTAGGTACCTGAAAAGAAAAAAAAATACAAAAATATTAAAATTCTAAAGTATGACTTATGAGAAAATAGAGCAAAATCCTAATATATATTTAGAAAATAAAAAATATATATATTTAGAAAGCACTTATTAGGTATGTAAAATTATATTCCAAATGGGGGTGCATATGTTAGTTTTGTAAAATTATGTATATATACATGTATATATTATTTGATTGTTATCACCTCGTGATATTCATCACATAAATTTGCAATAAATAATCAAACTTGTAGGGCTCCAGAATAAGTTCAATCTAAACTCGTGTTTGGCTTAGTTTGAAATTTCAGTGTGTAAAATGTCTTAAATTAGAAATCCCCAACATGTTGAAACTATGAAAGTGTCAATTTGGAAGGCAAAGAAAAGAGTTTTAATGATCAAAATTAGAACTTTGGTTCTTCTGGAAATGGGTATCCAGGAATTTGATAAAAAAAAGATTGATGAAAAAAAAATCAATACAAAAACTCTTCACTTCCATTTGCTCTCTCGCCGTGTTAGGGTTAAGCTAGAACTAGTATGTATTAGCATACTGCTGTCTTAGGGTAAATTATAAAGTAAAACAAAAACCTTAAAAAATTAAATATATATATACGATGGTACAAGTAGGGGCGAGGATGGGGTGGGAAATGGGTAGGGTAGGGTATGGGGTGGGGACAAACTCATACTCGTACACTACTTAATCCCTAAATTTTTTTTTTTAAAAATGCCCCCATACCCTATCCGATTCCTAAAAAATGAGAATTAGGTAGAGTACAAACGGGTCGGCTAAGATGGCCATCCCTAGAAGCCATTGATAGTGAAATTGAATCCATCATTAATTACCATACTTGGGAACTGGTGGATTTTCTACTAGGGAGTAAACCCTTAGGTTATAAATGGATCTTTAAGAGGAAGATGAAAGCTAATGGATCTATTGATAAATACAAGGAAAAGCTTGTAATCAAAGGCTATAGACAAAAAAATAGAGTAGATTATTTCGACATACATTCACCTATTACAAGAATAACATCCATTCGTATGTTAATTACTTTCACAGCATTCTATAACATTGAAATGCCTCAAATGGAAGTGAAAACAGCATTCTTGAATGAGGAATTGAATAAGAAAATCTATATGGAAACAATCCAAAGGGTTTGTGGTTCCAAGTCAAGAAAATAAGATATGAAAACTTGTTAAGTCACTTTATAGACTTAAACAAGCGCCTAAGCTATGGCATGAAAATTTTGACAATGTTATGATGTCAAATGGTTTACACATTAATGAATGTGATAAATCTGTTTATGTGAAAAACATATCAAATGGATAGGTCATTCTATGTCTCTATGTGGATGATACGATTATCATAGGTAGCAATAATAATATCATTAAACCTACTAAGAAAATATTAGCTAGTAAGTTCGATATGAAAGGCTTAGATGTTGCGGATGTTATACTTGGTGTTAATATCACCAAAACATTTGATGGATATAATTTATATCAATCACATTATATCAAGTAAATACTTGATAAATTTATTAGAGATAATAGCAATATAGCACAAATGCTTGTTGATGTGAATTTTCATCTCACAAAGAATACTAAAAATTGCAAATCACAATTGGAATGTTCTCGGATAAGGGGAAATTTAATGTATCTCATGAATTGCACTCGTTTGGATATTGCCTACTCAGTGAGCAAGTTGAGCTGAGTAGGTACACCAGTAATCCAGGGGTAGACCAACTGGAATGTAATAGTTAAAGTACTAAGATATTTAAGATATACTTCTAACTATGGGTTGCGCTATACTAGATATCCAGCTGCACTAGAAGGATACAGTGATACTAACTGTAGAGACATCAAGTGCACAAGTGGATATGTCTTTACACTTGAAGGTGCAGCTATTTCATGGAAGTCCTCTAAACAAACGTGTATAGCTAGATCAACTATGGAATCTGAGTTTATAACATTAGATAAAGCTGAAGAAGAAGCTGAATGGCTTTGTAA
Source organism: Vitellaria paradoxa (assembly GCA_019916065.1). Taxonomy (NCBI): domain Eukaryota; kingdom Viridiplantae; phylum Streptophyta; class Magnoliopsida; order Ericales; family Sapotaceae; genus Vitellaria; species Vitellaria paradoxa. The sequence continues at coordinate 28,246,416 of CM034233.1, read as the reverse complement.
TTTTTTAAAGGATATTCTTATGTGGCTAAAACCTGTGTCCGCTATTTGTATACATTGCGATAGTCTATCAGCAATAGAAAGGATGTAGAATAATATGCATAATGGTAAGTCACGACATATACATCGTAGACACAATTCCGTGAGACATTTGATTCCTAATGGAATAATATCCATTGATTATGTAAGGTCAAATTAAAGGATAATATTACTAATCCTTTAACTAAAGGTTTAACTATAGATCAAGTGTATAATTCATTGAAAGGGATGGGCTTAAAGCCTATAAATTGAGAATCGCAACAATGGCAACCCAACCTAGTTGACTGGAGCTCCTAAGATTTAGGTTCAAAGGAACAACCGAATTGTGGGAGCGCTCAGTAAGATCACTGAGGAATTAATTTTTTTACCATTTCCTATGATGAAATGAACTATGATGACCTGAACTATGTGTTAAGATAAGCTTTGCTTTTAATGACCCTTATATCTTGGAAGTCCAAGTGGGACATGATAGGATACTCTTAATAAGAGATCACCTATGTTGACTGTGAAGGGGTTGCTTTTATAAGAATGGATAAGACTATATTCTCTAGAGCATTCAATGAAATTACCAGGTATGTCCAGGGCCAAAATAGATAGAATTAAAAGAACCAAACTTTTTCGGAGAGAAATTGTGTGAATATTGTTGTCTTGGTTTATACAAAAGCTAAAAAGTTTAAGATATCAAGTTCACTGGTTAGCAAATAAACCTGATAATATATTACTAGGGAAGGTTCAAAGCCAAAAGTTATCTATCTTGATGCGGTAACTTTTAATTTGTACTCTATGTCGAGTTTACATTTGCATTTGCATTTTGGCCATTTCATTCATGTGGGGGATTGTTAGAATTCTTGGTTTTAACTGTGATTTTTTTTAAATTTTAAGCCAATATTTATGTGTAGTCTACATGTTATTAAATTTGGATCAAATGTAGAATTTAAAACATTCCACGTGGACCTTATAGTCCTATATTCAATTGTTCAAAACCATAAATAGTTTGAATGCAAATTGGCTTCAAAGTGAGGACTTTGGCAATATGGAAGTGGATTTGTCCCACATTAAAAATCGATAGAAAATTCTATAAACTTGTATATGTTAAAGTTCGAGAAAAGGGAGAGGCCCAAGGGGCACCCATGTATGGTAAATAGGAAGATCGGAATGGGTTAGCCCATATCTCTCGCATGGGCCATTCAACCTCTAAATTGGACCTGGGTTTGGGCTTGGTCAAAATTTTGTTATTTTTTTTAATGACTACCTATTTAATCATTATTTCTACATAAAAATGAAGAGGATTTTTTGCATAATAAAATCAGCCAAAAAAAATAAATTTTCCTTGCATACAAAGAGTACAAATATTTTTTGGTTTGTTAGAACACACAAATTGTCACTTCATTTTGTGTGTTGTGATTATTCTATCTTGAGAAATTGACGTTCATTAAAACCAAAAACTTTTGTGGGAGCGAATTCAATTTTAAGGTTATAGTGTCCTATATTAGACTTGATTAATGCATTCGAATTTTTCTTTCAAAATTGTAAATTTTATTTTTGTGATTTTTCAAAGCAGTGACTGATTTGTGATTGATTTGGAATAAAAGTTTTCCAACACCGGTTATGTTTTTTATTAAAAGTATCTCAATCATTCGGTAGGCTAAAGTTCCAATTTGCAGGAGTGAAATGATGCCAATGATACACTGGGGAATCACGACTTCATATTATTATACATAATAAATATATATGGTTAGTTGACATGATCGGTCACCCATTTGGCATAACTGCAAGCTATTTATTAAGGAGTGTTTGATTTGTTAAAATTTATTAATTTTTATTAATTTTTTCTATCAAATTTCATTATATCTTTTTAAACATTTCTTTTCTTCTTTTAGATTTTTTTCATCCAAGTAACACTCAAAAAAATCCCAATTATTGCAGCTGATATATTTTTTTGATAAGTCAAAATTCGTACCGATTTATTACAGCTGACAATTGACATTGAGCTTCGCGATTTCTTACATTGTTTTGCCATCCATACCGATCACGGCAATCGGTAGGGATGTCAAATATACTCGTACCCGGTGGATACCCGTTTCACCCGCCTCGTTCGGGGAGGGTATGAGGATGTTAATAGCAGGGACGGGGACGGGTATGGAGATTTAAAATGTTACCCGCACGGGTATGGGGACGGGGACGGGTACGGTAGTCTCCACCCCGCCCCGTACCCGTTTAAATATTTTTTTGTTAATTTTGTTAGTGTGGTGACTCTTTTAGAAGTTCCACATCGGTTTCTCACAAAGAAATGAAGGTCTTGTGAGATAATAAATAAAGATCACTTCATCTTTGGTTAAGTGCATCAGTCAAAGTCAAATATTATATATATATTTTTAATTTTTATTTAATATATATATGTAATATATTTTTTATTTAATATATATAATATTTATAATAATTTTAAATATTTATTTTATACATATAATATATAATTTGTAATAATGAATATCATTCGCGGGTAAACGGGGACGGGGATGGGGAATTCATTATTTTGTGGAGACGGGTATGGGGAAAATTTTTTTCCCCGAAACGGGGATGGGAACGGGGACGGGGACGGGGACGGGTAAGGGTATTACTAAACGGGGACGGGGACGGGGAAGGTCATACTCGCCCCATACCCGCCCCGTTGACATCCCTAGCAATCGGCAATGGCTTACCGTGCCGTTTTTATTTTTAATTTTTGATATGCAATGTTGGCTGCCTTCAACTATCATTCTCACCCACAAATCCATATGTTTGGGATGGATATGGGTTATTTTTGAAATTTAAAAACTTAAATTTAAACCTCATCCGCCCAATTAAAGTAATTTGATTTGATTGTTAAATCTCAAAATACAATTTTATTTTTTTAAATAGTGAATCAATAAATAACTAAAATAAAAGATATTTAACAATTAAGTTTTAAATGAAGAAAGAAAGAGGTTAAAATTGCTCCAGCATAATGAAAGGATTCGTAGCGCCATTCTTCACTGTGTTGGATTGGGAGTTGTATGGGAGAATAAAAATACACAAAAAAAAAAAAAAAACTTTAAATTTTATCAAAATTTTCTAACTTTTTCAATAAAATTTCTACGTGTTATTTTTGCACTATTTTTTTTTTGTTTGTTTTGTAAAAGTTGGCACCTCTTGCAACCATTGGATGATAGTAGACAGCGCATTTTCATCGTTGTGCAGTTGTACCTTTTTGCCGATTGAATCATTCAATGGATTACATATTATCAATGAATTTACACTTCTCCTTTGAAATGTTCTTTATTTTATTTCGAATTTCAATAAACTGACCAATAAGTTCACATAATTATTTTCAAAGGATTCACATATCTCATTTGGGATGTTCTTTATTTTATCTAAAATTTCAACAAATTGACAAATGGACTCACATATGTTCAGTAGATTATTTTCAGTAAATTATCTTTAATGGATTCACATATTTTCAATTGATTATCCTTTTTGAGATGTTCTTTATTTTATCTAGAACTTCAACTGTCACGCTCCGGATTTTCATAATCGAATGCCCAGGGGTGACTTGGGATTTATTTGTTAGGTATAAAAATAAGAAGATAATAACACGCTGTCACACCCCAGAATTTTCCTCCAAATTGGGGTTGACCTGCAAGAAAAATTTAAGATATTCAAAATCCATTGTCTATTCAAAACAATATTTATAAGTCATTGGACTGAACCATTTGATGGGATTTCAACTACAGGGCACAAAATAAAGATAGAGAAAAATATTACAGAGCCATCTAAGTGTCCCAACCACGCGATTAACATTACATACCAAATAAAAGCAATTAGGTCTATGCTTAATAATTACAATCATCCAACAATTGTTACAGACCAAAAATAAAATCCTCCAGCTCTGCGCAGGAAAGAAGAAAAAAAATAGATAACTCTTCTGATGGAATATTTAAGAGAAATTAATCTCTTTCCAGCTCATCTTCTGTATCCCTGTGCTTAATATCCTGAAAAAAATATTCCCACAAGGGGTGAGCTACTAAAGCCCAGTAATCAGAATCTCCTAGGTGCCTATATGCAGTGGTTGTAATACTACACTGTATCAAGTGAATGTGCTTAGGTGGCATACTATTTATGCAACAATTAATTCAATAGATCTCAACTGAATAATGTAAATTATACTTACAACGGCTCGATGAAACCGTCACCATAACTACTATTTTACTTACATGTAAAAATAGTTAAATATTAATGTGTGTACCACAATGAAGTCTGTGTCGCAGTGGTAGGGATCTCAGATTTAGAACTTCAAGGTATCGGGATCAAATCCCGTAGCAATACAGATTTCATATATATGTATATATTTATAAAATATTCATCGAGAGGAATTAAATATAATTAAATAATTCCAACACATCATTCATACATAACAAGAGAGGTTGCTAGTCACAGTAAAACTTTGTAAAGGAATTTAATCTAAATCATCCTAAGATAATCATACTCCTATCCTCCTCTACCCCTAGCCTTGGAAACCAGTGACTTTACGGGCTTAACATCCAATGCATACCGACGGTGTCACCTACCAAAAACCTAGCCGTTGCGACCGACTGCCTGACTGGCCAGGTCAGAAGGGAGCATCTCCCAATGCATATGTTCCCATCTCCATCTAAAAGGTCATTTCTACCCACCCATTACCCCATTGCCAAAAATAACTTTAGTACCGAGTGCCTTAATTTCTTTTCACCCTTTTACATTCCAAGGGTACCTTGTATGAAAATCTGACATTTTTAATAACAACCGGCAATGTTCCCGGGTGATGAATCAAAGGTGGGATTATTCAGTCACAAGCAGTATATATATATATATATATATTTTTAAGCACTTTATCTAAATCCATAATTTAATAGTAATTCTCAATAAATCAAAGATTTAACATAGTTATTAATATCATTATCACAGAGGTAGGTACTATATGTAAATTAACAAGTAGCAAGTAAAAAAAAAAATTTAGAATACGAATTAGTATTTTAGTTAATTGTTTTGACAAGTTTACCGTACCAAATTTGATAAGAATAAAATTATTTTTAATGGTATATTAATTAGGCCGAGGTTGGTAGCTTAGTGGGTGGGCGACCCTAATTGCGATTTAAAGTCGCAAGTTCGAACCTCATTGGCTGCAAATCTCGATTTTTGCTTCTTTTACCTTTTATTTTATTATTTTATGGAATATAAAGAAAATAAATAGCTCTTTGAACTTATATTTAATTTTAGAAAAATTTATAAGTTTTATCGGCTTCAATATATCCACAAATGTCCATAGAATTATTCCAATGTTTAGGAAGGTATTGACTAAGTTTCATTAAATTCACTTAATCATAAAAATATAGTTATATAACTTGTTAGGTTGACAAAACAATGCCTAAAAAATAAATCAAATTCATTTAAGAAAGACCAAATGAGAAAAGAACAAGTCCATTGTTTCTTTTGGGCATTTTATCAAATACTAGTATTTTAGTTTGAATAAGTCATCCAACTATCCATGATGAAACTGATTATCTAAGTCAATTATCATCAATATTAGAGTGTCAAATAATACATAATATCTAGTTTAAAATAATTTCATATCAATGAAAATTATTAACATGACAATAACTAACAGAAGGAAATTAGAAATTTAAATAAATCTTTAAACATAATATTCTAAACAAATCCAAACAAGCATCAATTAAAGCTAAGCAGAATAGCAGCTTGAAAGAAAATTCATATAAAATAGAGCAGGACTCCAATATCTATAAACTTTATATCTGTAGAGACTAGACTTCAAGACCTACAACTTTCATGTTTTACACTTTTTAAAATTCTAAGGTCTAAAAGTACAAAAACAGCTTTGAATTCAGTTTGTTCAGAAAATATAATTTTTCACGTGCTCAGTATTTTGGGCATAACTTTTGACTCACAAATCGGATTGATGCAATTCTTTTTGGGTTGAGAAGAAAACTGAAAGAGCTACAACTTTTATGTTTTAGCCGAAGCCTAATTCCACCGTTTTAGGGGTCAGAAGCACATAAGAAGTTACAAATAGAGAGCTGTCAGCATACTGAGTTACATCAGTCAAAATTTTGACTTTCCTACCCCCAATATACGGGTATTTATTTTTATCACAATCAAGTTTCATACTTCAAACCAGAAAATGCATCAAATATATTTTAGGAGGTTCATCATCCTACCTCAATGAAGATATTAATGACCAAGTCTGAGAAGGAAAAATGAGTTAGCTTTGAACACCACCCAAATTGGAAATTTCCAAGCCTTTCTTCTTCCTCCAAGCAACACCAAATCTTCAGCCTCACTAATTAAAAATTTATTATTATTTCTCTCTTATTTTCTTCTCTTTGAAGACACACAATTTATAGGGAGTGCAAAGAAAGTGTCGGTAGAGAAAAACAAGCTTACGTAGACTTGAAAACCACTAAAGTAGCATTATGCATTAGGTAGTATAATACAAATAATCTAGCTTAGCCTTTTTGACTATCTAGCCACATAATTTAAGATAGGTGTTGGAGGATGGGTGAAGATGGGTGGCATGATCCAGGAATCATGCTAACTTTTTGACAAATTAAACAATCATGCTAGCTTTTTGACAAATTAACAAAATGCTTTAAATCATGCTAGCTTTCAAACAAAATGCTTTAAATCTTATTTGCTAAATAATTTGAAAAAGATGCTTTAATGTCATCAATATAGGGTCTTCTCTTTGTCTAATTAGTCAAATAATTTTGAAAGATGGTGAGAGTGTATGGAAGATAGAAAATGAAGTTGTCGGGAAATAATTTAAAGTAACTATTCATGAGTCAACTCATTGAGTGATAAAGTGAGTTGAAGTGAGTTGAGGTGAGTCAAAAAAAAGGGTTGACCCATGAGTTAATGGGCTTGGTTTGAACCAAATAAATAATTGGGCTAGGAAGTGTTTGGATAAAAAATTTAGAATTTCTACATTAAACTCCCACATAGGGTGAAATTAAATCCGAAAATTTTTCCAACCAATTCCAAAAATTTTCAAATCCTCAATTTTCTAGATTTTTACTATAACAAGTATCACTACCACACTTAAGTAATTTAATTAAGAAAAAAAAATTTCAAGTTATAATATAAAGCCGTAATAATTTAAATATAAGTTTTTATTATAATATAATTCTTCAAATATAAAATATTTTATTATTAAATATAAATTTTAATTAAAACATATAATTTTTTAACGTATTTTAAGTTCACTATTTATAATTTATAAATACAAATACAATCTAAATATATTTGAAAAAATATATTTTATAATAAAAATTTATATTTAAATTATTACACTTTTAATTTAATAAATTTAAAAATTATCGACAAATCTTATATTAAATTATCATTACAACATTAAAGTAATAAAAGTAATATTTTAATAAAATATATGTATTTATTTCACACCAAATTAGAGAAATTTAGGATGTTTTTATATTTTATGCAAATTAATACAATTTAAGATATATATAAATTTTATTAGGGTAAAACACATACTCTAACATTTGGAAACCCTATACATAACCCCCTTCGTAATTTATGAAAGTTTAAAAAGAAAAGAAAATTGTATTTTGACCCCTTATTTTTAGTAGAAATTGTAAACTTGGCCCCATAATTTTATTTCTTTTATATGTACCCCTAAAACTATTAAAAATTATTTCCAAACCAAGAAATCATAAGTGTAAAAGATTAGGCCAACTCTAATCCATCTTAAAGCCATTGTTAGGCATTGTTAGAATTATTTAAGGTCAAATCTGAGCTTTATGAAGAGTCTTTTTAGGATAAACAATTAGAAATGACTAATAATGATAGGGGGATTTTTATGTACAAAAGAAAATGGAAAAGAACCTTTTGAACATCAAGTTTCACGTTTCAGAAAAAGAACTAAATAGTTTAAATATTACTAGAGCTTTAAATTTTCTAGTAGATAGTATGTTTGGAGCTATTGGTACTTTGAATAAAATAAAAATAAAATAAATAATGCAAATTTACTAGCAAACACAAATACTTTGCTGGAACAAGTAGTTAATAAAGATTATGGAGGTGAAACATCTAATTTTCAAACAAATAAAGATGACAAAATTCCTATCTTACATAACGGAGAAAAAGAGGATTTGATGAAATTTTAGTGGTAACAAAAACTATTAAAGAGGAAGCTTATAAAGATTTTCAAGCTAATAAAGAAATATTAGCGTTATAACCTAGATTTTATTTATTTATTTATTTATTTATTTATGGATTATATTTTATTATGGTTAATTGAGTTTATAATATTTAAATTGTTATTTTTATTTATTTTTGGAAAAGTGTGGACTATTGGATGATTTAAAAGATTATTATTATTGAGATATAATTGGAGGTCCACCGTAATTTAAGTGGATGTGATGGCATATGATTAAAGAAATTATATATATATAAGGGTTGTATCATACTAGGATTTCATTATATTCTGAATTAGGAGAGAGATAGAGAAAATGAGAAAAAAAAGAAAAAGAAGATTGAGAATGAAGAGTTGCCAGAGACTTTTTTTGGGTTATTTAAGATTAGCTTAATTTTAGTTATTTGACGAGGAATGATTATATTTAATAATTTTTTATTATAATTTAAAATAGATTTTCAAGTAATAGATATTTATATTCGTGTATTCAAAATTGTGACAGATTATCCTGATTGTCTTATAATTACATCTTTGGACATCAGATGAGTTATTGCCATACTAGTGTTAAAAATTTTAAACTTATCCATGCATAAATGTCTTAAAGGTTGGATTTTGTGGACTCATATTTGTGAAAATCTATTTATTTTGGATAAGAAATTCTATATTTTATGCTATTGAGCATAGAAACAATTATTTGAACTATTGTGTTCAGTTTTGAAATTTATGAGATTGTGATGAATAATCATTTCGTATTTATTGGAATTGAAATAAAAGTTCAAGGGACAGGCACCTGAAGTGGTGTGACTCTGGCAACTAGGGAACATGCCTATGCAAATTGTGGTAATTTCAATCAGATCGGCTTAGGGAAGAATCCAAGAGCCGGACTGGATTATCAGATCACTTAGAAGAAGAGCTAGCAAAAAAGTTAGACAAAACTCTAAACCTAGACAAAAGCTTAGGAAAGAGAAAAGTAGGAGTATCAGATCACTTAGATGAACATACAGAAACTAAACCAGTTACTGGAAAAATAACTTATTTTGAAAATATTCATATAAAAGAAGAAGGAGAATCTAGCTCTGATGAGATTTATGTTAAAGAAAAACATGAACCTAATCATTCCAAAAGGGAAAATATTAATAAATTTAATGTAGTAGCTAATGGAACATATCTAAACTTTAATGATATATATCTCAGAGATTATAAAAGTACTATTGAAGAATGCGTACAAGCAATGTTCAAAGTTATAACACATTACAAAAATACATAGGATTGGAAAAGGTTCCTAGACTATATAGCAGGAACATTACAAAGAAATATTTTAAGTTGGCTAAAAGTTTGGGAAGGATTTAAAGATGAAAAAAAGGAAAAAACTTTCGCTTTGCTAAGTGAAAATAGGGAAAATGATTTTGTAAAAATTCTCTTAAATTTTTCTGCATATATTAAAGGAGATTTTTATGAAATAATATCTTCAAAAGAATACTAAAAAGAAGTGAAATATGTTTTATCAAAAATAAAACTTTACGACATCTATAAATACACAGATTTTATAAAGTTGTATCAAAAATAGTTCTGGATCTTAACCCTAAAAAGTATGACACATTAGAAGGAGCACTCTTTCCATAAACTTCCAAGCTCATGGGATAAAATATGTGAAAAAAAATATCCACAATACCAACAAAAAATATGTAGTTTTGACTCCTTAGGATTAAGGATAAGCTTTGCTTATAAAATAATAACTAAACATTGTCTTCAAAGAAAAGCCCAAAACAAGTCAAAAATCAATTGTTAAAATCAAATGAAGGAAAAACTTGTTGTAACAAAATCTTAAAGGAAAATTGGGAAGTTGGATGCTCTATGAATATGTTTACATTGGAAAATGTCATATTGCACCAGGTTATCTAAAAAGGAACAATAAGGTAATCAACTTTTTAGAGGAAAACAACCTAAAAATATGTTTGAGAGAAATAAATTCAGAAGAAGAAGTCTTATATGAACTAAAATGTCACGCCCCGAGTTTCATAACCCGAGCACGTGAATAAAAGATAAATAATACACATTTTAATAACTTCTCCTGTTATTCGTCAGAGCCATACACACACTCTATGGAGCAACAAAACAAAAATAAATAAGTAAATAATAAATAAAACTAAGCTTTAAATTTAAATAAATGCCTTAGTCAAAACTAACTAAACAACAAAGCTCCAAACTTAACCCAAACAAATCTCTCAAAGATAAACAATTAACTGTTTCCTAAAAAACAGAGGCTTATTACAATCTACTAGAAACAATTCACTAGAAAAAAATTCTATTGTAAGTAAATAAAAGCAAATAAATAAATTCCTAATTTCCATGGTGAGTAGATCCTGCGCGTGACTCAAATTCATTACCTGCATCACAAGCTGTAAGGGAGTGAGCACTAATACCACCTGTGCTTGGAACCTTAGTAATAATAATATAAATACAGTATGCCCTAGCATGCTATTAAGTGAAACAATTATGCACAGGTAGCAATTTGAAACAGGAACTTAAATTTATTTATCAATCTATCTTCGTTGCAATTTAATTGTGTTTCAGCACCACACAACACATCAAAGAAAAATAATTCAATTTCAAGGTACTGCTGCTTGGTTGTCTCGTAGAAACAAGACCTAATCAATATACATCATTAATTGATGTCTGCTTGGTTGTCCCGTAGAAACAGAACCCAACCAATATACACTATTCTTCGGTGTCTACTTCTTAGACCGAAGCCTTAGGAATATAATATGTCACCCTTAGGCATCTGCATCGTTCGTAGGTTACTAGCCTACTGGACTCAATTACCACCCCCGCGTGAGTTTCGGGAATCTCAACCCTTGGGTACGTATGCCCGATATTTTCAGTACCCCTCAATCCAAACAAAAACACATCAAATTTCACTTTAAGTCTATAGTAAATAAATTGGTCTTTTTATTCCAAAGCTTAAATTATATAAATATATATATATATATATATATATTATGAATAAATCATGTATTCCACAAAACACTGTCAATCACACCATCAATACTCATCAAACAAATCAATTGTTATTACACCCAAACAATTCAAACTAGATGATCCAGACTTATACCCATTAATCTTTTTAATTTTTGCAAGGAATTAATGAATTAAATACTCTTAATCAAATAAACCATGTGTCCTGGGAAAAATAATGATTTTAGCAAGAAATATATATATATAATAAAGCTTGTGGGTCTTATTTACATGTAAAGACAAAATCAAATAATTCACTTTTCCTACACAAAAGTAAAACGTACTATGCATCTATCAAAGTTCTCTGCAAGGCATATATCCATTTAAGATACACGAATTCCAAAGGAAAAAAATGTTTTAGAAGTACCAATTTTAAATCAAGTCACCTGAGAGCACAAATTTTCAACGGATCACTTTTATATATTTAAACCCAAATTGTTAACCGGCGAATTTACTCTGTGAAGAAATAAATCAATATATAGATAATACATACATGTATACATACATATACATATACATATACATATACATAGCATTAGAAGGGCCGCCCCTTACCTTCTTAATTCGGCAATTGGACCAAAAGCAATTTGGCAATGGAAGGAAACTAAGCCGCCATTTCTTCTACTCCTTTCTCTTTCTCCTTCTCTTTTTCTCTTGGGTTTTATAATTTTTTTTTATTTATCAAAAATAATTACAGCTTTATATATTTATAGTAATAGAATTTAACCCTAACTAACTTAATTAATTTCTTACTCCCCATAGGTTTAGGAAAATTACACTTTTTCCAAAAATTTTAAATCTTTTAAATATAACCCAAAATTAACACTTTTAAATACAACTTAAAATTAAATACCAAAATTATAAATTATTAAATTTAAATAACGAAATAAATTCACTGAATAAATAAATATATATAATAACTAAATTAAATGAAAATTCGGGTCATTACATAAAATCTGTTTCTTTGGATTCTTCAGAAAAAGTGAAGAATTCATTTTCATGATGTAGGAAACAAATTCTAATAAAAATTTGAAAATCTTTGAATTAGTCCTTGAAAACGAATTAAATCAAATTTGTTTGGGAGAGATAGTCGAAGAAGGCATGGCTATTGAAAATAATAAATTGATAAAATATAAAAGTCTTAAAATAGAAGACTTATGTAAAAAAAATTCAAATTTAAACCATGGTAAGCCAAACACTTCAAAAGATAGGAAGGAATAACAGAGGCAAAATCCTCCTTTAATGGGTAAGTAGGAATAAAAATTTTTTACAAAGAAAAAATTAAGAGACTAAAATAAAATTATCCTAAGATAAGATTCATTCATATTGATATAATCCAAATAGAGATTAGACCATTATTAGACTTGAAGTAGACTCATCAATCCTATATGTAGTCTAAGACAAAAAATCTTATGACCATATTCAATCATTAATAGAGGGAATAGAATCAAATTTGGTTTCTGTAGAAATCATCTTCAAAATCAAACTAAATTATTTTGTATTTATAAATAATAAAAATATCCAGCACACATTAATACTAAGGATACAAACTCAAAAATTAAGATGGATGACAATGCAAACGATTTAAAATTTTCTTTGAAAGTTGTTCATGAATATTTAACAAGTGATACCAAAGTCAGGATAAAAGAAGTTGACATTGGTATGATTGAGTTATATGAATGTAAACCATTTGATACTGAAATCAAACTAAGATTAATTGACATACAAGATTTAAGACTACCTAAGGAATAGGTATTTGAAAATTTTACAAGAAATCAACCAAAATCTTCTCGTAAATCAGTTGAATTTCAAGCATTCAAAAATGCACTCTATTTGACAAATAACAAATTATCTACAAGTAAAAAATTATAAAATAGATAACTTCAAAAATATTGAAGAAGGTTTCTCAAGCTCAAGTAGCATTGACAAGAAAACTGGATGAAGAAGCATCCAAGTTCCAGTACTTCCTGGAAGTTCTTCTAACAAAGAAAAGTAGAAATTCATTATTTTTGAACAATTAAATATAGATTCAGAAATAATATTCTTTTTTTATAACTAGAATAAGAGAAAATATTATTATATTGAAGTCATATTCGAATTTGAAAGCTATAAACCATATACCCTACATGCACTTATAGACATTAGAGCTACAATTGTCGTACGTCAAACAAATGTCATACTTAAAGAATATTGGATTCAATGAAAAATTCTATCTTAGCTCAAAATGCTAAAGAGACAACAAAAGGTAAAAAGACCTTTAAAATTCCAAAAAAGTTGTGTTCTCCTTTAATGCATGGAGATATGCTTTTAGGAAATAATTTCTTAACTCAATATTATCATATGAGTATATCTCATAATCATGAAACTTTAACTGATAGAAACAAATCTTATTAGATTCATTAGTTAAAAACCCATGATTCAATCCACAGTAAAGGATTTACGCCAGTCAAGTGTGGTGATAATACCCCAATTCTAACACATTCATTAAAAACAAATGATGAATCTCATTGGATTTATAACATGTTAAGCCCAAACTTTTCTAAAGATCATTTAATCCTATAGGAAAAAGCTCCCAAATCTTGTTATCTAAAATTAAAAGATGAATAGAAAATAATTAGGGTAAAACCTATGAATTAAATCAAACAAGATATAAACGAATTTCAAGTTCAGATAAAAGAAATTTAGATAAAAGATTTATAAAACCAACTAGAAGTTAACATTCTAGTCCTATTTTTCTTGTTGTGAATCACAGTGAAGGAAAAGGAGGAAGTTGGGTTGATGATCAATTATAAAAAAATTGAATGGAAATTTGATATTTGATAGGTACTTTATACCTAGAAAAGATGTTTTAGTGAGTTAAACGAGAGTTGCTAAAGTATTTAGTAAGTTTGATTACAAATCAAATTTCTGGCAAATCAAGCTTATAGAAGGGTTAAAACCATTGACTGCCTTCTTTACACTATATGGCCATTACCATTTGAAATATGTAATACCCCATAAACATTTCAAAGATGGATGGATAATATATTTAAAAATTTTTGTTTTGTCTATATAGATAATGTATTAATTTTCTCTAAAAACAAAGAAGAACAAAAGCATCATTTAGGAATAATTTGTAAAAACTTTTTTTAAATAATAGAATAATTCTCAGTCCAAAAAAGATTGATATAGAAAAAGAAAAAAATTGATTATTTAGGTATTGTATTTAGTTTAATAAGAATTGTGCTATAACTTCATATAATCACAAAAATTAAAGAGTTCCTAGAAAAACTAAAAACTTTAAAAGACTTACAAAGTCTTCTTGCACTATTATATTATGGAAGATAATTTGTAAAGAGTCTTTCAAAATAAGAAAAACCATTCCTAGAAAAATTGAAAAAAGCTCAAACGAATCAAAATAATTTCAATATAAAAATTGAATAGAATGAAGAAGATTAAAGAAAATTAAAAGAAAGCAAAACCTCGTTAAACGTAATCTAAAGGTTTATTTTCCTATAGAATTTGATCTCTTAATCCAAAAGACAGATGCTTTAGATATGTTCTAGGAAGTAGTATTAAAAGCAATAAAAATAAAAGAGAAACCTGAAGAAGAAGATATTCTCAAAATTTCTTAGAGAACAAAAAGGTTCTAAAAAATTAATATGCGGATATAATTCTGAAAATTCAAACCAAATGAACTTAATCATATTATTTTTGAAAAGAGAATTGTCAATCATAAAAAAAGGTATAAAGAGATTTTACATTTATTTAGCTCCTATTAAGTTTTTGATGAGAACAAACAGTCAAGCGGTTGAAAACTTTCTTAAGAAAAGATAGTTGAAGGTAACCTTAGAAGAATTAGATGTTCTAATTATATTTTTCAGTATTCATTTGAAATTGAACATATTAGATTTACTAAAAATGTTCTTACAGATTATCTTAGCAGGCATTCAGACGGATGTTGTGACTAACAAAATTATTTAATATCGCATAAATCTTTTGAACAGCCAAACAAGACTGAAATGTTTGAAGCAACCAGCTCTAAGGGTGAAGAGGTACAAGCTAAACAAGTTAAAAATGCTTTTACTGGAAAAACATTCTGGAAAAGCATGTCTCATAGAAACTATGCTCAAGTAGTGCTAATAAAGCCACTTGCTTTAGAGAACAAATTCCATAATTCCCTAAATAAAATATGAAAAAGTCATATTTTAGGAAAAACTATGAATTCTACAAAGTAATGACAAGAATATCATACGAGCTAAAAAAGCTCTAAGACAAAGTTAACAAATTGAAAGAATTGTCAAGAAATATGATTCTAAAATTTAATTTTGAAACTTTATTATTTGATTATCAAAGAATTTCTGAAAATTCAACATATTATGGAGATTTTAGAAATTTCTATTGGTAATGCTTATTTTGAAAAAGTTAAAAGAATTAATTAAGCTTTAGAATGGGTTAAACAAATCCTTCCTAGAGTAATATTTTCGATCATTGATAACTATGACAATGATCAAAGGATTAAACTGATCCTATAAGAATTTTTAATAAAACCAGATATAATCCTATTTTCCATATCAGAAAATTTTAGTTTGATTTTCAATTAGACAATTGGAGGTTCGAAGCAATTGATTAAGGTTTGGTCAAAAAGATCATCTTCAGTCTACTGGATGCAACAACCTACTAAGATTTTTCAACACTGATCAAAGTCATGATCAGCAAAATTTCCTATGACTTTAAAAGAAAAGTCATGATATTTGAAGTTTATAGTTCTGTGAAATGGCGATACAATAAAAGATTTTTTGACCCATACCAAATCTGGAAATTGGAGAAATAGTCTCCATTTAATACTCATCTTTCCTCTAAAAAAGACGAAGATGGGATATAAAAATGAGAGGCCACTTCAAAAAACAATTTCTGTTATGGTCTTGGGTTAAAATGGTGTACTAGGCCAAGATTCTATAAAATATGCTAGAAAAACATATGGCTACTAATGATAGGAGATTATTTGTATCATTTGTTCCATTAATGTTCCGTGCTACTGAAAATCAAAGAAAGAAGCATTTTACTTTTTAAACAAAATTAGCCAGATGAAAATTGATGTATCATCAGAGTTAGTAATTTATCTTGATGATTAATATGAAAAATTTGAAAAAGAGATAGAATTGGAAGCCAATGTCTCAACTGAAGAAGCCAAAATAGATCAAGATTATTGAGAAAATATGGATGAAGAGATTTGACACAACATAGAGAATATGATGGAAAACTAACAAAAGCTAAACTATCACAAAAGCGTAATGGACCAATCAAGAATGTTGCCAAAAGAAAAAGAATAAACTTCTTTAAAATGGGCCATGTACAACTGCACCTTTATCTAGCATACAACAAAGCCCATGTGAAGGAATCTACTTTAATCAAAAGCGATTCCCAAATAATTGTACTATTTTAATGATGTTGTTTGTTTTTTTTTTTTCTTTTCTAGATTTTTCTTTCCTAGATTTTTCTTTCCTTATCTTTTATTGTGATCTGGGATTTGATATCTAGAGTTATAGTCTATAAATAGGTCTATTGTTGTAAGAGAAGGGCATCAAAATCAAAGTGCTTTCTCCTCTCTCTCTAGTCCTTTGTCTGTAATATCGAGTTTAGTAATAAAAGTTTGTGTGTTTAAATATTTGTGAGTAATGTTCTAAGTGTTTTAGTAACATTTAGTAATGTTCTGAGTGTTTTAATAATAATTAGTGAGAATTGTTAATTCTCTAGAAGTATTTCATCAACTAGTATCAAAGCCCAAATGATTCTAAGGGTGTAATTATAAGCATTCTATTCCATGAAGGTATATTCTTTAATTATTAGAAACTTATAAGGTTTTATATAATTACTTGTGTGGTCCAGTGTGATCCCCAGGGGTTATTTTGTGATTTCTAAAATTTGTGGGGCTGCAAAGAGTGTAAGTGTTATTGTTTGAAATGTTTAGGAGGTGTTGGTGTAAGTTACACATTTTATTAATATCTCTTATTTAATATCTCTTATAATTTAAAAGAAAAAATAGAAAAAAAAAAGAGAGTTTTGCCATTAATGAGGTAAGATATCTTGAGATTCTAACTTATCTTTTCAACGGATAGGTATCAAGGAAATTTAAAAGGAACTTCAGGCCTCCCTATCCAAAAATATAAAATCCAGTTAAAATTAATTAATTAATCAATTTTGTCATCAAATCAAAATTAAAAACAATTCCTTTAAGGTAGTCATCAAGCCAAATATATTAGGCTCCACAAATTTTGATAAAATCCCCATAATTTTACATTTGTATATACTATTTTTAACTCTAAAATTTAGGTAAATACTGATTTTTTAAGTATTTGTAAATATATTATTATTAGTTAAAAAATAGTTATTTCAAACAGTACTTTTAAAATACAATGAACAACGCTCTAAATTTAAAAAAATAAAAATTAATCAATTTAATTGCTTATGCAAATTTATCAACCAATCAATTTAATTGCTTATACAAATTTATCTAAACATGATTTAGTAGTAAAAAACTAATCAATTTAATATCATATATAGACTTATCTAAACATATTGATAATATTAAGTTTAAGAGTTTAAATTTGAATGTATAACTTTTAAGAATTTGAGATATATCGAATCACTTGATAAAAAATAATTATTTAAATCTAATATATAGCAAAATAGTTTCACATAATATAAATTTATATACCATTAATTATAATAATAATAAATATTTAAATTTTTTAGTAAAACAAACAAATAAAAAATAATATATAATAGCTTTTTAGATTACATAAAAAATCAAATATATTCCTTTTCAAATGCATGTATTGCTTATAAAATATTATTAACTATATAAACCAGTAGCCGTTACTTTTGTTGAAAGAAATTTTTTGAAATTAAAATTACTAATATTTATTTAAAATCAACCATGTGACAACTTTTAAGATAAATTAAATGGTTTAACTAAAGAATATAGTATGTTGAAACATATTGAATACTAAACTTTAACAAGTATTTTGTGGCTTAAAAAGCGATGAGGAGGAGATGAGAATTTTATAGTAGGAGAAGTTCTTTTCTTAGCTAGTTCTCATTAAATATTTCACCTAAAATTCTAAATTTTCTAAGTTCAGCCCTCGTTAAATAATAGTTATGAAACTTTGTTAGTGTAATAATGTTTTGTACAATTTACGTAAAACCTTCTATGAGGTTTTTTTAATTATACATCACCTTATGAGATATAAAAAATTACATTTACCCCCGTAACTAATTGTCTCGTATTAACGGAAATTGTAAAATTTTACCATCGTAACTTGTGTCTTAATCGTACCAACGGAAATTGTAAATTGTTACCCTGTTATTATCGATTTAAATCCAGGTTAATTCCTATCTCTTTCTTTATTTTTCTCTTTTATTTTATTCACTTAATTTAGCGAAGTTAGCAACTGCTTTTCCTTTTTAATTTCTTTATTTTCTCTCTCTATAACATTTATTCTCTACCTAATCTACCAAACCATTTTCTCTCCCTATAATATTTATTCTCTTCCTATTCTCTACCTAATGTAGCAAACCATTATCAACCAGCCTTAATAATTCATTTATAATACCTTCTAACCAACCAGACTTAACTCAATTTAATGATTATGTGTGCAGGAGTAACATTGAATTTAAAATTTAACTTATTAAATATTAGTCAGTTTATTGAAGGTTGAGTTACAGTAGGGCTAATTTAATGCATAATTATAAAATAAATAAAGTAGGTTTCAATGTTTTTTCAAGCTTCATGGGGGAGTTGTAAAATTGACAAACTTCAAGAAAGGTTTAAGTAATTTATTTATTTATTTATTTATTTTGTGTGAAAATGACATCAAATATTACAAATAATACTATACTATAAAAAATTTTAAAAATTTCTATTAAAAATATATGGCGTAACTAGAGGTCAATCAATTTAATAAAAGTTTCTCAAAATATCATTTAACTACAAAATTATTATTGACATATTATTTTTAAGGTAAATTCTACTTACTTTCCTTTAACATTTGAGTAATTACTTTTATACTCTTCAATATTTAAAAAGTACATTTTTCTCATATTTTGAAATATTGCTAACATTGATATCTTTTTATTAATCATTAAAACTTAAAACAAAATGTCAAATTAATCAAAATTTTATGTGTTTTTCTTATTTTTTCAAAATTAATCGTTAAATCAATTGTTTTTATTGACACATTGTTTTTCCTTTTTTTTTTCAAAGTATAAGGTAAAATTAAAAAATGAGAATTTTTGTAAAAAAACTAACAAATATGTGAGATAAGGACGGACAAAATAGAAAAAACACTTAAAATTTAGGTTAGTTTGACATTTTTTTGTTCAATTTTAATGATTAATTTAATAGAAGTAGGTTAATATTAACAATATTTCAAAACAAAAAAGATAATTATAATTTTTAATTGTTAAAAGATATAAATATAATTACTCAAATATTAAGGAGATGTAGTAGCAATTAACCCTTATTTTTATTATACTTTCTATTTTAAAAGGAGTCCTGCCAGCATTTTGAAAGTTGCAATTTTGTGGGAACCATTTCTGATGGATATGTTTTCCATGTTTCTCATGTGGCAAGCTGGTGGCCTTTGAATTATTGAGCTTGGGTTTGCCTTCGCTTTATTTATTTATGTATATTTATTTATTTATTTTTTGTAGTCATTATTTGAAAGGGAAGTATGATGCTAATCAAGCATCGGGTTTTTTTTTTTTATATTATTATTATTACTATGTTGAATTTTTAAAAATTATTCATATAAATTTTATTATTTTATCATAATTATTTTTGAATATTTAATTTTATTACAAAAATTTCTCTCGCCATCAATCAAAGCTGTAAATATCTTTTACTTTCAATAATTAAAAATTTCGAGCCTATCCTTACCTATCCACCTACACTCATAATCTAACTTCTCCATAAGTAAGTATTCTGATGACTACGCGCCGAAAGGGGTAGTCGGGTTGGTCAGGGTCGGGGTCGTAGGACTCAAGGTCACGTGAGGTCTCGAGTTCGACTTCTTCGGGGTAGTCTTTCCTCTTAATGTGAAGGCGATCTTCAACGGTCTTTCCGGCTGAGCCGGTCAGCCAGGCCTTGCCTAAATTGGTTTACTTCCTCGTGGTTCTTTGCCGGCTAGAGTTACGGGATGGGTTTCACCCAGTGCGCACCCATGAGTAGCGGCTGCGGGTTTCTTCTCGACCCCAGAAGTATTCCGATGACTACATGGTTGGCTATCAAAACTAAAATCTAGCACTGTGTTATAATTTAATTAAAACCTGATCTATTTGCTGTTTGAGAGCATTGAAAGTATCCTTCAATTATTTTTCGTTCAAGACATAAAGTCGTCATATCTATATGAGGGACCTTGCTTAATTTCACGACCAGCATTGAAATCAAAATGACAGGTATCAATGACTGGCATTCAGGCGCTTTGCAAATTAGATATTATTCCGAAATATAGACTAAATATCCACGTATTATGGGGTTTAATTTGGTGAAATTTCGCTTCTGGGGGTATGTAAATGAATCTTTGTAAGTTTTGTCTTTCAAAAAGGGCATTATACTCATTGCACATTATCCTGATAATCATGTTGGAAAAAATTCAAGTATGCTATGTGCATGTTGGAAAATAAGTGATAAATTTCGGTTTTCTTCACTGGAAGAATAATTTAGGATACATTTATAACCATTTTGACAATTATGTTATTTATTAATTTTATTTTTATGGATCACTAAGGAAATTAAGTCGACCAATCAAGCCGCATTAAACTTGTCCCATCGCACGTGTGCCCCAGTTAATATAAACACGTCATCCACTGGGCACATGGCCTATTCATATGAGGTCAATATTTATATGAATAGTTTTTAAACCTCAATGGGTTGTAACTTATTGATACTTGAAAATTAGGTCTCATGGAATATCTACTATAAATAAAAGGATAACTCAAAATGTAAAGACGTGGTACTTTATATATACATTTATTTATGCATTGGTGCATATTATACCACTTGATGGGTTGCATTTAATGTCTATTACTTTACTATAGTTAGATTTTAGGTTACATTTTGTTCGTGGTTGAATTTTGAACACAACACTTAAAATAAGTTGCATTTTGGTGTACCGTGTGCGTGGACGTGTTGGTCTCGTGCACACGATCTGGAGTTTAGTGTCTCATATGTATGGGTGTCTCCTTGTTGTGCCCACGATTTAGTGAGTTTACTCTCGTGCACACAGGAAGCCTCCTGGCATGCGCACAACCTTGCCTAGATTTTTTTTGACAATCTTCATCTACCATTTATTCTTTATGCATATATGGGTATACGTATATGGTTGTGTTGAATCAACTTCCTTCACAAGTGTTGGCTTCTCTGAGGAGCTTGGTCTCATCTACTACCCTCCCATCAAAGCTAACCTTAGAGTATGTGTGTTAGTTATATGTTGGGAACCAGAAACCAGACACAAAGAGAGAGAGAGCTAGGTTGACTTAAACTTTTATTTTGTCGTGTATATTTTAACCTCTGAGTTGAGGTATGTATTGTATACTATTCTTTCGATGTCTCAGATATGAGTCAGTTATCTATATTACTACTTGGGGTTGTACGGACTTGCTAAGCTTGGTTTTATATATTTATTAAATCATTGTTGCCCAGCGTATGGCTAAGGGTATTATATTATTTTGGAGAATGTGACACTGCCAAACAAAAGAAAATATCGGGTTCTTAGGCATAGAGTCACAAATATAACTCTAAGTAGACCATAAGGAGAAATCTTCATCTATAGTTAAACTCCACCTAATCTGATCTTCACTAGGCTGTTTTGTCGGAATCATGAAAATATGCTCTGCAATAAAAGCAAGAATGATGACAAATAATGACAAATTTAAATCAAATAATTAAAAATAAACAGTAAATAAATTTAATGTTTAATGTTTATTTTTAATTATTTGATTTAAATTTGTCATTATTATTTTATTTTTAAATTGATTCAATTTATAGCATTTAGTTAAATTAATATATAAAATTTTTATCTTGAGTTGGAAGTTTCAATCAAGTTTCGAAAATTTTAGATTACTTTAAAAAAAAAAATCCTCCTTAGCAGTAGGGGGATTTGGCATGGACTCTTACTTATTCATTAACTTAACAAAGTAGTACAAGAAGGAAGTGACCTAAACATGACGTCAAACAAAATCCAATGAAAGCAATAAAGGAAAGCAATAAGCTTGCGGTGACTTACCGCAATACAAAGATAAAGATACCTACTAGAAATAAGTGAAAAAAATCGTAGTAAACCAACATAGTATAAAAAATAAGAGGGTCCATGGACCTAACTTCCAAGCTAATAAAATATACTAAGGCCTAACAGAAGGAGTTTGAGCATATCAAGAGTAAGAATGCCAGTAATAACCATTAGAAGTTCATGCTGATCAAAGAAAGTTTGAATATAGTGATGAGTACAAGCACAATTAACCGTGTAACCTGCAGCTTGATTTGCTTCACGATAAACATAATGGACCTTTATTGTTTTAGAGGAGCAAAAATGGCAGACCCTAACTAACAGATATGCATACTCCCTACAACAAGAGCCATTCAAAGATACCCATGAGACCACTGTAACTGAATTTGACTCTATAATCAAGAAAGAGAAACCTATCCTAGCTACAGTCTCCAAATCCAGTAGTAAGGCAGTCAACTTAGCAAAAAGAATGGGCCTATAACTAAGAAATTGACCAAAGGCGCATAAAACCCTAACAAGATGACCCGAATAATACATCCCGCTACAGAGAGTCCTGAATTGCTACGAGAATAAACATTCACATTAAGCTTTAAGCATCCCCTGGGAGGGCGGATCCACGTAATAAGTTTCACCTGTCTAATTCATGTTGGCAAAGTTCGCAAAGTACTCACAAACTGCCAAAAAAAAAAAAAAAATCTCCACGAAGTTGTGAGGCTTTAAAACCAAAAGCTAGCCCATATAGGTTTACAAGTATGCGGTGAATGATCACTGGTATGTAGAAAGCAGCACTGTCAAATTTGCATGCATTATGATCTATCTAAATATACCAGAAAATAACAAACAGCAACCACTCTGATGTTACTCGCAGAAGGTGAATGCCACTGCCACTGAAGTAGCATGACAGGGATGGACTGAAAATCATATCTACAAAATCCAAATAATATGAAGAAGTGATGTCATTTCCTGTCTAGACAGAGGATAGTCCAAGAAGAGATGGGAATGGGTCTCTATAGTATTATGACAAATACAATGGGATACCATGAGAAACCTTTAGTGCTGAGTGAATCATCCAGGGACAGGTACTTATGAATAAGATGTCATATGAATAAAGAAATCTAAAAGAGAATGTGACGCTACCAAACGAAAGAAAATATTGGGTTCTTAGTCATAGAGTCACAAATATAACTCCAAGCATACTGCAATGAAAAATCTCCCTCTATAGTTAAACTCCATCTAATCTGATCTTATCGGAATCATGAAAATATACTCTATAATAGAAGTTGGAACGATGACAAATAATGACAAATTTAAATCAAATAAATAAAAATAAACATTAAATAATTAATGCTTATTTTTAATTATTTTTTTTTGAAAGGTGAATTTTTTTTTTTTAAGGGGAGGGGGAAGACTCGAACTCGAGTCATAAGCAGGCAGGAAAAGCTCTTAACCACTGGGCATATCCTATATGGAACAAAATTTTCAAAAAATAAAATTTCTTATTTTATTTTTTTTTGTTTACCATTTGCTGAGCGTTCAGTGAATTTCCTGCAACCTCGTATCTAAGCCAAAAATTTGGTCTACTCAGTAAACCATGAACACTGATGTTTCCAACGAACTTCCAACAAATCCAATGAGTTTCGTACTTAACAAATTTTAAAATGCTTCGAAATTGTGCATTCTAGAATATGTAGTGAGTTTCTAGCAGATCTAGCGAGAATTCAGTGAACTGTCTGAACAGTTCCTCCACTTAACCCGGACCAAAATAGGCTAATTCAAAGCAACGAACCAATGAACTCTCCTGTGTTTTATATAATCTTCAATGTGCTGCATCCCGTGAATCTAACTACTTGATTTGTGTGGTTTTGGTACCCAAAAATCTTCAAATTTACACACTTGACACCCAGACAATTTAAGTTTAGTTTTATTATTTTTGTCAATTAAATTTTTAATTATAAATAAAACTTAACACATATCATACTCAATTGAGGTAAACATTTTTTAGGGTTAGACCCTGATCATTAGCATGTCTACAGGAGAATTAGGGACTAGATTAGTCTGAAAGTGAAAGTAAAAGTTGGGCATGGAAGCCTTTAGATGGTAGAGTTAAGGCTAACGTCATATCATACCCAATAAAATAATAGTTTATCGAGTACTTGAACAAAGGCTTGCAACCAGCTACAAGTTCAATCCAGATACGAGTATGATCTATCAAATAATTAAATCAGAATTTAAATATTTTCGTTTATTTTTATAAATTTTAAATCAAAAAATTTAACACTAATTATGTAATAAAAAATATTTAAATATGTTGACATATATAAAATATAGAAATTTAGAAATTATAATTAGGAAATTTTTTCTCTTTTCATTATAAGTTTTCTTATTGTTTCCTATTCCTATTCTAATTTAGTTACTTATTTTTATTCTGATTCTACTTTGTCATCTCTATAAATAGAGCTGCTATTTTATTGTATTCAACATAGTTTAATACACAATTTAATATCCAGTTTTAATATACAGAATTTTTTCAATTCCCTTTTATTTTTTTTTATTTTCTTAACATGGTATCAGAGCTCATGGTTTTTTATCCTGGGTAGACTAGGTATCCAACAACCACATCTTTAGCCGCCAGTGTTGCCCTTCCTGGCGTCACCGCTGCCTCCGCTACTCCTTTACCCAATTTCATATTATTTTTGTATATATCATATCTAGTTTTCTAGAAATTTTTAAATTTAAGTTTCTCTTTTGGAGCTACTTCTTGCTACACCAGTTTTTCTATTCAAGACCTTGATCACTCTGTTGGAGACATGCACATGCTATCTTGCACTTTTGGCTTTGCGTATTTTGGCCATTCAACGTGTTTTTCCCTGTAAGCTCGGTTCGCGTTGATCTATGTTTGTGCCCTCGAGACACGTTAATAGATTTGGGCTGTTGATCTACATTTGTGACTCGTTAGTAGATTTTGGCTCGTAATCTACGTTTTTGTGACCTCGAGGCACATTAGTAGATTTTGGCTCATGATCTACGTTTTTGTGACCTCGACTCCCATTAGTAGATTTTGGCTCATAATCTAAGTTTTTGTGACCTCGAGGCGTGTTAGTAGATCTGGGCTTGTAATCCACATTTTTGTGACCTCAAGGCGCGTTAGTAGATATGCTTCTACGTTTTTTTGTTACCTTGAGGCACATTAGTCAGTTCTTAGTCTCCAAACTCAAATTGGTCTCTAATTTCCCATCTTGAATTTGAGGGAGAGTGTTGACAGATATAAAATATAGAAATTTAGAAATTATAATTAGGAAATTTTTTTCCTTTTCATTATAGGTTTGCTTATTGTTTCATATTCTTATTCTAATTTAGTTACCTATTCTTATTTTGATTCTACTTTGGCATTTCTATAAATAGGGTTGCTATTCTATTGTATTCTACATAGTTTAATACACAATTTAATATACAGTTTTAATATACAGTTTTTTTCAATTTCCTTTTATTTCATTTTATTTTCTTAACAAAATATAATTTTATTAATTTAGATAAATATTTTTTAATAAATTTAAGTAATTTAACATAATAAGAGAGATTTAAAATCACAAAAAAATAATTATCTAAAATAATTAGTAATAGTGGCTCCATCATTTTTAAGCAATAACACCATTACTTTGATAATAATCATTAGTAGTTATTAATAAAAAATCATATATTATTATAGATGTGTTTGGTTTGTTAAAAATACTAAAATCTGACAACTTCTAAAAGTTATTCATTTTTTATCTCACTGTACGAATTACAAAATTATAAATTATCTTACTTTATCTCAATTTATCTCCCTTTTATCACTCCAAACACATCCTATATAAATTTAACTCTATCACTTATATTTTAATATAACTTAATCTCAAATCTATTTATTTAAAATTCTTAATTATCTACAAAGAATCTAATATTATATTATGGTTAGCTGATATGTTTGAATCATCCGTTTGATATGCTATTTATTAAAAATAAATCAGTTATTTAGTTGTCCACAAATTTAGTTAACCCGATTGAAGTGGATCCAGGCCTGTCATCTATTGGAGGAATCACAATTTAATATCACAAATTAATAAATAAACCAAAAAACAAGGTTTACACTCTAAAGAAAACTGAAGTCGTGCGGCACAAACTGAAGTTTGCCTTGTAACTTCATATTTATAAAATTGAATTTCAGTCGTTTATCTAATAATAATTTAATTTAATCATTTAATTACAAAAATATTTCTAACTTTTTAAGGAGTAAATTAGTAATTGCGAGCAACTTGCAAGATAAACCCAACCAAGAACATCATTCATTTAATATCAATTTAATTTAATTGTTTAATTTAAAAGTATAATTTTAAAATTTTTTAAGAGTTAAATAAGTAATTGCGAACACCTCATAAGACAAACCCAAACCAAGAACACATCCTTCTAGTCCTTTCTGCTGCCATGGACGAACTTAAAGTCCCTCAAGCAGAATCGATTCACAGATTCAAAACAAACAAAATATACACTAAAAATGATTTTTTAGTGGTTCTTAAAAAAGATACCTTTGTAAGAAGAGATCTTAAGCAACCGTTTGAAAACCTTCCGATCAACGAGAGTATCATCGATAGCCATAACATGAATTTCTTGTGAATCAGAAAATGAAACATCACCAATTAATGAAACATCACCAAATTCTTACTCCATCATTTCCGCCTTCTGCCGCCGCGAGAACACTCCGTTACTTGTCATTAACAATCTCAAAATTTACCGATAATTGTCTGAAACAAAGACCCAAAAACAGGACCCTCGCCATTATGCAACCGTCCATGGCGGCAGAAGCAATTAGGGTTTGAGTTTGTCCTTGTGAGTTGTTGACAATTGCTGATTTATCATTTTAAAAAATTTAAAAATTGTGTTTTTAAATTACATGGGCAGATTGACTTGACATTAAAATGAACTATTGATATTTTTTGTAATTCCTATTATGCATGTGTTTATTGTATCACAATTAAAGAAAGAACTAAATTTAGAAAAATCTAAATAGAATGAATATAATTTGTTGATCAAGGTTAGTATTAGATACTATATCCTTAAGACAAATTTCACCCTTCACGCTAGTGCCATTGGAATTCTTGGACGTTTGTCTCCCAGGATACAATGATCAAACGCGAAATACAAGTAGCAAACAATATATTTTGCACAACGAACCAAAACAATGTTTTTGTACTCTCAAACTTTCTAATGCAATAATGCGGAAGAGAATTACACTTGAATGAAAAATCGAGGAAGAAAAAAAAAATTCTGCTGAAAATGATGATTTTATAGAGATAAAGCACCTGTTAGAAGAGAGAAGAGACACCAATGCAACAGCCACTTCCATTTATGAAGAGACATATCTAGTGAATAAACTCTATTCAAAATGACGTAGTTTTGAACATTAAAATTTTTTATTAAAATTATGTCGTTTTAATAAAGTTAACCACTTATTAAAACTACGTCGTTTTAATAAATTTTTTCATAAGAGAATATAAGAACACTTATTCAAGTAGGTCACTTTGGAGCCAGTTTGTTGATCAAGGTTAGTATTAGATACTATATCCTTAAGACAAATTTCACCCTCCACGCTGGTGCTAATAGATTTTTTGGACGTTTGTCTCTCAGAATACAATAATCAAATGCAAAATACAAGTAGCATAACAATGTATTTTGCACAACGAACCAAAACAACGTTTTTGTACTCTCAAACTTTCTAATGCAATAATGTGGAAGAGAATTACACTTGAATAAAAAATCGAAGAAGAAAAAAAAATTCTGATGAAAAGGATGATTTTATAGAGATAAAGCACCTGTTAGAAGAGAGAAGAGACACCAATGAAACAGCCACTTCCATTTATGAACAGACATATCTAGTGAAGAAATCCTATTCAAAACGATGTAGTTTTGAACATTAAAATTTTTTATTAAAACTATGTCATTTTAATAAAGTTAACCACTTATTAAAACTACGTCGTTTTAATAAATTTTTTCATACGAGAATATAAGAACACTTATTCAAGTAGGTCACTTTGGAGCCAATTTTCTCATTCATCACTTACTCATTTTGAGTAAATGAATATACCACGTTAATCTCCTAATAGAGTAGAACACATCTATATAAATTAATAATCCAATTGAAGATCGGACCGTACTTTGATTTGGCTCTCAAAATGGACAAAATTATCATTTTGTCTAACATATTTAACTTTAAGAACATAAAAGTAAAAATGCAAACTTCAAACCATTCCTTGGGGGAGCATTGAGGGAAGGGATATTAGCGAAGATGGAAGCTGCACCAAGTGACTTGCAAGATACGTTTATTACATGAGATATTATACATAAAGGAAGCAACACAAAGTGATCCACCCCAAGTTTCACTTCAACTACGTACATGCATCCAGATTACCACAAATCTATTAAGACAGATCTGAAGACAGATCTCATTTATTTATCACACAAGCACTCCAAACCAGCACACACACAAACACTGAATTGATATTCTATTACTTGAGGTGATGGGTCTCAATATCTTTGCTGACATTGATACAGAAGTCCATCAACGTATTTGGCTCTTCAACATCCTCTCTCAGTTTCTCGTAATCAAAGGTCCACGTGACCATGTTGTTTTGTCCTTTTGTGTCCACATGAACATGTATTATAAAGGTCTTGTACAGCTGCATGAGATCTCCTCCGACAACCTTGAATGTGACTAACTTGTTTGCCTCATCTATGGCTTCAATAATCTCCTTCGCAGTCTTCTGTGTCCCATCTGTGGCAAATAAAGAAATTATTGTGCACAATTAGAGCTAGTGATCGACCTTATTGAGGTATTAGACGTCCCTTAACTGTTCAATCTAAAAACTAGACTAAGGATTAGTCGTAGAAATAGAAATTTAGTATGGAGAATCAATTCTTATAAAATTTAATATTTCTCTTCTAATTTCAAAAATATAATCTCAAAATCATGTCGGTTATTTGAGAGTTTTCAATAAATAATATAAATTAATGGTCATAATCTTAAAATATCAAGTAAATTGACTAGATTACACTTTAATAATCTAACTTAAAAATTAAATTTTATATCTTATTAATAACCAATTCATGAATAAAGTTTTCATATGTTATTAATGGTTCAAAGTAAAACAATTAAGTGGTCATATTTAAAAAAAATAATATTTTTATAAATACTCTATAATATATGCAGATTTTTTTTTTCAAAACACACGACTTGGCACCTTATTGTCCTAGTATATATCAGTTCGTGAAGGATAGTTCGGGTAAAAATGACAAGGAAATCAAAATATTGTACCATGTTTAGCTGCTTTTTTTTTTTTTTGTTTCACAAATCAAAAAGCCAAACCCACGTATAATTTTCATTAACAAACCCATGCATGATGCAAAAACTGCATATAAGCAACCAATTAAAATTTTGTAAGACTTTTGATAGTGCACAAATGGTGTTACCATTATTATTATACCATACCATGAGTATACTTCCAGAGGATGACAGAGCCAACAGTGCCCCATTCACCTTCATGCAGATCAACACCCTGAATGTTAGCAGGAGACATGTTAGATATGTGATGTGGTCGGGCTCTAAAGATCTCATGAAACACGTCCCCATCAGACTTGATCTCTACTTGGCGAACCATCTTCCCAGTTAGACCCATCTGATCTTCCCAGTAAGAATCAGAATTCTCAGAAGTTTTGGCAAGAAAAAGAAAAAAAATAGAGAAAGGAATTGGATCGGAAGCAAGTTGTGAAGAAAAAACCGAGGCGGTGAAGCTTTTTATACAGAACATTTGAGAGGGGCGAAACCAATTATCATGTTAAACGACAACTATACTTGTCAATTTTGTCCGACTTTAGAAGTCACGTAACCTCCAAAAATAATTATTAAATAAATAAATAAAATAGAATATGAGTTAATAATTTATAAATAAATAAATTAAGCAATTGAACAGAGATTTTCCAACGTACAAAGGGCTAGATATAATATAATATAGGTGAAATCAATTGGTATCAAATGTCACCTATCTGGCATGTGGGGGATAGCTTTAATTATCTGACTTCGAGCTCGTTTGGAAGTTCAAAAAGAAGAAAAAGTGAGATTTTTGATAGTTTTATATGCGTTTGGTGGAACAAAATATATTTTTTAGTATTTTTTTATAATTTTTAAGTATTTGATAAACTTTTGTACTGTAACAAATAAAAAAATTGATAATTTTTTATGTGTTTGGTATATTTTTTACTGTAGCAAATCAAAAATTCGTAACTTTTTATTTTATTTTTTACTATAACAAATCAAAAAAGTAAAAAAAAAATTATGATTCTACCAAATGCACTAAAAATTACAAAATATAACTTTTGATACTTTTTTACTAATTTTTGAACCCCCAAACGGTCATATTGCATTGGGCGTATTGATTTTGGTAAAGTGAGCCTTTCATGCTTATCTCTTCGACTGAACGGATATGGGCCTTGGCCAACCGGGGATCCAAAATTTAAACTATACTTACCTAACGGGCTTAAAATAAGAACAAAAGTAGTGGAAAAATTTAGATTGAATAAAAAATTTAAAAATAAAGTGAATAAAGTTATAAAAATTTAAGATGATTTAAATTTAAAAAATTTTATTTTTTCAACTATTTTTTTTTATCAAGTTAGTACACCCCGAGACAGTATTCAACTTACGTACGTCTTTAATGGATTATTAAAAAGAATTAGGAGCATTGATTACTCAAAGATGGGTTGTTCACAAAGTTAAAGCTACACATAAATTAAACCAGAGGCATGATATTTGGGTTAGAAGTAGTTGAAGTCCTTCACAACATTTCAGCAATTAAAGTGTTACATAATAATAGTATAATTTTTTAAAATAATCTAATGGCTCTAATTTAATTTAATTAAAATTAATTTTTTCATCAAATTAAAATTTAATTCAACAAACTAACAAAAGAAAAAAAAATAAAAAAAATAGAAATTAAAACATTTCTCTCATTTCTCAACTTGTCTTGCTTCTTTCTCCCCCGCTCTCCCTACGAATTACCGTCAAGTGAAACAACGCGGTGAACCGCGATAGATGGACCACGGAACAATGCAACGAACCACGAAACAATGCAACAGACCATGGCAAATCGATGACATCTTGTTCTTTTGCTTTGAAGCATCAATAGTACATTTCTAATTTTGAATTTTGTGAAATGATTCAGTTTTTCAAAATTGTAATGCATTGATGTTCATGGAATTTTTGCAACAATCCCAATGAGAAAACTAATTATATACCTTAACTTTGTATTATTTTTTAAATTAGAAGAACTAAGTTTTTAATTTTAAATTTTGTGCCATGACTGTGGAGAACCAATCTTTGAACCTTCTCCATCCTTGACTTACTTTCTCACCAAGGATGGTGAACCGGTCTCCTTGAGTTATCGGCTCCGCTGATGGTGAGTTTTTTGTCTTTTCGGCTTCAAGCTTTGTTTGTGTGTTAATATATATTGTAGAAAATTTTGGCCAAAAATTTCTTGTATAAGTTATCAAGATAGTAGGGTAAATATTTTTTGTCCGTTTATTTTTACATGGCATTCGTGCAATTAGTGAGAAAAGAGATGATGAAGTTTGATAATTTAGACGAAACTTGAAAATTTTGGAATAAGTGCGAAAAATTTATGGATTCAACGTAAGCTAAAAAATATAATACTAATCGAAGTAAAAAAAGATAATTGTGATTGCTAATTAGTTTATGTCTAATTCAAATATGGCCCAAAAAAAAAAAAGAAAATAAATGGAGGATTGACAGTGTTCATTGTTGGGAAGCATGATTACAGTGCCAAGTAAAGGAGAACTTAGTTTTTGATAGACAAAGTAGGAAATACAAGATAAAAAAATTTTTTCTGAAACACAATTATGAACTTAAGCCTCCGAAGGCTTGTCATATGTTAAGATCATATAGAGAAGTAAGTGGATCTTATAGGTTGGCAGTTATGTTGGTTAATGATTTAGACCTACTCTTAGAGCAACATGTGAGTTATTATGTAAAGAAATAAGGGGGAGAATAAAGCTTTGGTTCATTATAGAAGACAAAATGATTTACTTGCGATCATGGAAAATATTCTGAATTAATTTGAAGAGCAAAAAATGAAGGATCATGGATTTTTTATTCTATACAATTTGATAGTGACGAATTAGTCACTAATATATTTTAGGTTGATCAAGAATGATTGTTGATTATATTAATTTGGGGGATGTAATAACTTTTGACACTACATATGGCACCAATAGAGAATTAAGACTGTTGGGTGCATTTTTTTGTTTTAACTGTCACAAAAAAATGATATTTTTTGGGAGTGCTCTAATATATGATGAGACTGCAGATTCATTTGCTTGGTTATTTAAAACTTTCTTGAAGGCTTATGGTTGTAAAAGGTCTCAAATAATTTTTACAACAAATGTATTACAGTGAATATGGCCTGATTAAGACATGAGTTATGCCCTTGGTGTTTAAATCAAAATGGGATAAAACATTTCAGTTGGCTATTAAAATAAGGTTCTATATTTTTTAAAAACTTTAAAAAGTGTATGTTTGAATATGGCGAGGAGACTAGATTTAAAAGAAAATGGGGAAATTTCTTGAGAAGTATAGTTTGAGGGACAATGAGTGATTAATTCGTATATAGAGTTTGAAGGAGAAATGGGTAAGTTGCTACATGAAGTATGCATTCACATTGTGTATAAAAAGCACACAACTCAGTGAAAGCTTGAATAATGACTTGAAAGACTACTTAAAGTCTGACTTGAATATAACTCAGTTTTTTCAAAGTATTCGATAAAGTTGTTGATCAAAAATGCGAGAAAGAGTTGAAGGTTAAGTTTGAAGCTCGAAAAAAAGTACCTCTAGTGGAATTATTAGACTCTCACTACTAGAGAAAGTAGTTTTGGCAGAGGCAAAACTCAGGCGACCATTTTTGGTAGTTGTAAATGGCCTTTTAGCGACTGCTTTTGACGGTCATCGAGTGAGATCATAATTAATATGTGGTAGGAGTATTTGTGACAACCAAACTTGGATGACTGCTGATGGCGGTCGCAAAAATCTATTTGATCGCTAAGGCAGCTGTTGAAACTCCCCATAAAAATCTGGGCAGTGCCCTATTTTTTCTTCCCTCTCCATTCTTTTCTTTCCTTCCCCCACCCTCTATTCTCCAGCCCAGTCTCCCACCTCCCATTGTCAAAGCCCATTGCCGTCCCTCTCTCCCTCCTTCTCCTCCCCTAGCTTTCTCTCTATATATATACTATTTTTTTAATTTCTCATTTTTTTCTGGATTAAGTTTGTTGAAGCCCAATGTTTGAGTCAATATTCTCTTCGTTTCTATGGACTTAGGTATGGTTATTTTTTATATACTATTTTTTAATTAAATATAATTTATTTTTGAATGTTGAAAAATGTGGGCTGGTTGTTGTAATCCTTTTTGGTGTGGATGTTGTAATTTTTTTTTACATAATGTCATAATGTATATATATATATATATATATATATATTTTGTTTTCATAAACTATAGGTTGTGTATTTTTTTTTTTTTTTGGTTTTGTTGTTGAATATGTTGTAAATGTAGATTATTGTTCTGGGTTTTTTTTTTTTTTTTTTGAAAACTAACCTGATTTTTTTAGCATTTTATATACTATTTTTATTTTTTTAATAAATATGTTGTTGTTATTGGGTTTTTATTGATGAATAAGAAAATATGGGCCTTGTGGATGTACTCTTTTATAAATATATATGTTATTGTTAGAGTGACCAAGATCGTTAGAATAGTTCAGGTATTTTAAACCGTGGTAAGCTTGTGATTGTAAAGTAAGAGCGTTATTTTCGACTTAAACCAAGGCTGAAGAGGCTTTTCATGTCCTTCAAGATTTCTAAATTGATGAGATAGCATGTCAAGAACAATAGGGAGGATGGGAAGTTAACCTATCCAGTAGACCCGTTGGTGTGGAATGATTTTGATCGAAGGTACTCGAAATTTACTCTTCATAGTTGCAGTGTGTAGCTTGGCTTGGTTATAGATGGATTTAGTCCATTTAAGTCCACAACTGGGGAAAATTAGAGTATGTGGTCGATACTATTGGTTCCTTATAATCTTCCACCCTGATTGTGTAGGAAGTAACCTTTTTACGATCCTATCGACACTGATTGATGAATTGAGAGGACCTGAGGATAAAATTAATGTGTATATGCAACCTTTGATTGAAGAGCTGAATAAATTATGGGCCGAGGGTGTGATGACATTTGACTCTACAGGAAATGAAATGTTTAGACTTCGGGCAATGTTATTATGGACAATCAACAACTTTACTATACATGCTAACTTGTCTGGTTAGAGTACAAAAAGGGAGTTTGCATATCTTTGTAACATGAGCAAAAAGTTAACCTAGCTAAAGTATGACAGAAAGTGGGGTTGTACAAGTCACAGATGGTTTCTACCTCCATTGTATAGGTTTAAGAAGGATAGAGTATCATTTGACGGCACTTGGGAGTTAGGTTCGACACCACAAACAATGACTTGGGTTGATTTGTTGGTCCAAATCAAGAGGGAGCAAATATGGACAGAGTATGATTTCCAAGATTTGTTCCCCTACCCAATCGTTGGCTTTTATTTCTGGTACGAACAAAAACTGAAGTCATAATTAGAAGAAAAAGAATATTTTCTACGAGCAACTCTACTGGAAAAATGACATATTGAGGCACAACTTAGATCTCATGCACATCGAGAAGAATGTTTGCGATATATCTCAATATTAAGGGAAATTCAAAGGACAATGCTAATGCTTGCTGTGATTTTTAGAAGATGGGACTGAAAACCCCCTTGCACTTGTAGTTGAGGGAGTCCAACAAGGCATACATGCCCCTTACATAATACACGATAAGCAAAGATAAGAAAGATACTTTCATATCTATTTTGAAGGATGTCAAGGCGCCCGATAGGTATTATTTGAATATTTCAAAACGAGTGAACTTGAAAGGAAAGATTTATAGAGTTTGAAGAGTCATGACAATCACATTTTCATTCAACAATTACTGCCTATCTCCATAAGAAATTGCCTGCCTAAGAATGTGGTGAAGCCGTTGATTAAAGTTAGTAACTCCTTCAAAAAGTTGTGTTATAGAGTTATCTGTACAGATGCTTTAAAGGGTCTGTAGGAGAGGATTGCTTTGACACTGTGTTAAATAGAGAAAAATTTTCCACTGGCATTTTTCAATGTAATGGTTCACTTGGTCATACACTTAACTGGTAAAGCCCTGCTTGGTGGCCCTATCCAATTCAGATGGATATATCTGATAAAAGGTACATGAACACATTATAGAGATATGTGTGTAACATAACTCGTCCAGACCATCTATAGCTAAGGGCTATTTGATGGATGAGTACACCAATTTTTATGTTGTATATCATAATGACAATGTCCAAAGAAAGTTAACTAGACCAGAGTGGATTAATGAAGATCCTGTTAGAGAGAGCACATCATTTAATCTCAATAACATCAAGTCGATCTAAGCTCACTGGTTAGTGCTGTTCAACAACCTATCGGTTATAGTGTTGATTCAGTAACTCATCACTCATCACAGAGAGTAAATTGTTCATTTCATGTCTAAATTATCATACTTGTCATTAATACACACTACTAGAAAAAAACTGATTACCAACTGATTACCAACACATTACCAACTGGTGTAAAAATTGCTAAAATTTAGATAATTATCAACTCTTTACCGGCTGATCCAATTCGGTTGGTAAATTTTCGGTTGGGAAATTGGCAGGAAAAATATTTACCAACCGATTATCAACTACTTACAACTGGTTGGTACATATTTCAGTTGGTAATCTGGTGGGAAGATTTTTTCCACCAAATTACCAAAGGATTACCCACAGAATAGTGTAGTTGTTAGATGTTTTGGTTGGTCCTTTGGTTGGTAACTTAATGGTTAAATTATTACCAACTGCATTACCAACCGAAATGTTCGGTTGGTCATGTAATCACTTGATGGGCAAATTGATACCAACCGCATTGCCAACTTGTAAGTTGGTTGGTAATTTATTTAGTTAGTATTTGGTTGGATTCTGTTGGTAATTGGATAGTAATGCATCGAGAATATGTTTAGCAACCAAATTACCAACCGACGTTATCGGTTGTTAATTTATTTAGTTGGTTATCAGTTGGTAATCAAGTGTGAATATATTTACCAACTGTATTAACCACAGCCTTTAGCGGTTGGTAACGTAGTCGGTTGGTAATCAAGTGGGAAAAGATGTACTAACCAAAATACCAACTGGATTTGTCGGTTGGGAATCTAGCGATAATCGGGTGGTAATCTATTAGGAATATATATACCAATAGAATAATGTATTCTATTGGTAATCAGTTGGTAATTGGTTAATAATCCAGCAAGAATATATTTACTAACCAAATTAACGACTGAGCTTATCAGCCGGTAATATATTAGGTTGGTAATCAGTTGGTAATCCAGTGAGAAAATATTTTACCAACCTACTAAACCAACGGAATGGTTTGGTTGATAATGTCATCAGTTGGTATTCGCCAACGGAATGGTTTGGTTGATAATGTCATCGGTTGGTATTCGGTTGGTAATAGGGTGAGAAAATATTTTTACCAACCGAATTACCAACTAATGGCTTTGTTGGTAATTCATCAGTTGGTATTCGGTTGGTGATCCGTTGGTAATAGGGTGAGAAAATATTTTCACAAACCGAATTACCAACTAATTACCAACCAAATATTTGCAATTTGCATTGAACATTTAAAAAAAAAAGGAAATTTCTAATTTCTATATTTTTATAATTAATTTTAGCTTAAGAAATATTTGTAATTAATTATATATATTTATATATGGCATGGAAATGTTTCATGATTTATTTGGTTCATGTGATACAACCTTTAGATAAGTAAATTCATTTGTTTTTTGATAACATGGTGTGGTTCATATATATTGGGTTCGCTGTTTATATATATTATAGTTAATGTTGTTATAAGATCCAAAGTTTGAACTATATAATATATGCATTTCACTTAATTCACAATCCATACATGTAATTCGCCAGGTCTATAAATAATTTTTTTTTTTTGAATTGTGTTTTATTCTATTTAACTTTATTTTTCATTTTTAAGGTCTCTAATTATACTTAGTATTACTTTATTGGAATCATCTACGTCCATTGCATATAAATTAATTGACTAGGAGGAAAAGATTTTATACAATTTATATTGGCAGTATTAAATTTTCATATTAATGAATTAGTGACAAATGCATGTTAGGATTA
Source organism: Vitellaria paradoxa (assembly GCA_019916065.1). Classification (NCBI taxonomy): domain Eukaryota; kingdom Viridiplantae; phylum Streptophyta; class Magnoliopsida; order Ericales; family Sapotaceae; genus Vitellaria; species Vitellaria paradoxa. The sequence continues at coordinate 28,208,512 of CM034233.1, read as the reverse complement.
TAATTATTTAAGACACAGGGTTTAGGGTATATGATTTGGGGTTTAGATTTAATTTAATAATTAAAATAATTTTCACATATTAGGCGCCTCACAGACCTACTGATATTTTTTCCCTGAGGCCTCAACTCGCTGAGACAAGTAATTTATTTATCACATTAATAAGCCTTCGTATAAAACCAAAAGGAAAAAAAAAAAGAACTTGTGAATGAGGAATAGCTTTATCTATAGGTGTAATATTTTAATTTTCTATTGATAACCTAAGTCTTCCATGTAATATAAGAAATAGTACAATAATTTACATTTCAAAATTATTACATTCTACAAAGACATGATAAATATAAGTATATGCTTTTCTCGCCTAACTTATTTTTATCTTGTGAATCTCCTTGATGCAGAAAGAAGAAAAACTAAAAAAAGAAGAGGAAATTGTGGACCATATAAACTTTTAAGTAGAAAATATTTAAGAGAACATGCAAGATTATAATCAGGGCAATATAATTCATATCTCTCTTATGCTTTCAATAAATTTGATATTTTGGCATGAAAATTGAAGCAATTAGCTAATTTTTTTACTCTTGGCAGTAATTTTTGGGCATTTTAAAAATCACTAAGGCACAAATTTCAGCCCCAAAATTTCCCTTTCTTACCGGCGACCACATCTCCCTCTCAAAACTCTTAAGCCCCAAAATTTCAACCCCAAGTTGTCAACCCAAAAATTTCCCTCTCTTACTGGTGACCACATCTCCACCTCTGAAAAACACCAGCTCCGTATAATGTTAATAGCAATAGTTCCACCCTACTTCATCCGCTTTCCCTCAAAGATCGAGTGACGGACCAGTCATCCATTGTAGAGAAACAAGTTCTCTGTCTTACTCCACCTTCTTCTTCCCCTGTCCATAAAAAAAAATCCTACTCCTGCTAAAAAAAAATACTATTAATAATGCTAAACCTTTAGAAAAAGAATAATATTCCTAGGCCTCTGGGGTATATGCCGTTTAAACAGCAGAGGATTCGAATGAGTAGGGTACAAAAAATTGGGCAGAAGCCCAGTAGACCTAATCCCTAATTTTTTTTTCTAGTTGTTTCCCTCCTGTCCTCTTCTCTGCCTCGCCGACAGTCCCAGCACACACAATGTCGGTGGCAGCCAAAGACTTTTGGTGACCGCTCCTCAAGCCCTATTCTGCACGGCACCGGTTGATCCACCGGCAAGTCACATTTAGAAGTTGTATCGCTTGCTTCTGGTTGTTTGCTCAGGTTCGCCTCTTATACTCGAGCTTCGTATCCAATACCCAAATCTGGATGGTCTTGTCTCTCTTCCTGGGATTTGATTGATGGACCTTCGCCAATACTGTCACACCCCGGATTTCACAATCCGAGTATGTAAACAAACGAACGCATAATAACAACATTTAATAACTTTCCCTGTCCCACACTCAAGTCATGCACATATTTTATGGAGCAATAAAAATAAAAATAAATAAAACTAAACTTTAAATTTAAATAAATACCTTAGTCAAAGTCAACCAGGCAATAAGCTCCAAAAACTAAGCCCAAATATTCCCCCAAAGCTAGATTGAATAATTAATAATAACCTCACAAACAGAGGCTTATTACAATTCACTAAAAATAATTCTCTAAAGAAAATTCTAGAGTAATTAAATAATAAATAGATAAATAAATTCCTAATTTCCATGGTGAGTAGGCCTTGCGCTTGACTCCAATTCATTACCTGTATCACAAGCTCTAAGGGGATGAGTACTAATACCACATGTGCTCAGAACCCTAGTAATAATATAAATGCAATAATGTTCTAGCATGTCACTAAGTGAAACATCTCTGTACAAAAAGCAATCTCAAATAAATAATAAAAAAATTAAATTAAATTATTAGTCTCTCTTCATTTAACTGTGTCTTGACATCATATAACACGTCAAAAGAAAAAAAAATTTGATTTCAAGGTACTATTGTTTGGTTGTCCCATAGAAACAGGACCCAACCAATATACACCATCCTTCAGTGTTTGCTTCCTAAGCCGAAGCCTTAGGAATATAATATGCCACCCTTAGGCATCTGCTCGTTCGTAGGTTACTACTGGACTCGATAACCACCCCCGCGCGAGTTTCAGGACTTCAACCATTGGATACGTATACTCGATATTTTCAGTACCCCCCATCCCAAACAAAACACAAAATAAAATTTCACCTTGAATTTACATTCACAATAAATAAATTTTCTTTTATTCCAAGATTTAAACCTTATTATTCGTTAATTTACTAATACATTAAATAACACAAACTTTAATCACATCAAACAAATAACCACAAGGTTAACAACCGCAATGCAGGTATATGCATATAATTAATGCATCTAGCCATTTCTAAAGGTTCAAACAATTGGGTGCCTTTAAAATCAATCAGGTTAATGATTAGAATAATAATAATAATAATTTTTTTCCAAGTAATGGAAAGCCAGCAAACATTGATCCAACTCATTGATTTAAATAAAAAAAAAAAAAAAAACTTTATAGATCAAATCCAAATGAATCACGGGCAACCACTCATTCAAATCATAAGTTCACTGCAAAACATATATATATATATGTATTTAAAACCATTCGGATGAAGTCAAGTGCCTGGAAGCAATTGATTTACCAACATATAATATATATATATATATATATGTTCATGTAGTATTTAGAAGAGACAAACTAACATCCAAAAGCAATCCATGAGCTTTTAATCGATGGACATTCACTTATAAGTATATATATATATATATATACACAATTCATTAGCAAACACGATTTTGTCCTCGGAGTATTAAATTTTTTTTAAAAAACTTTATATACATATATACATATATACACATAAAGAAATTAAAGGTCCGCCCCTTACCTTAAATCTGTAAATTTTTGCACTATATCCTCTTCTTCTTCTTCTGCTTCTTCTTCTCTCTCTCTCTTACTAAGGTTTTATTTTATCAAAATAAATACAACTTTATATATTTATAGTAACAGTGTTTTAATCCTAATCAACTTAATTACTGTTCTATTCCCCATAGGTTTAAGAAAATTATACCTTTCTCTAAAATTTAAAAATCTTTTCAAATATAACCCAAAATTAAATCTTTTTAATATAACTTAAAATTAAACACCAAAATTATAAATTATTAAATTTAAATAATGAAATAAATTCACTGAATAATTAAATATCTATATATATACACTAAATTAAATAAAAATTCTGGTCATTACATTCTTCCTCCCTTACAAAAATTTCGTCCTCAAAATTTAAGAGGTAAATAAAAGAAAATTAAGGGAACAACTCTGGATACCTACTCCGCATATCTGCCTCTCGCTTCCAAGTCAACTTAGGACGAAATTTAGGAGGTAAATAAAAGAAAATTAAGGGAACAACTCTGGATACCTACTCTGCATATCTGCCTCTCGCTTCCAAGTCGACTCCTCAATACCATGATGCTTCCATAACACCCTAACTAAAGAAATAGTTTTCCCTCATAGCACTTGCTCTCGAGAATCTAAAATTTCCACTGGTTTCACTTCATATGTCACATCTGAGTCAACATCTATCTCAGTCCAATCTAATACATGCAAAGGATCCATATTATACTTCCTGAGCATAGACACATGAAACATCTCATGAACTCCTAAAAGCTGTGGTGGCAAAGCAAGACGATAAGCCACCTCTCAAATCCTAGCCAAAACTTCAAATGGTCTAATATATCTCGGGGACAACTTTCCTCTGCATCCAAAACAAAACTGACCCTTTCGTGATAAAACCTTTAGGAACACATGGTTTCCTACCTCAAACTATTGGTCTTTGCCTCTTATTAGCATAACTCTTTTGGCGGCTTCGTGCTGTCTAGAGTCTCTGTCAGATTAGTTTGACTTTCTCTGTCGTCTCCTGCACAAACTTAGGCCCGATAATTGCAGTTTCTTTAACCTCAGCCCAACAAATAAGAGATCTACAAGGTTTACCATACAAAGCTTCAAAAGGAGCCATCCCAATGCTCGACTGGTAGCTATTATTATATGCAAATTCAATCATAGGAAGATGGTTCTCCCAGCTGCCACGAAAATCAAGCACACACACCGTGAGCATATCCTCCAAAATCTGAATTATACGTTCTAACTGTCCATCGGACTGAGGGTGAAAGGCAGTGCTAAACAACAATTTTATCCCCATAGCCACCTGGAGACTCTGCCAAAATCGAGAAGCAAAACGTGGATCCCTGTCTGAGACAATGGATACAGGAGCTCCATGAAGCCTCACAATTTCTTTTACATATAATTTAGCCAAGACATCCATAGAGTCGGTCAACTGAATCAGTAAAAAGTGAGCTGATTTCGTCAACCTATCCACTATCACCCAAATAGTGTTGTGACCCTTTAGAGATCTCGGCAAGCTAGAAACAAAATCCATTATAATAATCTCCCACTTCCACTCTAACACTGGTAGAAGCTGCAAAAGACCCGTCGATTTTTTATGCTTAGCCTTAACTTGCTGGCAAGCAAAGCACCTTGCCACATCCTTCTTTATACTTGCCCAAAAGAACTAACAGCGCAGGTCGTGATGCATCTTAGTACCTCCAGGATGTATTACAAATTTAGAGTGATAGAACTCCTTTAAAACTCTATCTCGTGTAGAGATGGGCACAAAAAGTCTTCCTAAATACCTCAAACCATTATCGTCACCAATCATCCATCCTAGCATCTCATTCGAACTCAGCAACTTAGCTCGAATCGTCTCACATTCAACATCAGTCCCCTGAGTTCTATCACACGACTTAATAGAATTGGCTGAGTAGGCATGGCACACAAAATAGCATGACCCTCATCTTCCTGAAACTCCAGATCAAACTCACTAAGGCTTTTTATCATTTCCTACTCTCACACGAAAAGACCCGCTATAATACCATTAGTCTTTTGGTTGAGTGCTTCAGCAACCACATTTGCCTTAATAGGGTGATACTGGAGCTCAAAATCGTAGTCATCCATGTACTCCACCATCTTCTCTGCCTTAGATTCAAATCCTTCTGAGTGAAAAGATATTTCAAACTCTTGTGGTCAAAAAACACCTCAAATTTCTCACCATACAAATAGTGTCTCTAGCTTTTAGAGCAAAAATAATTACTGCCAACTCCAAATCATGCATTGGATAGTTATGTTCGTGAGTCTTCAACTGCCTAGACCCATAAGCTACTACTCTATCACCCTGCATCAGCACGCAGCCTAAACTTTCCGTGGATGCGTCACAATAAACTGAATAACCCAATCCCCTCTTTGGAATCACAAGCACTGGTGCAGTAGTTAACCTTTTCTTTAGCTCCTGAAAAGACTGCTCACATTTCTCATCCCAAATAAACTTGACCCTTTTTCAAGTCAGCCTAGTCATCGGCCCGGCTAACCTCGAGAAGTCATGGACAAATCTTTGGTAATACCCTACCAAACCCAGAAAACTCCGAATCTCAAAAACTATCCTCAGTCTTGCCTAATCTATGACAGCTTCAATTTTAGATGGGTCGACTGCAACTCCTTCTTTAGAAACAACATGCCCTAGAAATTTCACTTCCCTGAGCCAGAACTCACACTTGCTCAATTTAACATAGAGCTGATGATCTCTTAATGTCTGAAGTACAACTCTCAAATGCTCCTCATGTTCCTCCTCTGATCGAGAATAAACCAGAATGTCATCAATAAACACAACTACAAACCTGTCCAAATATCTTCTAAACACCCGGTTCATCAAGTCCATGAACACGGTAGGAGCATTGGTCTGTCCAAATGGCATCACCCCGAACTCGTAGTGCCCATACCGAGTCCTAAATGCCGTCTTAGAAATGTTCTCCTGCTTCACCCTCAACTGGTGGTAACCAGAGCTCAAATCAATCTTTAAGAAAATGATTGAACCCTTCAGTTGGTCGAATAGATCGTCAATCATCGGTAAAGGATACCAATTCTTGATCGTGACTTGGTTCAACCTTCAGTAATCTATACACATCCTAAGAGTTCCATCCCTTTTAGCTGCAAATAGTGTTGGTCCACCCCAAGGTGAAGTGCTAGGGTGGATAAATCCATTAGAGCTCAACTCTTCTATTTGGGATTTTAACTCCACCAACTCTGCAGGTGCTAATCTATATGGGGCTATAAAAATTGGTTCTATGCTAGGAATCAGATCAATCCCAAATTCGACCTCCCGTTCAAGCGATAATCCAGATACTTCTGAAAACACTTCTGAAATTTCACAAACGACTCGTGGTAACTCAATCTTGTCACCATCCTCATCCTCCAAAGCCATACAAGCAAACAAACTACACAAGTCTACTCATCTCTGCCCATTGAGGGAAGGTAAAAGTTAAGGGCTACAACAATCACCAAAAAATCGTATCCGATCTTCCTCTGTAGTAAGTAAAATCACCCGACTCTTAGAGCAATCTATCATTACCTGATAGATTGACAGCCAATTCATGCCAAAATTCATATCAAACTTTCCATGTCTAACACAATCAAATAAAAAACTGACCAGTGTTCATGACCCGAAATCTCATCCCTGATAGTGATCTCACAACCCTTACAGACACGGTTCAACACAGAATGACACCTTATCAGTGTTTCAACACATAATGGTGGAACCAACTCATTCATCGATAAATTCAATACAGACGCAAATGATACAGCAATAAACGAGTGGGATGCTCCTATGTCTACCAAAACTGTAGATTTAGTAGCATTGATAAGAAAGGTACCTTTGGTCACTATAGGCTCTGCACGTCTATCATTTTGCACTACAGTGAAAACTCATCCGTGAGCTGGTGCTGTTGGTGGTCTACCCCCTTTTTAGCCTTGTTGAGATCCACCCCGAACTCTCTACTGCTGAACACCACCTGGAATACCCATCTGATATTGTTGTGTCCCACCTTGAGTACCTCTCTAGAACTGACTCTGTACTGATTGTGATCCTGTTGGCCTGTTACTCTGTACTGACTGAGCTAGCTGTGGAGGTCTCACAACACTTTAATTATTTTGCCTCTGCAGATAATTCCTCTGCACATGACCTGGTAGGCCACACGTGTAACAAATCTTTGCCTCGGCCCTATTTTCAGATCCACCTGAGACACCCATATAAGGACAATTAAACTGACGATGCCCAAGTTGTTTATAGTTATGACAGATAATGGAGCCCTATGCAGGAGCCCCTGCTGCTACTGACTGACTTGTAGCTATACTCCCCTGATGAAACTGCTGAGTCTGCACTCCAAGTAAATTTTCTCTTTGTCTTTTAGTGGGTCTATTCTCCTCGTGCCAAATCTTTCATTGCTTAGCATTTTTCTGTGCCCTGGTATCTGCCAAATTATTCTCCACCGCCATTGCTCTATCAACCAAGGTCTTATATTCATTAAGCCCCAAAGGCACTATCCGATCCTTGACAGCAGGCCTCAATCCCTTCTCAAATCATCTACACTTGGTGCGTTCAGTGGACACCAACTCTTTAGCATATTTGGCCAATAAGGTAAATTTACGCTCATACTCCAGCACAATCATTGGCCCTTGCGTCAAATTCAAAAACTCATCAAGCTTGGCATCTCTCAGAAACTGTGGGAAGAAGTAGTCTCTGAAATGCTCCTTAAAATCATCCCAAGTAAATGCAGATGCCCCACGAGACTCCTTCATGGTACTCCACCAATCCTCTGCAACTCCCTCCAACTGGAAAGCCGCAAGCAGAACTCTGGTCTTGTCTTCATTTAACTGTATTACCTCAAATATCTTCTCATTCTCATGTAAGAATTTCTCAACCTCTTCAGTATCTGCTACACCAGATTATGTGGGGGGCTTCAGTCTTCTAAACTTCTCATATGGAGCTGTAGGCTGGCCTGCCTGCATTCCCCCAGCAAACATTGCATCCATTTATTGCATCCACATCTAGGGGTCTACCACTCTAGGTTGTGGCACATTTGGTGCCTTAGATTGCACCTCTGCCACATGAAGTGTCCCTAATGGAACGTCTGCTCCAATCCCAGCATATGGCCCCTACTGTGACACTCCCGCAACAATAAGAACATCATCAACTGGAGCCTCATGGCCCTGCCCAGCTTGAATTCCTTGGCCCCTACCACGACCATGACCATGACCTTGACCCCTGCTTCTAACATTGCCTCTATCTCAACCTCTAACACCTGGAGCTATATGTGATGGCATTCTCTAAAAATTCACAAAAAATATACTAAAGTTAACACCTTCTGAATAATCTAAGTCCAACAAAATATCAATTTCACATATCATAATTAATTAAACTATCATATAAACACATAGCACTTAGAAAATAAAAGACTTACTGTCCCCAGGTATTCTAAACCTACGCTCTGATTCCAAGTTGTCATACCCCGGGTTTTACAACCCGAGTATGTGAACAAATGAACGCGTAATAACAACATTTAATAACTTTCCCTGTCCCACACCAAAGTCATGCACATATTTTATGGAGCAATAAAAATAAAAATAAATACAACTAAACTTTAAATTTAAATAAATGCCTTAGTCAAAGTCAACCAGGCAATAAACTCCAAAAATTAGGCCCAAATATTCTCCCAAAGCTAGATTGAAAAATTTATAACAACCTCACAAACAGAGGCTTATTACAATTCACTAAAAACAATTCTCTAAAGAAAATTCTAATGTAATTAAATAAAAAACAAATAAATAAATTCCTAATTTCCATGGTGAGTTGGCCTTGCGCGTAACTCAAATTCATTACCTACATCACAAGCTGTAAAAGGATGAGTACTAATACCACGTGTGCTCGGAACCCTAGTAATAATATAAATGCAATAATGTCCTAGCATGTCACAAAGTGAAACATATCTGTACAAAAAGCAATCTCAAATAAATAATAAACAAATTAAATTATTAATCTCTCTTCATTTAATTATGTCTTGACAGCACATAACACGTTAAAAGAAAATAATTTGATTTCAAGGTACTGTTGCTTAGTTGTCTCGTAGAAACAAGACCAAACTAATATACACCATCCTTCAGTGTCTGCTTGGTTGTCCCATAGAAACAGGACCCAACTAATATATACCATCCTTCAGTGTCTGCTTGGTTGTCCCGCAGAAACAAGACCCAACCAATATACACCATCCTTCAGTGTCTGCTTTCTAGGCTGAAGCCTTAGGAATATAATATGACACCCTTAGGCATCTGCTCATTCGTAGGTTACTACTGGACTCGATAACCACCCCCGTGTGGGTTTCAGGACTTTCAACCCTTGGGTACGTATACCCGATATTTTCAGTACCCCTCATCCCAAGCAAGACACAAAATAAAATTTCACCTTGAATTTACATTCACAATAAATAAATTTTCTTTTATTTCAAGATTTAAACCTTATTATTCTTAAATTTACTGATACATTAAATAACACAAACTTAATCTCATCAAACAAATAACTGTAAGGTTAACAACCGCAATGCAGGTATATACATATAATTAATACATCCAGCCATTTCTAAAGGTTCAAACAATCGGGTGCCTTTAAAATCAATCAGGTTAATGATTAGAATAATAACAATAATAACCTTTTTTCCAAGTAATGGAAAGCCAGCAAACATTGATCCAACTCTTTGATTTAAATAAAAAAAAAAAACTTTATAGATCAAATCCAAACCAATCACGGCTAGCCACTTATTCAAATCATTAGTTCACTGCAAAACATATATATATATATATATATTTATTTAAAACCATTGGGACGAAGTCAAGTTCCTGGAAGTAATTGATTTACCAATATATATAATATATATATATATATATGTATATATACATATATGTGCATATAGTATTTAGAAGAGACGAACTAACATCCAAAGCAATTCGTGAGCTTTTAATCGATGGACATTCACTTATAAATATATATATATACAATTCATTAGCAAACACGATTTTGTCCGCGGAGTATTAATTTTTTTTTAAAAAACTTTATATACATATATACATATATACACATAAAGAAATTAAAGGTCTGCCGCTTACCTTAAATCTGCAGATTTTTGCACTGTATCCTCTTCTACTTCTTCTTTTTCTTCTTCTTCTTCTCTTTCTCTCTCACTAGAGTTTTATTATATCAAAATAAATACCACTTTATATATTTATAGTAACAGTGTTTTAACCCTAATCAACTTAATTACTGTCCTATTCCCTATAGGTTTAGGAAAATTACGCCTTTCTCCTAAAATTTAAAAGACTTTTCAAATATAACCCAAAATTAAATCTTTTTAATATAACTTAAAATTAAATCCCAAAATTATAAATTATTAAATTTAAATAATGAAATAAATTCACTAAATAATTAAATATATATATACACTAAATTAAATAAAAATTCGGGTCATTATAAATACTTCTTTTAGATCTTTGCAAAACGTTGCAGCATGAGGGGGAGAGATAGGTCTTAAACAATTCCATTTTGTGTTTTGTTCTTTCTCAAAAGTTTTAAAGTTTCTCCCACACACCAAGTTGCCAAAACTTGCATAGCTGGCAACTTTTCAGAATTTTTACCACGACAAATGCGATCATAATTTAAAAGGTACGTGTATTTGCAAATTATCAATATTCTCTTGCACTTTATTTTGCTTCATCATTAATTGAAATTATATAATTGTCTTTCTATTTTATCAAATGTTTTACAAAATTATAATTTTGTAAATTTCTTTATAATTATAATTTTTTAGTACATTAGTTTTCTTATTTTAGTAATTTTTTTCACATGATTGGTAAATATATATATATATATATATATCAATGGCCCTATTTCTATGTATATTAGAGTAAAAGGGCTTAAATCCATTCACTTTAAAAAAAAAAGGACATAAATCCAGTTCTATGCGCTCTTTATCAACGCATAGAGCCATTTAGTTAGAAATCAGCTTTGTGTTCATGTCCTAAGAAACGAAGCCTATCAATTCCTCTATGATTAGTTAGAAATCTCAATCACAAATATGCTCTACTCCTTGAACCTCCTAGATTCATTGTTTGTCTTCCACCAAAGCCTTTTTTTTTTTTTGTGCTATAGGTTCCTTCAATGAGGGTTGATCGAGCATAGATGTACAATAGGCTCATGCCTGGTAAAAAAGGAATAACATTGGAGTTTCAATGTGGGCTTAATGAATTTGTTCAATTTGCAACTACGCAAGTAAATTTTACCAGTGAAGGGAAAATTCGGTGTCCGTGTTCGAAGTGCAAGAATCGAAAGTATTCTAATGTTGACAATGTAAAACTTCATTTATATCGAAATGGATTCCTCCCAAATTACTATGAATGGCATGCCCACGGGAAGCCATACATTTTCCCTTCAGATCATAGAAATAATGAAGAGGTTGGCACTACAAGTGAAACAACCCCTTCAATAGGTAATTCATTTAGGGACGTGGTGTTTGATGCGGTTGGATATGATAGGACATCAAATGAACCTGTCTGAATGGATGAGATGCCTAATGTAAGTGCACAGAGGTTCTATGACTTGCTAAATGCTGTAGATGAGCCTTTGTGACCTGAGTGTGATGGTTAATCTCAATTGTCCACAGTTGCTCCGCTTTTGAATATCAAGTCGGATTACAACTTACCTGAAGCCTATTGTGATGCTACATGTCAACTCATTAAGGAGGTTACACCTGAAGGGGATAAAATGTCCAAAAACTTTTATGAGACAAAAAAACTTGTCTCTGGTTTGGGGCTTCCATATGAACAAATAGAGTGCTATGTTAATGGGTGTATGCTTTTTAGGAAAGAATATGAGAGGTTGGCAGAATACAAGTTTTGTAATCATCCTAGATGGAAGCCAAAAAGAGGGAGTACAAGAGTGGAGAAGAACGTATCCTATGCAAGAATGCACTACCTTCCATTAACACCAAGATTACAGCGCTTGTACGCATCAATGGTAACAGCTAAGCATATGAGATGGCATGTAGAGCATAAACCCCTTTCTGGGAGCATGAGTCATCCTTTCGACGCAGAGGCTTGGAAATCTTTCAATCGCGCCCACCCCACATTCTCTACTGAGTCTCAAAATGTAAGACTCAGACTCTCTACTGATGGTTTCACTCCATTTGGACAGTCTGGTAAGCAGTATTCTTGTTGGCCTGTGATAGTAACGCTGTATAATCTGCCACCTGGGATGTGTATGAAAACACCATACATGTTCCTTATTGCTACAATACCTGGTCCCAAAAACCCTAAGAAGAAGTTAGATGTGTATTTGCAACCTTTATTGGATGAGTTGATACAGTTATGGGAAGTAGGAGTTCCTACATATGACATTTCAATGAGGCAAAATTTTCAAATGCGGGCTACTCTGATGTCGACAATTAGTGACTTTCCAACTTATGGCATGTTATCTGGATGGAGTAAAATAGGTAGATTATCGTGCCCATATTGCATGGAGAAGTTAAAAGCATTTAGGCTTCAACATTCTCACAAGCAATGCTTCTTCGACTGTCATCATCAATTCCTACCATCTAATCACCCTTTTTGAAAAAATAAGACCTCATTTAGGAAGAATCGAACTGAGAATTCACCGCCTACACAAAGATTAAGCGGGGATCAAATTTGGGCCCAAGTGAAGGATTTGCCTACGACCCTTGAAAATTGTGGGGATGACATACCTAAAGGTGAAGAAGAATGTCACAATTGGAGTAAGCAAAGTATATTTTGGAGTCTACCATATTGGAGGACTAATCTCATTAGGCATAACCTTGACATTAAGCACATTATTAAAATTTTTTTGATAACATCTTCAATACTACATTTGATGTGAAAGGGAAGACAAAAGACAATGACAATGCAATGAGGGATTTACATGAAATTTGCCGTCGGAATGACTTGGAATTATGTCAGTGAGGTAACAAAAAACCAAGGGCTTGCTACTGTTTGGACAAAAATGCTCGAAAAATATTGTTAGAATGGATCAAATGTTTGAAATTTCTAGATGGTTGTCTCAAATCTGTCAAGATGTGTCGACATGAGAGAATGCAAGTTGTTCGGCCTTAAGAGTCATGATTGCTATGTTTTCATGGTTCGATTGATCCCCATTGCATTTCATTATTTGCTTCCCGATAGTATGTACAAAGCATTGACAGTATTGAGTTTGTCCTTCAAAGACTTGACTTCTAAAATGTTGCGCGATGATCAAATACTTAAATTAGAAGAAAACATTACTGTCATCATATGCAAGTTAAAGAAAAATTTTCCCCCCAGCTTTTTGATTCAATGGAGCACTTGCCAATCCATTTACCATATGAAGCTCTAGTTGGAGGACCTGTACAATATAGGTGGATGTATACATTTGAAAGGTTAGTCAAATATTTATAAATTGTAGAAATTATCTATGTATTTATTGGATGCTGATAATTCTCTATTCTTAGGTTCTTGTACAATTTGAAAAAGAAGGTGAAGAATAAGGCAAGAGTTGAGGCTTCAATATGTAATGCGTACATGGTTGAAGAAGTGTCAAGTTTTTGTGCCCATTACTTTGAACCTCATGTTCGAACAAAGAGTAGAAGAGTCAAGTGAAATAATGATGGTGGTTGTGAGGAGTCAAGCCCTTCAAGCATTTCAACATTTAGTTATCTGGGACGTCCATCAAGTGCTTCAAAAACAAGATTCCTAACAGATAAGGAACACAATGCAGCGGCACTATATGTGTTGTTGAATACTGAAGAAGTCCAACCTTATACAGAGTAAGTCATTCATTTGTTTAGTGATTTAAAATGAGTTATTTGGTTTTATAGCTTACTCTTTGATATTTATTTAAAATCTAGATTGTTTAAGGCTAAAAAATGTCTTAACGTGACTACAATGTCAAAATCCGAGATTGAAGGAGCATTGGAAAGAGAGTTTGTTCAACGGTTTGAAAGATACGTAAGTATTATCAAGCGTCTTTACCTTCAAAATAAATTTTCTGTTTAACTCAATACTTAAAAATTGTCTGTGTATGTGTGGAAATTAGGCACATGATCCAATCAACAATGTAGCAAATGAGGAAATAAAGCACATGGCTTGGGGACCAAAGAGAATTGTTCGAACTTACTCACAGTTTTTCGTTAATGGGTACAACTTTCACACTGTTGCCCATAGTAAAGGAAAAGCAACTACAAATAGTACTATATGCATAAAAGGTACTAACGATGATGATGAGGACACGGTGAATTATTTTGGTGTGCTTAAGGAAGTAGTAGAGTTAGAGTACCTAGGAATGCCAATGAAATAGGTTTATTTGTTCCATTATGATTGGTATGATCCATGGCAAAATGTGGGAGTAAGAATCCATTCGAAGTACAAAGTAGTTGATATTACTCACAAGAGATTATGGAACAAATATGAGCCATTTGCACTTGCACATCAAGCCTCCCAAGTGTGCCTCTTACCATACCCAAGTCAGAGAAGAGACACTGCGGATTGGTTACATGTTTGTCCAGTAGCTACAAGAGGATAGAGTTCAAAATTCAGATATTGATATTGTAGATAATCAGTTGGATAGTCTCAGAGACCATAGCGGTACTTTCGATGAAGTGGAGCCTACAATTAATGTTAATTTACAAGATGATGAAATCGAGTTCTTGAGTAGTTCTAATGAAGAAGACTTATAGGAACCTATCTATGAAATTGAAAATGAATTAAGTAGTGGTTATAACAGCAAGAATGATTAAACAAGGTTAGTTTGTTTTATAGTTTGAATTATAGCTGACCATCACTTTGTAACATTTTGGTTGAATTTATTTTCTAGGACCTATAAAGTTGTCCTCTAATATGTCTTTTTTAATTGAAATAATGTATTATTTTTGCTTTTGCTTTCCTAAGTGAGTGTCTTTTATTCAATCTACTTTGTTTTATAGTTTGAATTATACTTAGAATATCTTTTTGTAACATTAATGTTATATGCATATATTTTGATTGAAGGAGCATCATCTAATTTTCTGTTTTTAATTGGAATAGTGTACTATTTATACTCTTGTTCTCATGAGTAATTGGTGTGTTGTCTTTAGTTATAGCACGTGGCAAGAAATTGGGTTGTGCAGGATCTAATACTGGGAGAGGACAGGGCCGAATTGCATTGCCCTCAACCAACCGCGAAACAACATCTACTCAAGTCTCTGAGTCTACACCCTAGCATTCGTTGTCTACTCATAGCCTAAGTGATCAGGCCAAGCCTACTTTAGGGCCCGATAATAGCTTAGGTGTGGGCACTGCTTCATCTCATTTTCCATGTACTCCTGATGATCAAGCCTAACATACTCCTAATACTCAGGCCCAGTCTCAGTCTACTCCTCTTGATGTTCATAATGAGTCCCAACCTACTCCTAATGATCAGTCCCAACCTACTCCAAGCCCTGAGATTGTGCAGCCAGCTTGTTCATCTTTAGCTCTTGATGCTTCATCTAAGGGCAAGATACATGTTTTGATCGAAAGAGATGAGTAAGTGGATTCTTTTTAACATTGATGTATAATAGTTATCTACTATTTCGCATGTCTACATTTTTTAACTCTAGTAATTTTCTTTTTCAATTCTGACACTAGCCATTTTGTTTAATAGTTTTTTGGGTAATTTTTTATTTTATTGTAGAATTCTTTGCAATGCCAAACCTAACAACAAACCGGTGCGATCCATTCGACCAATTGTGCAAAGTATGTTTTTAGGACCATACCCGAGCTGGATGGAAGTCCCACCTTCAGTTAGGGAAATATGATATGCTGAGTGGATGGTAAGTGCTGCTTTTTTTGTTCATAAAATAGCTATTGGGACATGTATTTATAGGCTTAAGTGATTTGACAATTCTTATTAGCAATGTGCAAAAACAATACAAATGGGATGCCAAATATAATTCAATCATGAGGACAACTTTGGAAAAGAAAGGCAATAAGAGTTACAAATACTTGATGGATCAAGTTCACAATGGGGAAATCAAGCATGAGTTTATCAAAGTTAAGCACTATGAGGAGCTGTGAGCACTTTGGGATAGTGAAGGATACAAGAAGCTCTCAAGAATTATGTCGGCAAATAGAAAGAGTGATTGTGGGGGTTCACATCATTCTGGAGGATCCATCCTAGACATAGTGCACAAGAGGAAATTGGTAATCTAATCTCTCTAAATTTACTCTTAAGTTATGAATTAACTAATTTTTAGTCTATGATTAACATACAATATCTCTTTATTTAATGATTAAAATAAATGTAGGAGGAGAAATATCAAAGGGAATATTTGTAGTGTGATGTTTATCTTTTCACCCACATGACCAATATTGAAGAAAAGGTTAAACAGGCGCTTAAAAGAGAACGCCTAATGCTAGCGGGGGAAAAGGTGGATCATGAGGGGCCACAACTTGTATTTGTTGACAAGCGGTCAGAGGAAACCTATGTAAGTATCATAATTTGATTTTTTACATTTTTATGTAATTGTTTCTTCAATATGGTGTTCAAGGTGGTGGATTTGATTGTTTCTTCAATATGGTGTTGGAGGTGTTGGATTTGATTCCTTTGCAATAATATTATTAGCTCTTAGAGGTGTTGGAGGTGATTGATTGATTTGAATATGGTCTTGGTGGTGTTGGAGTTGTTAATTGCTCTTGGCTATGGTCTTGGGGATATATATCTAAAACTAGTTTACTTTACTTTTAGTTAATTTGTATAGGTTGCAAGTTGTCCAATTGATTCCACTTCACTTTCGTTTAACAAAGAGGATGTGTAATTAGTTTTAATTTTAATTTTTGGATATATATCATCTACCATTTATCAAATTCAACTAGTTCAATGTAATAGATATGATTGTTACTCTTTAAATCTGCAACTATTAGGTGATATTGGATGCAATTTGAATATTCTATATATATTCTACAATTTGCCCGATTGAATTTGAACAGTTTTGTTCATGGTCTTGGGAATGTTGATTCATTTGTAATAATGTTGGTGAAAATTTTGTATTTACATTTTGGTGTAGATTGTGATTGGATATGATCTTAAGGATGTTGAAGTTGATTAATTTTAGATGACATTGTTGAAAAATTGTTTCTTTTTCATATACGCAAGATTTAGCTTTATTGTCTTTATATTATTTATAAGATAAGTTGAAAAATATTAACTACATTTTACGTTTACTGCATGTTTCTTGTATCATATTATTGTGACAGCACCAATACCAGGAAGAATGGGCAAAGGAAATGGTGCAAATTGCTAGCCAAACACCTGAAGGGGAGCAGCCTCCACCATTGAACAAGGTTGATGTTTGGTTGCAGGTTGTGGGACCATCAAAGAAGGGAAGAACAGTTTATGGCATGAGATCCCTCAGCTCTAGTTGCTTAGAGAAGTCCATTACATATAGGTCGTCCTCTTCTTCATCCTGTTCATCAGCACAGCCACCAGACTATGTTCAGACAACAGAATTTCAGCAAAGTATTGAGGAGTCCGTGCAAAAGGCTCTTAGTGTGTATCTTCGAGAGCTAAAAGAGGCAAATGAACATCTTAAATCTGAAGTTGCATCCCTAACACAGCAGGTTAGGCAGCTCAAAGGATTAGATCCATCACAGGCTGTGCCTTCTAATGATCCTTGATAACTTGGTTCAGAATTATGAACTTGTTTGTTTTAGACATTGCTGAACTTTCACTCTATGCTTTGTTTCAATTTGCAAGTTTGATGTGCTTTTTGGTGAATTAATGATGCCAACTGGATTTGAGTTTATAGGATTTTAATTGAATGAATGATTTTGTGTCTTGATTGTATTATTTTGCGGAGTTGTTATGTTAAATACAGGTTGGTAATAGGCTGGTAATAAAGGTTTAATTACCAACTATTTTAACCAGTTGGTAAACTACCAACTGAATTTACCAATCGAATTCAGTTGGCAACCATAAGCATTAGCAACTAAAACTTTGGTTGGTGATTTTCCATCCGGTAAAATTACCAACCAATCACAATAGTTGGCAAAATTAACAACAGACAATTTTGCAACTGATAAAATGGTTGATAAATTACCTACCGAAAATTTTACTATTGCAGACCAATAATAGTAGTTGGTAATTCAATTGGTAATTACCAACTACATTTCGGTTGGTATATTACCAACTGACATTTCGGTGGGCAAAATACCAACTAACAATATCGGTTGCTACAAAGTAAATTTCGGTTGGTATATTATGAAATATCAATTTAATATTCAATAACAAATTACCAACCGAAAGTTAAACAATACCAACTAACAAATCGGTTGGCAATTACCAACCGAAAATCAATTGGCAATAACAACTTCAATTGGTAATTACCAACCAAAAATTTGAAACTTAATTTCATACCAATAACAAACTACCAATTGATTTATTTAATTTACTAACCAAAATTTGGTTGGTAATTACCAACCGACCTTAAAAAATTTGGTTGGTAAACATTACCAACTAGGATTTTTACCACCGACCAAAATCAATTTTTACCAAAAGAACATATTTTGTATTATATATTATATTATATATTTTAGCATAAGTTTTAAAGATTTGATATTTTGATAATATATTTTATATCATCATAACATTCTTTTACAAATATTGTTGATCACTATTTATAGCATAAAATCTTAATATTCATTCTATATCTCTCCTACTAACTTTTCTTTTATATTTATTTATTTATTTATTTTTTGTCTATGTTAATGCTTTATCTTTTAATAGAGCTAAATATTACAAATTTTTTTTTAATATACACAACATACTATATTTTTTATCAATATTTTTATTTTTTTTCTTGCAGGAAATTGAAGACAAAAGAGTGTTTTCGAGTTGTGTATGTTTTTGTTTTCAAAGCTCATATTGCAATTCATATCTCTTAAAATAATTTGAAACTTTAAAATGATACATTTGTTAAGATATTATAAGAATTAATAAATTTTATAAAATGAAAAATAATAAATTAATTATGTGAGAGTAATAACTCCAATCATTTTGTCTTTTATTGAAACATGTACTATTACAAGTTCTCTCTTATTAATTTTATCATTTGAAAATTCCTACTAGTGATCCAAAACAGTCTCAAACCTAATAGTCAATTAGTAAACTAAGAGCAAAAGAATAAAAAGACAAGCTGCAAATATTTAACATTGAAAGTGTTGGGTAAAATAAAATTTGGACACATGTGGGGTGCCGAACAAATAAAGGAGATGACACGTGGTCCAATGCCGAACATTTATGTTTGGGACACGTGGTCATTGACCAAACACTTTGACTAGTGACACGTGGCCCTGTACAGAACAACTAGTGGTTGACACGTGGCATCGCCCACGAGTATTATGAATTGATGCGTGGCTTCCAATAAAGACGGCTTTGCTCCCCCTGACGCCTCAGTATAGATGAATGATGTGCTGCCACATGGCGGTAGTCGAAGATCTCAAAAGCTAGTTTGTTCGGCACTTCGATTGGCAGGTAATAAATGTTAGGAATGGGTCCCCCAACATTAATATAGGCTTGTAACCATAAATGCACCCTAGTTATGACTAGACTGTGTATTTGTCACTGTGAAGGAACTAAATCAGTTCATCTCGTTACAAGTGGTTGATAGATGTGATAGATAGACAGTTTGATAACTGAATTCTGGCTATACAGCCGTATTTAACTACCAAACGCATTTAATGAAAGGTATGGGTATTAAATGAGAAGTGAAAGGCATTTAAAGTAAGGGAAGAAAAAAGGTACCCGAAAAAATGAATACGGCCAAATCATAGGTATTATTTTATTTATTGTTTACATTACTATAAATACAACATTCTACTTCACAATGAGGGTAAGCTGACTATTGCCAACTTATTGCACTATTTGTTTTCTCTCTTAAAACTTCTCTTATAAGCTACTTGCTGACTTAAGCATCAGAGGGTTTTTCAGCTAGAGACCTTCACTCCGACCATAACTCTTCTCTTGTCTTTGTTTGACAGGTTTACAGTCATATTTTCAGTTGGCGTGGTTAGCAGTTCCAGCAGTAAAATTTGCTACCGAACATTTGGCGCCCGCCGTGGGGCTCATTATTTAGCCCTTTCTTGTTGATCTTTAAAATTTTTCCCTTCATTCAGTTTTCTTGTAACCATTTCGCCATGACTTCAGGAGGCAATGTCACTCCCTCACACTCTCCACGAGAAGGGGATGATACAACCCCAGCCAAGACCAGAGGAAGTGCATTAGTCATCTGGACTCCAGGTTTAGAGCGCGCAAGGAGAAAGAATACGGAGGATCTAAAAGCTGTAAAGCGGCGGGAGAAGTTACTGGCTAAGTCCAGCGAGAAGTAAGCTGAGTTAGAGGAAATTCTTTTGGAGTTGAGTAAAGAAAAAGGAAAGCTAACTGCACCTGAAGAGGTTGATCCGAACGATTCTGATTCAGGTTCGGACAAAAGTTACAATTCTCTTTACGAAGCCTCTGATGATCAAGATAAAGGGGATATTCAAGAGCAGGACGAAGTATGCTCTCATTCCAAACATGAAACTATTCTAACTAAGAAAAGTTCCCACTCTCCTAGGTATGTTGATGAACGTGGTGCGAAATCTCACATTAACACACTCTCTGTGGTGCGTCATGAGAAACGCTCGCACAAGAAGAAGTCTTTCATTTAGAAAAAGCACTATGAAAATGATGGAGATTCCTCCAGTGAGAAAGAAGCATCAGTAAGGCAAAGAAAGGTAGGGAAGGCAAAGGTTGATGAGCCAGGGCAGATAGTAGGGTGGGATGCCCCTGGCCAAAGTACACGCATGATGGCGAGGAGGGCTTTGGGGAGAATTTTAGACTCCCTGTTTATTAAGGAGATGAATGAAACTGAGCCTTCGGAGAAGTTCCAAACTCCAAGACTTAATCTTTACGATTGGAAGTCGAACCCTTTATCTCATTACCATCATTATATGCAAGCCATAACACTGTGGAGCGGTAATGATAATATCATGTGCAGGGTTTTCCCTTCCAGTTTGGGGGATATGACTCTTCAATGGTTCCATAACTTGTCCCTGGGGAGCATCAAAAGTTGGCAGCAGTTGGCTGAGGAGTTTGTCACTCGATTTTTGGCTAACACTAAATAACCAAAGACCGCTGAGTCTTTCTCACCATGAAGAAGAGAGCTGGAGAGACTTTAAGGGAGTACTCCCAGAGGTACTTGGAGGTCTATAATGAGGTGGAGGAGTGTTCAGAGCAGCTGGCCGTGACATCATTCAAGTTGGGACTAAGGAGGGAGGATAGGTTGTGGTTGTCTCTGACTAAAAAGTCCACGGCAAACATGTTTGACCTCATGTGCAGAATCTAGAAGTATGCTAAGGTTGAGGATGAGACAAGGCCAGCCGAGCAAAAAGATGGGAGGTTCCAGAACCAGATGGGAGGCAAGAGCAAAGGGAAGGGCATTGAGCTGTCTGGCAGAGAACAGTCAATTTTTGAGGCTATCAACACTGTATTCAAGGAGCCCATTTTTAGGATCCTCCCCCAGATTAAAAGTAAGCCATATTTTAGGTGGCTGGGGAAACTGCTTGACATTCCTGGCAAGAAAAATTCAAAAGACTACTGTGCTTACCATCGAGATAGAGGGCATCGCACTGGATTCTGCCGATCATTGCGGTAACATTTGGAGGAGCTTGTTCGGGATGGCCATCTCAAGGAGTTCATAGATGAGGCAAGAACCAGTGGGGCGGATCCTTCGCTAAGGGAACAAAGAAGAGAAAGAGATGAGGCCGCGGGAGGAGATTATATAGAAGAGGTCCAACCCCCGTTGAGGGCCAAGCCACGTAGGGAGACACTGAGGCCAGCAATCATCCATGTTATCCATATAGAGCAACGCCCCCAAAGCATTATTAATTGTTCACCAGCTCCACAAGCACAAGAGATTCTGGGGGTTGTTGGTCAGCTGACCAAACGCCTGAGAAAGGAAGCCGTAAAGGAGATTATTTTTCATGAGGACGAACGTTCTGTGGTTCAGACACCACACAACGATGCCCTTGTGATTACTTTAAGGATGTTTGAAACGGAAGTAAGGAGGATCTCGGTCGACGCCGGAAGCTCAATGGAGATTATGTTCTTAAGTTTGTTTAAGAAGCTTGGGCTGACTGAAGAAGATCTCAAGCCGATAGAATGCTCACTAATTGGGTTCAACTATGCCCCCGTTTGGCCCCTGAGCAGAGTTGTTATCCTTGTATATGTGGGCCCGGTAGAGCAAGTGGTTGAATTTACGGTAGTGGATTCCCCTTCTTTCTACAATGCTATACTGGGAAGATCATAGATCCATGGCCTGAAGGCAGTCCTCTCAACTTATCACCAAATGCTAAAGTTTCCATATGGTGAGGAGGTGATTGAGGTTAGGGAGGACCAGGACGTCTTTCGTAGGTGTTTCACGGCAGCCCTTAAGTCCAAAACCGTTCCTGAACAAGTCCAACTGACAGAATTGCCTGAGGACAGCCCAAAGATTGATGATGTTGGTGGCGGTCCACAGAAAAAAGCTATCGAGGGTTTGGAGAAGTACCAAGTTGGCCCTGCTGAGGATGATAAGTTCTTCCTGGTTGGGTCAAACTTAAGTACTCAAGAAAAGCTAGAGTTGACAGAGATGCTCCTGAAGAATATCGAAACATTTGCCTGGACTTCTTAAGAAATGCCAGGTATTTCCCCCGAGGTTATGACTCATAGGTTAAATGTTAATCCAGGGGCAAAACCTGTTGTACAAAAGGCAAAAAGGTCAGCTTTACAACATGCAAAAACCATTATTGAAGAAGTTGGTCGGCTGTTGGAGGCTGAGGCCATCAAAGAAGTTTCTTACCCTGAGTGGTTGGCCAACACAGTTGTGGTTAAGAAGAAGAATGGGAAATAGAGAGTTTGTGTAGATTACACAGACTTGAATAAAGCTTGCCCAAAGGATCCATTTCCCCTGCCGAAGGTCGACCAACTTGTTGATTCCACGGCTGGAAGTTCCAGAATGTCCTTTTTGGATGCATGCAGGAGATACCACCAGATCCCCATGTACGGCCCTAATGAAAAGCAGACCTCATTCATTACCCTACAAGGGGTATATTGTTACAAGGTCATGCCTTTTGGACTAAAGAATGCTGGAGCCACCTATCAGCGATTAGTGACGAAAATATTCAAAAAATACATCAGTAAGATAATGGAGGTCTATATTAACGATATGGTGGTAAAGAGCAAAGAGTCAAACACTCACCTTTAGCACCTCCCGCATGTCTTATCCACCTTAGATAAATATGGCTTGAAACTCAATGCTGCCAAGTAGCATTTCTAAGGACAGAGATGTGGCATGCATTGAAGTGACTCCATCCTAGATGGATCCAATCATTGCTTACTTGAAGGATGGAACTCTCCTAGAAGACAGGATAGAAGCGAAGAAGCTTAGAATAAAGGCTACTAGGTTTTGGCTTTCTCCGGATCATAAGTTGTATAAGAAGTCTTTCACAGGTCCCTATCTTTTTCGTGTTCATCCTGATAAGGTGCAAGATTTTCTGTATGAGCTATATGAAGGAGTTTGTAGGGCACACACTGGGGGCAGGTCATTGGTGCACAAAGCAATTACATAAGGATACTAGTGGCCGAGGATGGGGAAGGATGCAAAAACTTATGTTCGTAAATGCAAGAAATGCCAAAAGTTTACTCCCATACCTTATCAACTAGCACAAGAGCTCAACTCACTTACTAACCCCTGGCCGTTTGCTCAATGGGGGCTTGACATAGTTGGTCCGCTGCCTACTACTTCAGGAAATAGAAAATGGTTAATGGTCGGTGATTAGCTTGCAATATTATACAATTCTATATTTTTTGTGTAAGCTAATTATGCACCTATGCTTGTTAACAGCGAGGTATTAGTTTAATTATCTCATTTCCATGCATTATTGCTGTTTGTGTGTTTTTAGTTAATATAACTTGGACCTTTTGGCCTAAACAACGCCAAGGTTGCATGTGAGAAGGAGCCAAGGCAAGCTAGAATAAAGAAAGTGAAAGAAAAGTCCAAAGACTCCCAAGACTTCTTCAACTTCCCAAGAGCCATCCCAAGGCATAAGATTGACTACCATGGCTACCATGGAGAAGGAAATGGTTTGAAGTTCAAAATGGTTGAAGTGGTGTGCGGTTGAAGCTCCAGCTCAACACCCTCTCAGTTTTCCAGCCATAACTTTTTCGTCACAACTCCAAGTGGTGCAATTCTTTTTGGGTTAGAAACAAGACTTGAAGGGCTACAACTTTCGTGTTTTAGCCAAAGCCCAAATCGATCATCCTAAAGGTCAAAATTGTGTTGGAAGTAAGGGACAGAAAGCTGTCTAAGAAGCAATATTCACTGTGGTTACAGACAGGCGCCCCACCTTGACCATGGGCGCCCCTCAATAGTCACAGGCGTCCCACTCTAAATCAAGTGGGTGCCCACCGAGAGGGGGAAATTGGCTGCTCTTTGAGGAATTTTATCAAATAGTTGGGAGATATCCTTCAGGGGCACCTTACACCTACCATGGGCATCTATGGCGTACTTTCAGCAGACGTTTGACATTAAATTTGAACTGTGAATTTACGTATATACCCTTGAGTTATGTAAGCCTATGAATAGGCTAAATTCTGATGTATTGGGGGACTTTTTTCTTTTAGAAGATTTTTTTTAGAAGACTTTTACCTTACGTTTAAAAAGAGAACTACATTAAGTTTAGGCATGAGGGTTTAGTTGAAGTTTCATATGGTGTTTTCGCTTTCTCTCTCCTAGGGTTTTCATGTAAGTTCTTTACTTTTAAATATTTTCAATTAAAAGTACTTCATTTTTGTTTTTCGTCTTTCGTTTTTACTTCGTAGCATTTCATTTTTACCTCATAGTATTTCGTTTTTACTTCATAGTATTTCGTTTTTGCTTTTCATCTTTCATTTTTACTTCATACTTGTTCATTTTACATTAATGGATGGTTTGCATGTTTATTTTCCTCTTCAAAGTTCAAATATGTTAGGCTATGGTTTGTCCTTAGCTTCAAACCATTGAAGGTGGTGTGGTAATGTGGTGAACTCAAATGTAAAATATTTGTTTCAATGAAACATATTTTTTATTTCTAATTAGAATTTCATAGTGAACTAGGTTTCTTTCGAAATTAACTCACTTGTGTTATAACCATCGCTTGGTTACAAGCTTTTACTTGTACACACCAAGTGTTTGGTTCAATGTCCCAGAGAGTTAGAAATATATTTTCCAAAACCCAAATTTGGTTTACTTTCGAAATCAATCACCCGTGTTATAACTAAAGCTTGGTTACGATTGGCCACTCGTGCACACCAAGTGGTTGGTTCAATGACTCGATGATTCGTAACCTATTTTCATAAAACCATAACTTGAGGTTTTCTTAAGAAATCGGTTCATCCATGGTACAATCAAAGCCTGGTTACTAGTTAACGCTTATGCATACTAGGTGTTCGATTCAATATCTCGATGAGTCCGAAACTAATTTCAAAAGCGTCTGCTTACTTTGAGTTCTATAAATTAGGTTTTAATGAAATATCTTCCGACCTAGCAACGCATGTGTGATTGCTAGGCTGAGTTTTCAATGCGTTTGAGTAAGCCATCACTATCCCACTACCGGATTTGGTTCGAAGCCAAGATTGTCTTAGTTATTTTATTTGTAGTGTTTTTATCTTAATTTAGAATCACAATTCCTTCACTTCACCATTCTTAACCCAAACCATTATCAACCTTCCCAAAAAATGCAATCATAGTATAGATTAGATTAGAATCACCTACTAACTAAAGTGAACAAGTCTAGTGTCTTTTAACATAACCTTCCCTGTGGAGATGACCTCGGTTCTCACTGAGTAAGACTACGACCGCCCTCTTCACTTGAAAGGTAGAACCCGAACACATTTCAGAGTCGGTCAGTCGGCATTGATTACTTCACTAAATGGATGGAAGTAGAACCTTTGGCCCACATCAAGGACACCGATACTATTCGATTTATCTGGAAGAGCATCATTACAAGGTACGGCATCCCTAGAACACTTATTTCCGACAATGGAGCATAGTTTGATAGTGCCCTATTTAAGGATTATTGTTCTAGGTATGGAATCAAGAATATTTACTCAACACCTGCATACCCCCAGAGTAACAGACAAGCTGAAGCTATAAACAAAGTCATCCTCAGTGGCATCAAGAAAAGGTTAGAAGCAACAAAAGGGAAGTGGGTAGAAGAGCTCCCATCTGTGCTTTGGACTTACTGAACAACTCTAAGAAGGTCAACTGGGTAATCTCCCTTCTCTCTAGCCTATGGCATGGAAGTGGTCATTCCATTAGAAGTTGGCCTGCCGAGCATTAGAACTCAAGATTTTGATCGAGGGGAGAATGACAAAACAAGGGTAATGAGTCTGGACTTGATTGATGAAAAAATGGAACTTACGACACTGAGGTTAGCCAACTATCAGTAAGAGACAAGAAGAAAGTACAATAAGGGGGTTAGGCCGAGAGAATTCCATGTTGGGGACTATGTGTTGAGAGAGCTGATGGGTACTAGGAGAGATCCTACAGAAGGAAAGCTGGGAGCTAATTGGGAAAGACCATTCCTCGTCACGGAAGTGCTCGGCAATGGAGCCTACAAATTGAATGACTTGGAGGGAAAGCAAATCAAAAGGCCATGGAATATAGTCCACTTAAGGCTGTATTATCATTAGAAATATTGTACATTCATTGAAAGATTTCTTCATGAAAGTCAATAAAAAGAAAAAGCAATTTTGAAAGCTTGTGATAGATAAGTGTTTAACAGAAAGGTGCCACACCTCTCTCTGGTGTTGGTTAAAAAAGGAGCCATGCTCAGCTTGCCGAGCGTTGGTACAGAAAGGGAACCACACCCCTTGGGGTGTCAATTCAACCCTGGTTTATTGACTGACCAGGTGCTCTTTTTAAGCCGAGATTTAACTCTTTAGTTTATTGAAAATGATTGTCAAAAGAGAACCACATCCCCTTTGGATGTCGGTTCAACCCTAGTTTATTGACTGACCAGGTGCTCTCTTTAAGCCGAGATTCAACTCCTTGGTTTATTGAAAAGAATTGTCAAAAGGGAACCACATCCCCTTGGGATGTCAGTTCAGCCTTGGTTTATTGACTGACCAGGTACTCTCTTTAAATTGAGATTTGGTTACTTGATTTAATGAAAAGGACTGTCAAAAATGAGCCACGCTTGGCGTACCGAGCGATGGTACAAGAAAACAAAAGCTCTCAGAAAGCAAAAGCCCCTATTAAGAAAGCTCGGCATTAATATGAAAGGTAATACCTCTCAGAAAACGAAAGCCTCTGCTATTATGTGCAAGTTCAAAGGCAGTCGAGCTCATTGAGGTTTGTGAAAAGCTATCATTTGATATGTTAAAGCTATCTCCTTCTTATCAAAAAGTTTGAATTTGTCATGTGATTAATTCTTGGAAAGCCTGATTATGAAAGCACCTTAGTCAAATTTCGAAGCAATTTGAATGAAGTTTAATTATTAAAGTATGTTCGTTGAAAGCATATGTACAAGCACTTGGACAATAAGCCATTCACAGATAAAATAGAGCGTACATAAAGTATAGTTTATGGACTTTTATTGCAAATTCTTGTGATTACAAATGAGGTTACAGTTTACATTGGAATTGCCATTCAAATCTATCCTAGTAGGAGTTTAAGTTGTAAGTCAGCACTTGTTGAAAGGATTCGTTGCTATCTCATCAAAGAACACTTCAAGGTATTCTTCAGCTGCTTTTCCTATAATTTCATCGACAAGGAAACCAAAATACCCTTCGAGTAATGCATTAACAGTTTTGAAGAAGTTAAGACAGAAAGTGCAAGTTAAAATGAATATCAAAAGAGATAGGAAAATTTCCATTCATTCAAGTTGAAAAATTTACAAAGTTTGATACATGTGTGCACAACTGAATAAATGGAAATACAAAAAAAAAAAAAAAAATGAGAAGGAAAAAAGGGGGGTGGGCTCACTTCTCTCCCTCCTTAGTAGGATCACTCTCCACAACTAGACTAATTTCTTTCTATCCTTGAGGAATAGTGTCCTTTTGGGAGCTCTCCACCTCGACGTCGCCCTCTTCAATATCTTCTTCAAAAGTTTGGATTGAGGGGGTTTGAGGTGGGCGTTCAAAACTAAATTAGGGAGTTGGGTGGTGTGGATCTGGATAAGGAACCTCCTTGTAGATAGGGTTGGTGTGATCGATATTATTTTTCTTCATAGCGGCTTCCCTCATCTGTTCCACACAATCGTTTATCTGGGCTTCAACCTCCATTTTTGCTTTTTCCTCGGCAGCACAAACCCCAGCATCCTTTTCCTCCAGGGCGCGAGTTTTCGTTGCTAGCTCAGCTCTGAGATTTTCAATCTCCTGTCTGAGCGTAATTTGTTCGGCCCTGGAGTTCTCGAATGCTATGGCCAGTTTTTCTTGCTCAGCCTTTGAGGAAGACAGCTCGAATTCGGCCTCGGAAAGTTTTCCAACTTTCTCCAATAGCTCTTCGTCCTTCCTGGCTAGAATTTTATCCATTTCCTCTACACGAACCTTACCGGCCTCCACTTAGGCGAGGGCAGAGTTGATTCGACGCTCCATCTCTTTCCTCTCATCCTGGAGTTGGTTTTTCTCATCTACCAAGGCTTCATTATTTGTTTGGAGTTTTTTCTTCTCCTTTTCCAAACCCTTCAAGCTTTCCTTTAGATCTTTGATGTCTGTCCTATCCAGCTCAACCTTGGCTTCGAGAGCTTGGCTCCGAGCAATCAACTCCATTGTATAGAGGGAAGTCTGGTAAGAGAGGGAAAAATAAAAAAGTTCATTAGAAAGGAAACAAGCAAACAGGAAAAAAGTTAAAAAGTAGATCATCACACTTACAGAGATGGCATTTTTCATCAGCGTGTTATGGATGTCCTCCAGCTTGTTTTTGCTGGTCGCCTGGACATCTCATGGAGGGAAGACTCCTTTGAGGTATTTTTTGACATTATTGAAGGCCGAATCTTGGATAGTAAACGGACGGCCTTAAGGAAATTCAAGGCTTGGGATAAGAATTTTGGGAATGAAAGGGGGGAGTCTCGCACCGGATTAGCTAGATACTCGATCCGAAGAGGCACAGGGCCAGTAGGTTGAGAAGAGCTAGGCTCTGTGGCCTTCACTGGTGCGTCCTTAGCTGGAGCAGTGTCTTTCTCTGAGGGCCCTTTAGGTGGCATTGTGGGCTCAACGACTTGAACCTCATCAGCAGCCGAGGTTCTGGGTTTCTTCTATTAAGGAGCATCAAAAGGTTCAAGCCGAAGGGCCTCCTGCTCCTTACCCTTCTCGATTTTGACCTTAAGGATTTGTTCAGCAGTGACAAGAGTATGAGCCTTTTCCTCTTCAAGCTTTCTTTTGTCGGCAGCCTTTCGCTCCTCGATTTTTTTCTTCGCATCCTCAATCTTTTGTTGCTTGGCTCTCTCTTGAGCAAGCTTCTTATAGTCTATCTTATGGGCCATAGTGGTTGCCTCTTCTTCAGTAATGAACTCGAAGGCTTCAGGGGGGTTGGGTTCCTCTTCTTCTCCTTTAGAAAAAAGTTCAAAGGCTTGAGGGGGCCTTGGCTCTCCTTCCTCATTTTCTTCCTCAAACTCTAAAGAATATTCAAATGCTTGAGGAGGCTGTAGTCTTCTTCTTCCTCTTCCTGATCTAACAAAACGAGTCTTCACCTTTTTGTTTATTTGGCGAGATTAGAAGTTGCAGCTTCTAGAGCAGAAACCGATTGGGTGACCAAAGGGATAGCGAATAGTGGAGGTGGAACCCACTCTAGATGTTTTTCCGTGAAGAACCTTTCTTTTTCCTCGGCAAAGGCCCTGAACCAGCACTGGAGGTGTCTAATGGCTTATTTGGTGGCGAAACTTTGTGGTGGTGCGATGAAAGTTTGGTATGTTGGGACGAAGCCGAACAAGATGGGGACCGATCTCGCGAACGGGTAAAGATTAGGACCCCCAAGAAATTTGAATACTTAGTCGAGATGGACCTTGTTAGCACAAATACCTTTTGCCCAGGATTTCTTAGCTTGTTCGGCTGTACATAAATCAAATCAAAACATGAATATATTTCTAAAAATCGAAAGGTGAGAGAGAAAGCAAGAACTAGTAGCATTTGAAGCCAACCAACCTGGGCTCAATGAAACCAGAGGAACGATTGGATAACGATCTTCGGCCGGATCGTGCATCCAGTGACTTGTGATGATGCACAGATCACTTTTTGATTTAATTGTATCAGGTAGCATATGGACCAAGGCCTTCTCTGGTCGGGAGTTCAAGTACCACCTATTCTCGTTCTTCTTCACTTTCTGGATAGAATAGCAGTAAAGCAAGTCCCATTCAAAGATATGGAACCCATATCGCCTATTCATCTCGATCACCCCGTTGACTAACCTATAGAAATTGTGGGTGAGGTTCCTAGGGCCAAGGTATAGGATGCTCATTACAGAGCGGAGGATAGGATGAAGTAAAAACCCAAGGCCACTCTCAGTGATGGCCACTACAGGAAACTCCCATGGCTCGCGCTCGCCTTCCTAGGCGAGCATGATTCCCACATTTGCGGGAATCTGGTATCTCTCCTTAAAAACCCTAACTTTTTATTTAGAGTTGAGTTCGTTTGCGAGTTTACCCATTGTTGTTACAAAACCCTGGATCACTTTCTGGCAACACCCCTGCAAATAATAGCAAACACGAACACAAGAAAAACACACAATAGAAGAACACAAGATTTACGTGGTTCGGCAATTTGCCTACGTCCACAGGCACTCAGAGAAGAAAATCCACTATGTGAATAATATTACAATCACACAATATTTCCTTTCACCCAATACCCCAATACACCCCACAAAGCAATTCCCCAAGCAAAACTACAACTCTCACCTCAAAGGAGGAATATAACTAGAGTACAAGCTTGCTACCCAAAGCTTTGACTGGTGTGTCTGTTCAAAAAAGATGGACCCTCTATTTATAATCCCACAAGGCCCCCTCTGCCTTTATGAGAAAATCGATGTGGGACAGGATTTACAACCTCACAAGACTTCTGCCTTTATGAGAAATCTAATGTGGGATAGGATTTATAACCTCACAAGACTTCTACCTTTATGAGAAAACCAATGTGAGATAGGAGCCAACAAATTAACAATCTCCACCTTGGCGACTGCTCACCCCTTAGGAAACTGATTACTGGTAACTCCACCACGAACCCCATAAGCTGGGGTCGTCTCTCATCTAGCAACTGGAGACATGAATCAAGTTCAAACAATGTTTGAACTTATCTACTGTGAGGGACTTCGTCAACATGTCTGCAGCGTTGTCAGAAGTGTGAACTTTCTCTAGCACTAGTTCACCTGAAGACACCAACTCCCGAATCTTGTGGAACCTCACATTTATGTGTTTGGTTCTAGCATGATACACCTGGTTCTTCGCCAAATGAATGGCACTCTGACTGTCACAGTAAATCTCAACTCCACTTTGCTGTAGACCCAACTCCTTAACTAGTCCAGCATCCCATAATGCTTCCTTGGCAGCCTCGGCCACTGCCATGTATTCTTCTTCAGTCGTAGAAAGAGCAACAAGAGACTGAACCACAGACCTCCAACAAATAGGCCCTCCTGCCAGAGTGAAGACATACCCAGTAGTCGACCTCCTGTTATCCAAGTCCCCTGCATAGTCTGCATCCACATATCCTACAACTGAAAGCTCTTCTTGTTGTCTGCTGAACATGATGCCATACCTCGTGGTACCCCGCAAGTATCTGAAGATCCACTTGACTGCACTCCAATGCTGTCTCCCTGGATTAGCCATAAACTTGCTCACCACACTAACCGCATGTGCCAAATCTGGTCTGGTACAAACCATCGCATACATAAGGCATCCAACTGCGCTGGCATATAGAACTGACTCCATGTCCCTGATCTCATCTTTGGACTTCGGGCACTGATTTGCAGACAGTCTAAAATGACTCGCCAAAGGTGTGCTCACTGGTTTTGCTTTATCCATGCTAAACCTCTTTAACACCTTCTCCACATAAGCTTCCTGAGATAACCACAATCTCCTTGAGCTTCTGTCCTTGTGAATCTCCATTCCAAGAATCTTCTTAGCTGCGCCCAAATCCTTCATTTCAAATTCCTTGCTCAACAAGGCCTTCAACTTGTTGACTTCAAGGATACTCTTTGCAGAAATCAACATATCATCCACATACAATAGGAGATATATGAAAGAACCATCATCAAGGCGTTTCACATAAATGCAACAATCATACTCACATCGCACGTAGCCAATTCTGATCATGAACGAGTCAAACTTCTTGTACCACTGTCGTGGAGACTGCTTTAGCCCATAAAGTGACTTCGTCAGTTTGCAAACTAACTGCTCCTTTCTGGGTTATAAAAACCCCTCCGGCTGCTCCATGTAAAGATCTTCTTCAATGTCACCATGAAGAAACGCCGTCTTTACATCCATCTGTTCCAACTCCATATCAAAATGAGCTACCAAGGCCAGCATCACCCTGATAGAAGTGTGTCTAACCACTGGGGAAAAAATCTCATCATAGTCAATTCCTTTCCTTTATGAGTAACCTTTCGCTACCAAGCGAGCCTTGAATCTTTCACATTTCTTTTCTGACACAGCTTCCTTGCGTTTGTACACCCATTTGCATCATATCGCCCGCTTTCCATCTGGAAGCTCCACCAACTCCCATGTCTTGTTCTTATGTAGAGACTCCATCTCCTCCACCATAGCTTGCATCCATTTGCTCTTCTCCTGACTGCTGATAGCCTCCTGAAAAGTAACTGGATCCCCACTACTGGTAACAAGTGCATAAGAAACTAAATCTTCAAAACCATACCTAGTCGGTGGTTTGATAATGCGTTTGGTCCGCCCTGAAGCTAAACTCTGGTGCTGTTGCTCCTTTGAACTGGAAGCTTGCTCTTCCAAACTAGGAGCCTCTAAACTCTGAGTAGAGATGTCCTTAGCCTGATTCTCTACCTCCACCTGCACTACTTGCTTACTGAAATCATTGCATTTTGGCTTCTGCTCCTCTTGTGACTGAGAACTCTTTAACATGGACTTTTCATCAAATACCACGTCTCTGCTGATCACCACTTTGTTTGCCTTAGGATCCCAGAGTTTATACCCCTTGACCCCTTTCTCATACCCGAGAAAGATACACTGTCGCGACTTTGGGTCAAGCTTGGACCGCTCATCACTAGAAACATGCATATATGCAGGACAACCGAAGACTCTCAACCCAGAGTAGTCAACCTCCTTCCCTGTCCACACTTCCTCTGCAACCTTCCCTTCTAGTGTTACCCTTGGTGATCTATTGATTAAGAAGCAAGCCATACTAACTGCATCTGCCCAGAAGTTCTTTGTAAGCCCAGCATTCAACCTGAGACATCTTGCTCTCTCAGCAATTGTTCGGTTCATCTTTTCTGCTACACCATTCTGTTGCGGTGTCTTGCATACTGTGAAGTGTCTCTTTATTCCTTGTTGCTCACAAAATTGCATGAACTTCTTCTCCTTGTACTCAGTGTCGTTATCTGTCCTCAAACACTTTATCTTCCTCCCAGTTTGGTTCTCCACTTCAGCTTTCCACACTTTGAACTTGGCAAACACGTCTGACTTGTGCTGCATGAAGTAAACCCAAACTTTCCTGGAGAAGTCATCAATAAACGTGACGAAATACTGATGTCCCTGCCGTGATGCAACTCTCACTGGCCCCCAAACATCTGAATGGACATAATCAAGAATGCCTTCTGTCTTGTGCGTAGCTGTCTTGAATTGCACCTTGGTCTGCTTTCCAAGAACACAATACTTGCAAAAATCAAGCTTACAAGTCTTTATCCCTTTGAGCAAATTCTGCCTGTGTAGCTCTAACATGCCACGTTCCCCCATGTGCCCTAACCGCATATGCCACAAGACTGTGCTATCAGAATCAGACTCTGCTGCGGTAACTCCACCTACAACTGTACTCCCTAATAGTCTGTAGATATTCCTAGAAACTTTTTGCCCTTTCATCACCACCATCACCCCTTTTGAAACTTTCATTGCTTCGCCATCAGATTTAAAACTGAATCCGTTTGAATCTAAGGTACCCAATGAAATAAGATTCTTTCTAAGATCAGGAATATGTCTTACATCACATAAGGTTCGTACCACACCATCAAACATTCGGATTTTGATATTCCCAATCCCAAAAACTTTGCATGAAGCATCGTTACCCATTAGAACTGAACCAGAATCCACTAACCTGTAGGTGTCGAACCACGCCCTGTTTGGCGTCATGTGAAAAGAACACGCCGAATCTAGTATCCAAGAATCCGTGAGATGATCTGAACTTAATGAAACTGAAAGCATGTCGCCATCATCCGAGTCATTCTCTACAACATTTGCAGACTTTGAACCATCTTTATTCTCGCCGCCCTTATCCTTACTCCACTCTGGGCAATCTCGCTTGTAGTAGCCCTTCTTGCCGCACTTGAAGCATTGAGGATTTTTCTTTTTCCTTGACTTGGACCGAGAATTTTTATTCCCATTCGATTCCCTTTGTCTGCTCCTTCCTCTATCTTGCTTGTCCTTTACAACCAGACCCTCTCCTTGAGAATTCCCATCACTTTGCTTCCGCATTTGTTGAAAATCTAACAAAGCTATTGTGATTTCCTCATATACAAGAGTCTCTTTACCATAAGTAAGAGTTGTGATCAAGTTCTCAAACACTGATGAATCTGGTAGTGAATGCAGTAACATGAGAGCCTTGCCTTCATCCTCGAACTTAACTTCTACCCTCTTCAAATCCCCAATGATTTGATTGAACGCGTTGATGTGCTGTTCCAGGTCTGAGCCCTCCTCCATCTTCAAGCGATATAGCTTTCGCTTAAGATAGAGCTTGTTCGTAAGAGACTTAGACATGTATCTCGCTTCGAGTTTCTTCCATACCTCTACTAGCGAATTCTCCTCAATAACATACTGCATCACGTCATCATCCAGACACAATCTGATTGTAGCCACAGCCCTTTCCTGAAGTTCAACCCAATCTGCTTCTTCCATCTTTTCAGGCTTCGTCTTCGCCAATGCTTTTGCCGTTCCTTGTTGCACCAATAGATCCTTTAACCTTCTCTGCCATAATCCAAAATTTCCCGTTCCATTGAACTTGTTGACTTCGAACTTTGCAGACGAAGAGCTTCCTGACATTATGCCTCGTTGAAGTGAATAGTACCCACTAAGTAAGTTCCCAGGAAAGATTGGAGGGGTCACACTGGTCCCACTTAAAACCCAACCTCCTTGACAGAACTTCCACTAAGTAAGTTCCCAGGAAAGATTGGAGGGGTCACACTGGTCCCACTTAAAACCCAACCTCCTAGACAGAACTTCCTTAAACTCGTACGTATCCACACCACAAACCAAGGCAACCTGAGCTCTGACACCAATTGTTGTTACAAAACCCTGGATCACCTTCTGGCAACACCCCTGCAAATAATAGCAAACACGAACACAAGAAAAACACACAATAGAAGAACACAAGATTTACGTGGTTCGGCAATTTGCCTACGTCCACGGGCACTCAGAGAAGAAAATCCACTATGTGAATAATATTACAATCACACAATATTTCCTCTCACCCAATACCCCAATACACCCCACAAAGCAATTCCCCAAGCAAAACTACAACTCTCACCTCAAAGGAGGAATATAACTAGAGTACAAGCTTGCTACCCAAAGCTTTGACTGGTGTGTCTGTTCAAAAAAGATGGACCCTCTATTTATAACCCCACAAGGCCCCCTCTGCCTTTATGAGAAAACCGATGTGGGACAGGATTTACAACCTCACAAGACTTCTGCCTTTATGAGAAATCCAATGTGGGATAGGATTTATAACCTCACAAGACTTCTACCTTTATGAGAAAACCAATGTGAGATAGAAGCCAACAAATTAACA
This sequence comes from Vitellaria paradoxa, assembly GCA_019916065.1. Taxonomy (NCBI): domain Eukaryota; kingdom Viridiplantae; phylum Streptophyta; class Magnoliopsida; order Ericales; family Sapotaceae; genus Vitellaria; species Vitellaria paradoxa. The sequence continues at coordinate 28,172,570 of CM034233.1, read as the reverse complement.
ATCATCTTAAAAGATTTTAGTTTAGAAGGATTTACTCACTGAGAATGAAGATTCAGGGAAGAAGATGAAGACTGGGAGGAACAGGAGCTCTAAAGAGGAAGCAGAGAAAGCCAGAAAACTTGAATCGCAGAAAGGAGAAGATGAAGGAGATGGTTTATGTTTATATATGTATGTATATATGTAAATGCAGAAAAAACGCTACCACGAAAAGGCGTAACGGGCAGTAAAAATGTATTAATTATCGCCCCCAATTTTAAATTTTTGGCCATAAACATTTGGGGGATTATGGCTTTGGGATTTCGTGCAGGCGGCACGACGAGTGAAAAAGCTGAAGAGGCATAACGCATGTCATTATTGGAGAAGGGGAGTGGCCAATCGGATTTGGAGTGCGCCAAATGGTCACTAAATGACAAAGCATACAAAAAGATTAAAGGGACTGAAGGGGTAAGGCCTTCGTTACCTACTACTCTACTTAGGAAATATAGTTTTCCCAACCAGAGTAGGGGCAAAATGTTGGGCAAAATAAAATTTGGACACATGTGGGGTGCCAAACAAATAAAGGAGATGACACATCGCCCAATGCCGAACATTTATGTTTGGGACACGTGGTCATTAACCAAACACTTTGACTAGTGACACGTGGCCCTGTACCGTACAACTAGTGATTGACACGTGGCATCGCCCATGAGCATTATGGATTGACGCGTAGCTTCCAATAAAGACGGCTTTGCTCCCCCTGACGCCTCAGTATAGACGAATGATGTGCTGCCACGTGGCGGTAACCGAAGATCTCAAAAGCTAGTTTGTTCGGCACTTCGATTAGCGGCTAATAAATGTTAGGCATAGGTCCCCCAGCATTAATATAGGCTTGTAACCATAAATGCACCCTAGTTATGACTGGACTGTGTATTTGTCACTGTGAAGGAACTAAATCAGTTCATCTCATTACAAGTGGTTGATAGATGTGACAGATAGACAGTTTGACAACTGAATTCCAGCTATACAACCGTATTTAACTACCAAACGCATTTAATGAAAGGTATGGGATATTAAATGAGAAGTGAAAGGTATTTAAAGTAAGGGAAGAAAAGAGGTACCTAGAAGCATAAATATAGCCAAATCGCAGGTATTATTTTATTTATTGCTTACATCACTATAAATACAACATTCCACTTCACAATGAGGGTAAACTGACTATTGCCAACTTATTGCACTATTTGCTTTCTCTCTTAAAAGTTCTCTCATAAGCTACTTGCTGACTTAAGCATCAGAGAGTTTTCCGATCAGAGACCTCTACTTCGACCGTAACTCTTTTCTTGTCTTTTTTCGGCAGGTTTACAGTCATATTTCCAGTTAGTGTGGTCAGCAGTTCTAACGGTAAAATTTGCTGCCGAACAGAAAGCCTTATAAAATGGTTGAGAAAATCTTCAGGTCTTGGAAGGAGAGAACAAAACTCATCCACTATATTGTTCTAGTTAACTAAATTTCTCTGTGATAGTTACCTAATCAAATCTATGATTATATTAGATGAACACTTTACTTACTTCTACAATTCACCAACTCTAAATGAACAAACCATCACAAATTGAGTATAATCCATTTCATGAATTCTACTAATTCTTCTTATTGATATTCCCAACCTCCTTGGAGCTTCCTAACACTAGGGTCTAGTGGAAGTGACATGAGATTGTTTACTTTCATGGACACTTGTGTTTGGGATAGGCTTATCGGATGAAGGTTCATCAATGGAAAAAGCTTTTCCTCAGACGTTGTTGTTGGTTCATTAGACTCAACACGAGCAGAAATGGAATCATTAGGAATAAGAGAGGCCTTAATTAAAGGTGCACATGTTGGTGGTTGCTCAGATGAGAGTGCTGGTGGAGTATTTTTCATTAGTAAGATAAGTATGTAGAAAGCATTTTTCAATAAAATAAAATTAAACAACTAATTAAGTTTATTATTTTTATTTCCTAAATTATTTTTTCATATTGACTAATTAATATATATTTTATGCCGGTACTCCTAGACAAAAGAAATAAAGCACTTTATAACATATTATATTAATTTTTTGATATCGACGCATATATAATTTCTTTTGGTAATTAACACATTTATAAAATTATTTTAATTTAATGAAATTGTTAATTACTATATTTTATAATAAATTGATGTTATCAAATTTGGATTTTTGAATTATTTAAATTTATTAATATTAAATTTTTTTTTTGCCCACCACTGGTTGGTCCAATTGAGTGGGGATCAAATTTAAGACTTGGGTAATCTACTTGGGTCGTGAGTTCAATTCCTTACCTTGGCGACCAGATTTTAAGTGGGACGCTGCGGTGGTGGGGTCCTGCGCTAGTCTCCCCGAAAGTTTGTACCTTTGTGGACCCGAAGGGCCAATCGGATGATTTCTCCCGTTACCAAAAGAGAATTAATTTATTAGTACAAGATAAGTGTTTTACAATGACTTTATTATATATATATATATATAATATTTACAGATTTCACAAACGTTAACATGCATTGCACGAGTTCAGTGTTAATTATCGATTTAAAAGAATTCAAACATATATTTGATATGAATTTACATTTGAAATTAAAAAGCTCCTCAATATATAATAATTGTTAGAATAAAAGAAGGAGAAAAGAATTATGTATTAATATTGATGATGTGTGTATGAATACAAGGTTACAAGATCCCTTATATAAGAGAACAATAATCCTAATACTGATAGGAAATAGTAATCCTAATTATGATAGAATATACAAAATAGGAAATAAGATAGTAATCCTAATTATGATAGGATATACAAAATAAGAAATACATAAATTAAGGAATTACTAAATCTAACAATATACAAAATAAGGAATACATAAATTAAGGAATTATATATATTACTAAATCTAACACCCCCCCTCAAACTCAAGATGGTGGAGCAGAGACCAACTTGAGTTTGGTGACGAGGGCATCAAACCGGCCGGGTAGAAGAGACTTGGTGAAGATATCAGCTATTTGATCAGTTGAAGAAACAGGAGCAAGATGGACGGTACCACAGACCACATGTTGTCGAATGAAGTGACAGTCAATTTCAATATGTTTAGTGCGATCATGAAAAACATCATTGTGTGCAATCAATATGGCACTACGATTGTCGCAATGAAGCACAGTGGCCCCAGAATGATTGACACCCATGTCTTGAAGGAGCCACCGAAGCCAAAGAAGTTCCTGTGTAGTGTCAGCAAGGGCACGGTACTCAGCCTCAGTGCTAGAGCGAGCAACCAGAGTCTGTTTCTTACTACGCCAAGAAATAAGGGAGTCGCCTAGAAAGAAGCAGAAGCCGGTGGTAGAACGTCGATCTGTAGGGTCTCCAGCCCAATCAGCATCAGAGTAGCCATGTAACTGAAGAGAGGACTGGCTGGAGAAATGGAGACCATGAAAAAGAGTACCCTTGACATACCGGAGAATGCGAAGTACAGCAGCATAGTTAGTTGAACGAGGTGCGGACATGAACTGGCTGACAAGATGGACAGCATGAGCAATGTCAGGACGAGTAACAGTCAGATAAATAAGGCTGCCAACGAGCTGTCGATACAGTGTAGCATTAGATAGTGGTTCACCATCAATAGAATTAAGACGAACATTAGCTTACAAAGGAGTAGAAGCAGTCTTACTATCTGTAAGTCCAGCACGGGTAAGGAGATCAGAAGCATACTTGGCCTGAGTAAGATAATACCCATTAGATCCAGAAGAAACCTCAAGACCAAGAAAGTAGCTCAGTGGGCCAAGGTCTTTCATCTCAAAGTGACGATGAAGAAAGTCCTTGAGCTCAGATATACCCTGAACATCATCTCCTGTAAGTATCATATCATCCACATAGAGTAGAAGAAGAACAATGCCATGGGTAGACTGGCGAACAAATAAAGCTGAGTCATAGGTACTAGCAGAGAAGCCAATAGTACTGATGATAGAACTGAACTTAGCATACCAGGCACGCGGTGCTTGCTTAAGACCATAAAGAGCACGACGAAGTCGACATACCTGTCGAGTAGAAGGTGAGAAACCAGGAGGAGGTTGCATATAGATTTCCTCAGTCAGATCACCATTGAGAAATGCATTTTTAACATCCATCTGATATAAGGGCCACTTACGAACCGCAGCAACAGCCATAAGACTCCTAACAGAGGTAAGTCTGGCTACAGGAGCAAAGGTCTCCTCATAGTCTATACCATACTCCTGAGTAAAGCCCTTAGCAACTAGACGGGCTTTGTATCGCTCCACAGTACCATCAGATCGAGTCTTGATCTTATAAACCCAACGGCATCCAATGACAGACTTGCCAGAAGGTACATCAACAAGGTCCCAAGTGTGAGTCTTGTCAAGAGCCTGTAATTCCTCAGCCATAGCTTGCTGCCAAATAGGATTAGAACTTGCCTCGCGATAAGAACGAGGCTCATATTGGGTTAAGACAGTAGAAAAACAGTGATAATCTCGAAGATAAGAAGGAACTTGGCTTACCCGAGTAGATCGTCTGACAGAAGAATCACTAGATTGAGAGATAAAAGGTGCAACAGGAGGTGCAAGATCATCAGACGGGGACGCCACGGGATAGACTGTAGCAGGTGGCACAACTTCATTAGGGAGATTATCAAGAATATCAACAGTTTCAGGAACAGAAGATGGAACCACAGCAGGAACATCTACATACTCAGGAAACAGTTCAACAGAAGGATCAGTGAAGTAAGGAGAGGCAGAAGAAGAGGACAACTGGAAGGAAGACAAAGAGGAAAACATCTTATGTTCCCAAAAGACAACATGACGAGAGACACGAAGACGACGAGGAAAACATCTTATTTAATATTATATATACAATGGAAGGAATATTTTAATAATTATATAATATTAAAAGGTAGAGAATATTTTAATATTTGTCTTCCTTCCCATCTTATTTGTCTTCCTTCCATGTATATATAATATTAAAAAGGCAGAAGATGTTTTCCTCTATGTTTAAAATTATTTAAAAAAAATAGAAGCAGTGCATTGAAATTTGAAATGAATAAAGCATATAACGGGCAAGTAATATTTAAGTACCGTTTGCTAGCTTCGCATAATTTTACAAACATATAAACAGTTCACACATGCGAGTGTTCATATGAGAGAGAAAGATACATAGAGAGAGAGAGAGAGAGATGCATCATGCATATTATTCCTCTGAGAAGCAGAGGATGCAGTTACCATATAGGCTACCGAAGCTTTGTCTTATTCAGCTACTAGTTAATTATTGGAATTATATATGTGCCCTTTCTTTCGCCCAAGTCAAGCCTCGGAGAGGTAAGCATCAATGTCCTTATTGATGCTGTCGGCAAAGTAGAGGTAGGCATTTGGAGGTGGTGTATCCTCGTTTCTCTTCTCATATTCCACAGTCCATTTTGCCACACTTCCTCCAGCCTTTGCTCTTACTTGAAGTGTGCCCTTAATCGACTTGTAATTCCTCAAGATATCTCCTTCCAATATTTTGAAAGTAACTGACTTGTTGTGCTTGTCAAGTGCTTCAATTCTCTCCCTTCCACTTTCAGAATTCCCCAATTCATCAACATTAATTGTTCAAAATCAAGGTTTGCTTCCAATCTTAACTGTTAATCAATGAAAAAATTTGTTTTACTTTGTCCATAGGATAAGAGTATTTCTACAAAAATTGTATATATTATAAATTTTATGTTCTTCTTTCTTTCTTTTTTTTTTTTTTTTTCCTTCCACAAATTCATGTTCTAAATACAGTATTAGTAAATTAAAGTTATTGTAGAATAAGAAAATTAATAGAGGAGTACAAACATTCTCTACCTTTTTAATATTATATATACAAATAATTAAATCATGTTAAACTTATTATTATTTATTTTTTGAAAGCTAGTTACATGGGAAATGCCTTGAGATGTCCGAACGCGGCAAGTATGTGAGCATTAGAAACATTTCGCCCGTGGCTTTTACAAAATTCTTGGACCAATAGAAAAAGTTTTTTTTTTTCCTCCAAATGAAAAAACACCAATAATTCTAGAAACTAGTAAAAGCTCAAGATCACTAACCAGCGAATAGTCCACCAAATAATCCTTTTAAACATGTAATCACACCACTATAATTATCACAATATGAGTGACAAATGGATCCATTAGTAGCACGACTATCAAAATTAAATTTGAACCTGGTTAGAACTTTATAAAACTCAACAAATTGTATAAATTTCTATAAAATTTAAATTTTTTATGAGTAGGACTTGAGAATAAACTATCTATTCCATTATGACCAATAACCTATTGCAACCAGATTGTGAATAGTGGACAGTTAATATTAATATTTTTAAAATTTTTGTTATGTTATCTTCGGAGGTAGTGTTCGGGTAAGATTTTGGTGTAAATTTTTTTAGTACTAGTATAATATAACTTCCAAATTCAATTATTTATAATCCAATTTAATATTTCAGTCCATAACGTAGGATAAAAAAAAAAAAATTTATCCCATCTTAAAACCTAGTTCAAGACAAAATATTCTTAACTCTGCCCTTGGTTATCTTGGACTATATATATATAGATATATATTTTTGTTACAAAACCTTATAGATTAATAGCAAGAATGAAGAACTAGTCAAGCAAAGCAATGAAGCCTCAACACAATAATCAGGGTTTGTGTGATGTGTCAACTGGGGTTGGGGAGTGGTCTTACCTTGGACATAGCTCCAGAGCTTGACAGATCCAACAGTTGCCCAGTCTCCTTCAAGAACCTGTATGTTCTTTACTTTGTCAGGGCATATCCTCGGTATGAGGTGTGCCTCACTGGTATAGATTTCGAAAAATTTATCGGCCGAGCACTTGAGCTCGGTTTCGATATCCACCGTACAAATTTGAGCCATACTTAATTTTCTATACGTAAAACCAACGTTTTTATCTTGCAGATAGATAAGCCAACTTATCCTCCAGACTTAACCTTTTTATATAGAAAAGTTTCCATTAAAGAACAGGATATGTATAGCACTTGCTCAGCACCACCAATGGGTGCATCTTCAAATTTACCATCACAACCACTTGCAGGCTGGAATCAAGGGAGCTGGCCCCCTTGAATGATACTTACAAAATTAGAAAAAAAAAATTAAATTAAATAAAAAAAAACGAAATTAGTTCACAAAAAATGAAAAAATATCATTTTTTAACGTGACTACAAAGCGTGCATTTTCAGGTGTAAATGTTGTTAAAACAAAGTTTGAAAACAAGATAAAAAAAAAAAATACAAATTGCAGAGAAATTTAATTATTCAAAATATCGTGATATGAAAAAGTCATCATCAGGTGCTAACTTAATTTGATAAATTTCATAAATTATATTTATACGAAACAAAATTTTAATTTTAAATATTTGTATATAAAGTTCACTTTTGAAGATGCATTATTGCTATAAGAAAAAAGATTCGATACTTAAAGCCTTGTGTAAAAAAGACTCCAGATACCATATAGAACTGGAAGAACCGGATGGCACTTTCACATCGCCACCAATAGCGCATCTTCGAGGGACCAACGCAACCTCTTGCTGGTGTCTCTATTTGGGAATTTTCAAGACCGTGCATATATATTTTTTTAAATTATAGCGGATACCCTTGGTAGCGCAGGGCGTTTTCGGTCCCATTCCTACGGTTAGGAAGCAAAACAGTTAGTTTTTTTTTTTTTTTTTTCAGACTACAAGTTAATTACTAAAAAGTTAGATGGTATTTGGTTTACTTTTCTATTTTTTATTTTCTATTTTCAGTTTTATGTGTTTTATATTTTAAAAATTTCAAAATAAAAAAAAAATGCTCTATTGTCTTTATTTTGAAATTTTCCTTATTTTGAGCTGAAAACGCTCAAAATGACTTTTTGTTATTTTACATTTCATATGTAAACTTATTTTTTGTTTTCTAAAATAAATTTTGAAAAATATAAGTGATCAAATGCGTTTTGAATTGTTTTCCTTACTTTCAAAAGTACAAAATGACATATAAGCTTACAACTGAAAATAAAAAACAATAATAGAAAACAAAAAATAGAAAAACAAACCAAATGTCACCTTAATTTTTTTTATATTTGGGAAAGAAAAAAAATTAATTTTTAATAGTTAGCTTTTTAACTTTTTATTAATTTAACATTTTTATCTCTTGTACGTAAAATAAGTTTAAAATATAAAAAATTAAATTTAATTATTTTAAAAAACGCCAAAAAGCTAAAGTAGTTTGAAGCTCACTCTTCACTGGTGCACACTTGAACTCTTTCGAAACCACCATCCTCAGAAAAATCTTGCGCTATATCCAGAAACTGTAATGATTGGAGCGGCAACAATTAGGTTAAGGTGAAAAGTTATCAATTATTTTTAATTTTTTTAATCAAATTTTACTATATATTATTTTTTTCACTAATTATCTTTTTCAGTATTTATTTATTTTTTTTTTTTTTTACCATCTAAACAACACTTGAAGGAGATCTGATCTAACTCTAAACAACTATTTTCAGTGAAGGCATCAAAACCAATACCCAATGCAAGTGATTGCTGGATTCTGTGGGATACATATATATGTATATATATATAGAGTAATGGAGCTTGCGAACAAGCAAGAGTGGGCATGAATCGGATAAAAAATGGCTACAACTTAGTTATATTTATTTAATAATTGGTCAATTAATGTTTGGTGGATTGAATACGTTTGAGATCAAAGTCGTAAATTCAAATTTGACCCCTTTTTTTTTTTGTTTTTTTTTTTTTTTGGTGATTCAGAACCCGACCAATTTATTACAACCCTCAACGGACCGTGTAACCGACCGGTAAATCGGAGGCCGACGAACATTCCACGAGCCTATCAAACCGCTTAAATCACACGCTTACACCCGTTTATTTTTTTTTATTTATTTTTTTAAATCAGCACATATTAGGATTTTTCACCCAATATCTCTGATTTATTGCACGCGCAGAGACGCGCACACATAAGTACAGGAGCGGTGGGATTATCATTTTCAATTCCGTCCTCCGTTAATAAAAAAATTAAAACTCGATTTCATCGGTGTGGCCCAATTTTGTGGGCTAAAAATATGCACTGTTAGATGTTAGGAATCTGATCCATTCGAGGTCTTCTTACGTGCGTGTAGGCCCGACTCATTGGGAAATATTCACGGAATCTACACCGCATCACACAAATTCAATATATATTAAATAATCAATATCCACTTAAAAGGGTAACCTTATAAGTGGTAAATTACCCAATTGTATATTAAAATTCAATCTCTTTTCTATTTATCTGATATTGTGGGACTCAGCTTTCACATATATTCCCAATAATCTCCCCTTTATGTCTGAACCATGCATTGGACTTTAATCCCCTTAATTTGATTTACTTGACTCTCTTTTATCCATGATCCTTTTTTTTTTTTTTTTTTTTTGCTTTTTTGACTCTCCAACACTGATTTAACCATTAACTTTTTCACCGCATACTTTATCAATCGAAAGCATACTTTTTTTACTCCATCAAGAGGCTCTATGCAGCGGACTCGTGTCATGCCCTTACCTCATAGTCCGGGACGAATAGAATGAGAATATGAAAACTAAATAAAATTGATAAAAATCTAACTCAAGTTAAGTCAATATTATAAATATCAATTAAATTATTTATAAACGTCCTTATTCTCATATAAAAAGTATATTAACAAATATCACTAATAATTGAACGATGATATAAATCAATCAACGTCATCTTAATAACAGCATCCGAGGTCCGCGTAGTCAGAATATATATTATAATCAAGTTTATATCTCTCAAAAATATGATATCATAAATGTAAACATCAAACCCATATTCAGTGTCACACAATCTGTAGTTTTAATAGTTTAGTTCTCTGGTTAGAAAAATGAATATAACTATTATTATCCATTGTTAAGACAGAACTTATGCTACTTAAGCTTAAGCTACTTACATATCCTATTTTTGAAAATCAGGTCACTGTAATTCCTAATTTATGTCTCTTATTTCATAACCAAACACATAATCAATTAGATAAATCATACGTCTCATCAATCAATGTCACGGCCACATTATATCAACATCTCAATATAAAAGAATATAAATGCAATCTCATGCAATGGGATTTGATGGAATGTAATGTCAATACATACTTTAGTCTTCACCTATCCTTAACCTTATCTTGGGATAGATGACGCTTAGCAAAGTACATGAAGTCACCAATCACACCATTTAACGCTTATGGCAGACAATAATTTCAATATCTAATCACAAGTGAGGAACCGTGTTATACCTCAATCAGTGTAAGATTCAGGAGAACCGTGTTACACCCCCGCCAGTGCAAGACTCAGGAAAACTATGTTACATCTCCAGCCGTTTTGCTAGAATCATGTTACACCTTATAGTTAAGCATTTATTTAGCTCAAGATGGGTACAATCATAGGTGGGGAACCATGTTACAACAACCCACCGGTGTAAGACTTAAGGAAACTGTGTTACATCTTCTAACTCTTCTGTTAAGGAACCGTGTTACACTCTTATTTAGACTATAAACATTATCTTTATAATTTGAACTTTTTTTGTACTCTTAATTGTTATATATAGTCTAAAGTTTGACAGCCAATCATTTTTTCGTTTCTACATAACTCAATTCGACACTATCTATTATTGACTAAAAATAATACTAAGAAGAAATAATTTAAAATTTAAATGGTCCTACAAATTCAAGCATATAAAAGTATTCGTAGTTCAAATATTTTAAATTTTAAATGCATTGTGAACATCTCAGTATTAAATAATACTTACAAAATTAGCAATAAAATTAAATTTCATAAAAAAAGATAAAATTGGTTCGCAAAAAATGAAAAAAATATCACTTTCTAGTGTGACTACAAAGCGTGCATTTTCAGGTATAAATGTTGTTATGACAGAGTTTGAAAACAAGATAAAGATACAAATTGCAGAGAAATTTAATTATTCAAAATATCGTGACATGAAAAAGTCATCAGGTGTTAACTTATTTCATAAATTTCATGAATATACGAAACAAAATTTTAATTTTAAATATTTGAATACTAACAATAACTCGTACTTATGACATTCTGAATAAAATTAGTATTAAGTTTCTTATATAGTTAAAATTTGAACAAAATGTTCAAATCAAAAAAATTATGATAATCCATGCATTTTAATTTTTTTCAAAACTTTAACCTTTGTAGCTACTACATGTGTTTTAGTTTCTCTATCCCTCCAATTAATTTTTGATATGTACTATAAAAGAAAACACAAATTATGTTAGTTTAATTTAGAAGGTTGAACTTTCTAGAAATCATAATCTGGTAGAATTTAAATTTACAGTTTTTATTTGTATATAATTTCCATCTTTGAAATATGGTGACATTTAAAATGTCCAAACCGTTTCGTAAGATAAATGATAGTGAAGTCCACTAAATAAATAATTGAGTAGAAAGTTAAAGATATAAAAATGATTTCAATCGTTGAATAAAAGAAAAAATTATTCTTAAATGTTAGATCTTAATTTGTGAGAGATATATTTTTCCAAACTGTCTTATATTATATAGATAAAGTTTACTTTTAAAGATGCATTATTGTTATATAAAAAAAAGATTCCAGACTTAAGGCCTCATGTAAAAAAGACTCCAGATATCATATAGAACTGAAAGAATCGGATAGCACTTTCACATCACCACCAATAGCGCATCTTCAAGGGACCAGAGCAACCTCTTGCCGGCGTCTCTATTTAGGAATTTTCAAGACCATATATCTATAGATAGATTTTTTTAATTATAGTGGATACGCTTCGTAGCGCAGGGCGCTTTCGGTCCCATTCCTACGATCAGGAAGCAAAACAGCTTTTTCCAACCCCCCCCCCCCCCCCCCCCCCCCCAAAAATGACTGCAACTTAATTACTAAGAGGATGTTTAGAACTTAAAAAAAAAACTCAAGTTTTGGTAGTTTTTTAAGTGTTTTTTTTTGTACTTTTTTGTGTGTTTGGTTAAACCAAGTGAAATTTTTAGTATTTTTTAGTAACTTTTAAGTGTTTGGTAAATTTTTTACTGTAGCAAAGCAAAAAGTGGCAACTTTTAGATGTTTGGTATTTTTTTTACTGTAGCAAATCAAAAAAGTGAGAAAATTTGTGATTTTGCCAAACACACCAAAAGTAACTTTTGGTATTTTTTTACTAATTTTTAAGTTGTCAAACAGGCTCTTACGTTAACTTTTTTTATATTTAGAAAAAAAATTAATTTTTTAATAGCTAACATTTTAACTTTTTTTTTTAATTTAACATTTTAACTTTTTTAATTTAACATTTTCATCTTTTATATTTAAAATATAAAAAAATAAATTTAATTATTTTAGAAAACACCAAAAAAACTAAAATAGTTAGAAGCTCACTCTTCACAAGTGCACCTTAACTCTTTCGAAACCACCATCCTCAAAACAGTCTTGCGCTCTATCAAGACACTGCAACGATTGGAGCGGCAACAATTAGATGGAAATGTTATAAAAATTTATCAATTATTTTTAATTCTTTTCAATTAAATTTCGTTATTTATTATTTTTATACCAATTAATTTTTTTTATTTTTTTTATTTTTTACCATTTAAACACCACCTGAGAGAGATCCGATCTAACTTTAATGAATTAGAATTGTATTAGCAAGTGTCTCAAACCATCAAAGCTCGAATGGGACTCGACTATTTTCAGTGAAGGCATCAAAACCAATACCTAGTGCAAGTGAGTGCTGGGTACGGTTGGATATATATATATATAGTACTGGAGCTGGCGAGCAAGCAAGAGTGGGCGTGAATCGGGTAAAAAATGGCTACAACTTAGTTATATTTATTTAATAATAGGTCAATTAATGTTTGATGAATTGGATACGATTGACATCAAATTCGTAAATTCAAATTTGACCCGTTTATTGTTTATTTATTTATTTTTCTAAATCAGCACATATTAGAATTTTTCACACAATTTCTCTGTATTATTGCACGCGCAGAGACGCGCACACACATCTCTGTCAGAGTCTTATATATCATCCTCAATTACATTTCTTCTCAAACTCTCTATTCGATTGTACGTCATTGTGAAGTTGAAGCAATTATAGTTTGGATTCGCAATGGTGGAAATCGTAACAACAATTTTTATATGTTTGTACCTTTGCAAGTGTAGGGAGAGGTGGGATTATCATTTTCGTTCCATCACCCGTTAATAATAAATTAGAACTCGATTTGGTTTGGTTGTTGTGGCCCAATTTTGTGGGCTTAAAATATGTACTATTAAATGTTAGGAATTTGATCTGCTTGAGATCTTCTTGCGTACATGTAGACCCTACTCATTGGAAAGTATTCACAGAATCCATACCATATCACGCAAACTCAATGTACATTGAATAATAAATATTCACTTAAAAGGGTAAGGCTTGCAAGTGGTGAGTCACTTAATTGTGTGTTAAGGTCCAGTCTTTTTTTTTATTTATCCGATGTGAGACTCACCTTTTATACATATTCCTAACAATCTTCCCCTTGTATTGGGCCATACTCCCCCTTAATTTGATCCACTTGACTCCCCCTTGATCCATGATCTTTTTTTTTTCTTTTTTTTTTTTTGAGCTATCCAACACCGATTTAACTATGGACTTTTTCACCACACACTTCGTCGATCAAAAGCATCCCTTTTTCACTCCATCGAAAGCTTCCATGCAACGGGCTCATGTCACGCTCCTAACCTCATAGTCTGGGATAAACAGTGTGAGAATATGAAAAGTGATTAAAATTGATAAAAATCTAACCCTAGTTAAGTCAATATCTTAAATATTAATTAAATTATTTACAAATGTCTCTCATTCTCATATAAAAAGAATATTAACGAATACCACCAATAATTGAACAATGATATAAACCTGTCAATGTCATCTCGAGAATAGTATTCAAGGTCCGTAAGGTCAAAATATATATTATAATCATGTTTATATCTCTCAAAAATATGATATCATGAATGTAAACATCAAACCCGTACTCAGGGTCACACAATCTATAATATTAATAGTTTACCTCTCAGTTAAGAAAAATAAATATAACTATTACTATCCATTATTAAACTGAACCTAGGCTACTCAAGCTTAAGCTGCCTATGTATCCTACTTCAGGAATTAAGTTGTCGTAGTTCCTAATTTATATCTCTTATACTAAACACATGATCAGCCAGATAAACTATACGTCTCATAAATCAATGTCACAACCATATTATATCAACATCTTAATATAAAAGAATATAATTGCAATCTCATGTAATAGAATGTGATGGAATGCAATGTCAATGCATATTTTAGTCTTCATCTACCCCCTACTTCATCTTGGGATAGGTGATACTAAGCAAAGTACGCGAGGTCACCAATTGCACTGTTTAACGCTTACAACGAATGATAATCTCAATCTATAATCACAGGCGGGGAATCGTGTTACATTCCCACTAGTGTAAGACTCAAGGAAATTGTGTTATACTCTTTGACCCTTCTATTAGGGAACTATGTTATACCCTTAGTTAGACATCTGTTTAACTCAAACAGGGTACTATCACAGGTGGGGAACCATGTTACAGCCCTACTGGTATAAAACTCAGGAGAACTGTGTTACACCCTTAGTTAGGTATCTACTTAACTTAAGTAGGGTCTGGCTGCAGTCCAAAGAAAATCTCATAATTAACATCCCAACTCAAATTGACTAAGTTTTAGTCATATATATCGATGGGGGGATCATTCGGTATTTTCAAAATTTCATTTCATTATTTCTCAAAATCATAGATCCGGTCCATATACATGATATGTGCCTCAGTACGTCAAAATATCAACGCGGCACTCTCGACCAATCAAGAATCATAACATTAAATTGGGTGATGCAACCTTATCCCTATACATATGATATGCTCAATCATGCAAATGAATATAATCTCAATACAAGAATGCATATCCATTAGTCTTGATGATAATTTGAGATTCATTTAATATTTTTAAGATCGACCATGAATGGGTTTGGGCACAAAATAGGAGTTTTGAAATAAAAATTTTATATTTTTGGACATTTTGCCTAGTGCTGTTCGGATGCCAGGTTTGCCATCTAGACGCTAGCACCAAACGTCAACATTCGACCTTATTGCCGAACGCTGTCCAACGCTAGGGTTGCTATTTGGACACTAGTTCCCAAAACTCGATTTCTAGCTAACTCCAAAACAACCTGAAATCACTCATCCATGCCACAAATTCAACAATCATTCATATAAAAACGTTCAAACATCTTAATGAAATGTTTCTACTACATTTGAATCATCAATAACTCAATATATATGCAAAATCTTAATATATTGATGTATATATGCACACATTCATATATACACATATATATACACAAATCCTCCAAATCTCAACAATAATCAATGAATAATATATCAAAATCTTCCTAACAATGTCTAGAACACAAATATAAGTCTCACCTAACTCGAATCCGAAGAAAACAGAAGAAATGAGAAGATTTAGTTTTGGCTTCTAAACTTTCGGCGTCGATTTCTCTCACCTCGAGGGAAACCATAGAAAATGGACACCACCAGGAGATTCACATCATTGAATACTACCCAGATCCACCGATCTTTCTCCCTAAAACATACTTTCTCTCTCTACTCTCTCTCTCCTTTCTCTCTTTTCTCTTTCTATCCTTCTGCTCTCTTCTGGAAGCCGTCCAAACCAAGGAAGAAGAAAGAATAAAGAAAAAGAAAAGAAAGAAAGAAAGAAAGAAAAAAGAAAAGAATGGTTGGGCCCTTGGCCTAGTTGTCCAACTCAATACCACTTTGGGCCAAACATAGCCCAGGAAAAATAAAATAAATCCAATAAACAAGCCTAATCTAGGTCTAATTATTTTATTGGCCTAAAATAATACATCCTGGCAACCCACTCCTCCTGATGAACTGAGATTAATGGTACATCTGGACTCTGATACCAATTGTTAGGTGCTCTTGGGCCTCTCTCATTCCCAAAGGGTGGCTTGTAGAGTGAATCTTTCGCTTACACTTATATACTGACCCACCAGACCCTTTCACAATTGATGTAGAAACACCCCAACAATAGATTTATTAATAAATATCTAATGGTCAAAAATTTCAACAGACTATAAGCTATTGCATTAGAGATCCTTCCAGTTAGCAACAAGTTTACATGGGATGTGATTTAGGGGGTATTTGGTTTATCAAAACTCACTAAAATTCATCATCTTTTATCAAATTTTCTTTAATCTTCTGCAATCAAATTTTACCACATCATTTTTGCATCAATTTTTTATATTTTTTGTACTTTTTTACCATCCAAATATCATCTTAACAAGAGTTGAGTGGTTTGTATCAATTTTGGGGAGAGAATTAATGATGATGACGATTAACGAAGTATTTTTTTTAAATTCATTTCTTAATTAGATTTAACTCTTAATTTTGAAGGGGCAATAAAATTTTATTGCATATTTATTTAGTATTTTATTAAAATAATTCAAATAGTTCTTTTATTTTAATTGAATAAAAAATAAAATTTTAAGTAATTAAAATAATTTTATTTTAAATGAAATTCAACTTTAAATTACTTATAAAATTGATAAATATTTTACATATTTATTTAGTTTGCATGAAAGTAATTAAAATAGTTTTGCTTTTAAGTGAAACTCAACTATATTAAAACACTTCTAAAGGTGGCATCCTAAAAAAATCTCAATTTTTGTATATAATATAGATATAGATGGTACAAAAATTTCCAATAAAGTTGACTTTTTTTTTTGGTGTGGAGTGAATAGCTAAACAAAATTACCATGATATATAAACACTTGAAATTAAATAGGCTTGGTATTAGAGTAGATAAAGATTCTAAATTCAAATTTTACAATTTTGTTGCCTTTAATACAATCAATTTAGGCACATGCATGTCTTTTCTTTTGCTAATAAACTTTTTAAGTAAGATAGCGGTTACCCGTGCTAATAAATTAAGATTGAGTCAACTAAACCCATGATAATATATATAAACACTTGAAATTAAATTACACTTGGTATTGGTATTAGAGTAGAGTTTAAATTTTAGAATCACTCATCTCATAAAAGAAATCAATTTAGACACATGTATTTCTCTTTCTTTGCTAATAAACTTTTTAAGCGAGACGGTGATTACGCGCATGATAATCCTCTAATAATCCACCAATAAGTTAAGAATGACACAACTAAACCCATGATAGTACATATACACAAATATATATTTAAAATTACTTAGGCCTCATTTATTTGGCAAATATTTGTTAACTTTTGGCATCTTTAGTCCAAAAATTGACACGTGTTCATGTTTTGTTTTTGATAAAAACTTATAAAAGTTAACGACAAAATAAAAAATAAAATTTTTGAAAAAATCAATAAAAATTAGAAAAAAATTGATAATTTCGTGCAATATGAAAATTATGTGTTTGATAAATTTTGATAAAAAAAAACTATACGTTGGAGTCTTTTCATGAATTACCAAATGGGGGGCTTATTAACATGGTGATATGGTTACTAATTACATATAAGTAGCTAATACATACACCAAACAAGTATCAGCCTATAGGATAAGCAGCACCTCTGCTCCCTTCTCAGCTTCCAATTAGGTGAGCTACCAATCAAGTATCTAGGAGTCCCATTAATCTCCACAAAGCTAAAGTTTGGGAATTGCAAAGAGTTAATTGAGAAGATCACCAAAAAAGTAAATAGTTGGTCCTCTAAATACCTCTCCTATGCTGGTAGATTAGTCTTGTCAAGTCTATTCTCTTTAGCATCCAAATCTACTAGAGCACTCATTTCATTCTTCTTCAGAAGGTATATAACTCTATAGAATAGATTTTAAGAAGGTTCCTTTGGTCTGGCGTTGAATTGAAGAAATAGGGAAGCAAAGTAGCATAGAATGAAGTTTGCCTACCAAAAAGTGAAGGGGGACTTGGCTTAACGAAGATACATGAATTGAACAAGGCTACAATGATGTGGCACTATGGGCATTGTGCTCCAAAAGCCTTTCCCTCTGGGTTCAATGATGTAATGCCAACCTCCTAAAATGGGAAATGCTTTTGAGAAATTAAACCTCCTTCAAATTGTTCTTGGAAGTGGAGGAAATTACTTAAACTTTAAGGTGAAGCTTGTTGTATCTCCAAGTACAAAGTACGAAATGGTGAATTAATCTCACTTTGGTGTTCTAATTGCCACCCTAAAGGCCCTCTAATCCCAAAATACAGTCCTAGAGTTGCATTTGATGCTGGGTTTTCAAAGACTGATAAAGTCTCTAAGGTGATAAGTAACGAGCAGTGGCGTTGGCCTTATCCCCCAACCACATGGGAACTAAGAGAGATTACAATAGAAGCGCTTTCTAATCACTTGCCTCCACATGGGAACTAAGAGAGATTACAATAGAAGCGTTTCCTAATCACTTGCCTAACCTGCAACTGCTAGATTAGTTTATATGAATTGCCTCAAAGGATGGAAATTACAATGCCGCCGACACATGGGAGGCCTTAAGGGAAAGAGCCCAAAAGGTAATATGGCATAGCCTTCTTTGGTTTCCTAACCACATTTCTAAACATAACTTTGTCCTATGGTTTGCAATAAGGACAGACTCACTACCAACAATAAGCTAATTGTATGAGGAATGAATATAGATCCTTCCTGTGTTTTGTGTGGGTATAGCAATGAAAATCTAGAGCATCTCTTCTTCCAATGACCTTTCTCGACTGAATTAAGGGAGGCCATACTACAAAAATGTTCCATTGTTAGGACTGCACAACCGTAGAGAGAAGAAATAGTTTGGGTCGTGGGAAAATTCAATAGGAAAAGTCTACGCAAAACAATTTGCAAACTTGCCTAGGCAGCAATGATCTACCACCTATGGAAAGAAGGAATGTTAGAGCTTTCAGAGGGCTTTCTTCATCAATATCCAGTCTCATCAAGAACATCATGCATGAAATTAGAACTAAAGTTTCTCAACTACCTATCATTTCCAATGTAAATACAAGAGTTAGTAGTAGTTGGAAGCTATTATTTTGCAACTAATTGTTTTGATACTCGGGAGTATGCCCTTAAAATGATGTAAATATTCTCCCATTGTTCCAAATTCCTCTCTTAATTACTGAAAAAAAGGTACAAATTACCTATAAATTCCATAATACTCTAATAACTCTAGCTATTAGACCCATAATACTACTCAAAGAACAAATCTTCCATCTTAAATATAAGCTGAAGAATTATCAGAGGAAGAAACCCTTAATCTTCAGTGCATGGTAGATCAACAAGATTTTAGCTACGCTCTTCGTGATTATTAGTTCGAGTCTCCTCAAAATTATTGAAAGACTTATCCAGCGTTACCTCGGCCCAGATACTTTAAAGTATTAAAATTAAAAAAAAAAAAAAAAGGAGCAAACTCTCGGCGTTTATTATATTAACGTTGAAACCAACATGTCAAGACGGTCTTGTAGTACTTCTATGATTTGAGAAGGTAGGCATCAATGTCCCTGGAGAAACTAAGCAGGAAGTCAATATTAGAGTATGGAGGAGGGACATCCTCATTTGCCTTCTCGTAATCAAGACGCCAGATCACCAAATTCGTGCCGTCGACCTTCGAAGTAGCCTTAAATGTAGCCTTAAAAATCTTGTAGTATTTTGTTACCTCTCCACCGATAAGATCGAATGTGATTGACTTATTTTCCTCATCCACGGCATCAATCTTGTCCTTTGCCATAACCGGAGTGCCTGTTTTCAATTTACGGCGCGAAACCGGAATTAGAATAATTCTGAGCAAGACAGAATCAAGAATTTAGTTGGAGAAGTCAATTTTTATAAATTCTGATATTTCTCTCACAACTTTAAAAATGTAATTTCAAAATTAAGTAGTTTATTTAAAGATATTCAACAAGCAATATAAATTAATAATTAGATATATAATTGTTTTTAAGTAAAACAATCTTGAGAATTTATTATTCAAACGCATTTCAAAAAAGAAAAAAGGAACAAAAAGAAAAAAAAAAAGAAAATGGTTGAGCTTTCAATGCCGACATGAGAGGGAGACCCCAGCTAAAACCCTTTTGCTTTCTATCACAATCTCAAAACTTCTTTTAAAATTTATTTAATTAATTAAATTAAATTATTAATAACCCAATTCAAGAATCAAACTTATGTTTTATTAATGATCTAATCTAAAAATTAAGTCTAGCACAAAATAAAAAGGTTGGGGAACAATTTAAAAAAATATTTATAAATATATATATACAATATATAAATTTTTTTTCCAATATTTGGAGGAGACATCACCCCCCCCCATTATCAAAGTTTGGTTCCGTCCCTGATTCTGAGGCTTTAAAAGTGAATTATGATTATGATATGCGGAATATATATAGATTGTGATTCAATATATGAAATTAAAAGTGAGGGAATAGTGAAAATTGAGATTAAGTCAAAAAATGATTATTTTTGATATCTTAAACTAATTGTTTATACAAATGGCCGGAGTAATTGAAGGAAATGTTATTCATATGATCGAGTTAGGTAGTTAAAATGAAAAAAAACCATTTCGATGTCTTATATGATAACCAAAGAATATTTATCAAACCAAAAATATATATATACAACTATTGTATGACAAATTATCCTTTATATTACAAAATATTGAGCTATTAAAAAGTAATACTTACATAAAATGAGTATAGAGAAAATGAGAATGCTAAGATAATAAGATAAATGTATGGTAATATAAGAAAAGATATGATAACAAATAAACAAATTCATGATAATGTTAAAGTGGCACGGATAGAAGAATAGTAAAAAATAAGTCATTTAAGATGGTTTAGTCATATTGAACAAAACCATAAAAACTCACTAATAAGAGTAAGTAAAACCAAGTAGAAGGAGTAATTGGAATAATGGGTAAAACAAAGACTATATAGACTGAAATTTTCAAAAATGATCTAATTTCGTATAACTTTACGAGGAAAATAACATATGATAGAATAAATTGAGCAATAAGATTTATATAATCGACTTCAATTAGTTTACAATTAATATTTTATTAAGTTAAGATGGGATTATAATTGTTTTTGTTGTTAGTTTCAATAATAAAAATACTCCCACTAGTCCACTAACCACTTAAACATCCATCTCTAGTTGATTTAAATATATGTTGATCCTTTAATTAATGTTTGAATAGTCATATATCAAATATATGTCTAACAACCCAGGTTTTACTCAAGTTTTTATCGTACGATATTATTTATTTTGGGTTTAATTAGTTGTAATCTGAATATTTTTTGAGGGGTCACATGTTTAAGTATTACTCTCTTGCAAGCATACATAACTACGAAGTTTTATAGAGTTCGTTGCCTGCACAGTTTTAAACTCATTATAATTTAAAAAAGTCTAATTATACATATATAATCTTTTCCCCTTCCACACATAATCCTGCACTTTTGACTGGATATTAGGTCTGATATCATTTGTAACGACTCATATGCCATGATATAATATTATTCGCTTTGGACTCTTTGAATGGTGCAATGTGAGAACTTCATGGAAAGTCACGCCTCTAATGGTACTCTCATCCAAGCATATTAGACCATATAGTTTCAAAGAAGTCTCGTGCCCGTTAGACATTAAAAATACATTATATTATAAAAATATCAAACTATACATATGTGGTACTTAATTTTAATCACGCAATGTGAGATAAGAGTATTTCACAATAACCTAACAAGTGTTTGTTTAATTTCTTGAACAGGCCCGATTATCAATCCTTGAGCAAAACCATTTATCACAATCAAGGTAAATTTGAATTATTCCTCTATGTGGCAATTAAAAACTTCATAATTTGCTTATATTGTTTCTTACACAAGATATAAGGTAATATTGCACAATTTACGTCAAATTCTAAATACTACTTGATCACCTAATTCATAAATACCCATGTACATATATAGGAGTGTGTGTGCCTGTCTACATATATATATATATACATATATGTATGTATGCACATCAATATAAGTGAGTCCCTTGTGAAAACTCACCCATAACATAAGTCCACTGCCTGACAGAGCCCACACTCTTACCATCGCCTTCAAGTATTTGAATGCTCTGTACTTTGTCGGGGCTGATCTTGGGCATGATATTGATCTTGTTCTTGTAGATGTCAAAGACCCTATCTGGAGAGGATCTGATCTCTATTTGGTTCTGAAGCGTACAAATTTGAGCCATTTTATTATTTTGGACAAGAAAAAAAGCTAAATAAAATAGC
Source organism: Vitellaria paradoxa (assembly GCA_019916065.1). Classification (NCBI taxonomy): domain Eukaryota; kingdom Viridiplantae; phylum Streptophyta; class Magnoliopsida; order Ericales; family Sapotaceae; genus Vitellaria; species Vitellaria paradoxa. Next base: position 28,150,206 of record CM034233.1, on the reverse strand, counting down.
AATGAACAAGCCAGAAGTAAGGAAAAAAAGAGGAGAGAATGCCCACTTTATAGTGGAAAAGGAATATGAGTAATGTTATAGAATAATTTGTGGATATATTATTTAAAAATAAAAAGTTAACAAAAATCTATTTTAATTACAATTTAAAAACTGTTACATCATTCTTATTTTGTGTCCAGTTACATTTTTCAAGGGCCATTCTACTAGATTTGATTCCCTCACCACTCATGTCCAGCTTTAAGCAAATCTTTCGGAATTCTTGCTTTATTCTATTTGTTGGAAAAGATAGATTTATTCTGCACGTCAAATTGCATGCATATATGAACTACTTAAGTCAGCTACTCATTATCTAATGATCTTATTCATACGATACCACATAACAATGCAGGAGAGATTTTTGACCAAAAATAAAAAAAAAATAAAAAAAATAAAAAATAATATTAACAACAGTAAAAATTATGGGGATAAGTTTGTGATTACCTGTATAGATGAAGTATTCAAGAAAATTTGTTTGTTGCATGCCTTTCTCGCATATTGTGTTGTGCGCTTGAATAATAGTTCCTATTTTGGGGTGGCACTTTGAATAGATGCATAGTTTTGTTCAATAGTGAAGTTAGAAATTTTTTTTTCCCTGAACTAGTAAATAGAGATATTTTGTTTTTTTCCATTATGATTAATCATCAATCTAAATACAACTAGATTAGGATATTATATATTATTAGTACTAAAAAAATTACGACAAAATTTTACCTGGATTATGAGTTGAGTATTTAACTGAATTTTAGACAGATTTGTTAGGATATTATATAATATTAGTACTAAAAATATTTTGGGCCAAAATTTTTATTTGGACTAACATCCAACATAGTTAAAGTATAACTCCACCTATGGTTCTGTCTGCTTAATCACCAAAGGATGTGATGGGTACGAGGGGTGGAAATGAATCAAGGTATTCACGAGTTATTCGAGCTTGGATCGAAAAAAACTTGGATTGAGCTTGATCGTGGATAAAATGAGCTCGAATCGACCTTGATTTATAACTCATTTAGGTTTGAACTCAAGCTCGAGTCTGAAAAAGTTCAGCTGGAAAGCTCACGAGCAAGCTTGATAAAATAATATATTTTTTTTAATAATATTTTTATTATATTTTTTATAATATTTTATTTATTATATTTTAAACCAAAACGACATTGTTTTGGTTTAATTCGAGCTATTGGCGAGTCGAACTCGAGTTTAAATTCTTCTTTGTCAATCTAAGCTCGAGCTTATATGAAAACTCGAATCAAGATCAATTCAAACAGCTTGAGCCGAGCTTGAACAAGTTAGAATTCGGCTCAATTCGACTCGTTTCCACCCCTAATAGTACCATGTATTCTAACTTAGATTTATCTTAAGAAGTACATATGCATATACAATATACATGATACAACCACGAATGAATACAAATATGACATGATATTATTGTATATATTTTTATTATTTATTTATAAATATAAGAATCATAATAAAAATAATTTAATATGTAATTTAATATATAAAATATAACAACATATAAGGTATAAGATTTAATAAGTTTGGTTACTCAAATACGTAGAGCTCTAACATGTATTTTGAAGTGTCAAAAGAGTATATGTGCTCGTACAAATTGTGTATGTACTTCATAGGATTTACCTATTTTTAGAAAAAAAAAATATGAACTAGAAAAAAAAAATGGAGTTGAAATCCATACCAAATACATATCTCCCAACAGAAAAATATTTAATTTCTTTCGTTTCCCTTAATTTCATTTCTAAAACTAAATGATTGACGGAATTAACCAATTCCAATGGGTTAAGATCATTCCTTAGGCCCGGTGATAAAGCTTCGTGTCAGATTTGTTGGGGCAGTTTGGAAAAAAAAAAAAGAATTTTTTATAATTTTTGTCTTGGTTTTGAAAATAAATTATGTTTGGTAAAGATTTGTAAAAGTCAGAGAAAATTAGAAAAAATTGGTAAAAGTTGAAAAATTTGGTAAAAATGGAAGAAATTTGAAAAAATTATTATTATTATTATTATTGTGTAAAGAAAGTTAGAGAAAATTAAAGAAGGTTAGAAAAAATTAAAAAATGAATAAATGTTTTTGAGAAAATTGGTAATCCAAACCAGCCCTTAGTAATAATTCATTTGGTTATCAAAATGGATCCCATCTGGAGATTAAAACTGCAACCTATGTATATTAGCCTAACTTAACTCTAAGGAGTAACTCAACTAATAAAATATTGAGTTTGTTTCACAGTAATTATTGGTTCGAGTTTTTTTAGAGTCATTGGAGATTCATCCAGTTGTTAATTTCAGGGTCCCTAGAGATTAATTAAGGTATGCGCAAGTTAATCCAGACACCTTAAGTCATCTCGGAAGAAAAAAAAAAAAAAAACACTAACTTGAAATTGTTGTATTTGGTTGGGAAATAGATAATCAGTTGATATTTAATTAAAGAGTTTGAACTAAGAAATTATCATATTTATATAATTGTAAACTCCCAGGACTGATGTAATATTAAAAAGTTCTACAAAATGAGAAACTCTTTTAAAAAGTGTGAATTAACAAAGGTGTCCCACTATTGGAAATAGACATTTTAGGTGGTCGCTAAAAAAAATAAAGTGGTCGCAGAAACTATTAGCGACCGCAAGGCGACTGCCTAGGGAGAGTCGCGATTGCCTCGTCGATAAAAAGAATTGGCGACCGTATTAGCGGTCACTATAGTATTTGCGACGGCACTAACGACCGCGTGTCGTGGAAAGGCCAGACTGTTAGTGACCACTACCGCCAAGAGCGGTCGCTAGTTTACAAAAGCGGTCGCTGTTTATCTCCAACTAAAATGGGTACAAGTGGCGCTAAATGGCACGTAGTATTAGCGACTGTCGTAGGCAGTCGCTAATATTTTAAAGCAGTCGCTATTACTTATTTCGGGAAAGATTGGCCATCTGGCGCCTAGGAATTAGCAACTGTTCGTTTATTATAGCGACCGCCTTTAGCGGTCACAATAGATTTATAATTACTTTTTTTTAAAATTGATTTTTATTTTCTATAAAACTAATTATTTAAATTACTTATTTAATAATTGTTTATTATTTATATTATTTATTTATAATAATTATTTATTACAATTATTATTTATTTATAACTAGTTAGTTATTATAATAACTATTATAAATATTTATTTATTATATTATTTATCTATAAATATTTACTTCAAATTTAATTTAATTTAATTATATGAGTTAATTTGCACATGTAACTAAAAATTTTTTGCATAAAATCAAACAAGCATGGCTCCTAATTATGATTATATATACAAAAACAATATCAAATTAGATTACAATTAAAAGAAAATTTTATTATATATAAATGTTCAAAATACAAAAACTAAAGCATATACAAATATACCGACCAAAATATATACAAATGGCTCCTAATCATCCTAATCTAGTCCAAAAGGGCTAGCCACCATCGTCCGGATCTTACAATAGAACAATAACAAAATTAGAACATGATAAGAAGACATGAATAAATAAATTTATAAAATTTTAATTAGTAATAGTAACGAAAAATAAAAATTTTAACCTGAGGAGGAGGAGGTAGATGGCTCTGACTCTGAGATAGGCGCCTTTCCATATCAGCCATCATCTCGGCTCGAAGTGACTGCTCTCGTGCGTCCATCCGAGCTTGAAGGGTCTGGAGCAGATCATGATCGTGACGTCTGGCCTGAAAAAATAACTCTGCTCATGTGATGGATCAGCGTGGAATACCCGCACCCCGCGTACGCGTGTATCCATGACCATAGCATTTGATGATGGAGAAAAATATCTCGTCCCTCCTCTCCTCGGACTCCCTCTCATCTGGCGGCAGCTCGTCTAAACGTGCATTAAATTGAGCCTAATGGAAACAAGCCGAGATAGAAAAACAAGATAAGTAACTTATCTAAAGCAAAATTAAACTATATGTTCATTAGGCAAAATATTAAAATTAATTACCTGTATGGCCTAAACCTTCGGCGAATCAGTACGTCGAGTCACCAACCACATGAACATCCAATCTGTTCTCAGGCCCCCCTCTGTCCCTTGTTGAAAGGTAAATTATATGTTAATAATTTATTATGATAAGATATGAAAATAAAAAAGTCACAATTGGCATGATAGGCTAACATTTTTACCTTGTGGGAAACTTGAGAAAAGTGTTGAGTCCCCTCCTTGTGGGCGGGGCCTTGCATCCCTCGATTTCACTAGTTCCTCTCGGCCGCCGCCTATTATAAGTTTTTCTCGATTAGTTTTTGTGATTTACGCTTTATAACATCAAAACTTAAGGAAAAAATTCAACTCGCAATCTACTTACCTGTGCCTTTGGACTCGACCAATACCTGATGAGCTCAGCCCACTAGTGGGGAAGAACGTCCGGTGGGACCCGCTAGAGGATGTTAGGGTCATTCTCATGACCCTTTTAGTATTTCTCTTTAATCTTATTTTTATGATCCTTCCACATCTTCTGACACTTGGTGAGCATAACGTCCCGAAAGTCTAGAGGAACATCAACTACATTGGCCTAAAAATGACAAATTATATAATATTATTTATATTACAAGTTTCAGCATAGAAACCACGTACAAATGAAATAGGAAAATTTCATACTTGCACCTCGGTCCATAGACCCTCCAATGTAGAATTCAGGAAACAGTCCCACTCGAGGGTGGTTAACGGGAATCTGATTGGATTCCGAACCAAATGTCTGAGTTGTGAAATGAGAGACCGTCTATCCTTTCCCACCGGATAGGGCGTATCATCCCACTGTACGGTCATCCACTGAGACCCATAGTTCCACTGCAACAATCCCTTCGAGGGCCCTCTGCCGGACCTCGAAGGCTTGCTCGAAATGGGAGAATTTGTTACAAATAAAATGCTAAGTAATAAGTTTTTACAGAATAACTATTGTTAATGAATAAAATAAAATCTTAAATTGACGAACTTTACCTACCTCTGTATAGCCAGACACTGAAAGTGCTTGACTGTGTGTCGAAGGACGCGTCGACATGGGGGGTAATGGTGGGATAGCATCTGCTGAGCTATTGCCTGCATAGGATAGGCTGAGGCGCTCAGCCATCGTCCTAGGACCAGTCCTGCTCCTAGAGTGTCTGAACATGGCTCCCTAACTGTTCACAAGTTAAATTTATTACAATTTCAAAAAAAATAAATAAATTTGAAATCTACTTTTTCAGATAAAAAAGTACACAACCTTATATTAGGCATGTAAATCAACCGTATCTCCTTTGACCGTGTCCCTAACCCAATTAACATCTTCATCACGTTGGACGATTGCATCTTGGTCAAGAGTTTGTTGGGCAAATGCATCAATATCTGGCTCATTGCAGTCGATTTGATACACCACCCTTCTTGACATTTTAACCGCAATTTGCTAGTTAGGATCGGCTCAATCTCCAACATAGTAAACTTGCTCTGCCATAAACGCCAGTATGTATGGTTCAGCTTCTATTCGCGCATCTCAGTATAACAAATTGTTAAAATTAACCAATTTAAATTGGTACTTATCAGTTTTAACCCCACGAATTGGATCGGCCTAGACACACTTGAATAATAAATATCTCAAACCGTGATTATAAATGACTTCAATAATATCGTTCAATTGGTTGTAGTAGTAACTACCGTCAACAGATGGACAACCGATGCCATTATTTTGTGTAGCTCGCCTATCATCTACTTCCTTGATGCGAAATTGAAGTCCATTGATATCACAAGCTGTGTAACATCAGGCCATCGTGTATGGACCATCAGCTAATTGATTTATTTCATCGGTAAAAGTAGAATCGATAGTACTTCATAAATTATAAACCTATGGAATGAAAATTATCATGAATTAATTGAGCTCAAATTCATTGTGATGTGAAAAACATATAAGAGTATATGAAAATATCTAACACGTATGTAGTTCTTAAACCAGTCATGAAAATATTGATAATAACACATTCGATTTTAATTGTCTGTTGCACGAGGCATGTTCCGTTTCAGCTCGTTTATGTGTCTCTTGCAATACAAATCAAATTGGATTGAGAATAAACATGATTTTTATTACAAATATTGCGCAATTAACTTTCTCTATTACAAAAAAATGACTTACTGGTTTAATGGCACAATTGATTGGGTGTTGAAGAGCATGAACCATTGAGCTTGGATCCACTCAATGTGGTGGAGATCAAATGACATGCCTTCCTGAATAGGACCTTCATTTATCCACTCTAGCCTAGTTAACTTTGTTTGGACATCGTCGTTTAGATATGCAGCACAAAAATTGATGCACTCTTCCATCAAATAACCTTTGGCTATGGATGCTTCCGGTCGAGCTTTATTCCACACATGCCTCTTCAATGTGTTCATATACTGCTCGATTGGATACATCCACCTAAATTGGATAGGGCCACCATGCCGGGCTTCTTCAGTTAAGTGTATGGTCAAGTGAACCATTACATCAAAAAATGCCGGTGGAAAATTTTTCTCCAGATGACACAATGTCAAAGCAATCCTCTCCTATAGACCCTTCAAATCTTCTGTACGGATTATTTTGTAACACAATTGCCTGAAGAAGTTACTGAGCTTGATCAACGGCTACACCACATTATTAGGCGAACAATTCCTTACTGCTATAGGTAGCAACTGTTGAATGAAGACGTGATTGTCATGACTTTTCAAACCTTGTAACGTCCGTTCCCTCATGTTCACCCATTTCAAAATATTTGAGCAATACCCATTAGACACCTTCAGGTCTTTCAGAATTAATAAGAACGCATCCTTCTCCTCCTTGCTCATTGTGTACTGTGCAAGCGGTATATATGCCCTATTAGATTCTCTCCTCTGCAAGTGCAATGGAGTTCTTAATCTCATCTCCTGCAAATCACTTCGATCATTAGCATTGTCCTTTGATTTCCCTTTTACACCAAGGATTGTCCATAATATATTATCATAAACATTCTTCTCAAGGTGCATGACATCCAAGTTGTGCCTGAGTAAGTTATCTTTCCAGTATGGCAACTCATAGAAAATACTTTTCTTCTCCCAATTATGGCTTCGGTTCCTATTTGCAACAGAAATAGATGCCATCGGGGGGGCTAACAGATCCTGAAAGTCATATACTGTTCGTATTTGGTCTCGCTCGATCTGGGCCAACAAATCAACCCCGATCATTGTTCGTGCTGTCGGACCGTACTCCTGAGTACTGTCAAATAAGACTTTGTCCTTCCGAAACCTATGCAATGGAGGTAGGAAACATATATGACCCATGTACGCCCACTTTCTGCCATACTTTAGCTAGGTTGACTTCTTGCTCTGATTGCAACAAAAACATGCAAACTCCCCTTTCGTGCTCCAACCAGACAAGTTAGCGTATGCAAGGAAGTCATTAATGGTCCATAATAATGCCGCCCGTAGTTTAAACATTTCATTTCTTGTTGAGTCAAACTTCATCAGATCGTTAGCCCATAATTCATTAAGCTCTTCAATTAATGGTTACATATAAACATCTATTTTATCCCCAGGACCTTTAGGTCCATCAATCAATGTCGATAGGAAGAGAAAATGTTGCCTCATGCATAGCCAGGGTGGAAGATTATATGGAACTAATAGTATAGGCCATGTACTGTGAGTTATCGCAGTCATGGCTGCAAATGGGTTAAATCCATCAGCAGCCAAACCAAGCTAGACACTGCAAGAATTAGCAGCAAGTTGAAGGTGTCTTTGATCAAAATCCTTCCATGCTGAGGAGTTTGTTGGATGGGATAAGTTCCCGCCTTTCCCGCTGTTCTCGGCATGCCATGTCATTAGTTTAGAAATCTTAGATGTCATTAAAAATCTCTTCAGCCATGGCTTAAGTGGGAAATAGCGTACTTACTTTACAGCCACATGCTTACCACGGTTTGAAATATCTGAACGATTCTGTCGAATTTGGACACTACTAACATTCTTCAAACTTGAAACCCCACATACGATACATGTATCAAGGTGGGCATTCTTATTCCGAAACAACATGCAACTATTGGGACATACATCTAGAGTTTGGTATGTGAATCCAAAATTCTCAGTTAACTTGCACACTTGATAGTACGAATTAGCAAGCTTAGCTCCCGCTGGTAAAACTCTGCGGAGCAACTGCAGTAGCATGTTAAACAACGTATTTGACCAGTGATTCAATGCCTTCAAATGTAACAGCTCAACGATAAATGACAATTTACTGAATTCCTAACATCCAAGATATAATTCTGTCTGCACATCGTCGAGTGTTTCAAAATATCTCAAGGACTCATCATCCGTACCCAAATGAGGATTAGTTCCACCCGTCAGATTAATACCAAAACCTTTATCTTCATGTGCCAATCCACACACGATATCAACTAGCATCGCGAGCATTGGATCAACTTCCTCCGTAGCCTCGGCTTCCATCTCAACTGTTTCATTCAGATGAGAGGGGGTATACTCTTCCCCACAGAGAGTCCAATATTTATACTGCTTCAAGAACCCATTGCAGATCAGATGCTCCCTGACAGGCTCCCCTATATAGTAATACCAGTTAGCACACTTTCTGTAGGGACAACTAATGTACTCACTAGGAAACTTAATATAATAAACTGATTAATCCCCTCTATATATTCCGTGGACATCTTATTCAGCAAATCAATCCAATTATTGTCTATCTCGCTTAGAGTGTCTGTGGAGTCCCAAAAGGATAAAATGTCATTACTGTGAAGAATAATGCCATATGCAAAGCACCTACCCTTAAACTTCACCTCCTCATTACAGGGTGGTTGGTCCTATCCTATTTGAGAATGCATGATCCAACTTGCACTCAACAACTCAATGCCTTTGTCCTCTAATTAGATAAAATTTCGGTAGCATGTCCGTGTGGTTCTCCAAGTACACGACATAAACACGACATCAGTCATACTCTGTGTATGCACCTGGATAACAACAAGACGTCAACCGAAACTCCATCTAACATAGGACATTACACGAGTTGTTGTAGGTAGGATGGATAGTTGCATTCCCAAACCGTCCGAACTAGACAATTCAAGAATCGCGTATATCAATCCCCCCATGTTCATTGAAAGAATAACGTACCTCATTGAAGACCTAATCCGTTGCCTAAGGATGACCAAACGGGTTGCGTACAAGATTCTCGAACAGGTCTAAGTTTCACTAATGTATGCAAATGAATAAAATAAATGAGTTCTAAATTTCTGTTTATTTCCTAACTTAGAATAAAGTATTTAGAAACATATTTCATTGGGCCCAAATAGGATATTAGATTGGGCCCAAGTAAGATTAAGGGGATTGTGTATTTGTTATGAATTTAACATATTTTATTTGGCCCAAGCAGGATATTGGTTTAGGCCCAAGTAAGATTAGAGGATTGTGAATCATATATGAATTGGGCCCAAGCAATTAAATATTGAACTAATTAAATATTATTAATTAAGTACTGCTAGTTGTCTAATTAATTACAATATTGTTACCTAAATTACCCAGAAATAATATTATAATCTTATTATTTGACCTAATTTTTTCATCGTATTCATGTTAGATTGGACTGGGCCCAGGAAAGATATTGGATTAGGCCCAAGCAAGATTAGGGGTTTACTTTTAATCACAAATTGAACTAATTAAATATTATTAATTAAGTACTGCTAATTGTCTAATTAATTACAATATTATTACATAAATTACCCAGAAATAATATTATAATATTATTATTTGATCTAATTTTCTCATCGTATTCATGCTGGATTGGACTGGGTCCAGGCAACATTAGGGGTTTACTTTTAATTACAAATTGAACTAATTAAATATTATTAATTAAGTACTGCTAGTTGTCTAATTAATTACAATATTATTACGTAAATTACCTAGAAATAATATTATAATATTATTATTTAACCTAATTTTCTCATCGTATTCATGTTGGATTGGACTGGGCCCAGGCAAGATTAGGGGTTTACTTTTAATTACTAATTGAACTAATTAAATATTATTAATTAAATACTTCTAGTTTTCTAACTAATTACAATATTATTGCGTAAATTACCTAGAAATAATATTATAATATTATTATTTGACCTAATTTTCTCATCGTATTAATGCTGGTGGACTGGGCCCAGGCAAGATTAGCGTAATTATTGGATTGGGCCCGAGGATTAGAGTTAATTATTGTTATTTAAAAAAATAACACTTAAATAAACTATCCAAAGATAAAAATATATAACAAATAAAATAATACGATACAAAATAAATAAATTAACAATAGATATTACGAACAATTCAATATTTACTCATCATACGATAAATCAAATCATAATTAATTGAAGCAATCTAATTTTACCTAAATTAATTATATTATCAATATTCTAATCCGTTATTTAATATTTTAACTAATATTAATATTTAATGAACCTAAAATTTATAATTTAATATTATTATTTACCTAATCTTAATATTTTTAGTATTATTGTTTAATACAAAATAAATAAATTAACAACAAATATTATGATATTAATATTTTTTTAGTATTATTGTTTCCTATTTATGTTACTTTTTATTTAATATTTTTCATAATTGTTTTAGTGAATGATAAAAATATATATAAATTATCTAATAATAATATTTTTAATAATTTCAGTAAATCTAATCATTACGATATTAATTGAAGCAATTTGATTTTATGCAAATTAATTATATTATCAATATTCTAATCCATTATTTAATATTTTAACTAATATTAATATTTAATGAACCTAAAATTTATAATTTAATATTATTATTTACCTAATCTTAATATTTTTAGTATTATTGTTTAATACAAAATAAATAAATTAACAATAAGTATTATGATATTAATATTTTTAATATTATTGTTTCTTATTTATGCTACTTTTTATTTAATATTTTTCATAATTGTTTTAGTGAATGATAAAAATATATATAAATTATCTAATAATAATATTTTTAATAATTTAAGTAAATCTAATTATTACAATATTAATTGAAGCAATTTAATTTTATGCAAACTAATTATATTATCAATACTCTACTTTATTATTTAATATTTTGACTGATATTAATATAACTTAAATATTATCATTTTCTTAATCTTAATGCTCCTAATATTATTGTCTAACATTATTAATATCATAATATAATTTAATTTCCTTAAGGTAACGTTAATTAATTTATTTTAAAAAATTATACATTTACGTATTTATAATTCAAAATATCATAGTTTAATATTATTTTTATTTAAAATTAATCTTTTTATTTAACCTTAAAAATACTTTTTATTTAATTTTTTTCATGATTGTTTTAGTAAATGATAATAATATATATAAATTATTTAATAAATTTTATTCTCTTATTGGAACTTAATTTTAATTTATATTTTTAATGAACCAACAAGTTATAATTTAATATTATTATTTACTTAATCTTAATATTTTTAATATTATTATCTAACATTATAAATATCATAATATAATTTCATTCCCTTAAGGTAACTTAATTAATTTATTTTAAAAAATTATACCTTTATGTATTTATAATTCCAAATATCTTAGTTTAATATTGTTCCTATTCAAAATTAATTTCCTAATTGTTTAAACATTACTTCAAAAGCAAAATCATGTTAAATATTATTTTTAATATTGTTATATTTTTAAATTAAAAAAGATTAAGCACTCACTCATTTATAATTTCAAAATACTATACTTCAATAAAATAACTTATTTCGTTCGAAATTATTTTTAATAGTTAAAAATATTTTCATAATTGTTTTAATAGATTAGGTGTCAAAATTTGGTTTAATGAATGGTAATAATTTATAAAAATCATCAGAAAAATAATATATATTTGGTAGGAGTTAATTTAAATTAAAATTTTTGAATTTAAAAATATTTTTAAGTTTAAATTAATAAAACATTCGCTCCGTTATGATTTCAAATTTTTAGTTCAACAAAATTAAAAAAAAAAAGTCAAAAATTGCATTTTTCTTTTTAAAATTATGTTCATAATTATTTTAATTAATATTTTGTCGACCTTCACTCATACTTATTTAAAATTATTTTTATAGTTAGTTTAATAAATGATAATAAAAGATATAAATTGACAAAAAATTTATATTTTATTATATTTTTTGTTACGCGTTAATGGTATTTTCTTTTTTTTAATCTAATAATACTTTTAAAATTTTAAAAAATTAAACATTCCTCAATAAAATTAAAAAAATTATTATTTTAAATAAATTTAGAATCACAACAAAATTAAATTGAATAATAATCCCCATCTCTCAATAAATATTTCCACCTCTTTTAATTTACTCTCACCCATTAATGCAAAAAAAAAAAAAAGTACCCTAAAAAAATAGTAAACTAAAAAAATTCAAAAAAATACATTACACAATAAAAAAAAAAATTGATAGCAATATTTCAACAATATTACATTTCACATTCAACAATTCAAAACAATTACATTACACAGTAAAAAAAAAAAAAAAAAATTGACAGCAAAAACAAACAACATAATCCAGCCAACATCCAACATCAACAGCACATAAATTTAACAAATGGGTAACTAAAACTAAAAAAAAACAAAACAAAAACAAAAAACATATACACATACATGCATGCATGGAATCATCACAGCCCAACCACAAAAATAATTTTACATTAATCCAATAATGAACAAAAAAAAAATCAGTAGATAAAAAAAAATTTCATACTAAAAAATAAAAAATCAAACCTGATCAGCACGAAAGTGGTGGAGAGACCTCAAAACAACCTTTATACACAAAAAAAATGGGGGTTGCTAAATGAAAACGGGAGAAAGAAAGAGAGAGTGGCTCTAGCCAGGAAACCTATTTGAAGTTGAAGCTTTCATAGGTTAACTTATTTCTATAGACATTTTATTCTCTACTTTAGCAAGATAATGGCATCAATCACTCACTCCATGAAAAGTGGCAAATTTATATGGATTGATGTAACATCAAAAGCTTTTGAGTTAATTAAGAAAAAAACTAACCTTAGCTCTAGTGTTAGTCTAGCCAAATTTCCCGTGTCTATTTAAACTACATTGTGATGCATCCATGGTAGGAATTAGAACAATTCTAAGACAATCTTCCAAAACCATAGCATACTTTAGTGAGAAGTTAAATAACTCAAAATTGCATTATAACCCTTATGATATGGAGTTTTATGCTATTGTCCAGGCACATTAGTTTTAAGATTTGATTCAGAGTGACTTCGTGTTGTTTTTCGATCATGAGGCTTTAAAACATCTAATAGTTAAGAAAAACTTTCTCATTGATATGCCAAGTGAGCTACATTTGTGTAGCAATTCTCTTTCACAATAAAGCATAAATCCAGAGTACAGAACTGAGTGGCTGACTCCTTAAACGAACATGCTTTCTTTCTCATAATCATACAAGAAAAGGTACTCAGTTTCAACACATTTTGTAGACTTTTGGCTATTGATTCATATTTTACCAGTGTACTTAGAGGCATTACAATGGAGAGTGTCGAGAGTTTTATGTCCATGATAGTTTCCTTTTAAAGACAATCAACAATGTGAACTGAACTCAAGTTTACTCCTTTAAATCATGAAAGAGGGCCATGTGAGCAAAGTTAAGACTTTCGTAGTGCCAATGGGGTAATAATTCAATCTATGTGGAAGTTGATCACTGTTCAAAAAATAGCATACTTTATTCCCTATAAGAAAACCACCAATGCAATGAATGCAACAAAGTTGTATTTCAAGGAAGTCTACCATTTCCACAATTTGTCTCTTACTATTATTTTTTATCATAACACTTGGTTCCTTGGCCATTTTTGGAGGTGTTTATAGAAATTTGTCAATGTACAGTTGAATTTTAGCACAACCTATCACCCATAGATGGAAGGGTAGATGGAGGTTATTAATAGGCTTTTGGGTAATCTGTTGCTAAGCATGGAGGAAAGTTATGACAAGAGTTAGGCTTAAACATTATGTCATATGAAATTTGCTCTCAACCACTCAATAAATTGCAGAGCAAGATTTTCACTATTTCAAGTAGTTTATAATTTTATCTCATGTTCATACTTGATTTAGCTTAGTGCTAGATTTGAAATAAGTCCATGGCAAGGCAGAGGACTTCATTCAACAACTGTAAGAAATCCATCAATCCATCAGGCAAACACTTATCAAGTCCATCCCGAAAGTATAAGAAACATGCTAACCAAAAGTGGCATTTATTGAAATTTGAGATAGGAGATTTCATTTGGATAGTCATCACTAAAGATTGTTTCCCTATTAGAGAGTACAATAAACTAGTAGCAAAGAAGCTAGACTAGTTGAGGATTTAGAAAAAAAATAAACTTTAAAGCTTAGCTTTTGAAATTAACTAGACATCTTAAAACGTTTAATGTCTTCAATGTTAAACACTTGATTCCAAACTTGGGCAATACTTCTGATGATGAGCTAAATTTGAGGTTGAAAATTTTCCAACTTGAGAAGGATAATGCAACCCAAATTGTACTGGACTATTTGGAAAATGAAGAATTTGGGAAAATGTTGGTTAATTCTTAATTTGGTCACCAAATTTTGCTTGGATGTCCATTTTGGCATTATAATATGTTTATTCTAGTACTTTTCAAGACGAATCCGTTTTCACCCTACAGTCATGACAAATGGCTTTTAGAAGATTAATTATGTTGTTTCAACCCCAACAAATTGTTGCATTTTTTTTGGTTTCTAGAGATTTTATTTAGCTTAGTGATCAAGTTAGTGGTTATTTTATTTTTTTTTTATTTTACCTTATTCTATTTCCTAATTTTTATTACATCTTGTTAACGTATATCTCTATTTAAGCTTTGTAAGCCTACATGACTCTTTAGTTTGTTTTGAATAAATAATTATTCTATCAGAGAGAGCATCTCTAAACATCTATCTCTTTCTGTGTATTCATAGACTAAATAGAAGATTTGCAATCCATCTGCTTTAGTCTCTTTTTTCATATGCTTTCCATACATCAATTCTACTTGTACTTAATACTAAAGTAAAGTTGAGAATAGCATTAAAATTTCAAGCGAAAATTGTTATCTTTTTAACGGATTTTTTTAATATTTTGACTTTAGTTTGAAATACAAAAGTGTAAAGCCATGTTTTTAAAGTTTAAAAAAATATTAGTGTTTTTCATTCCTAGTACATGAGTATAAAAGGAATTAATCTATTTTTTAAATAAAAGAGAAAATTGAATTTGAAAAAAAAAAAAAAGCCAACAACCAAAATGGAAGAGGTGAGGTAAATATTGAGACAAAGAAAAAGAAAATGTACATTCTCATCTCAACAATTGATGATGAAATGATAACAAGCCTTTGATTAACAATAATTGCTACTAGTTCAATATTTCACAAAGAACATGGCACCGGAAAACATAGAATGAAAGAAAACAAATTTGGATAAATAGAGATAGGATGGGAGAATTTAAGGTGGTAAAATTGAACAATTTGAGTTCGGTTTATGTTTGACTTATTAAATATTTTTCGAGACTCGTTTTATATAAAACTAAGAAAAACTTAAACACAATTTTTATCTTATTTAGTGTTAAGCTTGATTTGAGTTTGACTCGATAACTTAAATATCTTAAATATGTATGAGATAATCAAGTTATTTAAGTTTGGCTCGAAAACTTGATAAGTATATACTTGAACACATCTTGAAGTTCAAAAAGTTTTTCAAAATCAAACTTGAATAACCTATTTCTCGACTTGAGTCAACTTATCTACAATCCCATCAATTTGTCAATCTTTATTTATTTATTTGCATAGAGACCTTTCTACTTACACTAAGATGTTAAAATATTTTGGATGTTGTGTGCTTTCAATTATTGATAATACCTTAAATTACCAAAATATCTATAGTTGCAGTTGGAGGATATGTGTGTTAAGTAATGGGGTATTTGTGACCCAAAAATGTGACATAAAAATAGTTTTAGCTAAACTATTGATTTCATCAAAATTGTTGAATTTAATATCTACTTATATTTTTTTCTTTATATACATATACGGTGAATATATATATGAACCCTGAGAGGTAGTTCAACTGATAAAATTTTAGATTTACTCCCCAGTCGTTATTAATTAGCTTAGTTTGAGTCTTTTTAGGGCCACTGGAGACTTACCCGGCTTCAAGACTCCTAGAAATTAGTTGAGATGCGTGTATGTTGGCCTGAATACTCTAAACCATCAGAAAAAAAAGACTATATATATATCCTAAAAAGTAAGTACTTGTGATTTTATTTATATATCACTTTTTACTGAATACATGCCTTTATTTAGAGAGTGAAAAATTAGTTAAAAAATACTTTATTTCTTTCTAATATAAAATTATCTATTTTCAACTTTAAAAGTAGAAAAAAAAAATTGTTCTACTTAAAATGTGATAGAATTTCATTCTAGATATCTCATTTTGCTATTATATAATGGAATGTGTATACAAGATTAAAATTTAGTTTGAAAAATAAAATTTCATCACTTGCATAAAAATGAGCTAACTGTTAATTTTTATAAAAATGTACATGTATATGTATATATAAGTGAAAGAAAGTCATTTTTGTTCACTCTTAATTTAATCAGATAAGTTAATTTTTATAAGAATGTATATACACATATATATAAGTTAAAGAAAATTATTTTTGTTTACTCTTAATTCCTAATATTATGGACTTTTTTTTTTTTTTTTTGGTTCTTCTATAGCATTACCCTGTTCCAAATGTGATAGATTTAGGGCTTGACAACTTCGTGACAGCACAAAAAAAGTATGAATATAGTTAGACCATTGAAATTTATAGCCTAAATTGTGCACTTAAGGGTGAAAATGTATCGAATCGAGTCGGGCTTTAATTCATTCATGCTCAACTCAAGTTATTTATACCAAACTCAAGCTTAGTTCGAACTTTTATGTTGGTCTGAGTTCAGCTCAATAAAGAAGAATTTGGCCTGGAGATCAGTTCACGAATAACTCGAGTAAACCAAAATGGCATCGTTTTAGTCTAAAATATAATACATAAAATATTATAATAAAATATTATAAAAAAATATAAAAAAATTATTAAAAATATATATTATTTTATTGAGCCAGCTTGTGAGTTTTTGAGTCAAGCTTTTCTAAGCTCTAACCCAAGCTTGAATTTAAACGAATCACAAATCAAGCTTGATCCAAATTCATTTTAATGATGAATCGAGCTCGTGTCGAATTTTTTTTTTCGAGCCAAGCTCAAATAACTTGCAAATGACTTGATTTGTTTTTCACCCCTATTTGTAGTCCCCGAATTGAGATGTTTTCAATGTTATACATTGGTAGAAAAAGAGTGGTTAATATCACTTTTAATTTTAGCAATGTGATATCAAGATCATAAGTTGTCCAATTTAAATCTTTTTTTTAAACCATTCAATTTTAATTGAATAATTTATAACCTGATGTGACATTGATATTAATATGCCTATCAATGGAGCAGGTTTGGATCAAATCCATCAAATTCAAACCCAATTTAGAGCCAACAATAATAGATCCAATCCAAATCTAAAAGTAGTTGGTCTAATCTTAGAAACTACAGATCTGATCCAAACCAAAAGTAGTTAGTCTAATCTTACAAAATTCAGATCCGATCCATATATTCATAAGTTGACTTGTTGTAAGAATACATTGTTTTAAATTATCATTTTATAAAAATAAATATATATTTTATTTAATATATATAGAGACTTGGATAACGTAATATCTTATTTTATAGAAAATTTTTGTGAAATTTTTATCTTCTCACGCAACTTAGTGTATTTCTAAAGTTTTTTTTTTTTTTTTTTTTGTGAATTTTGCTTTTCTGATAATGGATTTTATTAAAAAAAAAAAGTGTTAGATTTTTTTCAGATGAAAATGAAAAACTACGACTTTCTTTAATATTTTCATGTTGCCCAAAGGTTTTTGTTGTACGGATCTCGATCTCTGACATTCCAATTTAGAGCAACAACAAAATGATATTGTGGGGAAATTCAACTTAGTTTCATGACAACTCAGACAATCCAAGTAATCAAGCAAAATTGAATTCAATGACAAGTAATAGATCCATGATGCTTCGCGCCAACTCGAGTTGCATGCCCTCACTTTTCATCTGCAAATACGGCTGAATCGTCCAACATTTGCAAGTGAAAACAATATTAAAGAGTCACGACGATGAACCTATTAGCAGAACAGCTGGATGAAGAAGAAATAAAGGAAAAAGGTAATGAGGCGTAGGACAGTAATTATTGAGAATCATCGATAAGTCAGTTCTGTATATATATTTACATATATGGATATATACAGAGTACAATAAAATAATTAAAATAATGGATTTTATTCCATGTAAATTTTTTTATTTTTATAATTTTTATATTTTATTTCTAGATATTTTATTTTTAAAAGATAATAGGTGATAAATTAGTAATTTCGTCCCCTCAGAAGATCCGATCCAAGTCCAGAAACTGTCTTAGACACCGGTGTAGTGCCTGCCAAATAACCTCCAATGCTTAAGTTAGCAAAAAAGTTCAGAAAATATTTTGGTAGGATTTTAGTAAGGTAAGAATGTTGTACCTGTGTCGTTCCAAAGTGTTGGTTTTTTTATATGAGAAGTCTTTATGTGGATTGATGTGCATACAGTTACACATAACTGCATATAACGTGTCTTTCTTCCTTCCAGTTGGATGATGCCACCTATACCTATAAATCTCAAGGTTAGTTCCTTAATCCGTTGGCTAACGTATTCCAACATGATATGGTTGGTGACAGCGCCTTCGCAGGCGTATTTGTCAAGATTGTTAAACGGGGGTAATACGCGTGATTTCGTGACGTAAGTTGCTTTGGTGTGCTTGATCGGGAACATGATCACTCGAGCTCCCATCTGGGTAGCAAAGACCAATTGGGGGTCCCCAATCGAGTAACCGAGCTAGATTGATAGCAACTTCACTCGCGTACTCCAGGCCGGTACGGGTCAATCAGAAAATCTGCTCGATGCCCTCAATCGGGTTTGAGATCTCCCTGTATCATATGCCCCAGATTCCCCTGATCTCCCGAGCGAGATTAGGGAATCTAATGATTTTAGGCTTTTTGTTCCACATGCGCATTTCGTGCGCCGCAAGTGGCACAACATTAATGAAATATCTTTTCCTCTTTCCTGCTATATATCAATTTTATATATGCCGAAATATCAAAAACTCATGGATTAATCTTAGCCACTGTTCAATTAAATCCTAGCCCTTGAATTCAAAGCGGGAGCAAGCACTTTTATATCTTTTCATTTGGGACTCTTGGCTTTCATCTTTGATTATTGATTCTGCGCTTTAACCTTCTCTGTGCTCAAGCTCCCATCAAGCAATCTTCTTCCCTCTTTCAGTGAGTTCCGATCGTATTTTAGTTCCCTTTTTTTTTTTCCATCTCTTTCTTCGCTTCACCCATTTATGCTTTTTTTGTACATCGCGAGCTCTAGTATTATCAAAGAAACCATAGGAATCCTTTTCTAGAGGGTTTTGTAAGCAACCATAGGGCGAATTTCGGTGTCTTGATCTTCGATTCTTACATTTTGAAGTTGCAAGAACTAGATAATAGGAGAACCGTTAGTAACCTTGAGTTAATGACCATGTTTAATTCAGAAGAAACCCACTCTAGCGATTTGGTTAGGGTTAGGAGGACCATGTCTACGTCTCACTCCACGGCTAGAGTCAAGGCCTAAAGTCAAAATCTTGGGCCAATAGTGGATGCCTTTGAGGCAGATGTTGGGGAATTTAGTCTCCCCAGTAGGGCGAGGTCCAAATTTTATGCCGAGAGTATCAAGTCCTCGATGAAAGTGGCCAGAATCCAATAATTCTAGCCCGATTTTAAGTTTCCAAAGACCCTCTCCTTTAGGTTTCCTAAGGAGACAGACAGGACCTGATCGGCAGTAACTTCACTTGGGTACTCCCAGCTAGGTACGCGTCGATCAAAAAACCTGTTCGATGCCCACAATTGGGTGTGAGGTCTTCCTATATCAATTGGTGTGACGGATGATCCATATTTACATTCATTAATCATTAAATCTAACATATTTAGATTCATTGAGTTAAGGACTAAGGGGGTGTTTGGAAATTCAAAAAAACTCAAGTTTTGGTAGTTTTTTAGATTTTTTTTTTGCACTTTTTTGTGTGTTTGGTTGAACCAAGTGGAATTTTTAGTAATTTTAAATAACTTTTGGGTGTTTGGTAAATTTTTTACTGTAGCAAAGTAAAAAAGTGGTAATTTTTGGATGTTTGGTATTTTTTTTATTGTAGCAAATAAAAAAAGTTGTAATTATGGAGTGTTCTTTTTACTGTAGCAAATTAAAAAAGTAAAAAAATTTATAATTTTGCCAAATACACTAAAAGTTACATTTTGTAATTTTTGGTATTTTTTTAAATTGCCAAACGGTACCTAAAGTGGGTGGATCTAATCTACTATTATTAAATCTGATCCGAATAAAAGCCGCCAATTGACCGGGTTAGTGGTTAATTTCCCCAATCCGCGTTCGTGAGTGCCAATGTGGCACGCTAGTACGCGCACGCCTTCTCTCCTGTCGGGAAGATTCCTGTGGAAAATTCGCATCTCTCCCGATCGTATACTCTTTCCCCGTTTCTCATTCCGGCTCAGCTGTTGCCCTGTTTGGACTCCTCTAATAGTCGATCCCGACTCCAACCCACGACCTTCATATATATATATATACGCACACACGCACACGTATATACGTGTGTGCGTATATATATATATTGTAGTCATCACCTCAGGCGAATTGCCACATCCCGTTTTCTGCGGTTTTTTTGTCTTCGGTAAAGGTAAAACCCGTTTGGGAATTTGATTTTGTTGGTTGTATTTAATTGTGTTTGCTTTTTGTTCGTAACCCCACTTTGGCTTTGTTTGTTTTTGTTTTTTTTTTTTTTTTTTTTTTTTCCGGAAACTGGTTTTGTTGTTTCTTTTGTTGACTGCAAATTACGGTGAATTTGAACGATCATTCTAAAGAGGACGTCCTGAGAAAGGGAGTTTTGCTTGTGATTTGGCCTGGATTTTGGCTGTTTAATCATCAAATTTGGTCATTGACGATAAGGTGTTTGACAAAAATAAGTTAGAAAATTTGAATCTGCTTAGATGAGCCAAACTTGTTGGAACATGCCAGAACAGGAATGGGGTGCGGTTGGAACTCGTAAATTCCGGGAACATGTAGTAGAGTTATCTGAATTAATTCTTGGTAAGTTAGAATTGGAAACTTCAATGGATATTGAACTCAAAATTTTGGACTTACTGGATTAGCATGAAGTTACTTATCAAAAAAAAAAAAAAAAGAAAAAAAAAATAAAGGATTAGCATGAAGTTGAGACTACATAATCCATTAGTTCAAGTTGTAATATTTTCTACCTTAATACCTCATGTCTATAATTTGTTTCCTTTATTCAAGTGCTTGACCATTCTTATGCTTCTTGTCAATGAGCTGTTGTATGATTTATCTAATCTATGTTAGAATCTGTTGGTAACAAACATGAACACAATAAATTTAATGCTATGCATCTCCCCCAAATAAACAAATAATGCTCTTCACAAATGTGGGCATACTCACAACATTCTTGTTCACCTAAGCAGGAAACTTTCTATCCCAAACCCAGCCACTATATTTTGTCAGCCCACTAGTGTATTCCACACACCTGCGTGCGCCCCTCCCCCCCCCCCCCCCCACATATACATGTGAAGTAGGGAGAGAGGAATTGCTGGAGAGAATCAATGACAACCTAAAAACAGATGAACACTTGATTGCATGCCTCTTGAATGCTTGAAATTGAAACCTCTTGGGTTTCCATCTGCCATAAAACTTGTGGGTGGATATACTTAACAATCACCCTCTCTATCCAACATAAGTAGGTATGTCATTTGTGCTGTTGCCCTTCACTCCAGTTTGATTTGCCTCCCGTAGTAAATTCTTCTTGGGTCTAACTTCCGAAACGTTTGTCGCATCTTGCACTTGTATAGGATGTAATCATTTGCCATTGTTGTTGGACACACTCTTTATAGTGTTTTACTATTGTAGATATTGCACCCCCTATTCGAGGTGTCCGCATTCCCTCATCCAAGTGCCCTTAGTTACACTCATCATAATTGGAAACTAACCATACCTTAATATTCAAGTGTCCTTCATCAAATACGCTCATAATAGTTGGGTTGTTTACAAGTGCCCCGCTTTATTTTGTATTTGTCATTGCCTTTGCCCTATCACTAGGCAATTGCACCCCATATCCTAGGTGCTTGTACTCTATCGTATGAGTGCAATCTTTGTTAGCTATGCTTAGCACAAGCATAACCAGAATATAATCTTCCCGCAATGCCCCACCATTGTTGCTTGCACGTTAATCGTCCAATATGCTAGCATCTCCTTGCCTGGGGTACCATTCAAAGCTTCACTACTTTGCTGTCATCTTATTGCCTGACAATCTTGCATGTCTTAGGCTCCCTTTGTGAAGGACAATATCATATCACCCTCATTACCAGGTGATCGCACTCCCCATTAGAATGCCTTCACCCTTGGTGGGATGCCTCTAATACCTATCCCTTCCACCAGCATCCTTCGCACCCCCTTTTAGTACTTTCCAAAACTTGGGCAATTGCTTATGCCCATCTCCTTCTTTCATGCCTCTGTCTGGAAGAAAAAATTGGAACAGTAGGAACCCACGTCTTTACATCTGAAATCAACTAGCTAATCTACTAGGTCCTAGAATTCTTTTATGTACCTGTCGAATCATCCCCATTACCTCCTTCCCATAATCAACTTCTCGTTTAGTTTCCTTTAGTCTTCCTCCTCCATCTTTGTAGGCTTGAACCTTCACATTCCATGGGCCGTACAAATCCTTTGCAAAATATTGTGCTTTTTCCACCCAAGATTCACAAATCATGTCCATAGTTGCCAACAATAGTCTCATTTTGCTTGTTGTGGAATATGCTATCTTTGCTTCACTTGTGAGCTATAGGGGCATAACCTAGGAAGCATGGGCTCACCATCAAGGTTGCAATCTACTAGTCACGAGGGACTTAAACACGCAATCAATGAACTTTCCTTGGACATGTGATGGGCTTGCATATTGCCGTGTTTGAATTTTTTTTTTTTTTTAAATGTTCAGACATAGTGTGGACATGCCATAACCTCATTTTGGACACTGCATAGACTTATTTTGGACACGTATTGAACTCACCTTAAAAAAAATTATTATTATTGTTTTTTTTATAATTTCTTTGTTAACTTTTAAGCTATTTAATGTAGTTTATTGCCATTGCTTATGGAATGTAATTGATATTTGGGTTCTTTGTTGACTTTTAACATTTGAAATACATGGCTTTTAATTTTAATTAGTATTATTACTACTATTATATTTGAATAAAATATTAATATCTAAGACAAAAAATATAGATTTTTGCTGGGTCTCTGCCAAGTTGTATCTTTCATTTTTGAAAATCTTGTAGTCAAGGCATCTGTGTTGTGTTGCGAGCTGGTGTTTGTGCTTCTTAGGGCATAACTAAACAACTTCAGAAACCCTAGGGTCAAATTGTAATTTCTAGAGGCACATTTACAAACTTTCTAATGGATCTAGGGCTAACAGATAATTTCTAACGTAATATTCTTGGAATATTCCTTTTTTCGATGGCTTATTGACGTGGCACCTCCCCATTGATGTGTCACTGCCATGTGCCCATTACTTGGTGCCGTGGCTTGCCACATGTAGTCTCTTATGACATGGCAACCATTGCCATGTGTCTTCTAGTGCTAACATGGCCCTGCTATGTGGCACTCCAACATGACGTGGCCTCTTGCCACATATACACTCTTGCTGATGTGGCTCCTCGTCACATGGTTTCTCATGCCAACATGTCATCAGCTCCACTGATGTGGCATTCACCAAGGTTAGTCACCAAAAAATGAATAACTTGCTTCTTGTTGGTTTTGAACCTCTCCAAGTCTTTGAAAGTTGTACAAACTAACCATCAAGCCAAGCATAGCTTTGTGGTATGATTATGCAACAAATTAATATTAAAAGTAACATGGTAGTTGTCTTCAACCTAGGACGATAGGTGGTTTGCCAGTGCAGGTGCCTGTGGAAGGGTGGGGAACTTTTAGAGACACGTGAGAGCCCGTGGGACCAGATCTACTTTGTACCATTGTGCTTTCTTAACCAGATCTACCTTCTAGTGTGCTAAAAAGTTTATTTTCAAGCAAAACTATTTATGGATAGTGGGCAAAAGAAAAATTGTGTTTTCTCCAACAACTCTTGATTCGGCTCTGATACCACATTAGCTTCTATTAGTGAGCAACAAACATGAACACAATAAATTGCTGTGGTTTGGCTTTTCATGTCTACATCCACAAGACAAATCTAATATCTACCATATGAATAATGGGTATTACAAAGCATGCTCTCCGCAAATGTGGGTATCATCACAACACTCTCTAGTTCACTAGACCAAGAAAATTGTCTCTCCCTCTACCCAACCCAGGCACTACATGTCACGCCCGAGATCTCGTGACTTGAGGGGTGAGTGAATAACATAAATATCATGTGCTAAGTAACCACTCCCCAGTCAAAGCAATAAGACAATCCTAGAGCGACACGCACGCAAGATAATAACAAAACATAATATAAACTAAGCCTCGGCTATTGCTAGGCCATCATGCTCCAATATATCCCATAGTAATAACAATACACAAAATAGGTCTTATAACTTTTACAACCTAATTGAATAAATCTCTAAATTAAAATAATATTACAGTCCCAAATAAAAATTTAATCTTAAATAAATAAAAAAATGCAATGTCTGCATCAGTTCATGTACTTCTAATCCCACCAATGTCCACCTAGTTCTTAGAATCTGCTCCTGCAATAGAATCTATAGGGACATGAGCACTAAGCCACTTCTGCTCACGAAGTATTATGAAAGCATATATAATATGTAAAGCAATAATGTAAACAATGCTAACGTTTATATTTCAACATAACTCAATATAATCATGCAACACTATACAACAAAATCTAAGTTCTTATTCATATAAGCATCATAATTCCATTATCCAAATAAACTTTATATAATTACATGCCATGATCACTATCATTAATCCCATCTCATAATTCAATTATCATATGCTTAGTCATTCTTTTCATAATCCACCATATTCATGTCACAATCTCATTCCATTTACGGGGGTGGACACAATTAACATCGTCTTTAAAGGCCACGATTAGCCTTAGTTTCCTTAATTCATGTCGTCGTTAAAGGCCACGATTAGCCTTATCACAAGTCATGTTGTAAGTTACTAACCTATTGACATGAACACTATTCCTTGTGCAAGTTTCGGATTTTTCAACCCTAGGGTAATCGTTGTACCCTTCCTGTTTTCTTATACCCACCAACCCCGTGCCATAATATCAATCTCGGTGTCACTTTACCACATTTACACTTCTCTTTATTATTCACACTTTCACCATCTTACAACTTGCTAGCAACACCAATCCATATTCCAATCAACAACAATACTCAATAACTCCTTCTCATTTCCACTTCTCTTCATCAAGATTTATTCCATTGCCATCACTTGTCAACAAGAGTTCTTACATTACAAGCCTATCCTATTTTTTTTTATGCAACCTTAATTTACAACTTAATAACAATTAATCTCATTTTAAGTCATTAAACACCCCCTTAAGATCACAGAACTAACATACTAGATAAATTAGAATGTCTTATGAAATATAAGTACTAAAACCTTTATATATCCAAGTTGGAAGGAACAAACAGAACTAAGTCCAAAATATGCGTAGGGGCAGTGGGCCCCCAACTGATGAAATCCATGTGCGCTCAAGATCTTCGGCGCCCGATAGAAAGCCTTCATGTGTGCCCACCAATCCGAGACAGGTTACAACTCGATGCTATATTTTCTGTTTGTTCATGTTCATCCTCTTGGGACCTCAAATTGGCTTACTTATGAACAAAATTCTTGAAATTTCTTATTTGAAACTTTACCACAAGACTTATGGGCATCAAATGGAACAATCAATTTGAGTTTTCATCAATCATGGCTCTATATTTAGTTTAAATTCCATTTTCTTCATTTCCGGCATATACATACATATATATATATATAGCTTCATTTATCTTCCATAGATTTCATCCAAAACTCAAGATAATTATACCGATATTTTTCTAATCCTCTCTACACATCATATATGTTAATAAGAAGCCTTGAATCCCTACCTCAGGTGAAGAAACGAAGGAAATATTGAGTTAAGCGAAGCCGGTAACTTCACCAACAGGTCCTGGAAAACTTTGAGTAGATCGTATCTCCAAATCGTTAATCCTAACAACAAACCGATGGCATACACACACTCAATATAGGTTTAATTTCATTCCTACAAAGTTAATTTGAATTTGGTTGAGGTTTGAATCACTTACCAACCTTGGTTCTCTCTGGCTCTTCCCAGTTCTCTCTTCTTCTTCTTCTTTACCGAAACTCTCTCTCTCCCCCCTCCATTACACATACATATACACCCATATGCTTGGAGAACAAGCCAACAACAGTGGCCTATTCTCCTTCCCTACCCTCTCTCATGGCTACCTAAAAAGCTGAAGTGGAAAGCAAATCAACTGACATCATATTGGCTAACCTTAGCAGAACCTTAGGGGCCCAACTGAGACTTCCCATGTGCGCCCAAGATGTTGGCCGCCCAATTGATGAAGTCCATGTGCGCCCAAGATGTTGGGCACCCAACTGAAAGACCTCATGTGTGCCCACAGACCCCACTCTCTGGCCAAAAGTGTAAGTCTTGAATCTTTAAACCTAATACATATTATAAACACGATAAAGGTCAAAGTTTTCATATCCTTTGCAGATATTACTATCTATATTCCATTCCACCATAACTATTTCCAAAATCTACTTAATAATTAAGTAGAAATTTTTGGGTTATCACACTACATTTTGCCAGCCACTACATTTTGCCAGCCCACTGATGTATCCCACACACAAAAAGACCCCCTATATATATGTGAAGTTGGAAGAGAGGAATTAATGGAGAGAATCAATGACACCAAAATGGATGAACACTGTGAGTTGCTTGCCTCTTGAATGTTTGAAACTGAAACCTCATGGGTTTTCATCTGCCATAACACACGTGGTTGGATATACCTAACAATCTATACATGGGGCTATTCGCTCTCAATGTTCTTAACATTAACTTTCATTTGTAAAAGAACAAATAGTAACATTTATGGCACTTTGGAACATTACAGGGATAAAGCAGTACTTTTGCTTGCTGTATTCAATTGAGACCTGCAAGCCCTTGCTGGCAATCAGCGACTGATTGCCACATAGCAAATGCGTCCCCAGAGTACAGAAAGCAAAAGTAAAGCTCTAGAGGGCGTGCATGGAGTTCATCTGGTGCCTCGTTCTCCATTTGTGTTGGAAGAGATAAACCAACATGAGGATATCCATCAGCTAACATGTGAAAGTTCTTCTTTTAGAGCTAATCAACGGCTAATAGTGCAGTGAGTAAAGTAGAAATTCTCTTGTTATGTTATGTTTGTTTTATATCATATATAAATAATTACTTGAGATGGTTGGTTATTCTACTCAAATGTTTGTGATATCTCAAACATTTTTAAGCTTGGCCACTAGTTATATTGACTATTGACTATATGCTGCCAACAATAACATTCTATTTACATGTTTCATCAGGAGAGTATGGGAGCAAAGACCTGCATGTTTGAGGCCCATCCATTGTTGTCTGAATGGTATTTTTTAAAATATTGTTTTGTTTGTTTGATATGCTATGTCTGCCTGATGCATCCTTGCAAATCTCTTGTATGAACATCAAAATGCTTGCTAACTACTTTTCTTGTCCTTTACATAGGGGATAAGAACCTTGCAGAAACAATTGCTAATGTGATCACTTCACTTCCTTTTATTGCTCTTGGAATCCAGGCCCCAAGGCAAGATATTGATTTTAGTATGCAGGATAGTTGCCAAAATTTAGTTGGAACTAATTATTTTCTTTGCTGACGTTGTAGAAAGAATCTGAACTGTAAGCTCTATGCTAATTCATTGATTGGAGTTGGAGTTGCCTCGAGTTTGTACCATGCTTCAAGAGGACAACTAAGAAAGTATATGAGATGGGCAGACTATACCATGATAGCCACAGCAACAGTAGTAAGACACAATTCATTCAATTGCTTTAAAAACTGAACTATAAGAGAGATTTTTTACCAAAATATGTTTGGATATGATTTCTCAGTTAAATTCAATATCAATTCTTAAATTTAATAATGTACTTACATCTTAGTTCTTCATCCATGCATGTACATGGTGAAATGACATAGATTTTGACACAATATGACTGTGCGAGTTTTATTGGCATAAAATTGAATTCTCAATTTTTTGAGAAATAAAGAAAGAATTATATTAATAACCTAAAAACCATCGAGAGGATGCCATCACAAAACTAAGAAGATCAACAATAAAAAGACCCCTCAACAAAGCTTGCAAAGGACTATATCCGGATCTATGCCCTCATATCCCCAATAATGGGTGCATTTGGAGTAGTAAAAAACAAGATAAATTGAGATAAAACGTGGTTTTGGGTTAATTTTGACGTCTTTTTTTAAGATGAATAGTAGCAAACCGTGGCAACGGTTGCCCCAAAACCGTTCCCACGAATTCAAAATATCAACACTCAATGTTCTGCTTCATATACGCACAGCGCCAAAACCATGGGAACGGTTTTTCAAATCCGTTCTAACAAATGCAAAAAAATTCGTATAAAATAGCGATAATGATACTCGTTTGAAAACTTTCAACTCGAAAAATATGATTATCAAAATAAATTTACACATTCGGTTAACCTCCTTCTAGATTTCCTTTTTTTTTTTTAGTGAAATATTGAAATATTTTTAAATTAGTAAATGTGGGAATGTGTAAATGTGTAAAGAAAATTTGAGTGATTTATAGAGGTTATCGGAGATTTATTTTGTTTGTTAGAGTTTGTTGCACACAATATAATTGAGCAAAAAAAGCACTTCTAATTCTGTATAAAGATAACTCCATATCCTAAAATATCCTACAATTTCTCTATCTATACCACCCAATAAGCAAAAAATAGCCATCTTCCATGCTTTCCTTTGTTGCTTCCTCAGCATATTTTCCCACCAAGAGTAGAATAATCCTTTTGCATCTTCCGGGAAGATCCACTGACCTCAAATCTAGATACTAGAAGGATCCGCAGCTCCCTATCCATTCACAATGAAGAAAAAAGATGGTTAATCGACTCCTTTGGGTCCTTGCACAGTAGACACCTTGCTATAACCAGCCCTCTCTTCTGAAGGTTATCCATGGCAAGTATCATTCCATTCATCGTTTATCAAACTTAAGAAGTCATATTTGAGATCATCCCCTGTCCACAGCCTCTTCCATGGGAAATTAGATTCCCGACTTCCGCATAAGGTTGTGTAGAAGACTTGACTGAAACTTCCCTGACTTAGAAGCTACCCATTGAACCTCATCTTCACTAGTTACAAGATTCCTTCCTTGAATTAAGCCCAAAAGATTGGCATACCTTGCTGTCTCCCAGTCTTGTATGTTCCCTCAAATTACCAAATTCTGTACAAATTCTGCCTTGTGAAGCGTGCCATAATCTGCCATGGCATCCTCCTTGTTCATTGAAAGTTTGTATAACTCTGGGTAAAGCTGTTCCAACTTGCCTTCTTGGATCCACTTGTGTTTCCAGAACTTGATCCTGTGTCATTCTCAAGTTTCAATCGCATATTCCTCTTAAAATTGTGCCACCCTTTATGAATGCTGATCCATAAATTGGAACTAACGGTAGTGTTTCACACAACTACCATTCCCTCAATTTTGCCTCATATTTACGCATTATCATTTTCCCCCACAATCTATCATTTTTAAAGGTGCATTTCCATAACTATTTGCCCAGCAGAGCCTTGTCGAACAACGTCAAGCTTTTTAGAGACATGAAATAGATAGGTAGACTAGATCGTGAGCTCTTGACCAAGGTGACTCTATCCCCTATAGTAAGGTACTTCAGCGTCCACTTAGTTAACTTCTTCTCCGCTGTCTCCACCACTCCCTCCCAAACCTCTCTGGCCTTAAAAGAGGCTTCCCAAATGGAGTTTTAAGTAAGTTGAGGGCAAATAGCTAACTCTACTACCCATCACTGTTGTGAGTTCATCCATGTTAACCATATTACCAGTAGGAATCATTTCTGATTTTTTGAAATTAATCTTCAGACCCGATACTTTCTCAAAGCAAAGCAAGATACACCTAGGGTGACCGATTTCCAGCACATCCGTTCTATAGAAGATTGTGGAATCACCGGCAAAAAGTAAGTGGGAAATTTCCATGGAGTCTTGGAGGCACCTCCAAAAGTGAATTTTTTTTCTTTGCCTTTCTGAGTTGGATATCCTTCTCTCCGCGAAGGTTCCACTCCACCCCTCTGATCTAGATGAGCCACCTCCTTCGTAAGGGTGCGTTTCCTGACATGGAAAATCTATAACTCCTACCTGTTTCATCGTACCATCTCCCTTTTCAGAAGCTACAACTGCTTAACCAATATGTAAATAGAATTTCTAGGCACTCTATATCTGGCCGACCATTCAGAAACTCTACCAATAAGACCTTATGCATTCAGCCACATATTTTCGAACCTAAGCAGGCTAGTTCCTTCCTTAATCCTCTAAAATCTAATAAGATATGGAAGTGGTCTGAAGTCACCCTAGGAAAAAGTGATTGGACTGGCCCGAAAAAGAACTCTTCCGACCGAGTGGAGATACGAAACTAGTCAATTCTGGATTTGCTCATTGCATTAGACCAAATAAACCTATCACCACAAAGGGTAAATCAATCAATCCAGCCTCTTTAATAAAAGAGAACTCCATCATAGTACTAGAGTTGGCTCTGCAATTCAATCTCTCATTTGCACACTTTACAAAGTTAAATCTCTTCCTCCACACCTAAATATAGCTGTCACTACTTCCTCCAAGGACTAATTTTGGTTGTACACTGATGCACCACACACACATGTGAAAGCCCATACTGCATTGACACTCAATAACTGAAACAACAGATCCATATACCAGCTCCCCACTTCACTGTCTACTACCTGAGGATCCTAACATCCCACATCATTAGTATTCCTCTAGATGCTCTCACTGTAGGCAATTGATTCACTTAGTCCCCCCCTTCCCCCCTTAAAAAAAAAAATTTCTCCTAACACCAACGACATCCACAATCCTTAACTTTGTTTCTTGTAAGCAGAATACTTCAAGTTTCTTTTTTTGCAAGACAACTGTAACCAACTTTCTTCTTCCTGGCTCCATTAAGGCCTCTCACATTCCAACTCAGTATTTAGGGTTCATTGGTTACCCAAAAATAAGGTCGTTTTCTCCCCCAATACCCTGCTGATTGCCTCCTTCCTCCACCCTCATATTTAAGCAAGCATTCTAACCATCTTAACTCCCTCAGTCTCTTCTTCCTACTACTACTATTCATTTGTCAATTTGCATTTCCAAATCTAGATTGCTTCCATCTCTTCCCAGTAGGCCCTACCAACCTTACCGAGTCCTTTTCGTGCCTCTCACATGAAGTACCTAACACTTGCTTTACTACTTTAACCCTCCTTAGAACCCGTTTAGACATAACCCCGCCACTACTGCAACCATCCCCCCTCCCCCCTCCCCCCCCCAAAAAAAAAAAAAAGAAAAAGAAAAAGTTTACCACACGATTCACTATCTTTAGTCAAAGGTGCCAAACAAGCCAATGGAATGCACTCCATGGGTTCCTCATTTGAGGTGCCCCCACCATCAGCTCTCCAAACTTTCCCCTCTTCTCCAGACTCCCCATGCCTAACCTCACCTCAACTACATCTTTCCCCATCTCAAGTACTCCCCTCCAAACACTGCCGACTTGGTCAGAGTAGGAGGAGGCGAAGGGGAAGATTTGCAGAAGCAATCCAATCCAGTAGAAGGTGTTTTAGTACCTAGTTCTGATGAATGAACTATGTTAGTAGCTCCAGCTGATGTAGACTGCGACAAGGCCCACCTTTGCTATTAAATAGATCTAATGGCTTTGAATGTGAAGGCCCTTTTTAATAGCCAGTGTAAGTCATCCCATGGGGCTTCTATCCATCTTAGCTAGATCCAACCTAAGTCTATTGAAGCAATTTGGGGCTCCACCGACTTAAGGTGTCTTTAAGCCTTCGCAGCCAAGCTCGAACCCAAGTCAACCTCTTCAGTAATCCATGCCCCTATCTAGGCCCCATGACCCACCACTCTCTAGATTGACTTGCCACCTGCGATCTGACCAAGCATTTGAAGAATCTTTTGGTTGCCTTTTACTTGGTTTGGAAGTTTCCTTTACCTTGCCTCCACCACATGTTGTCCTATTATGCATCTCACGTGCTTTCATCTTCTTCTCTAGTGACTCTCTTGTCGGAGGTTGAATGTTGCTACGTTACATCTTGATGATAAATGGTTTCCATTCTGCCCACAGTGGGATCTCATACACCAAACCCCCTTGATCCTCACCATTGCTAGAATGCTAGTTCTTGCCCTCCAAAAATGCAAAACGTCTTTGATGTCATCTCTGACTCTGATAAAGCCTTCACAGCCATGTTTCTAAATGCATTCAAGCTCCATAAGTGCATCGGGAGGCCCATTGCCCTCACCCACACTTCCTCCTCCCTCCAACCTTGTCGAGAGTAAGGACCCCCTTCGTGCCACGAATCCACTAGCAAAGGGGCTCTTGGTCTCCACTGTTTGGTCTTCTTGAAATCCTTTGCAGATTCTAGCGAAGGAAAGATTAATTGAAATATGTTCTCCCCTAATGCTTTAATATCAACCTCCCCTCAGGTCGGATGCCTCATGAGCTGTTTGCCCATTTAGGCATCTCCTCAATCACCACCATGACAAATTCTGACCCACCTAAGGTTCCGATCAAACAATGGAGTATATTCTTCCTACTTGTCTCAATGTCGGCTCATCAACGACCAATTGTAGCCCTTCTTTTGCTTCATCGACTTGACATTAGCGATTTTAGATTGCCGTTTGGTAATCATAGCTACCTCGGCAAATAGTTTCTCTATCACGATCCATGTCATTAGGGTTGAACTCTGAAAACAACCTTATGAAATATGACCATCCCTTACCCTGGTTGTCTTCTAGAACACATACCCAATGTTTGCCTTAAGGGGGGGGGGGTGGGGGGAGAAAACTTTGAGTTCCAAAACCCACTCACCATAAGCCTTTAATAAAAAATGAAGAAGATTACGCTTCCCTCATACCATCCTTCCTAGCTTAATATTACGCGCCTCGCCCCCCTCCCCCAACCCCCCGTGTGCGTGCTTACCCATCAAAGCTTTGCAACACATCTTTAGAACCCAGCATAGCTCCTCCATGAAGATGGAGATGGATTTTTGATAACCTCCTCCTCTCTCAATGATCCTTATCACATCTTGATGCTAGTTGTCAGTGGCAACATTAATGGTAGTGAAGCCTTGCTACATCACCCATCTTCAATATGAAGCTCCGAAGTTTGCTTTCCATAGCTGAGCAGCTGACTTGAAGAATCCCTGCTCGCGCTTTGGGAAATCCTCTTTCGAAACCCTACTTGCACTGATCCCGAGAGAGAACATTTTTCCCCCAAAAACCATTCATACAAAGTCTTGAATTCTCAATTAACATTATCTAGAAATGAAAATACATGTACTTTCTGTGTGTGTGCATGAAAGGCTAATAATTATGGAAAATTCATATACTTAAATTGAATCTTATTTTGCTTTTGTTCTTCCCTTCTTAAAACAGTTACAGTTTTCAACAATTCTGTGCTCGCTTTTGCACATATTTGAAGCTTCTTGCAATACTAGCCTTTTAATTTTCGCTTCTAAAACCAGACCACATGTTTAATCACTGTTAAGATATAAGCGTCAACCATAAACCTGGCCTTCATAACCATGCATATAATAACTGACTATTATGTGCATGGAAAATAAAAATAAAAATAAAAAAATTGTTAGCGCTGCATTATCTATTTAGGAGAGACATAACGTGGAATCAATATTATATAACAGTTCTTTTAATACATGACAATTGCTATTCAAATACTGAATGCTTTCTCATCTAGTCCATTTTGCCCTAAGTTTTAAACCTCACAATTCATAACTGAAATTGTTCTTTCAGTGTCTCTCAAGGGCGCTAAGTAATGAGAATCCAAAATTGCTGATGGCAGCAACTGCTTTATGTCTTCCAGTCCAGCCTCTCATGGTTTCAGCTGTTCATACTGGAATGATGGAGGTAATTACGTTATGTTTGTTGAGTGATTGAAATTCATTTGACCTCTTTATTCTTTGGAATTATATTCCAGCTTCCAAAAGAGTTTACCCCGCTCCTTTTTTTTTTCTTTTTTTTTTAATTTATTTGTTTAGCGGTGGTTTAAAAATACAAAAACGCCCTTAAGGCTTTGGTTTTACATAATTATCATTCTTTATTGCTAATCCCACTCGCTTATAAAAATAGCTAACAATATTAACAATATGATAAGCCCCAAATCAGATTTGTATATACAAGAAAGGGGAGAAGGAGCCACGGCAGTCCTGCGCAAGTCTAGAAGCAGAGTCCCCAAATGCCAGATCAGTAGTATTTTGTTACGAGTCTGTTTTTGGTTTGTTATTGAGTCCGTTATTTGTCTGGGTGAGCCAGCCGGTAACTTGTTAGTGAGGGGGATGGTTAGGCAGGTTGTTTTGAGCATTTGTTATGGAGAGTCTGTTACGAAGTGGACTATATAAGAAGGGAATGGGGCTGTTATGGAGATACCAAAAAAAAAAAAATGGATGTTATCTTGTATCTAGTGAGTTTGAGGGAGAGGGGTAGCCTTTCAAAACCTACCAATATCGTTGTTATTTCCTTTCGCTTATTAAGTAAAATAACGCCCCTGCTCATTTCCTTCATCCCTTTCTCCATTTTTGCCAGTAATATCACAAACAATACTCAAAGAGGAGGAACAGTGCCCTATCATTTTGGTATTAGAGCTCCTAGTGTTCGACTTTGAAATTTAGTACAAACCAGGGTCTGAGAACTGCGCGGCTAATGCTCTCTCTCACATGCTTGTGGTAGCGGAAGTATGCTTTGTCTGGGCCACGGTGTCCACAAATTGGGAAGAGCTCCAAAAACAGGTGCAGTAAGACCCCCAGTTGCAGGAGATTGTGCATGCCTTGGGGAAGAACCCGGAATCTAAACCTGGTTGGTCTTGGCAGCAGGGTCAATTGAGGTACCGCGGAAGGGTAGTGATACCTAAAACATCCCCTTTGATTCGAAGGATGCTAGAAGAGTTCCACTGTAGTCCCATAGGCGGACATGGGGGGTTCTTGAAAACTTACAAGAGGCTAACAGGGGAGTTGTTTTGGGAGGGAATGAAGTCCGACATTAAGCAATTCGTCAGTGCCTACCTGGTTTGCCAGCAAAACAAGTACGGCACTCTCTCCCCAACCGGATTGCTTCAACCACTTCTAGTTCCTCAAGCTATTTGGGAAGAAATCACCATGGACTTCATCGAAGGGCTACCCAAGTCTCACGGTTTCGACACAATCTTGGTGGTGGTGGTGGACCGACTGAGCAAATATAGCCATTTAGTCTTGCTCAAACACCCATTCACTGCCAAGCGAGTTGCCGATGAATTTGTGACCAACATAGTGAAACTCCATGGCTTCCCGCGATCCATCATTTCAGATCGTGACAAGGTGTTCCTGAGTAATTTCTAGAATGAGTTGTTCCCTCTGCAGCACACTCAACTTAAGCATAGTGCTACCTATCACCCCCAAAGTGATGGGCAGAGTAAGGTGGTTAACCAGTGCCTCGAAGTGTATCTTCGTTGCTTTGCCAACTAATAACCTAGGGAGTGGTCAAAATGGGTGGTGTGGGCTGAATATTGGTATAATACCTCATACTACACAGCCATCAAATGTGCCCCATTTAAAGTGCTATACGGACGGGAACCACCACCCTTAGTGAAGTGTGATCTCATCTCCCCGACCTCTAATTTTGAACTTGAGATCCTGATGGGCCAGAGGGATGCTATGATTTCTGAGTTGCGAGATTAGCTATTACTAGCCCAAGATCGAATGAAGAATTCAGCTGATCAACAGAGACGGGAAGTGGAATTCTAGGTCGGAGAAGTTGCGTCCTTATCGGCAGAAATTGCTAGCTAAGAAGATAAATGAGAAATTCTCTCCCCGATACTTTGGTCCCTATAACATCCTGCAAAAGATCGCGCTGGTGGCTTACAAGCTCGAACTTCCCAGCACCACATCCATCCACCCTATTTTCCATGTGTCCCAATTGAAGCGAGCTATTGGAGATCTCTCTGTTTGCCAACCACTGCCCAAGGTTTTAAGTTAATAGATGGAATGGGTGGTGGAGCCTGAGGAGATACGAGATACAAGAAAAGGGGTTGACGATCTGGAATTGTTGGTTAAGTGGAAGTACCTATCCGACTTTGAAGAGACATGGGAACCAGTGGCACTAATCAAGGAGTAATTTCCAAACTTCCACCTTGAGGACAAGGTGAATTTGAAGGGGGGAGTAATGATAAGCCCTAGATCAGATTTGTATATACAAGAAAGGAGAGAAGGAGCCACGGCAATCCTGCGCAGGTCTAGAAGCAAAGTACCCGAAGGTTAGATTAGTAGTATTTTGTTATGAGTCTGTTTTTGATTTGTTATTGAGTCCGTTATTTGTCTGGGTGAGCCAGCCAGTTATTTGTTAGTGAGGGGAATGGTTAGGCAGGTTGTTTTGAGCATTTGTTACGGAGCGTCTGTTATGAAGTAGACTAAATAAGAAAGGAATCGGGCTGTTTTGGAGATACAAAGAAAAAATTGGATGTTATCTTGTATCTAGTGAGGTTGAGGGAGAGGGGTAGCCTTTCAAAAGCTACCAATATCATTGTCACTTCCTTTCCCTTATTCAGTAAAATAACGCCCCTACTCATTTCCTTCATCCCTTTCTCCATTTTTGCCATTAATATCACAAACAATACTCAGAGAGAAGGAACAGTGCCCTATCACAATATTTTGATAAAAACAATTAACAATCTTTCAGAGTTTTTTTTTTTTTTTAAATATTTTTTTATTATAAAAATTTAAATTATATGCTAAGCGAGTGGGCAATTGCCACCTAAATTTTTGAAAAATTCCACTCATAACATTATTACCTTTCTATTATAAAAATTAATTATGTTTTGGTTAAAAAAAAAAAACAATTTTTTGGAGTTCTTTAAAAAATATATTTTATTATAAAAATTTAAATTATATTTGTAAGTTGCTGAAATAACATCCTCACAGTACAATATTATACACTTTGGACTCAGTTAGGTGCAATGCATGGACTTTCCAAAGGGGTCTACCATTTTGGTAATACTCCCACCAAAGCACATTTAACTACAAAGTTCCAATAGAATCTAATACCTGCACAGCTTTAAAATGCATTATATTTTGAAAATGTTGAATTATATATATATGATACTCACTCCACTCTATCCGGGCGGTGTGAGACAAGAGTGCTTCATTGCATTTTGGTGATTGTTCGCACTTGTTTATTTGGCCACATCACCATTACTCGGTCAAAGTTGTCTTTTTAGGTTTTTTGATAAGTGAGTGGGATTAATAATTAAAAATGATAATTATGTAAAACCAAAGCCTTATGGGTGTTTTTGTCTTTTAAACCACATCTAAACAAATAAGAAAGAAAAGAAAAAGGTTGGAGCGAGTGAAGCTCTTTTGGGAGTGGGAATATCATCCCCCATTATTTTTCTTTGATATATGTTTTATTAGCTGCTGCTCTCCGAAGTAATGACTTTTTCCTTTTTTTTTGGGGGGGGGGGGATGCTGCTGTTGGAAAAAGAACTTTGTTGACATTTTACCATCATGTCTCCAAAGTGATGATGTATTTGGATTTCCTTGTTTGAAGTCCCATAGTTCTCGATGCTTGAATCTTTTATAAAGTGGAGCACTGCCAAATTGTAGTCCAACAACTCTAGCTTATGCAAATTGCCGTGATGATTACCCAACTATTAGCATTGATAAATTTAGAAATATAACAACCATGGACCATCAATGTCAGTTTGACACCTCGTTGTTATAACCATACATAGTCCATGTCAGTTGTACATTTCATTGTTGGGTGGCATGTTTGGCCACTTCATTTTCATTAGGCCTATCAATGAGTTGAATTTAGCCCAGATCCAATCCAAATCTAGTGCCGTGATTCTTGCCCCAAATCCATTAATAATGACCAGATCCAAAAAAGGACCAATTCCATTTATTCATTTATAATTGGATTGGATTTGGACTGATCCACTATATCCATATAAGATCCATCAAACCCAAAATAATTTTAACCCTAATCTCATCTCTTAACCCTTCTCCCTCTCTTAATCCTTTGAAATGACCAGCTCCACACTGCCTGCGGCACTCTGGCGTACACTGCCCCGGAAGTCTTTTGTCGCGGCAGCTACAATGGCGCCAAGGCCGACACTTGGTCATGTGGCGTCATCCTCTTCCTTATCAGATCTCTCCACTTTCTCGACTCCAACCTAGCTACCATGTACAAGAAAATCCACAATTGTTTGTCATGAAGATCATCAACCTCCCACCTTCATTTGCCAAGAAGAGACCATCGACACAATTCAAAAGCCCTGAGAGAGTCACCTTTTCGATCTTGTCCTCTCTTGGTTTCGTCTCCCTTTGCCCAGTGATATTGCTCAAACAATCAATGTCTTGGATCACTTGAATCAAACTACAGGGGGTTTTGTCTAATAGCCTTTCTAAAGAAGTATTGCTTGAAACCATTGTCAATTCAAGGTCGTAAATGTCGTAACTCAACAGATTCGCGATCGCCACGATCATCGTCGACTTTTTGCTGCTGGGAAGGCCGTAAAGGATGCACTTAAAAAAAAATGGATCGAATTGGGTAAATGGGTTAGACCCATTGGTTAGCGGGCCAGATCTAAAGTTTAATGGCTAGACCCATTTAATTATGGGTTTGGATTGGGTTTTTTCTTAATGGATCTGTACTCAATAGATCTGGTGTGGATCTGCCCAGATTTGGCCCATTAACCAGCCTAATTTTCATGTAGACGCTATTGCCAGTGGCTTTTTTTTTTTTTAATTTTTATTTTTATAATTGTAAGTGTTGCTGCCGGCATTGTTAATTAAGAATTTTCCATCCATTTACCCATCTAAACTACTAGATTTCTATTGACTCATTTTGAGAGCACATATAAGCATGGATGTAGCGACCGAAAAATCCCCTCAAGGTGAAAGGAAAGTATTATAAGGTAGCGGTTAGACCAGCGCTGCTATATGGATCAGAGTGTTGGGCTGTAAAGCATAATCATGGTCAGAAGATGGCAATTGCGGAGATGAGGATGCTAAGGTGGATGTGCGGGATTACAAGGAAAGATAGGATTAGGAACGAGGAGATTAGGGGCAAAGTAGGAATAGCACCGATTGAAGATAAAATGAGAAAAAACCGATTAAGATGGTTTGACCATGTTAGAAGGCGTCCAGCAGAGGCACCTGTTAGAAGGTGTGAAAGTATGGAGATTGCCAGGAGTGGGAGAGGTAGAGGAAGACCCAAGAGAAGTTGGAAAGAAACCATTAAACATGACCTGACTTACCTAGATTTATCGGAAGACATACCCCTAAACAGATCTAATTGGCGTCGACAAATCCATATAGCCGACTCCACCTAGTGGGAAAAGGC
Source organism: Vitellaria paradoxa (assembly GCA_019916065.1). Taxonomy (NCBI): domain Eukaryota; kingdom Viridiplantae; phylum Streptophyta; class Magnoliopsida; order Ericales; family Sapotaceae; genus Vitellaria; species Vitellaria paradoxa. The sequence goes on along the minus strand of CM034233.1, from coordinate 28,110,269 downwards.
TTGGTTTGGTTTGGTTTGGTTTATATAAGCATGGATGTAGACAATATTTATATGACAAGACATCAAACCTATCACACAAATATGTTAATTGTTCAACAAAGACTAGGAAATGATTAGGTCCAATGGGTTTACCTAGTGCGTGCTTGAAGTGTAATAGTTGTGGGTCTCAACGTCATTAAAAATAAAGATAAGGACACAACACAATGGAGACGTATTAACAAATAAATATATATTTTTATCTATATAAATGGAAAAACAACTATTTATTTACTTCTCTATTAAAACTACATTTATCTTTTATTTAAATCCATTTTAGAAAGTTTTATCTATAAATAAATTTGAAGTTCTATTTCATACTTTTTTTTTCAAAGGAGTAAGGAATTAATAAATATGAATTTATATTGCTTTTGTTTTATTATTCAATTCCAATTTTTTTTCTTCAAAATTATATCGTGTTTCATTGTATTTGATTGTATTTGATTTGATGCGTTTGTCTCTCAAGTGTTCAACAAAGTGTCTGGTTTTAAAATAGTTAAAAAATAATATGACACCTTTTGACAATATTTGACACGTGTTGAGAGAAAGTTTGGGTCTAAAACATATACGACCCAAGGACATCACCTTATTGGGAGTGCCTGTGCTTCTCAACTCATTCCTTTTATGAAACCAAATTCACGAAGAACTATTTTTTCTTACCAGTTGTTATCCACATACTGCTTACCCTTGTGGGAGTCAATTTTCACATATTTTTGTGATAAGAACAGTTGGGGTGTGATTATTTGATTTTTTTTGAAAGCATAACAGCGTCCATAGTTAGGAACTTCAGGGTGTTTTTGAATTGAGGATTTGGTGAGGAAAAGAAAAGGGAAGGGAAATTGAGAAGTAATGGGCAGGGTAAAAGATAAGGAAATACAAAATTCCGAATGCATATTATTTGAGTTTTAAAAAATAAGTGAAAATAAATGACATTCATCCATATATTAGTTTTGTAATTGAATTATTTTTAATTTATCAAATCGTATGTGTTTTCCTTATCATTTTTCACTAAAAACCAAATAAAAGTTGTAATTTTGAATACCCTTCCCTTTTTCCTTGACAAATCTTTTATTCAAATACACCCTTAATAATCAAGAGAAACTGATATTCTGCAGTGTTAGAACAACTTTTACCCATCAAAAGAGGTGTTTAAACAACTTTTGAGGCATCCTGTTTGCTCATTATTGTTTAATCATTGACTTGGTTCTTTTGGTTGTGCATTATTGTTACAATTTATAATTTGTATTTTCCTGCTGGTTTCGGTTGTCATTGTCCTTTAACTGAACTACGTTGTACTTTAATTGGCTCCTGCAACATTCAACTGGTGTCTGCCCCATTCTTTGGTTGCTTTCTCAGCAAGTTGCTTGAATGCCTTCACATTTGTTATCCTCCTGGCGTATACAAGTGCATTCAACATCAGCAGGCACAATCGAGCTAGGAGTTTACATTTCTTCCTTTTATGGCTTTCTATGTTCTTAAAGCTGTCATTCTTTGACCTTGTTAGTCATTGCCAAGACATCCAAACTGCCCCACCCTACCCCAAACTGCCCCACCCAAACGCAAACATATATTTCGAATCAGCAGGCACAATCAAGGTAGGAGTTTACATTTCTTCCTTTTATGGCTTTATATGTTCTTAAAGCTGTCATTCTTTGACCTTGTTAGTCATTGTCAAGACATCCAAACTGCCCCACCCTACCCCAAACTGCCCCACCCAAACGCAAACATATATTTCGAATCTATGGGTTTACATCACTACTTGTGTGTTATGTGTGTGAAATTGTATTAGGCTCTTAGAACAAGTATTTGAAATAAAAAAAAAATGGTCCAGGTGTTGGAGGGGGGAAAAAAAAAGAAAAGCTCTTCACCAAACACAATGAATGAGATGGGCACGGGTAATAGGCACTTTTTTTCCAATGGAAGGATGACAATTGAGAAGAATTTATTTGAGTTGCTGTGCTTGCTCTCTCCATTTCACCAAGTTGTGTTCTGTGTTTATGAATCAATTTAGTCATGGTGCAACATTTCATCGGTAAAATTTGTTGTAGTGATCTCATCTTCATGTATTGGGCTTATGATGAAAATTTTCTTTAATTCCATTTTCCTACCAGGTAGCCTTTGCAAAACGAGCATTGCAAGATCCAGACCTAAGGATGGCCCACAATGTGCACAAGATGTCCTCACTTTTAGGAGGTGTGCTTTTCATTGCCGAGGACATTTTCCCTGAAACTCCATACATTCATGCTGCTTGGCATCTTGCTGCAGCCATAGGTGTTGGTACTTGTAACAAGCTTCTTCAGTAGCGTATACATACTCCAAACTTTCTATTTGTGTTCAATTTACTCAACAAGTCTTCAACTGTTACAAGCCCAAGATGGCTGTGATCTTCGAGCTTTCCTCTAGCTGGTGGTGTGCAAAGACAAAGTATGTGTCATAATGAATCAGTTACAGTTTAATGGCTCAAATTCATATTCTTTCCTCAGAGTCCTATTCTACTTCAAATGAAGTTATTGATTGGAGAAAGAGGAGTGTGTGTATTTCGTAATCTAATGGCAACTTTCGTTTTGTCTTGTGATTTATTGAGCAATAACAATCATATTATTTATGTTTGTCTCGTGTGACAATTATGATGATGATGATGATGATGCAATATTATTATTATTATTATTATTATGAAGATGACCCTGCTCATGGTAGGGTCTATTAGAGTAGTATTAGCTAGCTTATTAAAAGGCAAAATAGTCATTAGTATTGGGTGTTGCCTTAATATATAAAGGGCCAGCTTTTATACATCACATCCTCGTCGTACACCTATACAATGTGGGATAAAATATATCATTTGTCTATTTCACTCCTTTCTCACTCTCTTGCAGGCAGAGTTTTCATAGGTAGATCTTTGCAATCTCTCATAATCCTTCCTTCACAGGGCATGCGTTCTTGTATAGCCCCACATATCAAGTTGGGTTAGGCTTAGCGCATCTTCCTTTCACATCCAAGTGATGTGGGATATAAGTTATTGTTTCTCTACTTCATTCTCGATGTCACTCTCTTGCAGACAAAGTCTTCCACTGGCAGGTCCTTCATAATTCCTCATCCTAATAGGGCACGCATCCTTGGTTGGTCTGGCTGCACACTTTCGAAGTCAATTTTTAATACAATGTCTTTTATCTCACATTGTGTGGATGTGAAAGGAGGATGTGCTATATGAAAGACGAACTTTTACATGTTAGGGCAACATTCGAGTGTTAACAATTATCCTAATAAGCTAATATTATATTAATAGGGTCCATTAAGATCCCCTCCTAAAAAATAAACTGCGTTTGGGAGCACCCAACAAGACCCACAACTCTAATAAATACAAACTTTTGCTTAGATTGGTGACCCTTAAGAAAATCTTATTATTTCATTTAGCATTGTCTTTTTAAACTAGTCTAAAAAATGGCCATTTATATGTTAGTGATTGGTATTTATTTAGACCTCACTTGACAGAGTTACTAGTTTTTAGTTTTAATTCTATTTTTTTTTCCAAAAATTGAATGTGAAAATTCATTTGATAAATTTATTTCCAATTATCAGTTTCCAAAAAACTGAATTATTTTAAAATTTTAAAAATTATGAAAACATAAAAATAGTATGTTCTCAAGTTTTTATGTAGAGATTAGAGATTTTATTGGTCACTACACTTGTATTTCATGTGTTTTATTTTATTGAGATTGTTGTGTATTAAATTGTATACTTGAGTATGTACACTTGTGCACACATTCATAGTCCAACCTACTTAATTGTGGTGCTCACATCTTACTTATCACATATGATTATGATCCCTCGAGAGCTGGGAGCAATCATCCTAAGTTGAGTTGAGGTTGAAGGTTTACTTAGATAGCGTAGTCTTATCTTTCTTTGAGTTATTGTACTTTTAAATGTGCGACCAAGGGTACAAAGTTGGACTTAAATTATGATCGTCATATTAAGAAGTGGGTAAATTTATTATGGTTTGTTGTGGCTTATGAATTGGGTTGTCGATGTGCAACTTTTAGTTTATTTTTTTTTATTGTCTATTATTTTATATGAGAATCAGGACCATAGGTAGATGCTCTGATTAATCGATTAATGTAACTTAACTTTAGGATATGTTTTAATTTGGTTCATATTAGTTTCTATAATTTTATGCCACCTGTCCTAGATTACGAGATCAAAGATGTGACAATTGTGCAAATTAATTTGAAGCACACGAGAAATTGCATAAAAATTTGCAATGATTTGACTTAGACTATGACTGTAGTTTTGCATTCATAATCGCATTTCTATATATTCGAATGTTCTTTTATTTCAAGTTTGAATATTACTTATCGAAATTAACTTTAACCTCTACTCTTCAGTCAAGTATATAAACTAAAGCTACCTACCTTATCTTTGAGGTTTTAAGAGTTTGAAATATGCTTTTTGGAGGATATTATCCGAACATGTGGCGAACATTCAAGTCTGGAACACATGGCGAGCATTCGTGCTTTTACACTTTCAACACATTTGCAATAACAAACGTGGGGGAAGAGGGGGCTGCCTTATTCTGTACACCTCTGCCAATGTTTTAGCATCATTTTCCACCTCGAGACGTAGTTTGACGACCTAAGGTTGCGGACATGAGTCTATACCCAAGCCTATCTAAGCCAGGCGATACAAGAGAAAAAGATTAGACACTGAAAATCATATCAAAACTCTTTTACTTTCTCTTACTTTGTCTTCATAAAGACTAACTTGGCCATCAAAGGGGTATTCAACCATACCTTACCCAACTGGCTAGTTTTTTTTGGGTGTTCGGACAGAAGAAGCAAAGTTTACCTCTAACCCAATCGAGACAATTATCACCATACAGTCATATCCTTTGTAGAGTGTTGATCGGACGGCTCGTTTTGAACAATTTGAGTTTTTCAACACTTCAATTAGTGTCGTCCATGGAAAATGATCATTACTCCCACGAAACCCTTATCACAATTAAAATTAATCGGATCAGTGGAACATCTTCACTAATAGATTGTGGAAAAAATGCAAGCTGTATGGTCCAAGATTGAATAGTCCCGAATCCCCTGGGGTCAGGTTGAAAATATCTCGAGTGCTAAGAGCACCCAACAGGATCTGGGGGCATAGGGATTATCATCCTAGAACTAACAGCGACCTCTCAACTTGGGACGGTATATCCCTGAGCCAATACCAAGCGAAGATCAAGCTCAAAGAGCAAGAGCTAGAGATCCTCTGGGAGCTACTTCATGCACAACCTGAACGCTCTTGATAAGCATGCAAGAGCTAGAGCCCTACTTTGAGGTCGGGTAGGAGATTCCATAGAACCCTAAATTGATCAAACTCTCTGGTTGGAAGAAAGTCAGGGAGGAATTCCAGCTTGAACTCCTGATAAAGTGAGGTGCAATCTAAGCAAGCACACCACTCTCATAACAAACTAGCCGAGCAACAGCTGAGTGCAGATCTAAAAGGCTGCATAATAAAGTATCTTGCTGACTACGTTGCCAATAGGGTGGAAACTCTACCCACCAATTGGCAAAGAAGGTTTTGGGCCAAATTGCCTCCTCTCCATTTGTAACAACATCGAGCAAATGGACCCACCTTAAAAATTCATCCCCTGAGGGTCACACTCAACAATGGGAATGCAGACCCAATGGGATATGTTTGCCACAACAAACAAGTCATGTTCCTTAAGAGTTACAATTATGTACTTATGTGCAAGTTCTTCCTCTCTAACCTAGGGGAAATAGCTTTGCGTTGGCTAAACACGCTGGAGTCCCACTCAATCAGTAGGTGGTTCCAGTAGGCAAATGCTTTTGTGCCCTATTTCATAGCCAACAACAAGCAACCTCGGACAGTGGATATGCTAATGATGATGCAACGAGAGGGAAATGAGAAGACTATGCTTGGCCTTACTTCAAGACATATAACGAATTAGAAGACTGTTCCAAGCAGATTGTTGTGGCCTCCTTTAAGCTTAGCCTACCGAGAGATGACAAGTTATGGCATTAGTTGGCTAAGTGACCAACAAAAGGTCTGGTTCATGAATCGCATTGAGAAATAATCTAAGAAGGAGGCCTACAAACCAAAAAAGTCCACAATAGAGAAAAGAGACCAACTAGGGACTAAGGGAAGAAAGATGCATTCGGGGGTAACAAACACAATCTTTAATATCTCCATTTACAAAATTTTGCCCAAGATTCGAGACCAGCCATATTTTGTATGACCATGAAAGATGGGAGGAGACCGATGACAAAGGAACTAATTCTTGTACTATTCATTCCATAGAGAGAAACGGCACCAAGTAGAGGAGCGTTGTACCTTTAAGTGTCACTTGGAGGAGTTAGTTCACGCTAGTCATTTGCACGATTACATCAATGAGGAAAAGTAGGAGCAACAACAACAAACTTGGCTGACCAGAGATGACCAACCACATGACCGCAATGAGAGACTAGCTTAGAGGGTCATTCATGTGGTTCACTTAGGATACGACTCGGGATTAGCCGAGATTAGCTCCCTAGCAAACTACGAGAAAGTTGCTCATCTAAAAGAGGTGTTGAGTGTGGATAAGACACCAGCATAGGACCACAAGCAACCGAGGATCGATTCAGGATAGGAGATCACTTTCACTAACGTAGACCTAGAGGGTGTCCAGCAACCATATAACGATGCCTTGGTTCTTACTTTTGGGATCAGCGATTTCCAAGTGCATCAAATTGTTATTAACCAGGAAGCCCTACATAGCTAGTGTACTACGATCTTCTCATGGAGCTCAAATTGACAAAGGCCAATGTCGCACCAACCAATTGTCCTCTAATTGGCTTCAGCTTGACACTAATTTTGGTAGTTGGGGAGGGTCACATTGCCAGTTTAAACTGGTCCAGTTGAGCTCTAAATTGAGTTTTTGGTGGTAAACGTTCCATATTCGTACAATGTGATCATAGGTTGTCCTTGGTTGCAGATTTAAAAATATATATGTATTATCCTTGAATTTTTTTTCCCTTTTAGATTGTAGTTCATCCTTAAATTGTCAAACGAGGAAATGCAATTCTTACCTTTTTCTTCCCCCCAATCCCTACCAAACAGCTCTCTCTCTCTCTCTCTCTCTCTCTCTCTCTCTATATCTTTATATGTGTTTGTGTGTTTCTGTGCATGGGCGCGGGGGCCATGCATGCACCCAACTATAATCCAATGGCCTCATTTTAGACAAGAAAACAAAACCAATATATTGAATATGATCCATATATCCCTTCAACCGTATTGTATTTCCCTACATCCAAACCCTGTCTTGATACTCATAGTCTTTTTTTTCTTTTTTTTTTCTTTTTAATAAAATTAAGCTGAAATTAATTAATCTCTAACTTTAAGCAAAAATATACTTGTATAAACTAATCAAACAATATAGTTGACACATGTTTCTTCAAAGTTGATTCCCATTAATAATTTCAGACAACATGCTTTCAGAAGTATATTGTCAGCATATCTGATAAAAAACCAGACATGTTATGAAAAAACTTAACAAAGTCTTTCAGTGATTTAAGCCTTTTACAAGGTTACAAATTAAGTACAGTACCTATGGATGAAAAAAGTAATTATTAAGAGTTAACAAAGCTTCCTAGATATTAATGTTTGTAAATTAATTAAGCGGAGTTCTCTTTGATCAAACAAAGCACATATATATATATATATATATATCATACATGAGTTGATGATTGGGCCTTGACATTTGAAATGAGGAAAGCAACAGCCTCTCCAACTGTTAAGAAAAGGCAATCTGGTCTGCTCAAATCATGGCCATCATCTGCTCTGTGCAATTTTTCCATAACCTCACCTGGTGGATTTACCAACACCAGCTGCCGATCCAAGCAATAAAATTTAATCAGTGAATTTATAGGAGGAAATTAGATAGGTGGAGATATGAAAAAATTAATAATAATAATAATGGACTTGCCTCAAGACCCTTCTTTTCCACTGCCTTCCTCAAATCTTTAAACAATGACACTCCACTTGTATCTATGGCACTCACAGCTGAAATTAAACAACAAATGTGCATGTAAAGAAAATAGTTGGGAATTAACATTATTGTTACGTTGTAAATGCTATTATTATTTACTGAGAAAATAGGAAAATTCAGTTTAAATATTCTTTATTGCCGTGTTTGGATCAAGTATTTGTCACCAATAAAAAAAAAGAGGGGAGAAGGGAATAAGGATTCAAAATTTCTTCCCTTGCCTTGTTTGGGATGGAAAATGGAAGGGGAAAAACAATGGGATTTGAGAAATTAAAAACAACTGAATTAGAAAATTAATTTATGAATGAATACTTTTTATTTTATTATATTTTTATATTCATTTAAATAAACACATGTATTTCAGATTTTATGTTCTCTCTCTATTTTTTTTTTTTTTTTTCATTTTCATTCTCTTTCTTTTTCCTCACCAAATTCTCACTTCAAAACTCACCCTATCTGTGTACGTAGTCAATTCGTCACTGTTGAATTCAAATGTGCACACACATACTTGGTTGAACTTTAAACTTTAATAATATAAAAAATGACAATTCAATGCACAAACCTGTTATATTATGGAATTCAAAAATAGTTAAATATATATATATATATAGTCTCTATACTTGTGGATACTATTTCCAGAAATCGAATCTGTAATCTCATATCATAATAGAACAATCTTATTACTGCTCCAAGATCACATTTTAGTTTAAAATATTGTGCATGGCTAATTAATAAATTAACATACCTGACAAATCTAGGATAAGAAATCTGGGGTCTGGTTGCATTTTAGTTTCCTCCTCTTCTGCTTCATAATCTTCTATCCATCTCAAAATTCTTAATAAAAAGGACGAGGTTTTTGAGAATAAACCGCAGATATATAAGCTGCTAATATTGCATTATTCAAATTATTTGCTAACCTTTCATTGAGGTAAGTAGTGTTAGCAAAGTTGATAGGAGCTTCTATGCTTAAAATGAGGAAGCCTGGGACTCTGGCAGCCTCTTTGTATTGGTGAAGATTTCGATAAATATTTGTGCCTGGAATGTTCCCTAAAATCACTGTTTTTGGCCTTGTTATTTGCAGCAGGATCTTGAAAATGGATAAACCTACCTGCATCATCATTCATCACCCCCACATATATATATATATATATATACATAGGATGGAACCAAAATTGTTACATAAGGACTAAATGAATATGGAATAAACAGTAGCTACTCTGAATTTTTGACAGAGGATGGTCATATACCCATATTTAAATCTTTTTTTTAATCTTACTTTTCTAACTCTATAAAAAAATAAAATAATTTTAACTTTTTTACATCATTTTGTATTTCTACTATTTTCCTTTCCCTCCACAAATCCATTTTCCAAACAAAGGAAGAATTTCTTTCAAGCTCTCATACTCTCTCTATATTTTCTCTCCTTTATCTCTCACAAACAATTTTCTAGCCCCATATCGAATCTAGAATTTTGGTTCATCCCAGAATTTGTACTACTTTATAATACATATAAAATAAAACCGTGGTTTATACCAAGTAAACTACTTTGTTTTTTTTAATTTGAATATAAAAAAATATTGGTAAAAATAAAAACATCAATAGAAAGTAACAATGGTTTCTACTATCAATTGAAAAAAAAAAATCTTTTGTTGAATTAAAGTATCAAGATCAAGAAGCCCATGAAAAATATAATTAAGAGAGATTAATTAGCAGTTAATTAAAAGTTATAACAACTACCCTTAAGCCATAATGGGTGACCTATCATCGCTTGCCTCTTCATCTTCTCACCCATGTGGGTGGATCAAACCCAGCATAACACAATGAAGCCTTTTAAAATTAACTAGTACTCCTTTTGCACGCAACAAAAGCAAAGTTTGAGCTACTTACTGCAATGGCAAGACCGCCCTGGACAGAGATGAAAGTGACGCCGAAGAATGCACACAACAGCACGAGGAAATCAAATTTGTCGATCTTCCAAATTTGCAGTGCCGCGGGGATATCGATGAGGCCAACGACAGCCGAGACTATGATCGCGCCCAGCACCACATTCGGAGTGTATTGGAACAACGGCATGAGGAAGAGCAGAGTGACCATCACTGTTATTGCCATTATGATGTTTGAGACTGCAGTTTTTGCCCCTGCGTTGTGATTCACTGCTGACCTGGAGAATGCACCTATATGATAAATTCAACAGGTATCCATCATTAATTAGAGACATATATATATATATATATATATGTATATATTTATCAATCTCTTTGAAATTAATATAAATATATATATATATGTATGAGAATATATATATATATATATATGTATGAGAAATGAATGAACCTGTTGTGACATAGCAGGAAGTGGAGGAGCCAACCATGTTCATCAGCCCAATTGCAATCATCTCTTTGTTCCCATCCACCTGGTAGTTCTTTAGAGCAGCAAATGTTCTTCCAACGGCAATGCCTTCCTGCAAATTTAATACAAATTTACAATAATCCCAGTTTTAATTTCTCATTGTTGAGAGGGGGAATCTTGGTGCAACTCTAAGATTGTCTTTTCGCAATCAAAGGTGTTATAGGTTCAATACTCAAAAACAGTTTCTTTATCTTATGAGTAAAATAGGGGCAAATTTGTATTGATCTGTCGTGTACGGATTTATAATTATATATACTAATACTTGAATAGCTAGGGCAAGATTTAATGAATATATTAAATAATTAATTTATTTAAAGAAAACATTCAACTTTAGTTAACATATATATTCATGTTTAGTTTATGTTTTCTCTTAATATAACATTTTATTATGTTTGAGTTGTGCAATCATGTGATGTCTAATATTGCTACCTTAAATAAAATTGTGTTTGTTACTTGTATAGACACCACCACCCTATATTTTTTATTTTTTAAACACACATATCCAACCAAACATTTGGTTTAGAATATGTTTTGTATCAACTATTAAGTTACAAAATTACCTAAAATAAGATGAGTGTCTAAGTTAGTTGTAATCCAGAACCCACACCGATTTAGTGCAACTCTCAACGAATCGCGTACTTAATGGATAAATCTAGGTACTTGAACCCACCCGCAAAACTCAAGCATCGAGCAAAACAGGATAGGAGCCAGTAGGATTCGAACTCAAAATCTCCGAATTTACGTTAATCTCAAGAACCACTTGACTACCCTGGCGGGTTTGAAAATATATATATATTGAAAGCATTCAATAACCCATCAAATAAATAAGCATTTTTTCTTTTTGATTTTTGTGCATATAGGTTACTTGATACCAACTGAAATAGAGTTGATTACTTTATACAAAAATTATTGTAATACTTTTATAATAGATTGAATAGTATTAACTTATACACGGTAAACAATCGAGGCAAAATTAAAATTTTAATGATAATTTTAGAAATTTGATAATCATTATTCATCAATAATTTTATAATTTATCAAATGTATATTTTTTAGACATAATATTGTAATTTTATAGTTTTTTAAAATTAAATTTATTAAAGAAATGTGGCTAAATTTGGATTTTAGATTTTTATATATAAAATATTTTCGGACTTAAGGAGATTAGATAAGGGTTTTTGAAAGTTTAATAAAAATTTTAAACCTTTCGTATTCGTGAAAAGTTGAAAAAAACTCTTTAAGTTTTTACCTTTTTGTGTTTTTAAGTTTCTTCGACTTGGAAAGCTTTTATATGTAGCCCAAAATGATAAGTAACAAAACATACTTAGGGTCTGTTTAGAGTATTAAAAAATACTATAAAATTCTAAAAAACTCTATAATTCTTTACCAAATTTTTTCATTTTGAAATACATAAATCTGTATAAATCTCTGTAAATTTATATATATCTACAAAAATTAACTTAAAAGCAGATATTAAATGAAACGTAGGAGGGCATAGAGATGTCTCTTGCAGTCTCAAGCCAATCCAAGTAAGATATTATATATTTATCATCCCTCGTCAAGGTGCATCTTTAGCGACTCGAATACTGAACTTTAAGTAGATTTAGATATGTACCCTACTTCTGGTGTATATTTATTTATACTATTATATAATAAAGGAAGCATTGAGGATAATGGAAACACAAAAACTCATGAAACTTCAATAGTTTTCTAAAATACACTTCAACCTCCTATTATATTCAAATTTTAAATCAAAACAATTTTTAAAAATTATTCATAATTAAGTAATTTTAAAATTTTAACCACCACATTATTTTATTTTTATATCCTTAATTAAATTAAAAAAAAATAATAACCTCACAATTGTGTGGGTCCACGTCCAGTATGTGTGTGTGTATATATATATATATATGCAAACCGAACAGGAGCTAGCTCCTGTCTTTCCTACATTTAGTTGTCTAGCACTTTGTTTTAATCAAATAATTCAACTGACCAGTTTCTCTTAATTAACCATTACTATTAGCAAATTTTAGCTAGCCTTACCTTAGAATTTTCTTTGTAAGTTTCCATTAAAAGGCCTAGTTGTAAATTGGATAGTCTGGACAGCATAGGAATTAACTTACAGTGAGGGAAATGATGCCAGTAATAAGTCCAGTTTTCATTACAAGTCCCAAGTGGCTTCCATGAAAATACAATATGTTCCATGAAGGAGGATTTAACCCTTCTTGTAGTTTTCCAATCTAAAACAAAAAGAAATAAAAATTAAAGAAGCCCACGAAACTGTGACAACAGGCACAACTAAAAATCATATATATAAAAAAAAAAGAAGATATTTATATATATATATATATATATATATAAAGAAGATATTTATATATACATATATTTATATGTATATTTGGGTCCAAGAAACTTACTACACTGATCCCATGGTGCTGAGCTTTGAACGCGAAAACCAATAGGGTAGAGAGGATCACAGACACCAAGGGTGCTCCAGCTGAGACCCAGAATAGCTTTGGCCTTTTAATGCCCTGCATTGATTTCCACACATACATAAAAGATCTGTGGGATTGGCCCATCTTCTCTTCTGTTTCGAACTAATGGAGGGGGGGGGGGTGTGATGTGAGCAGGGAGCAAGCTAATGCTCCTCCAACTCTCATATGACTTTCATTTTATTTTTATTTTTATTTTTATTTTTTATTTTTTTTATTTTTTTGGTTTTTTGGCCAAAGAATTCAACCTCTTGATATTATGATTAAGAAGAGGTAGAAAATACCATTGTAAATTAACATGCATGATGTGAATCCTAAATGCTTTGAAGGGGAGAGAGTTGAGGTAAATTTTTATTTTTAAGAGGGGAAGAGAAGGGGTTAAGCTCATCATTCCCACAATCTTATAAATCACTCTTTCTTTTTTCTTTTTCTTTTTTTTTTTTCAAACAATAAAAAATTGAAAGTGAATTGTTAAAATTTTAGGATGCTAATCAATAACATAATTTTAAAAATTGGTCGTTACTATTATATTATATAACGCTATTACTTAACATTTTTGGCCTTTTCTGTTCTGTTACAATCCCATTTTTTCTCATTACACTTTCGTTATATTCTGGTTTCGTTTGGGGTAAAAAAAATAAGATAAATTGAGATAAAATGTAGTTTGGGGTGAATTTTGGCGCCTTTTTTTCTGAAAAATAGCAAACTGTGGGAACGGTTTTCTAAATTCGTTCCCACGGATTCAAAAAAATTCACAAAAAATAGTAACAATGGTACTCGTTTGAAAGCTTTTGACACGAAGAATATGATTGTATAAAAAATTTATACATTCGGTTAACCTACTTTCAGATTTTTTTTTTTTTAGTGAAATATTGAAATTTTTTGAAATTAGTAATGGCGGGAAAATTAAAGGTGGAGGGGTTGTTAGAGATTTATAGTGATTTTTAGAGGTTTGTAGTGAAGCCAAACAAGGCCTCTATCACATCTGTTATTTTTCGTTACCCTTTCAATGTCAATTATCACATTTAAAATTATGGTCTATAGTTAAGTTTGGGGCATTTAGAAGAATAATTTTTAACAAAAAAACTACCAACTTTAGCATCTTGAGTGTTTGACAAACCACGAATTTTTGCCCTTTTTTTGCTCAACCACAATAATTTCTCAACGTAAAAATTATTAAAAGTTGTTAAAATTCGACAAAATATCCAAAATTAATAAAAAATTACTAAAAATTACTATTTATTTTATCAAACATATCAAAAATTGCAACTTACAACTTTTAATAAAAAAATACTAAAAATTACTTAAAAATTTGAGTCTCCAAACGTTCCATTTCAGAACTTACAAACTTCATAAAATAAAAATAATAATAGAATAGTTCTGATGTGGACTGAGATTCATGATGTTTGGTTAAAAGGTCAGTCAATCAATTAGTTCAATAATCCCCCGAGTGGCAGCAAATTGAGAAATATTGTCCCTCACTTTTTTTATTTTTTTTCTCCACTGATATGTCACATATCTTAAAAAATACAATGCATCTCTCCATTTTGGTGTGGGGTTGCATGTTGGTTGGTTACATGAGGAAAAGAGGACTTTGGATGACATTAAAGTTGGCCCTCAATTTGAGACCAAACTTTTCTTGATCAGATGGAAGAGCAGAGCATGACCTTCCAAAGTTGGCCCAAAACCAACCTCTGCACCTTTGCAATTAAAAAGCTGGACAGTGTGGACAGACCAAGGCGATCGATCATGACTCACTCTTTTCGCTTATAAAGAAGAGGGGGAAAAAAAATCCTACCGACCTGTTGGGATGATTTGCCTTCTCACATCTTGTAAAGAGAATGTACGCATATACATAAAAGCAAGATAGAGATCTTACCTTTAAGAATTTTTAAATCTTTCTTAGATCATGTTAATGGATGACGTGTGAAGCATTAACTATAATTAAATGATAATTGTAGAGACTTAAAACTTTCTAATTGAATTCAGATTATCTTCCATTCATTGATGAAAGGAACAATTTGTATTCATTAATTGTGAAGTTGACAGACCCTCCTCACCTAGGGGTCACAAGTGGGAACATGGGGGGATTAGCATCACGTCAATGTTAGCTATGTGTAATGAATTGTCCGGCTAAAATGAGATAATTCATAATAAAAATAAATTTAAAATAATTTTAAATTTTTATCTAAAATTTTTAAATTTAATTTTATTATGAATTATTCGATTTTGATTGGACGACTCACGTACTAACTCTAACTCTAATATTACAAAGAAGACGTTGGGAGTTAGTGATGTTAACCTCTCTCCATTTTGTCATACATGCCAGATTTAATTGGATAAAATGACTTTTATTGCTTTAATTTTTTTGTTATTTTGGTTCTTAATTAGGCTGCTTCTACAGTTTAGCTTAGCTGTTTGTTTGGCTTCCGTTAATTTCAAGGTGACCAAACATTTAATTCTTTGCAAAGAGATTGTTTTATTGCAAGGAGTTTAATTGAAACCAAACAACTAGGCCCTGTTGACAAAATTTTTACTTGTCATTTTCTTTTTCTTTTTTTTTTTTT
This sequence comes from Vitellaria paradoxa, assembly GCA_019916065.1. NCBI lineage: Eukaryota > Viridiplantae > Streptophyta > Magnoliopsida > Ericales > Sapotaceae > Vitellaria > Vitellaria paradoxa. Next base: position 28,094,739 of record CM034233.1, on the reverse strand, counting down.
TTTTGAAAATTGATCATAGAAATTCATTTGGTAAATTTATTTTTAATTTTTAAAATAAATCAAAATTATTTTCAAAATTTTTAAAAATTATAGAAACATGGAAAACATATTTTTTTTTAAATTCTTATTTTCCTTCGCAACCACCACCACCAGTCACAACTCTCACTTACTACCACCACTTTTGTTGCCACCTACCACCCGGCCACTACCACCGTTACCACTACCCACCTCCAAGCACCATTGACCGGCCACCATATCTGCCGCCGATATTTGTCGGTCTTCACCACCTCTCGACTATCGCCACCGTCAACCGACCATCACTATCGAGGACCACACCACCCACCTTCGAATATTAACAACCAATCACCTATCTTCGATCACCGCTAACTACCCCCACCTTTACCAGGACCATCACTATCGATCGATCATCACCCACATTCAACCACAATCAACCGACCACCATCCATCTCCAATCATAACTTGCCGATCACCACCTTTGTTGCCAGTCACTTTTGTCGCTGGCATCACCCTCCCAGCATTATAACTATCGATCAATAATCATTATTACCAAATATGTTTTCAAATTTTTATATTTCTCTTTCAAAAATTGAATACAAAAACTAAGAATTAAAAATTAAACATAAAACTGAATGTCAAAATTAAAAATTAACAATTTTGTCAAACAAACGCTTTAACAGTCGTAAACTTGCAAAGACAGAACAGTACTACTGAAAGAATGTGAAAAAACTCACCACGTGTCTTGCTAAAAGAAGAAGCACCAGGAAACAAATACCCATCAGTATGGTTTGCCATGACCACTGCACAAACAACACAAACATATGGATATACATGTGTTAAATTAATGTATCTTTAGATGGAACCAAATGATTTGTTCATGTAAAGAGATTTGTCTTAAAGTGAAGTCCTAAAGAAGGCTTTTTATTTTTTTAAAAGAAAAATATATTAATTTGGTCATTGATGTGAAAAGTATTGTTACTTTGCACAAAAGAAGTGTGGGAACCAACCTCGTTGGTATGGTGGAAGACGGAAGCCAAGACAGGTACCAGACCCATCTGTTTGGTGAAGTGTGTGATACCAAGAAGTGCTTTGAGCTGCTGAAGTAAGACTATGATGGCAGCCCCAGCCATGAACCCTATAAGTGTTGCCTTTGAAAGGAAATCAATTATGAACCCGAGTCTGCAAACACCAACATATATACATATATATATATATATGCATGTATGTATGTCAACTCTCAATAACTAAAAAATAAATAAGTAAATAAATTTCTTTAATTTGCAGATCATGAAATTTAGATATAAATTACAAGAAAAAGGGGAGATATATCATTTATATAATCGGGGTAATTATGTGTATATATATAGACACCCACCTTAATATTCCCAAAGAAGCTTGGAACAAGCCAGCAAAGAAGGTGGAAGAAAAGGCCAGTTGAAGAAACAAGACGGGGTCTTTGGCAGGTGACACCTCTTGTGTTAGCATTGATCCCAGTATTAGAGAAGCTATTGAAACAGGTCCTACTGCAAGGTCCCTCGAGCTTCCAAGCACCGCATATACAAGAGGAGGAACAAAACTTGAATCTACAAAGAAATTCAGATTTAAAAAAAATAAAAAATAAAAAAATTACATAAAAAACGAAATATATATATATATATATATGTGTGAATATACATATCCAAGGCGAATCGAGAAATTTTGTTGAATTGGGTAAAATTAAACAAAAATAAATATTAAAAATTTTTAAATAACAAACTTTAAATATTGTTTAGTTAAATCTAAATTTTTGCAATTTTTAGTATTTTTTGTCAAAAATTATTAATTATAATTTTTGATACATTTAATGAAAATAGTAATTTTTAGTAATTTTTTATAATTTTTAAGTGTTTGATAAAATTTTTGATAATTTTTAATAAATTTTGGTAACTTTTAAATTGGGTAAATCATTATAATTGAGGAAAAAAGTGACAGATTTTAATTAATTTGACAATAAAAAAATTATCAAACATATTTGAAAAAGTAAACTTTAAATTCAGTGGGAACAAGTTATATATTATATATAAAAAAAAAAAGTAAAAATTTTATACAAAATATATATAAAATATATACAAATTTTTCAGCCAATCCGGCCCATGCTAAATCTGCCCCTGTATATAGATATATATGAACATTAAAGAGAACACTCACATAGACCAACGATCGGAGGCAGGTTGGCAAGCTTAGCATAGCTGATTCCCTGAAGAAAAATAAGACGGCACTAATCAAAAACTGAATTTGTATAAATTTAAGTATATATAACTCAAACTCTCACATTATAAGATGCATGTAGATAATTTTACTCCTACGAGAAGTTTTTAAATTGACTTTAAACCCATGATTTCAAATAATTAACTAAATTTGTATATACAAGTAAAATAAAGCATTAAGTTCAGTTTGTAACTTTATAAAATTTCACAAATTTTTATAAATTCTTTTTAAATTAAAATTTTTTTCTCGTTACACAAATACCGATACCGATACTGTAATTTATGAATTTATATTACCATTTTACAACTTCAAACACACACATACACACACACACACACATATATATATATATGTATATATATATATATATATATATAAGAAAGATGTGTATACCTGAGGAATGGCCAAGCTGGCAATGGTAAGGCCAGAAACAATGTCAGATTTGAGGAGATGGAGAGTGTAATTAGGACCCCACCTAAGTATTGGGAAGATGTATTGAGCTGCGAGTATAAATTTGTTCCTGAAGGGCTGCCCCTTGAATTGGCGGAGGGGGTCGTCCGGAAAGAAGGTCTCCTTGAGCCTGTTGTTGAGTTTGTCCAAGGTGCTCCTATGGGGAGGTGGAACCACCTTGTGCACTTCCATGGCTATCTCAACGCACTCAGAGCTGTGCTGCAACTCATCACGAGCACTAGTCATATTTGCTTCCAGTTATTTCTAATGCTTGGTGATATCACTTGATTATATATACATATATATCCCAGAGACCGCCAGTAAACAAATCAGCTGCACCTGCCCACTTAGGAAACTAGAGCTTTGAGAAAAAGAATGGCAAGAGAGGAGAGAGAATAGGGCTTATGAGCTACTAGAGCGTGCTGAGCCCACTCTGGCTAGCTAGCTCTTTTAGCTCGTCAGAGTTTATTTGAGACAGAGGAGAGAGAGAAAGAGAGAGAAGAGAGAGAGAGAGAGAGGGAGGTTGTTTGGGGAAGCTTTTGTGGAAACACATTAACCAGTGCGCCATGCCATGGTGTCTATATACACAAACACAAGAAATTCTTTAATTTAGCAAAAAATGTTATAAAAATAATTTGACAATAGTGTTAGTGCAATAAAAGTTAGGTTAATAAATTTATGTGGTATTTAGTTTATTTTTTTATTTTTATTTTATGTTTTAAAAATTTTAAAATAAAAAAAATAAAAAAATTTTGTTTTCATTATTTTGATATTTTTTTATTTTAAGTTAAAAATACTCAAAACGATTTTTTATCATTTTTTATTTTGTGTGTGAACCGATTTTTTATTTTCTAAAACAAATTTTAAAAACACAAGTTATCAAATACGATTAGAACTGTTTTTCTTATTTTCAAAAATATAAAATTAAAAAATGTGTTTAAAACAAAAATATAAAATAAAAATAAAAAATAAAAAAAAAACAAATAAACCCTTATATTTTTTTTAAGGTAATTGACTCATAAATCTAGCTATGACATTATTTTAATATTTATATTTGTATATATATATATTTTGAATACTGTTACTCTGGTGGAATTGATACCTTGACGGCGCCGTTCAAAGTGGGATTGACACTTTGACATCCTCATTGTGACGATGATATTCTATCCACATAAGTGGCAAACGTGTTAATGCTAATTTAGTAATTATAGTACATGTTAAGGTTATTTTTAATTTAAAGTGATAAATTTAATAATTTTTGCTTCATGCTAATAACTTATTCTGGTAAATATTATCTCAACATACCATCATTTTCTTTATTGAAAAAAAAATTGGATTTTTTTTTGTTCTACCGCCATTTAATAAAATTATATGGCATTTGTTGTCCGGTTGAAAATAATTGTAAAAATACTATTAATGAAAACGTTGTTTGAAATTGAGTTTTTAAAAGATAGAAATGTTTTGCTACAAAAACTGAAAACGCCATTTGATTTGGAGTTGTCCTTGATAACTTGGACTGAAAACTCTGTTTTATATAGAGTTTTCTTTTCCACACTTGTTCCTCCCCTATACTCATTAATCTGCAAAAGTTACTCAAAATACCAATATTTCACTGAATAATACATTTCACTGAATAAACCAATGTTTCACTAAATAACATATTTTACTAAATAAATATGTAGACAAATTAAAATAATAACTTTTAAATAGTATCACAAACATGAAATAATATCACAACTTTTAAATAACATCACATGTTTGTAAGATTATTTAAAAATTGTTATTATTTAATTTGTCTATGTATTTATTTAGTAAAATGTGTTATTCAGTGAAATGTTAGTGTTTTAAGTAACTTTTGCAAGTTAATGGGTATAGAAGAGAAACAAGTAGTGCAGGTAGGGTTGTAAAAAAGAAAACTCTATATGAAACAGAATTTTCAATGGAAATGGCATTTTTAAGTAAAAAATTCTATATGAAATAGAGTTTTCAGTCCAAAATTGATTTCAAAGAAAATGCCAAATCAAATGGCGTTTTCAGTTTTCTAGTAAATAAAACGCTATTTCAAACAGCGTTTTTCATCTTTTAAAAACTCAATTTTAAACAACGTTTTCATTAACAGTATTTCAACAATTATTTTTAACTAGACAACTAATGCCATATAATTTTATTAAATGGCGGTAGAAGAAAAAAATATTCCAAAAAAATTGTACCACGTGTTATTTTGTCATAGTAATTCCTTTAAAAGACCAAATTGTCATTATAATGAGAAGGCTTTTAAATTTATCATTTTAAATGAAAAAACTTATAAGATTAAGATGTATTTTGGTTATGACGTTATTATTGACATACTATTTTAGTAATTTTTTTCGATAAATTATCTTAGCATAATAGCACCACTTTTTAAGTGTGTGTTTGTAGTGTCTGTGTAGCAAGAGAAAAAAAAAAAAAAAAAAGAAAAAAAGAATAAAGTAAATATAAAATCTCAAATTAACGCATGCCTTTATCTGATTAGATTAAAAAATAAAATAAAACAAAAAAATATTTATCAATAAATTAATTTTGATTTCTCAAATATTAAATTTTTTTTCTTTTATTTTTTCACCACAAATCAAATAAGGGAATAAGTTTTGAATCTTACTCCTTTACTTTTTTTTTTTTTTTCCCTTTAACAAAATCTTAAATTCAAGCGCCTGAAGAAACAAACTTAGCCTGAAGAGACAAACAAAAAAGTTGAGCTTGTTTGTAACATAAATATTGTAGACCATCCCGCTATTAATTGTACGGTAATATTACGAGTCAAAAAAAATCGTAAATTCGAATTAAAATGATGTGGAAATTATGTTGAAAGTTCATCACTTTAAAATATTAAATTCATTAATTTATGTTTTACTTACAACATTACTCCATCTTTTGACTAGCACTTTTTTGAAAGATTTTTATAATAGAGTAGTATTTTCCTTTTTCTTTTTTTAAATTTTATAAACAATTACAGATTGGCGTGTGTGACTAGTGAAAAGAAAGTTTTTCTATATCGTAATAATATTCGGATTGCATTTGATTTACTAAAAATAAAAAAAAATTGAAAATCTCTAAAAATTATTCACTTTTAATTTATTATATGAATTATAAACTCACAATTTATCTTATTTTATCTCGTCTTATATCACTTTTTATCATTCCAAATGCTCTCTCAATATCGATTATGCAGTATAAATGAATTGACATATTGGCAAGACATTTGGGAGGGTACTGTTTCCAACTACGGCTAAGAAACATTCTTCTGGGGTCAGGGAGAAACCCGCAGCCGCTACCCGTAAGTGCGCACTGGGTGAAGCCCACAGCCGCTACTCATGGGTGCGCACTAGGTGAAGCCCGCCTCGTGGCCCTATCCGGCAAAAAATCACGAGGAGACTGGCTCAGCTGAGAAGACTGTTAGATGGCCCTCAACAATTAGAGGAATGACTGCCCCCGGAAAGGAGTCGAACTTGGGACCTATTGGTCCCAAACCCTTCAATCCGCCATCCGAACTAACTCAACTACCCTTTACGAGGCACAAAGAAACATTCTTGAGTCAACAAAAACATGCGTGACCTTAAAAACACAAGAACTAGAAGTCAGACAACAAATTTTTAAACTTTTACTAATTCAAAGAATGCATTGAATTAATTAAACGGATTACCAAATGTCCTATTTATAAAAAACAAAACTAATCATATGCTGAATTAACTAATCATATACTGAATTGAAATTAGTTTTTGTAACTCCCCAACAGAGTTTTCCCAATATAACTTGAAAATAAATGTAATTTAATTTCAAATGAATTATAATGTAACATTTGGTTAAAAAATAAAGACAATTAATCAAAACAAACTCCAAAGCTAATCCTAAGCAGAGTAAGAATAAAAAGAATCAAATCCAACAAAGAAAATCTAAAATTTATCTGGATTGCATTAGAAGATAGAAATTTGAATTTTAGGTGTTTGCGGTGGGACGGATCTGGAATTTATAACTAATGAGAATTAAATTATGTTTTTAAGATAAATAAGAACAAAAATAAAAATAAATAATAAGAGCATAACATGAAAAAGGAAAAAGTATGATTTATATAAAATAAAATAAAAACAAATTTGTTATTAATTTTAAAATTAATAAAATTTTAATGTAATTTTTTAAAATCAGTGATTGTTTGGATTGCCCATGGTTCTCGGCCTCTTTTTGTGTGCACGCATTCCCTTAGATGCTTTTGTCTAGACAGCTTAAATTTACTCGATTTATCTTTCTTCTTGTGTGTGTACTATCCTACATCATATGTATACGCATGTTTAATTTCTCTAGCATCTTAAATAAATACAAAAAGAATTAATACTATAATTATGGAATCGAACCATGTGCCCGTAAACACACGTTTAATTTCTCTAGCATCTTAGATAAATACAAAAAAAAAAAATTAATACTATAATTATGGAATCCAACCATGGCACATATAAATGGAGCATTTGTTTAACTCCTTTTTTTTAAGACTCTCTCTCTCAACTTTCTGTGAACTTTCTTTCAATACAAATCTGTATATAAAAAAATAATAAAATAAAGTGGTCAAAAGTAGTTTCTGATTATAAACTCTTTGAGATTTAAGCTAATTGTAAGTATAAATAATAATCTCACTTAGAGAGAGAGAGTGTGTGTGCGCGCGCGCGTGTGTATAAGTTTATGGTGTTTATAAATATGGAATATCTAACATAAATTAGTTTAATTTAAGTATAGTGGTGGTAGGTAAGTAGCAATTAATGTTAGGAATGATGTAAATGTTGAGTTTGATGAAAAAATTACATTTGTATATATTATTTTGTCTCTGACATACTTAAGTGCGTGTATTAAATCTAACAATTGTATGACGTGACAATCAAACTATATAATTCAAATTTAATCTGAATATAAGCTCTGATCGAGGCCGTAATTTATGGTCGGGAAGGATATTTTTTATACCAACAATGTATGCTCACATTTGATCATTTTTTAGGTCACGTGAAGATTCTGCTATGGCAAGCTGCGGGGGATAATCAAGATAGAACCATTCCGTGAAAATATGGCCCTTTTTTCAGTACACGAAATGATGAAAACGAGTGACTCTTTGATGCCTTATAATTTGGTCGCAGAATTGCACTCCTTTGTTTCCTTATTTGCCAGTACTAAAGAGCACACTATTACAATAATTGATAAAGATCACACTAAGAAATTCATAAAGATCACAGTTTTAGAAAAAGCGTGATAAAGATTTGTGAGTTAAACTTTTTATCTCATTCTAATTAAAAAACTGAGATAAAAAGTTATTTTTAATACTTTTTATCTCATTTTTGTTAAAACCATGATTGTATTTAAAACGAGATAAAAGATCAGTGGAAACCATCTCAACAAAAAACTGAGATAAAAAATTAGTGAAAAATATCTCTAGAAAAAACTGAGATAAAAGATCAATGAAAATATCTCTAGAAAAAACTGAGATAAAAAAGTGAGTAAAATTATATCTTAAAAAAAACGAAATAATTAAAAGAATGAGAGATAATATTATTATTTTTTTTCTTTATATCTCTTTGAAATAATTTTGTTTATCATCTTATATGATTTAAATTAGATTTTGTAAACTTTATTGTAATATTTATTTATTAATTTTAATTAATTGAATATGATATAAAAACTATAATCATAGATCAATAAACAAAAAAATTTTAAATTAATTTTAAAACTAAACCAAATCAAATTTAAAAAACGCGAAATATATAATTATTATTTTTTTCAGTAAATATATGGAAGTAGTCTTCATAATTTGTATAACTTATAACGAGGTGAATATTAAATATTTAATATCTAATAAATATTTAGTGTATCTTTAATATTATTTATATTTATTAATTTTAATTAATTTAATATGATATAAAAACTATAATCATAGATCAATAAACAAAAAAATTTTTAATTAATGTTAAAACTAAATTTACCAAATCAAATTTAAATAACGCTAAATATATAATTATTATTTTTTAAGTAAATATATGGAAGTAGTTTTCATGATTTGTATAACTTATAACGATTTGAATATTAAATATTTAGTATCTAATAAATATTTAGTGTATCTTTAATATTATTTATATTAAAAGTGACATTATTTTATATTTTGTTGAAAGTGATAAAAATTTAGAAATAAAAATAATAAAAGTTTTCATTTTTTTGTTTTTCTAGAACTAATTTTTGAATATAATCATTGAAAATATTTTTTGTATTACAAATCAATTTTTAAAATAGTTTTCAAAAATTTTGTTTTGAACAATAATTTTTTAGAACTAAAACTAAACGTGACCTAATTACTTTTAAAAATATAATACAGAATGAAGAAAAATATATTATAAATAGTGAGTTATGATTAAATATATGCTATACACAAAGAGTAAGGAAAATAAGAAAAAGATTTGAGATTATTTTTAATTAAATATAATAGATATTTATAAGTTATTTATTAAGTATTCGCATTGTTCTATATATTACTTACGATTTCAAGTTGTTGCAAAAAGTTAAAATAATTAAATAAAAGTTATTTTTTTATCATTTTTTCTGATCAATTGATCAGGAAAAATATAACTTTTAACTACTAATTGGTTGACAAAAGTCATAATAAATTATTGTAAAAAACTTAAAATAATATAATTTTATTACTTTTAGTAACCCCTAAAGTGATAAAAATTTGTTTATATATATTAATATGCAAAATGTATATATCAATGATAGGTTGGATTAGCGGTCAACTACACTAACTTCCAAAGGAATGGCACGGGTTCGATTCTCAGCAGCAACAAAAAAATATGAAATATATAAGGTTGCTATAATGACAAGGTGGCAAACGGTGCTATGATGGCATGATAGTAGGTTGCCATGTGGATTTTTATTATTTTTAAAATTAATCCATTTTTTCAGCGTGATTATTTGTTTATATTTGATCACAATTTTTCAAAAAAAGTGAGATCAAAATATATAAAAAATTACACGAGATTTCTTTTCATCTCAGTTTTTACCATAAAGATCACGCTTTTAGTGTGTGATTGTTGTAAGTTTTCGATTACGGTTGTAAACTGTGATAAAAAAGAGGTGACTTACAATCTCACTTGGATCAATCACGCTTTTGTGACTGAGATAAAAAGTGAAACATCACGCTTAAAAGTTGTGATGTTTATGCATTTTTGTAGTAGTGGCAATGCAGTTGCTATTCAATTATTCATTAGATCATCTAGCCTACTGAATTTGTCTTCTCATGAAATTCGTGTGGACTGCTTGATCAGCAGAGATAATTGTTGAAATTTTTTAAGTACTATCTAGATCACTTATTCAAAAAATAATTAATTTTAAATGTACAAAAATAAAAAAGGGATTGATCACGTAAATTTACTTGAAAAACCCCTTTCAAAGAAAAATTACGGAAAAACCAAAAACTTCCACTATAAGGAACACAAGTCTGGGTTACAAAATTTCACTTAATAGTTCAATCGATACCTCAATTTTATTGTTGAACTATTTGATCCATCGACAATTGTAGAGGAATCCACTTCACTAACACACAGTAAAACCTCCCCAATCTTCTCAACACTCTGAGAAGATCACTGCCTTCACCAACATATGATGAAGGAACTGCAAATTTTCGAACGTCTTCGAAAACTTCTTCTAAGTGTTTGATAAATGAAATATATCTTAGTTAGAAGAAAGAGAGAATCTCATTTTTCAAGCTCAATGATATTTCTAATAATGTTCTCTCTCTCTCTCTTATTAGATGCCCTCAACTCTAGAAGCAATTTTTTACATAGAGCTTAATGATAGTCTAAATTTAGATAAGATTTGAATAGGACTCTCATAATTTCTTGGTTCTTGAATAATAGAACTAATTCCTTTCAAGATTTATAATCTCTCTGGACATTAAGAAATCTTCCAATAATTAATTTCAGCTATCTTGCACAATTGAACAATTTTTGGATTAATTTTAGCGTAAAATAAGACTCTAAACTACCTTAAACAATATGAAAATTTCGATGCTCGCTAAAGCAAATATCCCATTTGCATTCCACAAATTCTTGTGAGCTTCCCACAACTGCCTCAGTTCTTTCACGTGAACATCTTCTCTGCATCCTACTTTGTTTGCAGTTGTTTCTAGTGATTATCCAGTGAGTTCCCACGACAAACACTTTTCTAAAGCTCTAAAACACTGTTGCTATGTCATTATGTTGTGTTCTAGCTTTAAACCCTCTATGTTGTATTCTAGCTTTTAACCTTTCAATCTAATATTCTATGACACCCTAGTCGATATGTTAAAAATATGAAAATTCTCAATTGTTTTATTCACTAATTTATCAATTACAATTATAAACCTAATAATTGCAATTAAAGTGGTCACGAACCAAATAGTTCATAAGTTGTTCTATCTTGATTTGATTGATGTTCAACTCGAATTTGACTGGTGGCTTCAAATGAATCAAATTCAATATTTTCTTATATAGACTCTAAAGTTTGCGAGTCGATTTAAAAAATTATATATATATATATATATATATAATATTTTAAACCAAAACAACATTATTTTGATTTAATGAAATAATATTGTGTTGGTTATTCATTTTAGATTATAATATTTTAAACTAAAACAACATCATTTTGAATAGTTAAACGATCGTTAGCCGAGATCAAGTCCCAATTATTATTTATTGAACTAAGCTCAAGCCTTATACTTTGTTCAAGCAAATTTTGAGAAAATTAAATTTCGGTTCAACTCGTCCCAATTGGACTAAAAGCTTGACTTAAGTCAGTTTCACCCCTAATTGCAAGTACGCATGCATAGCCAAGGTCGATTGTCTGGTGAATAATTGTAGTTAATTCCCTTGAACCCTCCTAAAAAAATGGGTTAGGTCTTGACTGAAAGGTCCAATTAACGGACTTCAATTCAATTGATAATCAACTTGATAATGTTTCATCCAATTATATAAAATATATATGCATAAAATACTGACAGACACAACAATGTTCTAGTTACATATAGTTTTCACCTTTTTGTATGTATCTATATAGCTATGGCTACGTTACATGCTTTGTGATAAATATCAAAAGAGAAAAAGACCCTTAGTTAATTTGGATGCTTGAATAATGAAAGCTAGGGGCAACTTCATTTTTTGGCGTACAAGAAGATAACATTCTTCCAAGAATGATCTCTTTTGTATCCCTGCTGTGATTACGCATGGAAATGGAGAGAATCAGAGGACAGTACTAAGAAAAAAGAGAGCATAGTCATTTGTTTCATAAAGGAAACCCAGTGTGAGGCAAACATAGTGAAAAAAGGAAAAAAAAAAAAACAATGGATGATTGAGTTCGAGGTACGTGCTTATCATCTTTTATTCTGATTCAAGCCACTAAACTTTCCCAGTGGCCCTACTCATCAATACTCAACCCTTTGTTTTTGATACCACCATTCCTAAAGTTGGGTAGTGGGTTGGTGCATGCCCTTTTGGTCGCTGTTACTAAGGGTGCAAATAAAATAAAACCAACAATTCACAAATTGATTTGATTCTAAGTATAAAAATTGTTAATTTAATTACTTTAATTTGATTGTTGAATTAACATATTTTTTTAGAAGGTCAATTTCCTCCGAAACATGTTTCACAGCCATTCATTCGTGCTGATCAAGTAGTAAAATTTATTTTTGAGTGATTCTTTTATCTGCTAATCACCACTTTCCAATCAACCTACTCAATCGATCTTGTAAGATCGACTAATTCAATAGGATTCATCTGATTCTTAAATTAACATATTTTTTTAAATTCAACTCAACTCGATCTGATATAATTTCAAATTTGTATTCTGTACATAAACCCTAATATACCATGATTGCTATGAAATCGATCTAAATCGATAAAATTGCATTGATTCGATTTTACAACATAATTAGTTCAGTTTTGATTTGACCACTATCGACCTGTACTAAACCAGTCTATGAGGATCCCTAGCTTGTAATTACCCAAAGAAAAAAAAAACAAACAAACAAAAAAGGGGTTCCTAGCTTGTTACCTTACTTTGTATTGTTGCCAGCTTCCATGAGTAACTAATAGGTCTTCTAAGTACTTACTGATCGAAATTATGTACAAGTGGCTCATCACGTATTAGAGAAGACACCTAAAGAAATAAATAAGGCTGCCTTTACATATGTTAGTGGAGGTGCGCATTATGCATGCCTTTTTTTTTTCTTTTTTCTTTTTTTTCGTATTTCTTATTCAATTTTAATTTTTGATTTTCTTCATTTTTATTCTCTTTCACTTTCACTTCTGCTTTTATTTTATTTATTTTATGTGGCCAATATATTGTTTTTCTTAATATTTAAATTTAGAGAGTTATTAGCAATTATATGCAAAATAAGTGAAAAGTTGAAAAGTATTTAAGGTACTTCAAATTATGAGTAAGCTTCACAAGTGAACCTAAATTGACTTATCTCTTTATACACTACAGGTGTGCGGATACAGTGTGTGGTTATTACTTCATTTGTACAATTTACTTAGGAGTATAAAAGTAAAAATTTGAAATTTCTAAAATAACTTAATTAATGGTAGCTTAGAATTATTAATTGATTTAAATTTTGAATTCGGTGGGAGGTTGAAGATATTTTATGTAACTAAAAAAACTTCATCAAAATTGATTTTTCATTAACTTTTAAACTTCACCAATACCTCTAGTGTTTCTTTCTTTTATATACTAATTAAAAATGGGTACACACTAAGTGTCTGTGATTTTTATAAATTTTTATTTTAATTAAAATAAAATTATAATAAATTAGCTAAAGTGACTCAAATAGTAAATAATAAGTAGTTAAAGTTATTTAAGTTAATAATACCTAATTAATTAAGGAGCATTTAAAGTAAATAAAAAAGTGACAAAATTAGTGGACAGTTAAAGTGTCATGCCCCAAAATCCACAACCAAGGGACATGAGGACTAAACCTATAAATCGATCACAAATAACTACACATCAAATACCAATCAGAGTAGAAGCGATAAATAACAATAGTATTCAATATTAGAATACTCAAAATAGCTACAGAACTATATGGCTCAAACTAGGCCTAAAATCAATATCAAATCGAAATTTCATCAAATGAAAGTAAATCAAATAATGACCAACTACTCTATCTCACAAGTCTATCATACACATCTGCCCCCATAAGATCAACTAAATCACGTGTGCTCAAAAATAAGCATATAAGAATAAATTTCTTAATCATGCAAGGCAAACTGTCACACCCCAAAATTCACGACCCAGTGATGTAAGAACAGAACCCACAAATAAACATCAAACCATGAAAATTATACCATATTAGAGCGGATGCCAATAAAATAAACCAATATTCAATTTCTTCAATATTCAAATATCTTAAAAATACCCTAAAAATGGGCTACATAACCATGCCACAAATAGAGACCCAAATCAGTACTCCATTACGTTATAATTAAAAATGTCAAAATGTAAAGTAAAACAGATCATCCAACTATAACAATAGAAGACGGCTAGCTAACCCACTTGTCCACCACGAACATCAACTCCTGCAATACCAATTGTAGTAGGGGTGAGCACTAAATTTTGCATGTGCTCAAAAAGTGTTTATAAAAAAATATTTCTTAATCATGCAAAACAATCAACACTAAATCAATATTAATAAAGTTAAAATCTTATAATTTCTACAATTTTTATATTTAATCATACTATTCTAATTAAACAGTTACTTAGCCATGATCTTGCAATCTCATACTAAAATAAATCACATCATGACATTCACATCACCACACATCAATATCGTACTATATGTCAAGCACCCTGCAAGGTTAGTCTGTGGTCACAAAACTAAATTCAAAATAAATTCCTAGGGCTAAGCTGTCGGGTACAACTAATCCCACAATCTTAGATATACTCATCAAATCCCTAAACCTAAGCCATGGGGTATAACTGGTCCCGCAATCCCAGATGTACTCATCAAATCCTCAAACCTCAATCATGGGGTATAATTGGTCTTGTAGTCTCAAGTGTACTCATCTTACTTTAGTAGCCAAACCAATCCTGCAATCTTGATACTTATACACACTAGTACAAGCCATATATATGCGTTTTTAGGTTTCTAGCGTACTAGTTATACTAAATCACCCTGTGTAGGCTTTGGGGTTTTTAATACCTGGGCTCTAGAACCCACTGTTTTAGAACACTGTATGACCCTAATATCAAAAATCAATCTCAATCATAATCAATTAACATCACATCATACACAAGATTATCCCTAAATTTGATTTTTTTTTTTTTTTTTTTTTTTTGGTGTTTATCCATTTCTTATTAAATTTTATGAAATAATATAACTCTCAGGCCTAAAGTTTCATATTGTCCGATACATGCATGTCTTTTACATAACACTCAAATTCAATGTAATATCATATAATAAAGTACACAAAAAAATGCATGCTAATCAGATTTAACTAGCCATAAGAGAATTTATTTATTTATTTATTATTCTATAAAGAAATTATAAATATATATATATATATATATATATATTTCTAAAATTCTTCTTTATTTTCAAAAAAAATAATATTTATTTAATCATCTAAAATTCTCTTTTCAAAATATTTTTATTTAAATATTTATCTAAATATCTAACTTATAAATAAGTTTGAACCAATGTCCAATAAATTCTTAAATATTGCCACCATGTTCAGAATAATTGATTATTCATTAAGTAGAAAAAAAAAATTTTAGTGTGAAATCTGTATACACACATTTATTGGTACCCGTGCTGCTTTAGTCTAATTAATACCCTAGCTCCCAAAATCAATTTACACAGTAACATTTCTAACTTTCCATTTCAGTTCACACAACAAGTTTTACATTTATAATCACGGGCATTAGGCATATACATAAATTTCAAAATCAATTCATACAGCAGGTCTAGCTTTTATATATGTCTATATATATGTTAACTCCCAAATAAATTCACATATTTATAACTTCCAATTTAATTCACACAGTAAGTATATACCTACATCAATCAAATATGTATATCTATATATATATAAATCTAAGTGCAAAGCAAACAATCTAGCAGCACACAAAATATATTTTTACATTATAATAGTAGTAAAATACACCTAATTGGGTTATATATACCTATATATGACATGATAAAAAAAAATAAAATATCTTATAAACACAATCCCACCTACCTCAAAATATATACATTGGATATATATATATATTCTCCAAAAACAATTATCAACTCAAGTTGGCCTTTTCTTTATTCCTCACTTTCTGGCGATAATTTCTCCAAGACTTTCTACTGCCCCCATTTGTCTTTCGAAGATCACTTTAAATATAAATAGGTTGACACAACCCTTCTGTCTCTCTCTCAAACTCACAGGGAGTATATATGGCTTTGACAAAAAATAATAAAGAATGTATATACCTTTGACAAAAAAGGAATAAAATGAATAGTATAATCAGTATGAAAGAGTAAATATACACATTTAAAAAACCCTTTCTCATCCGTTCATACTCCACAATTACTCCCCAATTTATTAATTTCATTTATCCATATGCACATTCTCTCCCCTCTCTACTCTTAAATGTCATCAATTTTCTAGTCAACACCCTTATACATGCTCCGTATATTAATGCTCCTGTCAACCATTAGTCTCCCCATAGAGTTTATTCCCCCTTTCTTCTTTAATATTCTTTAATATGTATTCACATACATGCATCTATATGTATAAACATTGATATGCCCAAGTATAATTAATTCCAACGCCCCCTGGGGTTAGCCCGAGTAGCTCGTAGGTTTGCTCCCCATAGAGACCACACGAGTTTGATTCCTGACTCAGACGAGATATGTGTAAGAAGCAAAATACATCTCCCTAGTATACCCATCAGCTATGCGGTTTATTCAAAGTTACAATAAACCGGTATGGATTTCAAGTTACCAATAAAATAGATAATTAATTTAAACAACAATTTAATCATTTAAGCAAAATTCAAATTATTTTTTAATAAAATTATAAATTTTAAAATCTAATATTAATATATAAAATAAAAAATTTAGGTCTTTACACAAACGACACTTAATCAACTTTAAATTAAGTAAAACTCTTTTATCAATTTCTGAATAATATCACGATGTTCACATTTATCATATTATTCCAACCAAATAATTACTTAGCCATGATCCCATAGTCTCATGCTAAAACCACATTTATCATCTCAATCACATCACAATATATATATATATATACATATATACATATATACATGTATATATACATGTATATACATGTATATACATGTATATATACATATATATCAATATCATAATATAGGTCAAGTACTCTACAAGGTTAGTCTGTGGCCACATAACTAAACCCAAATAATCTAGATAGCCCTAGTCCTGCAGTCCCAATCTATCGATAGCTCTGGCCTCATAGTCCTAGTCTATCAAATCAAGTCCCCGAACCTCAGTCGTGGGGTACAAATAGTCCCGAAGTCCCAAGTGTTTTGATAGCCCTAGTTCTTTAGTCCCAGTCTATCACCCGATAGTTCTGGTTCCCTAGTCCTGGTGTATTGATAGCCCTGATCTCATAGTCCCAGTCTATTTTGCCTTAATAGGCAAAACCGGTCCCATAGTCCCGACACTAATATACTCTAGTGCAAGCCATATATATAGTTTGTAGGTTCCTAGCCTACTAGTTATAATAAACCATCCTGCGTAGGTTTCGAGACTTTCGACTCTTGGACTCTAGATCCCACAATTTCTAATACCCCTAACGACCCCAAAATATCAAAAATCAAGTTCTCCTACTTCGCACGTCTTCATTATTTATAAATTTATATTGTCTAACATGCATTAGTTTGATTTGATTATAGTGGTGGTAGGTGGCATTAAATACTAATAATGATGTAGGCATTAGGGTTGGTAAAAAAGTGATCCTTTTGTATATATTTTACAGATTTTGTCCATTGATATACTTGAGTGTGCTAAATCTAATAATTATATGATATAACTATCAAACTATTTAGTCTTAATTTAACTAGAATATGACCTCTGGATAGGTGTGTAATTTACAGTCAAGGGATACAATTATGGTCAGGGAAGTACATGGAAGGATATTTTTTGACCGCACAAATTTGGATGTCAGGCAATAAAGGAAGGTGTTAAAAAATTAATGAATTTAGTAATTAAGTTTTAAAGTTGAATTAAAAATTTATAGATACCACCAAAGATATATTAGGGATAATAACATGTCGAATTAAAAGGATAATTTTGTCAACAACAAGCAAAAAAATAGAAAAACAAAATTTATTAAATGAGCTTGGCCACATTAAGTAACAAGTTCGAGATTTAAAAATTAGTCATCATAATAAAAATAAATATTTCGAGAATTATTTAGTATAATTAAAAAAATGAAAAATTTATTGTTTAATCCCCAAATTTGTTAATAATTTTAGAATAATTTGTAAATTAATCAGTGAATAGTTATTCAAAGAATATTAGATTCGTATTTAATCATGAAATAGCTAACTTGGTATTAGATAAAGTATTCAATTGAAAGAATGAAGAATCTTAATGCACTAATTTTTTTTTATTTCTTTAAGTTTGATACCAACATAAATTAGTGTTTGATGTTTATGTTTTTAATACACTAATTTCTTGTTTATATGTAAGATTATTCACACATACACAATGTACGTATGAAAAGTTAAAAAACACATTCTAAAGCAACTTATGAATTTTTTTAAAGAAAAAAATTAATTACAAGGAAGAAAATAAAATATATGACATTTACTTCAAATTTTTTATAAATTTTGAAAACAAAACAAAACCGCATCCTGAACTTAGAAATAGTTGGTGATTTATAATTGGAATTCATTGGTTTAAGAGAAATGGTGATTTATAATTAAGATTCATTGGATTTAAACCAAGTTAAATGCATTAAGGATGAGGATAAAAAGGTATTAGTAAAGGAAGAGGAGATAAAGAAGCGTTGAAAGAGCTACTTCTACAAGTTATTTAACGAAAGCAGTAGTAGTGACACACATTTGGGACAGTTTACCACTTTTAGGGAAGAATTAAATTTTATGTTCTATAGGAGAATCAGTAGGGAAGAAGTAAAAGAAGTATTAAAAATGATGAAGAATGGGAAAACGGTTGGGCCAGATGGTATCCCTATTGAGGTTTGAAGTTACTTAGGAGAGGATGGCATAAGTTGGTTGACAAAACTTTTTAATCTAGTGCTAAAGAGTAGGAAGATGCCTGATGCATGGAGGAAAAGTATCCTTATACCCATGTACAAGAACAAAAGAGATATTCAGAACTGTGCGAACTATCGCGGGATTAAATTGATGAGCCATACGATGAAATTATGAGAGAGAGTTATTGAGAGAAGACTAAGAAAGACAACAAACGTTTTAGAGAACCAATTTGGTTTCATGCCTGGAAGATCAACCATGGAGGCTATCTTTCTCTTGAGGAGGTTAATAGAACAGTATAGAGAAGGTCAAAAAGATTTACATATGGTATTCATCGATTTAGAGAAGGCATATGATCAGGTTCCTAGGGAGATTCTATGGAGAGTATTGGAAAAGAAAGGAGCGTGTGTCGCATATATTGAGGCGATAAAGGACATATATGATAGAGCCATGACATCTATACGGACGACTGGTGAAGAGACTAATGAGTTCCCTATCACGATTGGTTTACATCAAGGCTCAGCGTTAAGCCCGTACTTGTTTGCTTTAGTTATGGATGAGATTACATGACATATTCAGGATGAGGTGCCGTGGTATATACTATTTGCAGATGATATTATTTTAGTAGATGAGACGAGAGAATGAGTGAATGCTAAGCTAGAATTATGGCGGAATACGTTAGAGACAAAAGGGTTTAGGCTAAGCCGATGCAAGACGAAATATATGGAATGTAAGTTTAGTCAAAGTAGGATAACGAGTAGTATAGAAGTAAGTTTAGGCACACAAAAGATTGTAGAGAAAGATAAAGTTAGGTACCTTGGATCTATGGTGCAACAAGATGGAGGGATTGATACTGATGTAAGTCACAGGATTCAAGCTGAGTGGACTAAATGGAGGAGTGCTTTGGGGGTTTTGTACTACCGAAAAATCTCCCTCAAGGTGAAAGGAAAGTATTATAAGGTAGCGGTTAGACCAGCGCTGCTATATGGATCAGAGTGTTGGGCAATGAATCATAATCATGGTTAGAAGATGGCAGTTGTGGAGATGAGGATGCTAAGGTGGATGTGCGGGATTACAAGGAAAGATAGAATTAGGAACGAAGAAATTAGGAGCAAAGTAGGAATAGCACCGATTGAAGATAAAATGAGAGAAAACCAATTAAGATAGTTTGGCCATATTAGAAGGCGTCCAGCAGAAGCACCTGTTAGAAGGTATGAAAGTATGGAGATTGTCAGGAGAAGGAGGGGTAGAGGACGACCCAAGAGAAGCTGAAAAGAAACCATTAAACATGACCTGACCTACCTAAATTTATCAGAGGACATGCCCCTAAATAGATCTAATTGGCGTCGACAAATTCGGCTGCGTTTGGCATGCCATTTTTTGCTGAAAATCTCTGAAAATCTCTATAAATCTCTGTTAACTTTATATCACATCAATTTTTTTCTCTCACTGCACGCATTACGAACTCTCCCCAAATATCAATTTATCTCATTTTTTCTTACTCCAAACCAACCCTTCATATAGTCGACCCCACTTAGTGAAAAAAGGCTTGATTTGATTTAGTTAAGAAAAAGGATTGGCGATTACCGCAACTTGCAAATGAGCATAGCATGACTTCAACCGTTCATGAGCACCCAAGTTTTTATTTTTTTCAATTAAAATATAATATGAACGGATGTAAAGCTGTCTAAAATCAATGACGTGGGTCCCCTTTTTTAAATAAAATATTTTTAAGTACTCTTAAAATTTCCAGTCGGTTGAAGAAGGAACAAAGCGTGGGCGGCAGGATTCGAACCTGCGCGGGCAAAGCCCACATGATTTCTAGTCATGCCCGATAACCACTCCGGCACGCCCACTTGTTGTGTTACTCAAATTAATTAAACATAACTTGTAAAGAAACAGAATTTGATTAAATACCATAAAATGAAAGTCTTTTATGTGGGCCTAAAATAAAAGATTCCAGTATCATCATGTGGGGCCCAGCTATTATACGCGTCACCATCATACGCCTCATCTTTTATGAACTGCGGCAACTGGTAGGCGCACTACGTATTTTTTTTTGTCCTACGGTTATTTAATTAAAATAATTAATATTTACAGCTTGGTTAAAAATAATTATAAAATTACTGTTAATGAAAATACTAATTCAAATAGTGTTTTCTAAAAGCTAAAAACGCTAATGCAAATATCGTTTTTTTAAGTCAGCTGCATTAAAAACGCTAAATTAAGTCGCCTTTTACTTTTTGAAACATTAAAGTCGCTATTTCAAATGGCGTTTTGCCAACCCAGAACATTCCACATAAATGAGACATAAATGAAACAATTGATATAAATGAGACATAAATGAAACAACTGACATAAATGAGACATAAATGAAAATAATAAAAAAGATATAAAGTCAAATTACAATAATACCATTTACTTCACTCAAATACATATCATAGAGCTATTTCAATAAAAAATAAAAAATAAAAAAATTTAACAATATATATATATATATATATATATATATATATATTTAAAATGCATCTAATCTTATTAAGTAAAAAAAGTTTAATTATTTTTAATTTTTTAAATTCCATATCTTCTTACTCTCATTTTTTATCACAAGCTAAATAAGATAAGGTATTTTTAAATTTCTATCCCTTCCCTTTTTCTCATGAAATCATAGTGTGTTTGGAGTTTAAAATATAAATTTTTAAATATTATACAATTACAGAATTATAATTTTTACTAATTTAAATATATATATATTTAAAATGCATCTAATCTTATTAAGTGAAAAAAATATAATTAAATTAAAAAATTAATTTATTGTTAAATTTTTTTATTTTTTATTTTTTATTTTTTATTGAAATAGCCTTATGATATATATTTGAGTGAAATAAATAGAATTATTGTAATTTGGTTTCATATCTTTTTTATTATTTTCTAATATATGTCTTTCTTCATTTATGTCTTATTTACGTCAGTTAGATGGGATGTCATAGGTTGCTTTGGTTTCATATCTTTTTTATTATTTTCCAATATATGTCTTGCTTCATTTATGTCTTATTTATATAAGTTGGATGGGAATGTCATGAGTTGGCAAAATGCTACTTGAAGTAGTGACTTTAATGTTTCAAAAAGCAAAACGCGATTTGATTTAGCGTTTTCAATGCGACTGACTTGAAAAAACACTATTTGGATTAGCGTTTTTAACTTTTGGAAAACGCTATTTGAATTAGCGTTTTCATTCACGGTAGTTTTGTAATTATTTTTAACCGGGCTGTAAATATCAAATATTTTAATTAAATAACCGTAGAACAAAAAAAAATCCGCGCACTACATTTATACGTTGAAATTGACATGCTCCGAGGTTGCATTTGACGGATCCAGGGAGATCCGGTGCACTTACGGGCTGTTGCATTAAGATGTTTAAGTTTTAACTATTTAATTGATTGATACTTTTTTTTTTTAAACAAAATCAGGTCAAGATATATTTAAGTCATACTAATGTAAACTTTTGAAATAAAAAAAAAAGTCATACTAATGTATATGTTGTCCCAAATAGCAACACTAGAGGAAGGTGAATAGGGTTGCTTAAAAAAATTTGCAAATAAAAATTTCAACTCTAAAACAAATATGTCAAGATGAAAAGGATAATCAAATATAAAATGTACCAAAAAATTGTTATTCAATATTTGTGGATGAAGAGTGAGTGCTAGTGTTTGCAATAAATATAAAGAGAAAGGAGAAGAAGCAAAAACAATCAATTTATAGTGGTTCGACTTCAATGTTGCCTACATCCACTCCCCAAGGCCTTCCTTGAGATTTCTCCACTATTCTTTGAAGAACTTATTACACACTAGCTTTCCAAGTTGTTAGAAACCTTTCCCAAGTAATTTTATCCCCAAATCACTCACACAAGTCTCTCTCAAAGAAAGTTTCTTGTTTTGATTCTAACACTTGAACCAAAACCAATAAGAGCTCACCCAACTCTCACAAATTAAAAGGGCTTTAAATTTTCCTTTCTTATAGTAACAATGATGAGTTTAAAACTCAATCAAATCAAAAAGAAACTCTCACAAGTTGAAGATGAAAGATGAAGCACAAGTGTGGGAAGAAATCACTCTATGTTTGCAAAGTTATGGAATTTCTTGTATCTCTTTGTAAGCACTTCTTTCTTACCTTCTTCTTCCTCTTGACTCTGAGTTTGAGGCTCTATTTATAGATGAAAATCTCCAAATGGCCGTTGCTAAGTGAAAAGACACTTTTGCCGTTGAAAGAAATTGAATTTCCTTGCTTCCAATGCTATCTTTCAGTTTCAGATTTTCTGAGATACATTTATGACCCTTTTTCACCCTCATAACGTTCAAATCTGATATTGTCTCAGAGTAAAGACTTTATAGATATATAAGTCAGTTATCACATGTCAAATTTTGAACTTCATCCAACAATTAGATAGTCAGATATGGCTTCTGAACCGAGAACAGCTTCTGATAGCTTTTTCTGACATTCTGAATCTGTGTTTCCAGTTTAAGTTTCTGTTTCACTATGATACTTTTAGAATTAGAAGAAACGTAAACTATAAAAGTTGTAGCTTTCTGAATCTTCTTTTCACACACCAAAAATCAAAATTTTTAAAGGTGTAGAGTATGAGTTATGTCTCAAAAACTAAGACTACCTCCAGAATCCAGAATTAAAAACTTTTCTGTAATGACTAATATTCCAACTCATTTTTTGATATTTTAACTTCAAATCCACAAAATTTCCCTTTGGTAAAGTTGTAAATATGGAAGTCTAGTTTACTATATTAAACTTTCATGAAAATTGAACCGTTGGATCTTAAGATATCATCTATATACTGACATGTGTCTGATTTATCTGTTTATCCGAGTTAACATCTAGTTCAAATCTTTATCTTACTATAATTTCTATTACTCTCAACTTTGAAATTCCTTTATTCCATCATCCAAATTATGGAAAAATATCTAAAAAATAATATCAATCTCTTCCAACTCTATTTACTTGAATCTATCAAATGAATTGTAATATTTCATACAATGTCTATTTGAAATTAATTATGAAAATTTAATTTAATGTTTGTTATCATCAAAATCAATTATAAAACTAACTTTATAAACCTTGGGCCAATAGTATATAACTCATAATTTTTTTGATTAGTAGTTTTTATTTTTACAGATTATTTTTATAATTTTTCATGTAACCTAATTACTTAATTATGGTCAAAGTATGTCTAACTCGTAGTTGCATTACTTTTATTCTCTTTTGATTAGTGATTTTTTTTACATGTTATTTTTTATAATTTTTCATATAAATTTATTTTACAAATTTACATTTGGTCTCTTTATAGATTAAGACCCTATTTGAGCTGACGTATTGGCGTTATAAAAAAAATATAAAAAAGAGTTAGTTTTTGGTTTTTTTTATAAATTTTTTTCGTTTTATATAATTTTTATTAAAATTAATTTTTTTAAGAAGTTGTAAGTTTTAGGTACGCTAATCACATTCATAAAAAAAAAATCAAAAAATTCACGTTAACTTAAGTAAAAATTATTCATCTAAGTAGAAGAGTAATGAAAATTTTATTTATTTTTTTACTTTTTACATATCTAAATAAGTGAATTTTTAATTTCTTTTACGGATTAATACGCCTAAAAATTTTTAATGAAAGTAGTCATATACTTAAAAAGAAAAAGTAATTTTTTTAATCAAACAAAGTCTAAATTTTTAAAAATATAATTAAATTTAAAGTTGTAAAAGGATGCTAGGAGAAATTAACCTTGAAAATATCACATCATAAAATGCGCCTTAATTAACACTTTCAAGGGCTACTTTTGGGAATAACACGGTCCATTTCAATCTATTACTTTCACTCCGTATAAAAACATTTCTCTCTTAAAATTAATTTAATTTTAAAATTAAGAATTAATTTATTTTATTTTGATAAATGAAGTTCTATATTTGAAATAAATATTTGAATTTAATAATTAAACTTAATTGATTTAAGAGAAATACCAAATTTAACTCTATTAATAGGAAATAGAAAATATAGTAAATATGACATATGAAAGTAAATTTATCCACTTACTTAAATGACTTAAGGAAAGAATAAATTCTTATCAAATTCTATTATTTCGGGTTAAATTTCAAATGATATAGAAATCCTAAAATTCAAATTATGAACTGAAATCAAATTCAACTCATAAAGTCTTATTTTAATTCGAAACAAAAGTATTGATGAGGATTTTCACCCCATAAAATCAAATTTTATCAAATCCACCATTTCAAATCAGGGCGAATTCAAGATTACGCTTAAAAGTATTTAATATTGTAGTGAAAAATGCACATTATTTTACAAAGAAATACTTGTAAATTGCTTTTATGTTAAAAAAATTTTGAATTAATTTTAATTTTTTTAATAAAATCAAAATATTCCAATTTTAAATTATTTTATTTTTAATAAAGTTAAACTATCAAAAAAATTTAATAATTTCGTATCCAAAATCAAGGTCCCGGGGGGTCCATTTAGCTCTGCTAGTGTTCCTGGAAGAAAATTTCTTTCTAGGCAAGTACATTCCACTTGGGAGGGAAAAAAGAAAAAATAAGGAGGGAAAAAAGTTTCTTTTAAGTTATGGATTGAATTAAGGAAGGAAAGAATAATTACCACCTTATTGATCACATAGACACAATAGAAATATGGTTAAGTTAAACATTTGAGTCACTACACTTATACATTTTAATATTTAAAAATTACACTTGTCTTTTTTAATTTAAAATTTTGTTACTATTGACTCTTTTTATTAAATCAATGAGAAAATGCCAAATTAATTAAAATTTTAAGTATTTTTTTTTATTTTATCCATCCTTATCTCACATATTTGTCAATTTTGTTTTTACAAAAATTCACAAGATTTTTTGTTTTTATTTTTTTTATACTTATTTTTTGAGATTTTTTACCAAACTCATTTTTTTCAAAAAAAAAATTATACATATTCTTTAATATTATCCTAACTAAAATTCTATTTTGACCCACAACCTAAATTTATTCTTACCTCCCACCTAATTTTATCAGCTGAGGCGTGTATATTTATAATGATATATATATAGTAATATATATCAAAACTTAAAAGTGTTCAATTGTATCTCACATTTAAGATTTCAACCCATTTATTTGAAGCATTCAACTATCATTTATTATTAAAATGAACTCTTGACAGGATATTTTAGATTGGCCTATCACAATCAAACTTTATATATATATATATTTTATCAGATATGCTTATCATTAAGTAGGATTTTTTTATACAACTTTAGTTGTTTTTTTTTTTTTTTTTTATCATTCGTCATTTATTTAACTTGAAAATCTTTTTTCAATAGGTCTTATCATTACTTTACATAGGATTTTTTTTTATCGTTTATCATTTATCTAATTTTAACATATTTTTATCAATTTTTAAATATTCTTTCTTATGCTCCGACTATGCCCCATTACTTTTTTCTGTCTCTGCCACTACTGTTAAATAATGTTAACAACATAATCGAATTAATAATGTCAACCACAAGGAAAGAGAACAACTCATGACCCTTCTCGAAACACGTAAGTTTACAACACATAGACCGCACAATGTGTCAAAGCTCGTATGATTAATGTGCCATATAATCACATAGAGTCCCAAATTAATTATCCACTCGAGAGGGGAAAAAAAAAAAGATAAGAATACTTGGTAGCCTCATTAGGGCACAAATAATTGGTGGTTGCACACGCCACATATGCAATAATTGTGATTGGAAAGGGGAATTCTAGTTGGCAAAGGCTCGTCCGTAATCAGTAAAGACAATGGGTTCCAAACACAGTTCTTCTCATTGATTCTTGAATGAGAAAATTTTTCACTAATTGGAGTCTATTTTGGTATTTTGAATTACTTGAAGAGACCCATACACTGAAAGAAAAAAGGGTTTTTGTTTTTTTGTTTTTTGGGGGGGGGGATGCTGGTTTCTCTAGAAGAAGATAACCCAGCTAGCCTCTGAGCACCATTCTTTTTAGCAAGCTTTTTTTGATGGTCCTAAAGCAGAATTCAAGTACCCCTTTTTTCTTTTTTCGTTTAGTGAAGAAGCTTTTGGTTTTGGTCTGCAATGGCAGGCCATATGCTGTGGGCATGGCAAAGTAGAGAAGATGAAATGAAAAAAAAAGGGGTGGTCCTAAGAATGTCAACCATAGTTGAAAAGCTAGCAGATAGGATTGATGTCCCCTATTTCTCTCTTTTGGGGTATCACACTTTTAGCATCTTGAAATTTTGCCCTAAAAAAATTACCACGTTAAATTTAAAAGTTAAAATCTATTAAAAATTAATTAAATTTATAATATATATGTCACAAAAACTTATATATGATTGTGCGAAATACATTATTGAGAAAAATAAAAGTAAATTTGTGAATAAATTGTGCACCGAATCTCTTTTTAAAAAAAAAAAGAAAAAAAAATCCACTTTATTTTGACAAAAGAAAAGGCAAAAACAGACTTTAGCATTTCACTTTTATAATTTTTTTTAGACTAATTTTGATTTGTTATATATAAATTCAGTTAAATTAAAAAAAAATTATCAATTTTACACTCTAATCAAAATCTTGATAAAATTATACATTGACTTCTAAATTAAAAAAAAAAATAGGCATCTTTAAGTAAAATAAGAAAGGGAATAAAGTATAACTAGCCTTTTATTTCTTTTTCTCTTTGGGTTATAATGACAAACAATTGATGGGTAAGGGGAACAGTCTTTCGTGTCTCACTTGATCTCAAATGACCATATTCATCTTGTGAAATGAACGATGATTTTTCAATCCAACTTTTCAGCAATAATTTCCATTTTAGAGGACTTCAAAGTGCCATATGAAAAGGAAAAAAAAAAATAAAAAAAAAAATGAGAAGGAGAGAAGGACACGGATCTTCCATATGTAAATGATTGCCACTAATTTGTCTGAATTGCTCTTTATATAGGAATAATTATTTCCAATGTCTGGTCTTCTTACTAATAATTCACATGCAAAGTGAGTAATGCAATACCAACAATAATGCTGGTAATAAATTGAAAGCATATACACACGTCGTAACACCAACTTATACGTGTTTGATTTTTCTACTACAACAAAATCAACTGTCTAATATTTTATTATTATTATTATTGAGATTCTGACCAATTTTTGATATTTCTTCAGTTTGGAAATTAATTTATGCGATATCTTTTCCCATTTTCTCCTGTAAAAACTCCCTCCCCTTCTCATGAACTTTTAGATTAGATAATTTAGGAGAAAGAGGAAAAAAAGAGAAAAACAAAAAGAAGAAAAATAAATGTGAATTTAATTTATTTTTTAAAAATTTCCTAACAAACACATTCAAAACATTTTAGAAATTATAGCACGGTGTGAAATTTCTGTGAATACTTTTTCAAGTAGAATGTATAGAAGTATTCCAATTTTTCCTACTTTTAGAAAAATATTGGGAAAACTCTGAGCATCATGGATATTTTGAAAACTTTGTTGGAATTTTCTATATATTAAATATACATTAATTAATTTTACTTTTGTCAAAAATGAGCTAAAAATAAGTTAAAGATAGGACATAAATGATAAGACTCATTTTACAGTAACCTATTCAATTGGGTGTCTGTGCACCTAATAAAGATAATGAGATCAGACAATTAAGTGTGGGATAATTATTAACCTCACCATAGGCTTTTATGAAAAGGCCCAATGAAGTTAAGGTTTTACCATATATATGATGATTAGATCCCCCTCTTTATGATATACACAAACATTTTTTCCCTGAAAATTTTTATATATGCTAGATGATCAAATTACAAAATAAAAATTACAACCACACAACAATAAATAAGAAGATAGGATTAATTAACAAGGAAAACCCAAACTGGGAAAAGCTTCAAATCTTTCACTAGATCACAAATGGGTTACAAAGTATTAACATCACAATAAACTTAAATCCACAAACCTATATTATTGACTCCCTTTACTCGAATCCTTGATGCACTCAAACCCTAGTGAAAGACACCATCTTTGAATCTATGAATACAAACTAAATCCATGGTAGCATGCTAAATCCACAGCACTCACAATTCGAACTCCTGCGAATCACGCACACTCAATATTTATGGCTAAGTGATCAGAGAACACTAGTTGCAATTGATCTCTCTTGCTCTTGTGAAGATGTTTTTCTCTGTATAATAAACCTTAGATACGTCCCATAATATATAGGGAATGAAATTCTGTCGCATAGGATTTTCAAAACGCCCCCTAAAAACTAGTCACTGTAATCCTCGCAGAAAAAAATTTTCCACATCCTTCCCATGACCATCCCACAAGTTAGAGCAATTCTGTTGCACGTCCAAGCCTTCAAAACCTGCTTTCAATATTATCTCGCGATATTATGCTAGCTTCTAGCACCATCTTGCAAGCTTCGCGTAAGTTTTCTGTAAAATACATTTTTCATATTGTTTCATTTTTTCAGCCTTCCAGATTTGGTATGAGGCCACTACATTTTGTTCTATCTTGAAACTCTAACGTTTCAGCCTACATACAAGTTTACAAAGACCGGAGCTCTATTTTGATTATGGATTTACTAATTTACAATAAAATCCCTAATAATATCCCCCTTTGGCAATTCCATGTCAAAACACCCAAAAATAAAATAAAACATTTTCAATTACGACTCAAAAAATACAAGTGTAACATGTGGGCCTCATAATCACTACAACACAAATTAAATTTGTGCATGTCTGAGAATTAAGTTGTAGTACTGTATTGGACATTTAATCAAACAAATTAAGTCATCATGTGGAAAAAATAGAACATTCCTATCATAATATATATATATATATATATCCACATCAACCATTCTCCCCTTCAATCATTCTCCCCATTTTTTGACATGAATTCACAAATATACTTATTTAGATTATATAAAAAAAAATGAGGCATATAACCTCAAATACACAAAAGTAATATAAATCAAATTAATCACCATATATAAATAGCAATGAATAATAATTTTAAGAGTCACTCTGCTGTTTATATCATGCTTTGGAAAACCTTACAATTTGAAATTTGTTGTATACCTGATGAGACTCTAAAATAATAAAATTTCATGCTTCGGAAAACTTTACAATTTGAAATTTGTTGTAGACAATTCATATAATGGAAGGTTTAACTAATCGAATCTGTTTCAACAATTTTTTTTTTTCTTTTTTGAGTTGATGGTTTAGGCTTTTAAAAGGTTTTTGTTGTGGTTATTTGGTTCAGTTCTCTCTCAAGAAAGAAAGATCATTGATGATTTTTTTTATGATTGTTCATGGTTCGGTTAAGGAAGATTGTTGATGGTTCAGTTCTCTCTTGTAATTTTGTTATGTTGCTTGGTGAATTTTTGAATTCAATGAAATACATATTGTGCTGCTTGATGTAATTTGTTTATAATTTGTCTATAATTTGTTTCTCTTGTAATCTTCCTTAAATGATTTTTTAATTTTGCCTGTTCTGCTTGATGTTTCTTAAGAAAGACCAATTGTTTCTCTCAACAAAATATATTTAAAATTTATTTGATTGATTAATTTAATAAAATATATTTAAATTAATTAATTTAATGTTATAAAATATTTATTTTTAATAATAATTAGTTTTAATAAAATATATTAATAAATAACATAATCTAATAATAAATTATTATTAGAGTTAATAAAATTAATATAATTTAATAAAATAAACTATTTTAATAATTATTATTATTTTAATAATAGTTTTAATTTTAAAAAAATAAATGTTCTAATATGTATTATTTTTACTAAAATAAAAATTTTATTATTTTAACTTTAATAAAATAAATTATTATAACTTTAATAAAATAAAAATGTGAGGAAAGAGAGAGTAGAGGGAGCATGTAATTGAGTTGTGGATTGAGGAGGGGAAAAAAAAAAAAGAAGAAGAAGAAGAAGAAGAAGAAGAAGAAATGGCAGTGGGCTACGTTAGGGTCATAGTTATCTTATACTTAAATTTTAACGGAATAACCAACAAAACTAACACAAAGGGTCGAGGGTTAAGAACATTTCAAAATAAATAGTTATTTGCTAATTTCATACATTGAGGACTACTAAGTATAATTATCTAAATATTGAGAAGATCTATATGTAATGTATCCTTTCGTTTATGATTATTGATATATGAAAGTTAATTTTTTATGATGAATTGTTATTATATTATATATTAATTAGGTTTAATTAATATACTGTTTTTATCAAATATAAATGATATTGTTGCTGACACTTTTTTTTTTTCTATACATATATTAGACTAAATCAATTGAAAATTTTGGTTTCTTTCACGTTCTAGTGGATCGGCTCGAGGTTTTCGCGAATTCGGGAGCCAGTGTTCATCGCTATTGCCATGACACACTTGTTTCTATTTTGTTTCCTTTGTTGGGCATTTAGCAAGACCCATGATTGATTGGGCTTAGCCCATGTACATCGAGAGATTCCCAAACCAGATTGAGATAAACCCCATTCTAAAACCCTAGGACCTAGAAGCTTCCACCACCATCCAGTGTTCGTGGGGAGCGTTTAAATTACAAAGACAGAGAAGAGACGGGCACTCTTTAGAGAGAAGCGCAAGCAGAGGGCTAAGCTTTAGCAAAGCAAGCAAGGAAGCAAATGGCGAAGCGTCTGATCCCGACTCTCAACAGAGTTCTGGTGGAGAAGATCGTTCCTCCTTCGAAGACCACCGCCGGCATTCTCCTCCCGGAGAAGTCCTCCAAGGTACTCTCCCCCTGTAAATCCACTATATACATGCACACCTATTATATACATGAATATTGTGATTCCTTTACTCTGTTGTGCTGACGGATGGGATCGAATGCAGCTGAATTCAGGGAAAGTGGTGGCGGTGGGCCCAGGAACTCGCGATAGAGCAGGCAATATGATCCCGGTGGCCGTCAAGGAAGGAGACACCGTTCTCTTGCCGGATTACGGCGGCACACAAGTTAAGCTCGGCGATAAAGAGTATGTCATTCCATCGCCATCTTCTTTGCCCTAATATGTCTATATATATATATATGTGCACTGTACAGGAATTCTCCAGGATTACGGTGTAGGAGCAAATGCGAAGTACATTTCTGAAAAAAAATTATATAACAAAAATTAGTCAAGTAAAATATTAAATTTTGCACTTTAAAAAAAAAAAGAAATACCTTTACATACGATCACCCATTAATTAAATTTACGCGCACTGAATTATGCTCGTGTTTTGTCATTATTTAGAATTCGTCTTTGATTGAATTTAAGGTCTCAATTTATGAAATTACTTGCAGGAGAATTATAATTTATCTCACTCTCTTCAAATAAACATATGTTGAAGCAATGTTTGATTGATTGTTTCATTTTTGTTAATGTGACCTCATTCTTGATATGTACGTCAGTTTTTTTGTTCTGTTTTTTCTCTCTGTTTTATTAGTACTCTGTCTTTAATTGTATCTTTCCAGTTTCAATAAGTCTACATAGATGCCAGTTGAATACATTCATTTACCGGGAACATTTATTCATCGAGAAGATTCTCAACTAAAGATAGACTAAAATTAGCTAATAAGTGAATAAATAAATCAGACTGTTGTAAATGGAATAAGAATTTTTGGATGTAATATGAAGAATGAGGTACATTGTTTTCACAAATTTTATTATGAATCATCTTAAAATAATTCTCCCTTAAATTATAGATAAGGAAATATGTGTATGGAATTCGGAATATATATAAAAAAAAAAAATCAATCTGTTTTTTTTTTTTTTAAAAAAGATTAATATCAATTTGCATTGATATTCTATTGGAAGAGCTTTTATTGGATTGAGATTCAAATTCAAATGATTAAATTATATAAACAGTGCGACCCAAGACGTGAAACTCTTGCGTTGCCAGGTTAGAAAGAGTTAAATGTAGACAGTCTTCTCTTGGCTAATTTGAGGATCTTAAATTGCAACTGAACAATTTTATCACTGGTCCACTATCCCCCCACCTTATATATTGTGTAGTATATCCTTACATACAATTTGGGAAAAGAAATTATAGACAATCAATTGACTAAAAAGAATAACATTCATACATGTATATGCTTTTCCCAAATAGGAAGGTTTTATGGTGGATTGAATCTCAAAATGGCCAATACATTACTCAGAAAATTTATTTAAATTCAATATTACCTATCAATGATAAAAGGATAGAATAGGGTTTGTTTGTGAATGATGTAATCAATTTGTTTTCTTTCACATTTAACAGTGAATAGCAGTTTCAATGATTTTAAGGTTTAAACTTTGAGCTACTTTTGTCAAACGTACCCATACTTACACATATAGTTTGTTGGTGTATTCTGATGTATTTTTTTTTTTAATTAAT
Organism: Vitellaria paradoxa; assembly: GCA_019916065.1. NCBI lineage: Eukaryota > Viridiplantae > Streptophyta > Magnoliopsida > Ericales > Sapotaceae > Vitellaria > Vitellaria paradoxa. The sequence continues at coordinate 28,061,295 of CM034233.1, read as the reverse complement.
GTGTTTTCCGGCATTGGTGGTGTTGTTGGAACCTTGTATAGGTACCATTTGTACAGGGATGATGACATTTTGGGCACTCTGCATGATTGATTAAGTGAGAATCATCCAAATGTAGGATTTTCTCTTTTGAAGATTTCAGTTTTGGGTATTTTAAATGCAACTCTGACTAATGATGAAGATATGTTGCGGAATTGTGTAACTTTGGATTCTAATTATGTTCTCTATGAATCATTTTTCGACATTTTTGTTTGTTGGGGATAATTTGTTGCCACTTCTTTTTTTTTTTTTTTTAATTAGCAATGTGTGCTTTAGCTCTAATTTACAGAGAGGAAAACAAGAACACTTCTCATTTCTAAGGTTACATTTGGATTATAATCAAAGTTATTGCACTTAATATTTTGTTTTTAAGTTACTTGGGTGGGCAAGGGGGATGGCCCAATTAGGGTGGGGTTTGTTGCCTGGATTCGGAGAAAGTGATACTTGAGAATTGAGGTTATGTTGAGAGGTGAAAAAGTGGTATGAAATTCATCCTAATAAACGAGAGTTTAGGATTTGATGAGAAAGAACTTAGTTAGGGATTTACTGGGAGAGAAGGGCTGCTGTTCTTGTGAAAAATGTAGGCAAAAAGAGCTGCTGTTATGAAAAATATAGGCAAGCAAAATTATGGTGGCTTGGTGCTGTCCATAGCAAATTTATGAATGCCCGATGAAATTTGGTACCACATGGAAGTGATATGTTTTGTATTGGAAATTGGACTGACTTATATTAGTGCATAATGTGATTTTTTTAAGGTTGTTCCAGGATTTTCGTATCTTACCAAAATATCTTGGATGATATTGGAACTTCACGTTTTTTTTTTTTGGTGCTTTTTTTGTGGGTGGGTGGGAGGAGGGGGGGCTTTTTTGTCAATAAAGTATTAACTCAACGTTTGTTAGTATGCTCTTTTAAATGATTGATCGTTATGGGGAGGGAGGGGGGGAGAGATTTTCTCGGCAGTGGAGAGGGTTGGGGCGTGTCCAACTGGGCCAGATCGGAGCAGATCAATCCATGTTGAGAGGGTGGTAGCTCACAACCTAATTTACATGTTTAATTAATATTAATATATTATTTATAACTTGTGTCTTATAATTAAATTATATTTGTAATTATTTGAATAATACATTAAAATTTTGGGTAAATATATATATTTTTAACAAATATATATATGCTTTTGTATCGATTAATGTATGAAGGTATATATGCTGAGACATATCGAAAGCGGTATGTATTTTATCAATAATAATTAGTACCTTGTTTGGTAGAAAATTTATAATTTTTGTTTTGTTTATCTTAATAAACTCTATTATGAAGTGTAAGATGGGCCGGCATTTTATTGGAATCTTTTGAAAGGAAGGTTACTAAGTTAAAGACGTCAATAAGTACAAAACAAGATTGATGGTAGTGATAATTGAACAAAGGAGTTGATCAAGTCAGTCAAGTATAAATCAAGACTAGTGTTGGTGATTTTTGAGCAAAGGAGTTGATCAAGTCAGCGGGATGATGTTTTACTTCGAAAAAATAAATTCAATCGGGTAAAGAAGTTAAATATTGGCTGCGTTTGGTAACAAAAAAAAATTTTGAAAATTTTTATAAATCTTTAACAACTCTTTTATCTTTAATTTTCCTGCCATCACTAATTTTAAAAAATTTCAATATTTCGTTAAAAAAATAAAAAATTTGGAAGTAGGTTATCCGAATGTATAAATTTTTTATACATTCATATTCTTCGTGTTGAGAACTTTCAAACGAGTACCATTATCGTTATTTTTTGTGAATTTTTTTGAATCCGTGGAAACGGATTTGGTAAACTGTTCTCACGGTTTACGAATTTTCAGAAAAAAGTGGCGTCAAAATTAACTTCAAATCACATTTTATCTCAATTTATCTTGTTTTTTCTTTCGTCAAACGGAGCTATTGAGTGAAAAATATTAGGCATTGAAGTGGGGATAAGTTAAATATTAAGTGAAAAAAATAGAAAGCAGTGAAGTGAGTAGTTATCAGAAAACAATTACTAGAAAGTAATTATCAAGAAATTGAACAGTTACTAAGAATAAGAAATTAAGAATCCAAAGACAATTACGAAGAAATTGAGCAATTATCAAGAATACGGAATTTTGCTGCTTGTACAAGAGACGGGAATCACATAAGAGATGAGAATTCAAATAAGGACTTTCTCAACTATTACCTCCGTGTTAGAATCAATCATTTGAGCTTATTGTTATTTTTTTTTAAGCATTTCTTTGTCAATTTTCTAAATTTAAAATTGTTTGTTTGTAGTAAAATTCTAGAGTAGTTAGGTTTTATTTGTAAGTAGTAAGAGTAGTTCGAGCCTTGTAGTTCTAGCCATTAGATTTTTCTATAAAGTTTTCTATACTTGCAAATTTGATTCTTTTTTATTTCGAGTGCGATTGGCACACTAAAAAGTTAGAAAAAATGAGATAAAATATAGTTTGGAAAAATTTTTTGTGTTTGGTGCACACTGCTCAAATCACGTTTTTTGGAAATGAAAAGTAAAATTTCATTCTAACGGATTTGATTTTCATTTGGACGGATTCAAAATTTTAGGCAATCATAATTTATTTACACTACAATCCGTCTAAACGGATTGTAAAAACCGTTTGGACGAAAGTTGGCCGCGCGATTCTGTTGGACGGTTTCTACAATCCATTGGAACAGTTCTAAAAACACGACAAAAAATAGTCAAAATAAATGTTATTTGATAGTTCGGGAGTCATGGTGAGGATGGTGAAAAAATTTTTGTTATTTAATTAATTAAATTTTAATTATTGATTTTTTTTTTAAAGATATTGAACGTTATTTTTTTAATTTTAAGAAAGCAGGAATGTCTAAAATTTTATAGAAGTTTTCAAATATTTTTTTGATGCGTCAAACATACTCTTCGTCGTAAGTCTTGAATAGGTAATTGTTTGTACTTGTTTCTGTGCCTATTTATTTTGATTTTTGCATTATTATTTTTTGGGATTCTGACGTGCTGACACGATCGCGTTCTAGAAAATTTGAAAGACCGTGAGTTCATTGATTGTCATTTCTTAGGCACAAACTAGTCTAATAGTTTTATTTTATTTCGGGTGGTGCTTAAGGTAGGGTGAGAATGGCGAAGGAAAATTGATTCCGATATGAATTGTAACGGGATATGGAAGGGATTTTTTTTTCCCTATTAAAATTTGAATAAAATTGACCAAATGTTGTATAATATTTGGTCGCCCAGATGGAAACACAGAGGACCATGCTGGCTCAGGCAGGTACAAAGTGCATGGAATTTAATTTGGCTGTGATCGAAATTAATGTTGTTGTTGAGTGAGGAAACCCAACCAAACTAACAAATGGCTTGCAATTCACCGGTTTATCAAATAATTTTCAAACTGACAAGTCCACAACTTGGATTACCATAATTTGTCTTTGCAATTTACCCGACTCAAAATACCTACATAAAGTTGAAATATGCGATCGACATTGAATATTGTATGGCTGGTCTTGCTCATAAATTTTTCTTTTTAAATTATTTAATATCTAAATAATAAATTTGTATTTTAATATTTTCTTGTAAAGAGCTGTGTAGCTCAAAAAAAATTTTAAATTTATCTCAAATAACTTATAATTAAAATTTAACTTGAAAATACATCTATCAAATTTAGACGAGTCCTCGTCGTTCCTCATAATTGGTCCTTAACTCCTTGGCTCATATATCTCAGTTCACCTATGGGGTGTACATAAGTCAGATTAGATTTAATTCATTAGTAAACTTGAAATTGACCCAATGTTTAATAGATTGAAAAAATGGACTTAGAACTAAATCAAATACACTACAGAATTAAGTCAAATCGATCCAATTTTGATCAAGTCGGTGTGGATTTTTATATATTGCCTTTATTTACAAAATAAAGCCTTAAATCGAGTTAGAGTGAGTCAAATTAAGTCTAGTTTATAAATTTTTAGACTCTTAATCAAATCGGTCTCAAGCTCTCATTAAGACCAAACCAATCTAATCCAAAGTAATCAAGTTGAGTTGAATATCATTTCTAATGACTTTGCACCATAAGTTCAAATTGTTATTACATTCCTTCTCTCACAAATGTTAATTATGTTATTGTATTAAAATATCGACATAAGAAGATATGCTTAGGATTTCTACAATCGTAAGATTTGATCGGCCAAAGAATATTTGTTTTAATCATTTAGCCTTTTGGTATAAAATATTTGACTAATTTTGTTACCGATTTATCTTGATCTTTAGCACCTAAATTCAAGGAGGTAGAAATATTGATAGGGATTGCAACCAAACCACATAGAAGTTATAAATGAGTGGGAGTTGTTGGGAGTTACGGGAAGTTACAAGCGCTCTCTTATAAGCATGTGCGAAGGCAGCCAAAGAAGGGTCTCTCGACCTCACATCAAATCAAATCTTTATTTTTCATCATTCCATTACATTAAATTGAATCTTTATTTTTTGTCATTTCATTTTAGTCTTTCAATTCAATTCTAGTTTTCATGTTTGTATTTCAATTCCGTTGTACCTCTCTTTTATATATATATATATATATATATATATATATATATATATATATATATATATCTTTATCTTAAAGCAATAAAGTTTCATATCTTTTAGGAGTGGATATTCTCCATCTCCATACTCATATATATTAGAAATGGCACAATATTGTTTGAATCTGATCCATGTTCATCACAATACTCGTATCAATATAATTATCCATATTCATATTCTAGTACTCAATATTTTAATGGATCATAATCCTAACACTTATATCTATCAGGTCTATATCAGTCGCGGTCCAGAGGATTTTGTAGGTTTCTCAACAATGGTATTCTCAATCGTGTGAGTTGGTTAAGTTCATCCATTCACTATTGCAAGCCAAACATTGCAAATTTGAGAAATTAGGTGCACCTTCATACGGACCTTCTAATATGCATAATTTGTCCTGTTGAATCATGAAAGTCTAGTGCTCAAACCGCCTTCGCTTGGAGGATCCATCTAACAAGATACAAGATTACATTTTTCTATGTCAAACGTACCTACTCTATTACCAATTGAAATTTTTGTAATACGTTAAATGATGCAATAACCACACAATAAAAAAATAGACAAAAGCACCAAGAAATAATGAGAAAAACCTCATTTAGGGAAATCACAAAAACTTTCACTATAACAAAAGTTGGTTACAAAACCTCAACCCCAATAGACTTAACTCTTCGACTTTATATTATTAAACTTTTGCTGGACTCCTTAATTCACTAACTCTCAAGTGAAAGTCCTCTTTAACTCCTCAAACAACACACATTAAATGTCACGCCCCGGATTTTCATAACTCGAATGCCCGGGGGTGAGTTAGGATTTAAAATGGGTATAAAAATAAAATGATAATAACACGCTGTTACTTCCCAAAATTTTTCTCCAAATTGGGGTTGACCCGCAATAAAAATTTAAGGTATCCAGAATTCTTTATTTATCTCAGACAATATTTATAAGTCATTAGATTGAATCATTTGATGGGATTCAATTACAGGGCATAAAATAAAAATAGAGAATAGTATTACAGAGCCATCTAAGCGTCTCAATTACGCGATTAACATTACATGCCAAGTAAAAACAAGTAGGTCAAAAATTACAATCATCCAACAATCACAAATAAAGTCTTCCAGAGCTGTGCAGGAAAGAAAAAACAAGAGATAACTCTTCTGATGGAATATTTAAGAGAAATTAATCTCTTTCCAGCTCATCTTCAGTATCCCTGTGTTTAATATCCTGAAAAAAATATTCTCACAAAATGGTGAGCTATTAAAGTCTAGTAATCAGAATCTCCAAGATGTCTATATGCAGTGGTAATAATACTACACTGTATTAGATAACCCAATACAGTGAATGTGATTAGGTGGCATACTGTTCATGCAACAATCAATTCAATAGATCCCAACTGAATAATGTAAATTATACTTACAACGGTTCGATGAAACCGTCACCGTAACTACTATTTTACTTACATATAAAAATAGTTAAATATTGATATGTGTACCACAATGAAGTCTGTGTCGCAGTGGTAGGGATCTCAGATTTAGATCTTCAATGTCTCTGGATTAAACCCTATATCGATACAGGTTTCATATATATATATATATATATATATATATATTCATCAAAAAGAATTAAATATAATTAAATAATTCCAACACATCATTCATACATAAGCAAAACAGATTGTTAGTCATAGTAAAATCTGATAAAGGGGTTTAATCCAAATCCTCCTAAGGCAATCATATTTCTATCCTCCTCTACTCCCAGCCTTGGGAACCAGTGACTTTACAGGCTTAGTATCCAATGCATTCCGACGGTGTCACCTATCAAAAATCTAGCTGTCGCGACCGGCTACCTGACTAGCCAGGTCAGAAAGAAGTATCTCCCAAATAAAATGCATATGTTCTCATCTCCATCTAAAAGGTCATTTCTACCCACCCATCACCTCATTGTCAAAAATAACTTTAGCACCAAGTGCCTTAATTTCTTCTCACCTTTTTACATACCAAGGGTACCTTGTATGGAAATAAGACATTTTTAATAACAACCGGCAATGTTCCCGGACGATGAATCAAAAGTGAGATTATTCAATCACATGCAGTATATTTTTAAGCACTTTATCTAAATTCATAATTTAATAATAATTCTCAATAAATCAAAGATTTAACATAGTCACCAATATCATTATCACAAAGGTAGATACTACATGTAAATTAACAAGTAGCAAGTAAAAAAAAAAAATTTAGAATACGAATTAGTATTTTAGTTAATTGTTTTGACAAGTTTACCGTACCACCTTTGATAAGAATAAAATTATTTTTTATGGTATATTAATTAAGCCGAGGTTGGTAACTTAGTGGGTGGGTGACCCTAATTGCAATTTAAAGCCGCAAGTTCGAATCTCATTGGCTGCAAATCTCGATTTTTTCCTCTTTTACCTTTTATTTTATTATTTTATGGAATATAAAGATAATAAATAACTCTTTGAACTTATATTTAATTTTAAAAAAATTTATAAGTTTTATTTTTTTTATTCAAAATAATTTGAATAAAATTTTCAATCATCATTTTCTTTATAATCAAACCCTTATCATAAGTTTTCGATTTCAATATATCCACAAATGTCCACAGAATTATTCCAATGCTTAGGAAGGTATTAAATAAGTTTCATTAAATTCACTTAATCATAAAAATATAGTTATATAACATGCTAGGTTGATAAAATAATGCCTAATAATAAATTAACTTCATTTAATGAAAACCAAATGAGAAAAGAACAAGTCTATTATTTCTTTTGGACATTTTATCAAATACTTAGCATTTTAGTTTGAATAAGTCATCCAACTATCCATGATGAAACTGATTATCTAAGTCAATTATCATCAATATTATAGTGTCAAATAATACATAATATTTAGTTTAAAATAATTTCATATCAATAGAAATTATTAAGATGACAATAACTAACAGAAGGTAATTGGAAATTTAAATAAATTTTTAAACATAATATTCTAAAGAAATCCAAACAAGCATCAATTAAAGCTAAGCAGAAATAGCAGCTTGAAAGAAAATTCATATAAAATAGAGTATGACTCCAATATCTATAAACTTTATATCTGTAGAAACTAGACTTCAAGACCTACAACTTTCATGTTTTACACTTTTTTTAAATTTTAAGGTCTAAAGGTACAAAAATAGTCTTGAATTCAGTTTGTTCAGAAAATGCAGTTTTACATGTGCTCAGTATTTTGGGCATAACTTTTGACTCACAAATTGGATTGATGCAATTCTTTTTGGTTTGGAAAGAAAACTTAAAGGCCTACAACTTTTATGTTTTAGCCGAAGCCTAATTCCACCGTTTTAGGGGCCAGAAGCACATCAGAATCTACAAAAAGAGAGCTGACAGCATGCTAAGCTACATCAGTCAAAGTTTCGGCTTCCCTACCCCTAATATACGGGTATATATTTTTATCACAGTCAAGTTTCATACTTCAAACCCAGCAAATGTATCAAATATATTTTAGGAGATTCGTCATCTTACCTCAATGAAGATATTAATGACCAAGTATGAGAAGGAAAAATGAGTTAGCTTTGAACACCACCCAAATTGGAAAATTCCAAGCCTTTCTTTTGCCTCCAAGTAACACCAAATCTCCAACCTCACTAATTAATGATTTATTATTATTTCTCTCTTATTTTTTTCTTTGAAGACACACAATTTATAGGGAGTGTAGAGGAAGTGTCGGTAGAGAAAAATAAGTTCCACTACCTAAACTTGAAAATCACTAAAGTAGCATTATGCATTAGGTAGTATAATCCAAATAATTTAGCTTAGCCTTTGTGACTATCTAACCACATAATTAAAGATAGGTATTGGATGATGGATGAGGATAGGTGACATGATTCGGGAATCATGCTAACTTTTTGACAAATTAAACAATCATGCTAGTTTTTTTGACAAATTAACAAAATGCTTTAAATCATACTAGCTTTCAAACAAAATGCTTTAAATCTTGTTTGCTAAATAATTTGAAAAAGATGCTTTAAAGTTATCAATGTAGGGTCTTCTCTTTGTCTAATTAATCAAATAATTTTGAAAGATTGTGAGAGTATATGGAAGATGAAAAATGAAGTTGTCGGGAAATAATTTAGAGCAACTATTCATGAGTCAAGTCATTGAGTGATAAAGTGAGTTGAAGTGAGTTGAGGTGAGTCAAAGAAAATGGTTGACCCATGGGTTAATGGGTTTGGTTTGAACCAAATAGGTAATTGGGCTAGGAAGTGTTTGGATAAAAATTTTAGAAATTCTACATTAAACTCCCACATAGAGTGAAATTCAATCCGAAAATCTTTCTAACTAATTTTATTATTCCAAAAATTTTTAAATCCTCAATTTTTTAGATTTTTACTATAACAAATATTACCATCACACTTAAGCAAATTAATTAAAAGGGATAAAAAATTCAGATTATTACATTAAATCCTCGGCTTCCAAGATCTGAACTCTTTTGAATCACGCGCACACAATGATTCTGACTAAGTAGTTGAGAAAACACTTTGCTTTATTACTCTATGGCTCTTTCGAAATTGTCTCTCCTCCTGGGTAACCCTAGGTGTGTCCCAAGAGATATAGGGAACAAATTTCAGATGCATAGGGTTTCCAAAACGCAGCCTAAAAGCCAAAAGTTGCGAGCCTCACAGAAACTGTCTTCCCACGGACATTCCATGGATCAGTGCGGCTTTCTCACATGGCTTATGGCCCAAAAATGATCTCGATATCATCCAAGGAATCAGGGCGTCCTCCCCGCAAGCATCTCGTGTTCTTCTCACGTGCATTTTGCGAGCTTCCCGCGAAATAGCTGAAATAACTTGTTTCATGTTTACAGGTTTCTAGGTCTATTTTGAAACTTTTACAATTCATTCTAACTTGAGACTTTTGATACTTTAACCTACATCTAAGTCTGCAAATTACAAAACTTTATTTTGACTATAGGCTTTTACAATTTTAACCCTAACACTACTGATGTTTTCGGTGGCGTTAGCCAACAACTTCTTCTACAGCTACCAATTCAACAACATTAATGGAGCTTTGTTAAATCGAAGGACCAATGGTTTGGACAATGTGTTCTATTAGGGGGGTATAGATGATTGGGTCTATAGTGATCGAATATATAATGGACTTCTGCTTCAAGAACAAGAGTTTGAGGGGAATCATGGGAATTAGATTTGTTGCTTTGTTCAGAGCTAGGATCAAGGTTAGGAGACTTTTTAATCAACGAAGGTGTTCTCGCGATCACAAGTTGGAGAGGATCATTGATTTAAAGAATTCTTATTTTGATTTTGTAAGGCCATTTGTATTATATTTGGTTTATGGTTTTGATGTGTATTAGAGATGCTTCACATAGGAAGGATACACTTGAATGATTATGTTTTGGCAAACTTGGCTGAACTCCAATTCTTTATTTTCTTTGTGTTATTTCAGTTAGTGGGGTCACTGCTATTCAATTACATTGGAGTCTGATCTTCAAGAGCCATTACTTGTTGGAGCCCTTTTTTTTTTTTTTTTTTTTTGGGTTTAAAGCTTGTTCGAAGGAAGTTATGGTGTCTAAGTAATTTAGTGGTATTAAAACCAAAGGGTAATTTTATTTTTCTACAACTTAACGTGTGGCCGTCTAATTTTGTAGTTTAGTCATAAGTACAATAATTATTAGTGTAGAAATACGAGATATAGATTTGTAAGTGATTTTGACTTTAAGTACAGAGAATACAAAGATAATTATTTCTTATAATAATTAGCCCTATCAAATTTATTATCAAAAAATGTCACATATTAATTAAATAAGATGTACATGCGACATGTGAAAATTAATTAGAATGAGTTAATTACTATAATTAAAAATATAAGTATAAAAGTAAAATTTAGTATAAAATGTAAAAATACAAAATGTAATTCTTACCTAAAAAAATTATAAAGTTGGAACATATATGTTGGAAAATAATTAATTGTGGGCCAAATATGTTATTTGTGTGTTATAGGCTATCATAAAGATTAAACCCATTTAAAGTAATCTGTTAAGGTTTTAAGGTTTTGGGTTTTATAACATCTCAATTTTGTATGGGCCTTTAATGTGTAGATACCTAAGCCCATATTTCTATTTTATGATCGGTCGAATAGAAGTAGGGTTTCTACAGTTATTATAAATAGGTTATGGTCCCCAGGTCATACGTAAGAGTTTTCTAATCAATCTGAGATCACATCGTCAGAGAGAATTAAGAAAAGAAACTTACGTATTGGCTTGGAAGATCAAGAACCACAAATTACATCAATGGATTCAGGTACGCTTCCGCATTAATTCATCTTCTTGATGATTCAATGTGAAATCAAATAATCAACAAGTGGTATCAGATCCTACTCATGTTGAATCATTGAGAAATTTTTTTATGGATTAAGATTTAATGGCTAGGGTTTAAATTTTGGGGATTAATTTTTAGTTCTCAAAATTTTGAAATTTTCAGTTATTTGATCTTCTTTTATGCAATTGCTGTTCGTATGCATATATATATATATATACACATGTATGTACATGCTTTAAACGTGGTGTTGCATGACGATTTATGTATACACACTGGATTAAGTTTCTTTAATGAATATTCATTCAATGTTCACGCTGGAAAGTTTTGCTTTTAATGAATATTGAATGACCATGTTTTTTGTCTTTTAGCTATTTAATGTATACGTGAAAGGTTTTGACAATCCTATGGATTCAGACTGTTTCGGTAATTTGAGTAACTGATTTAATCCCTGCACACTTTAATCTATTTCGTTTTATTTCGATTTGTTTCGTAATATCATGTTTTGCCTGTTTCAATTCTCTTTTCGTATGATTGAATGCTATTTGATTGTTTTTAAGATGCTTAAAGTAGTTTTAGCGTAAAACCTTAATCTTGATTCAACGAATCAAGAAATGGTAGTTCACGAAAAGCCTTGGGGTGTTCGTCGTTCCTTCGCGTAGGTTGCGAAACCCTTCGCGTAGGTTTCAAAACCCTTCGCGTAGGTTGCGAAACCCATTGCGTAGGTTGCAAAACCTTTCGCGAAAGGATTTACCTTTCACAAATCTATTTTTTTTTCTATTTCGAAAACATTCGAATACGAAAATCCTTAACCAAATCCGTGTGAGATCACTGGTATGGATTTTCGTAACCAATCATCAAATACTTTTGAATAGAATTAAAAAATCCGAATAGTTAGTCGGTTTTCATTAATTTTTTTTTTTTTGGCCATTCGGATTTGTTGATTTTGATGGGTGAATTTACGGATTTGATTTAAAAAAAATTGGGATCCTTGGGTCTGTTTTGTAATTCTTGAAAGTTTGAAGTTTCTTTGGAATTTTCTTATGGGCTTATATGAAAGGTTTTAAAAATTACTTAACAGCCCCCAAAGGTTTATTTTTTTATTTCAAAAGGGCCCTAAAGAGTTTTAATTTCTTTTAATTTTAAGGGAATTGATTTAAGGAATCAATTAAATTCAAATTTTGGTATTATTAATTTTTGGTACATAATATTCAACAATAAATTAATGGAAGCAACATGTTGCCAAAGCAACCTCTCTTGTGGAAATTATTTTATTTTGAATATTAGAAGGTTGTGTATATGTATTTATTCATGCGAGTATTGGTCGGCCCAAAGGAAGGCTAATATTTGGCAGAATTACACATGCATCTGTGGTGGTAAATATGTGACAATTATTAGGTTTCCATGTAAATAGTGAGACAATCCAAAGATTGATTTATTATTTGACAGGAGTTATTGTCAATGTTTGATCACTACAACAAGAGTACCACTTACAATTAATATTACTGTCCAAAGACTTGATATTAATGTTGTGCTGGGTATCTTGAGATGGGTTTACCATTATTTGAATTTATTGATTATTAATTTTATTTATTAATGTGAGTATGGTTTTCTTTGGTTATTTTGTTTTCAATACAGCTAATATGTCTGCTACTACCATATCTGCCAATATAAATTCTATTCCTATGCTGAATGGGACAAACTTCAAGGATTGGAAAGAGAACATATTAATTGTTCTTGACTGCATGGATCTTGACCTTGCGCTCAGGGTTGAGCAACCCGCTTCTCTTACGGCTGAAAGTTCACTTGATGAAAAGATGAACTTTGAGAAGTGGGATCGCTCAAATCGCATGAGTCTCATGATCATCAAGCACGGCATTCCAGAAGCCTTTAGGGGCGCAGTATCCGACGGGATAACGAATGCCAAGAAGTTCCTTGCCGAGATTGAAAAGCATTTTGTTAAAAACGATAAGGCTGAAACAAGCACGCTTTTGCAAAGCTTGATTTCAATAAAGTATAAAGGCAAGGGGAACATAAGGGAGTACATCATGGAGATGTCTCATATTACTTCTAAACTTAAGAGACTAAAGCTTGAGCTGTCTGATGACTTGCTCGTTCATTTGGTATTGATTTCGCTTCCTGCACAGTTCAGTCACTTTAAGGTCAGTTACAACTGCCAGAAAGAGAAATAGTCTCTCAATGAGCTCATTTCATATTGTATGCAAAAGGAAGAAAGGTTGAAGCAAGACAAAACTGAAAGTGCTCACTTGGCAAGCACCTCTAAAGATAAGGGCAAGAAAAGAAAGAAAGAATATGAAGCTGCTACTAAGGGTCCAGCACAAAAGAAACAACAGCAGAAAATTGACAGCTGCTTCTTTTGTAACAAAACTGGACATCTTAAGAAAGATTGTGCCAAATATCACGCTTGGCGTGCAAAGAAAGGTACAATTTTTACTTTGGTCTGTTCTAAGGTTAATTTAGCTTCAGTACCTAGAAACACTTGGTGGTTAGATTCTGGTGCTACTACTCACATAAGTGTTTCTATGCAGGGTTGCCTGAGCTACCGAAAGCCAAATGATGGTGAAAGATACATCTTTGTGAGAGATGGCAAGTCGGTGGAAGTTGATGCAATAGGCACTTTTAGGTTATTATTAGGAACTGGTTATTATTTGGATTTAAAAGACACTTTTATTGTACCGTCTTTTAGGCGGAATTTGGTTTCTGTTTCTTTGTTGGACAAATCTGGATATTATTGTTCATTTGGAAACAATCAGTTTAGTCTTTCGTTGAATTCAAATGTTATTGGTACTAGTTCATTATCTGCATATGATAACCTATACTTGCTTGATACTATTGCATCATATAATGAAACCTTGCATGTGCAATCACGTGGTACTAAAAGTAAATTAAATAAAGAAAATTCGGCATCATTATGGCACAAGCGGTTGGGTCACATCTCAAAAGATAGAATTGGAAGACTTGTGTCTGATGGCATTTTGGATTCCCTTGATTTTTCAGACTTTGATGTCTGCATTAATTGTATTAAGGGAAAACAGACCAAAACTAAGAGATTAGGTGCCAACAGAACTTCAGACGTCTTAGAATTGATACATACAGATATTTGTGGTCCATTCCCTACGGCTTCTTGGAATGGTCAACAATATTTTATATCATTCATAGACGATTACTCACGCGATGGGTACCTATATCTCATTCATGAGAAGTCTCAGTCACTGGACGTGTTCAAGGCTTTTAAAGCTGAAGTTGAGAATCAACTCAACAAAAGGATTAAGAGCGTCAAATCTGATCGTGGTGGTGAGTACTACGGTAGATATGACGGTTCAGGAGAATAACGTCCAGGACCATTTGCTAAATTCCTAGAGGAGTGTGGAATCGTCCCACATCACACCATGCCAGGATCTCCTTGCATGAATGGTGTAGCTGAGAGACAAAACAGAACCCTAAAAGATATGGTAAGGAGTATGATTAGTCATTCTACTTTACCAGAATCACTCTAGGGAGATGCACTTAAGACTGCAGCTTACATTCTTAATAGAGTACCCACTAAAGCAGCTGCCAAAACACCTTATGAGCTTTGGACAGGCAAAAAGCTTAGTTTGAAGCATTTTCACATTTGGGGATGTCCAGCTGAGGCAAGGCCTTATAGGCCACATGAAAATAAATTAGACTTCAAAACAGTGAGCAGTTACTTTATTGGTTACTCTGAGCGATCAAGGGGCTACAAATTTTATGATCTCACACTTAGATCAATTTTTGAAATGGGAACTGCAGCATTTTTTGAGAATGTTGATTTTGGGAGAGAAATAAGGTTAGAGACATTGCCTTTGAGGAGGAATCGGTTTCGATTCCTACTATCCTTTATGATAATGTGCAGGCTTCTATACCTGTCATTGATCAAGAAGGAAATCAGGAATCTCAACAAAACAATGTTGAACAACCCCCCATCCAGAATGAGGTAATTATTCCAGAAGAACAAAATCAACAACCTCAAGAACTAAGGAGATCGACGAGAGAAAGGAGAAGTGCTATTCCAGATGATTATGTAATATTTCTCCAAGAACGTGAGAAAGATATTGGAATGGTGGAAGATGATCCAATCAACTTTCATCAGGCCATGCAGGGTTCTAACTCTCAACAGTGGATTGATGCCATGAATGAGGAGTATAAGTCTATGCAAGACAATAAAGTTTGAGATCTTGTCCCATTACTAGAAGGTGCGAAACCCATTGGTTGTAAATGGATATTTAAAATCAAAAGGGATTCGAATGGTAATGTGGAAAGATATAAGGCTCGTCTTGTAGCAAAAGGCTTTACCCAGAAGGAGGGCATCGACTTCAAAGAGACTTTCTCTCCGGTTTTTACGAAAGACTCTTTCAGAACCATTATGGTGCTTGTTGCACATTTTGATCTGGAGTTACATCAGATGGATGTTAAGACGGCGTTTCTTAATGGTGACATTAATGAAACGATCTATATGGTGCAACCAGAAAATTTTGTGTCGGGAGACTCAAAGAATATGGTTTGCAAATTAAAGAAATCCATCTATGGACTCAAACAAGTTTCCCGTCAGTGGTACTGCAAATTTCACTAAGTAATTATCTCGTTCGGCTTTGAGGTAAATGCTGTGGATGATTATGTGTATCACAAGTTCAGTGGGAATAAGTATATTTTACTGGTTTTATATGTTGATGACATATTACTTGCCACAAATGATATAGGCATGTTGCATGAAACCAAGAGATTTCTATCAAAGAATTTTGAGATGAAAGATCTTGCTGATGCATCTTTTGTATTAGGGATTCAGATACATCGAGATCGCTCTCGGGGTATTCTTGGATTATCACAAAAGGCCTATATCGATAAGGTACTTAAAAGGTTTGGCATGCAAGATTGTAAACCAGGTGACACCCCTGTCGCTAAGGGAGATAAATTTAGTCTCAATCAATGCCCTAAAAATGACATTGAAGTTAAGGAGATGCATAAGATTCCTTATGCTTCAGTTGTTGGAAGTCTAATGTATGCTCAAGTTTGTACACGTCCAGACATAGCATTCATTGTTGGAATGTTAGGCAGATATTTAAGCAATCCTGGGATAGATCATTGGAAAGCAGCCAAACGAGTTTTGAGTTACTTACAGAGAACAAAGGATTACATGCTCACTTATAAGAAATCGGATCAGTTGGAGATCATTGGGTTTTCTGATTCCGATTTGTTGGATGCCGAGATAGTAGAAGATCCACATCAGGTTACATCTACTTGCTGGCTGGAGGAGTTATATCCTGGAGGAGTGCCAAGCAGACACTCATAGCTTCTTCCACTATGGCAGCAGAGTTCATAGCTTGTTATGAGGCATCTAATCATGGAATATGGCTGCGGAATTTTGTCACTGGGCTGCGAATTTTGGATAGTGTTGAAAGACCATTAAAGTTATTCTGTGACAATAAGTTAGCTGTGCTATATTCTAATAACAATAGGAGCTCTTCGAAGTCTAAACAAAGGACATTAAGTTCCTAGTTGTTAAGGAAAGAGTTCAGAGTGGTCAGATGTCTATAGAGCATATTGGCACAAACTCTATGATTGCGGATTCGCTCACTAAATGCTTACCACCCAAGGTCTTTCATGAGCATGTAGCTCATATGGGTGTTGTATCATTTGATGATATGTTGGTTTAGTGGGAGTTTGTATTTGGATACTTTTCAGTTGTAGACACATTTTATGGATTTATTTTCTACAAAATAAGATATTTAGTTTATTTGCACTCTGAATGTATTTGTTGTGATCTCACAAAGAATAAAGTAGGACCAGTTGGAAATAGGCATGTTTAGATCACATTACATGTAATTTCCATGCTACACATCCATACTTGATCTATGTCGTTGATTGTATTGATATATGTGACTATTGATAGGTTTAGTTATGATACATATAACGAAAGCCGCTTTAATCCTATATTGATATAATTGATGGACCAGATTGCATAGAGATGTTTGATAATGATAGCAAATTTTGAGCTCATAAGGTTAATTTTATAATACACAAGCTAACATATCTGGCCCAAGTGGGAGATTGTTGAAAAATAATTAATTGTGGGCCAAATATGTTATTTGTGTGTTATAGGCTATCATAAAGATTAAGCCCATTTAAAGTAGTCTGTTAAGGTTTTAAGGTTTTGGGTTTTATAACATCTCAATTTTGTATGGGCCTTTAATGTGTAGATACCTAAACCCATATTTCTATTTTATGATCGGCCGAATAGAAGTAGGGTTTCTACAGTTATTATAAATAGGTTATGGTCCCCAGGTCATACGTAAGAGTTTTCTAATCAATCTGAGATCACATAGTCAGAGAGAATTAAAAAAAGAAACTTACGTATTGGCTTGGAAGATCAAGAACCACAAATTATATCAATGGATTCAGGTACGTTTCCGCATTAATTTATCTTCTTGATGATTCAATGTGAAATCAAATAATCAACAATATATAGTTTTTCAATTTCCCCATTTGCTATATTATGGCCTTTCCTTTTTACTTTCGCTCTATTTTTGGTTGGAAAATGATGATGCAACGCGCGCATGTCATTCTATTTTGAGGTCTTGCTGGCTGGTGTGCCCGGCAATCCAATCCAAGAATGGTAAAAGTGATTTTATTTTCTAGAACAAGATAAGAAGATATATATATATATATATATGATTCCGTTTGCAGTGACAAAAAATTTTAAAAAACGATGAAAAATATTAAAAAATTTTAAAAGTTGTTCATTTTTTATCTTATTGTATGAATTAGAAACTCATAATTTATCTCATTTTATCTTATTTTTAACTATTTCAAACACATCCTATATTAGGATCCCCTCAACCTTGAAAGGAATTTTTTTTTTTTTTGAATTGTTAACAAAACAACCCCCAAAGTAACATTTTTTTTTTTTTAATAACTCTTATAAGAGTGTGTTTCTTTACTAGAAATGGAAGTTGGAATGCAATCTACCATTTTGATCAGTTTGACTTTAATTCTATATTTGATTTGCAGTATTATATACATAGAATGGATTTTATATCCCAAAATAAGAGATATGCTTTATATGGAAAAGGAATGACATATTCTTCATTTCTGAATTTATTTTCCATCAAAATTTAAAGATTCAAAATTATTTGTTATCACATTTTATGTCAAATTACATTTTTTATTTTACTTTATATTCTATTAACTAAATACTAAAAAATAATTTTATATAAAAATTTAATTATAAATTATATCTAATTTTATATATTATTCTATCATATTACTTATACCCGTCATTCAAATGATGCCAAGCTTCACTAATAGTTCGAGTCGGACGCATCAAAATGATGCTAAGCTTGACAAACAGTCCAATGCTCTATCAATTGAACATTTCATGTATGGGTTTCTTTGTCATGCCCAATTGCCCACTTTGGTTTTATATAACCCATCCATCCACTCGATAATTGACTTAAATAATTATCGAGGCTTCGTGCCACCTTTGTCAATTTTTAAGTCAACAACTAGAACTGGATAAGAGTGGATTTGGACGCAAATTCCTGAGATTCATAATATTTTTTTTTATTTGTATCCAAACTCACAAATAATTAAATTTTATATTTACTTACCAAAAAAAATTTTAATCTTATATTTTCTTCTTTTTTTTATTCGGTTCCAGTTCTAGTTTTATTCTTATCCTTTTTATTGTTGCTAATCATGTAAATAAATTACATGTATTTTATTTTATTTTAAATTTCAAATGGTCATTACTTTTTGAGAAAGAAAGAAGTTTTCTTTTGTTTTTTTTTTTTTAAAGTTTAAAATACTAGTGTTTGGTTTATCAAAAAAATAATAAAAATTTTTAATTTTTATTAATTTTTTTTTAATTTCTTTCAATTAAATTTTATCACGTATCACTTTTATATTAACATTTTATTTTTTTGTTTTTGGTCACCCAAACACTATGTAGAGATAGTGATATTCAAGCAAGTTCCTAATCAAACTTTGTAATTTTAACCATCAATATTGCAATATAATTTTCAAGTGTGGACTCTCTTTTTAATTAAGTTAAAAATTGCTATAGGCATGGGAGACTAAAACCATTGGTTTATGGTATTGTGTATTCATTGGCGAGACCAAAATTAAATCACTATTCACAATTTTTCATAACTGAGAAAAAATAAATAAATATAAAATGTAAAACACGCTTGATGCTAATACCTCTTCAACTGAATAATAGCCATCATGTAAAAAAAAAATAAGAAAAAAATTTAAATATAAATTTATAGAAATTAGTAAGAACAATTATCTCAATAAATCACTTGATTATAATTTTGATCAATGTTATTAATAATTACGACACTTATACAAAATATAAGAGATACGATAAAGAGAATATTGAAGAGAGAATGTGGATATAGATATAGAATGCAAAACTTTAGAGATATGTGATAGAATATGAATTTTTTTTTTTTTTTTGAGTGTTTGTAGTTAGAATATATTTTTGGGTCTCTTTTAGGCATGAATTGGATTTTATTTTAAAATTAAGAATCCAAATGATTTTAGACATTTTGTTTTTAAATAGATAATAGAGACGCATATTTTTAAAATTAATAAGTAACGGGGTTTATTCAGGGATAAAATTTAAATATTTAGAATTTAAAGGAATATTTTATAAGCATCAGGCTAAAAACTTTTTTTTTCTTTTAATTTATACGAATGGTATGCAGACTCGTTTGCGTATATCTCGATTAAGTCCTAGAATTTTAAAGTTAACAATTGAGTAGACTCTTCAGTGATCCTGAAAAAATTTAAAAGAGTAATTATTGGAGAGCAATCAAACTAATAACTTGTTCTCATTAAATTATTTAAATATTGTAATAACATTTTACATTATACATACTGTCAACACTAAACCATAAGTGATAATTGTGGAATCATCTTAATATCTACACAATATATGTACTTTTTTTTTTTAATCTTTTCTTAAATATGTAATATATTCAAAATGAGTTTAATCACCCGTTAAGATCTAAAATTTGAATATCACCAGACCTTTAGAATTGGTTATTAAAGTATTTTTAGACTTTTTACATTTTAGTTTAAAATGTATGTTAAGTAAATATTTTAATAACGTCAGATTAAGAATTGGTGTCCTAAGTTTTGTGAAATTAGAGGTGTTGATGTAACTTTCAAACGTCTTAAGGTTAATTCATAATTAGTTAAATGTTAAGGGAAGGTTTATATTATGTATATTTTTAAAATTTGTTTTTTTCGATTAACTCTTCTTACAATTTAAAAAATTATTTCATGTAAACAATTAATAATTTAATATAATATTTTTTAATTTTTAATAATTAAAATAGGCACAGAAGATTAAAGTTATTATTGATATTTTAGAATAGAAATGCCCAAATATTAAATTCATTACCATCATAATTAGTAGGGGTGAGTATCTGCTAATATAATTCGAAAATTATAACTTTTATAACCAAACTGAATATTTTTAAAAATTAGAAATGATAACCAAATCGACCAAACAATATATACTAACCAAATATTAACCAAAATGAATTATTTTAATTCGATTACGGTCGATTCGATTATATACATTTATAAATTTAAATATATTTTTTATAATCTAATTATAGAGATAAAATAAAGATTTTTTATTAGAAGTTTAATAAAAAGTATAACGTCATCAGAGCAATAAAATTTGTTAGACAAGTAAAGCAACTCACCATTTTTTTTAATGGTATCCAGTTACCTTTGGCAAAGATGCAAATCAATATTTCGGCTGCGTTTGGTGTAATAAAAAATAACATAAATTGAGATAAAATGTGATTTGAGAATAATCTTGGTGTCTTTTTTTCCTGAATAGTAGCAAACCGTGAAAACGATTTTTCTAATTCATTCCCACGGATTCAAAATAATTCACATAAAATAGCAATAATGATACTTATTTGAAAACTTTCAATACAAAAAATGTGATTGTAAAAAAAAAAAATTACGTATTTGGTTAACTTTCTTCTAGATTTTTATTTTCTTTAGCGAAATATTAAAATATTTTGAAATTAGTAATGGCAAGAATTTGAGTGATATAGAGGTTATTAGAGATTTATAGTGATTTATTTTGTTTGTTAGAAGTCCAAATGCAGCCTTAGATGTTTCAAATCTATCACACCCCAGATTTCACAACCTGAGTATATGAACAAAAGAACACATAGTACAATATTTAATAATTTTTCCTGTCCCACATCAGAGCCCCACACACGCACACACTATAGAGCAAGGAATATAACAATAAATAAAACTAAACTTTAAATTTAAATAAATGCCACAATTAAAATCCACTAGGCAACTAAGCTCCAAAACTAAACCCAACCAATTTCCACAAAAATAAATAAATCAACTATTTATCTTCACCTCAGAAATAGAGGTTTGTTACAATCCACTAAAACTAATTTCTTAGAGTCTAAAAACAATTATATAAAAATAATAAATAAAACTTTAATTCCTATGCTCAGAAGGTCCAGCACGCGATTCAAATTCATTATCTGCATCACAAATTGTCGGGGGTTTAGTACTAATACCACGTGTGCTCGGAACCCTAATAATAATAATATAAATACAGTATGCCCTAGCATGCTATTAAGTGAAACAATTACTCACAAATAGCAATTTCAAACAAGAACTTAAATTTATTTATCAATCTCTTTTCGTTACAATTAATTGTAATGTTGCACCACATAACACATCAAAGAAAACAAATTGATTTCTAGGTACTGCTGCTTGGTTGTCCCGTAGAAACAGGACCCAACTAATATATATCATCCTTCGATGTCTGCTTGGTTGTCTCATAGAAACAAGACCCAACCAATATACACACCATTTTCGGTGTCTGCTTCCTAGACCGAAATCTTAGGAATATAACATGCCACCCTTAGGTATCTTCTCGTTCGTAGGTTACTAGCCTACTAGAATCGATAACCAACCCCGCACGAGTTTCGAGACTTTCAACCCTGAAGTATGTATATCCGATATTTTCAGTACCCCTCAACCCTAACCAAACACAACTTCAAATTTCTCTTTTTAATTCCACATTAAATAAATTTTTTTTGTTTAAATTATTATTTATTAAATTCCTTACGAATTCATCGTAATAAGTTTTAAATAGTTTGGAAACCACAGCACGTAAATAATAATAATAACAATAATTACTAAAGGTTCACTGTACAGAAAATTGCCGAATATGTTTCTACAATTTATGTAATGGCTTTCAAAATAAACTAACATGTAAGGATAAAAATCAAGTAAAACAAACTATCATATAAAGACAAAAACCTAAGTCACTTTGGCTTATTTCAAACCGTGGCTTTACTGTACAACAGCCTTCACACATTAACATATATATATATATATATATATATATATATGAATATATATGCATTAAATCACATGTACGAAGATTTACTCACAATCTTTGTTTCTTCCGTTGTTTACATATATATATACGTGAAAGACTATATTTCCATCAACAAACAATCACAACTATTTTGTACCGAAAAGGAATACAAAGAAATTCAATAACTTGTTCCGCCCCTTACCTTTCTTTCGGCAATTGAAGAAACAGCAACTCACAATTTTAAAGAAACAGTGCAACGTAGTCAAGAAGCACAATGCAATCCACAATTTTTAAGTCGCCGCAATATTATTAGGGTTTTCCCTGTTCTCTCTTTCTTTCTATCTCTCTCTAAGGGTTTTTGATTTATTAAAATAAATACAAATTTATATATTTTATAGTAACAGAGTTCTAACCCTAACCAACTAATTACTTTCCCATTCTCCATAGGTTTAGGAAAATTACACATTTTTCCTAAAATTTAAAATCTTTTCAAATATAACCCAAAGTTATTTTTTCTAAATACAACTTAAAATTAAATATCAAAATTATAAATTATTAAATTTAAATAACGAAATAAATTCACTGAATAATTAAATATATATATAACTAAATTCAATGAAAATTCGGGTCATTACATCAAATCAATTGTTACTTCAGAAAAAGAAATTAAATGGAAATCAGGGTGAAGAGGCAGTGCGTATTAAACAGCTTGAGTAGTCTATTTAACATGAGAAATTCAAAAGTTATATAATTTCAAAAGCCAAGTTCATTTAATACTATAATCATTTGTTGAATCACGAGCATGAGTAAAAAGCAACAATCCGAATAATGCTTTAATAATTCTTTGTGAAATTTCAAATAGAATTTCAAAAGTTAAGTGTATTTAAAAGACAAAATCGGTTAATTATATATATATATATATATAATCTAATTCAGTTAATTTGGTTTTTTGGATTTCAAAATCATAACCAAAACCAATAATCGTTATTTTTACAAAAATTAACTAAACCGATCATTACTAAAATAATAACCAAACCAAACTTCTTAAATTTGGTTGATAGGGTTAAAAATGAAATTTTGACCAAATTATACACTCTCCTAATAATTGATAATATCTTATTTAAAAGTGTTAATTTGCACATGAAAGAGAGACAAGTAAACCAAATCAAATAGAGTGTACCAACACAAGCAAATAAAGTAGTACACAACAAAAATGAAGAAGAACAAGATATGAACACAGAATTTTCTGGAACTAGAACTCTAATACCATACTTAAACTGTTAAGAAATAAACTTAATAATATATTTCAAACTATTCCAACACTCCCATTTAACAAGAAACATCAGTACAAGATAAAGTGCGAGACTGCTACGTTTACTTCGACACTCTTCTCCATTTATCATCCAAATGGATAAAATTAATAATAAAATAAAAATAATACAACTAGTGTAATTATTTGGTGGATATATACTTGTTTCTATATGTATTGTATAGGATTAATTAGAATATACAAAATTTAAATAATAAACAATTAAATGGTTTGAGGATAATGACTTAAAAGTGGCTGACTTTAAAAAAATATTACATTAGATTACTAATAAATTTTCAGAAACATTTTTTTGGTTTGATTGAATAATGTTTTTTTTTCCTTGTTGAACAAATTCACATGACAAAATTATATGCACAAGGTGCCCCAAACGGGCCTTAATACTTAAATAAACATACTTTAAATGGAAATGTCAACTTAATAACAATTTAATCTGGATTGTTAAATTAAACAAATTTAATTGTTCAAACACATTTTATGTAGTATTTTTTAAATTTAAAAAATACATGAATGAATTACGTAAATGTATTTGAACCATTACATCGGGTGTCACCTGATATCTAATTTGATGCGAGTCCCGAGTACGTACTTTTCCTACCTTCTAAACCTAAGTAACCAGTAACAAGGGTGACGTTGTGAAAGCATTTTTCTTAAAAATATTGTGAAAGCGGAAATAAAGGCGAAAGTGTCTCTATAATATATATATATATATATAACTAATGGTTAAGCTCATGCGATGCGTAGATTTATCATATTATATATTTATTTTAATTTTTCATATTAATAATTACATAAAAATATTTTTTATTAAATTATATACACAAAATAATTAAGCTGCTACATAAAGATTTAATTTATTGATAAATTACATATATAATTAATTTATTTTTACTAATTAAAATATCACATGATAAATAAATTATTATTAGCAATTAATTATATTCATTGAGAATATAAATGAGTTGAATATTATGTTAAATTAGTATGTAAAATAATAAAAATTTAAAAATTAATTTATTATATTAATTTTCTTTTTCTTTTTATTAATAAAATTTATTAATTTTAATTTTATTTAATCTCAATTATCAAAGTAAAATGAGATAAGATGATGATAATATTTAATTGGACTATAATTCTAAATTTTGTCATGTCCCTAACTTAATTTTCCGGGATAGACAGCATGAGAACGTGAAAACTAAAATAAATAATAAAATCCAATCCAAATTCAATTCATATTAAATTAAAGTTATCAAAATACTCAAAATCATTACTCATTCCCATATAAAATAATATTTGATTTCGTCACCATCTATTTGTCAAGAACATAATTCAACTCTCAGTTAAAAAAACTAAACACAATTATTATCATCCATAATTAAGACCGAACTCAAGCTACTCTAACTTAAGCTGTTTACGTATCCCACATCGGGAATCAGGTTACTGTAGTTCCTATTCCATTAGACAACGTTCACAATCTAACTCATTATCAATAAATCAAATATTAAACATAATTATAATTAACAACGTCAGTGTATCCATACATAACAATAATCTATGCAAACTCATGAAATTGGTAACGATGGAATGCGATACCAATGCATATTCTCTAACCTTCATCGACTCCTAACCTTATTATGAGACGGTGACGCTTAGCAAAACACGCGAGATTACGAATCGCACCGTTTACGTTCACGACAAACATATATCTCAAGATACATTTATATATATATATATATATATATCAAACGAGGAACCGTGTTACACTCCCATTGGTGTAAGACTCAGGGGAACTGTGTTACACCCCCTATCCCCTTTGCTAGGAAACCATTTTATACCCCTAGTCAGATCTCTATTTAGTTTAAGAAGGGTAATCGATATAAATTGCGGTTGAGGAACCGTGTTGCACCCCCAATCAATTAAGACTCAGGGGAACCATGTTACACCTCTCGGCCTTTTTGCTAGGGAATCATGTTATAACCTTAGTCAGGCATTTGCTTATCTCAAGCATGGTCATCGATATAAATAGCGGTTGGGGAACCGCGTTACACCCCCAATCAGCTAAGACTCAGGGGAACCGTGTTACATCCCCGGCCATTCTGCTAGGGAATCGTGTTACACCCCTAGTCAAGCATCTGCTTATCTCAAGTAGGGTTCGGCTGCAGTCTAGAGGAAATCTCATAATATCTCATCTTAATATTATCATCCCAACTCCAAATGACTAACCTCTAGTCATATATATCAACTGGGGATCATCTGATATTTTCAAAATCTTATTTTCTCAAATCGTGAACCTAGTTCACTTATATAACCCATACCTCGACACGTTACAATATAAATGTGACACTCTCGGCCAATCAATATCCTCAACATAGACCAGATAATGCCACCACAACTCCAATACACATGATATGCTCAATCATACATAACAATTCTCTTTAATAATTCGTTACATTAACAAAGCATGCTATATAAAATCATCACTTCTGACTCATATAATTCAATCATCAATTATATCTCATATAATTTAATCATATATAGTAATTCTTTTCTATATTTATCAGTGTAAAATAAAACATGCCTTAAAATCTCAAATTTTACATTTTTTTCTAATATTTTTCTAATTCTGTAACATCAACTATAATTTCCCATAACTCTAGGAGCAACATTATTATTCTCCACGATTCTTTAGGGGTAAAATTATAATTTTTCTAAATATTAGGGGCCACTTTGTAATTATTTAAAACAGGGGTCACTTTGTAATTATCAAAACCATTGGAGTCATTCTATAATTATCCAAACTTTTTGGGACCGAATGGTAATATATTAAACTATTTTCCTTATATTTTCCTTTTTCTTTCCAGTTAACCCCCAGTGACGTTGGCTTCCCATTTCATATTGATTTCATGCTATCAGTCTAAATTTAATCACTTCCATACAAAATAAACATATGAAAATTTATCCTAAAATCTATATATATCATTTATGTAGTTATCATAGCTTAAAAGTATGAAAAATTCAATACATATATGCATATATATATACTCGTGTATATATATATATATATACATCTCATAAAATTTCAACAAATCAAGCATATAAATATATCAAAATGATCCTTACAACGTCTAGAACACAAATATAGGTCCCACTTACCTCAAATCTGAAGAGAAAAGAAGAAATTGAGAGAATTTAGTTTTGGCACCTAAACGTTCGACGTCGATTTCTTCCACCTCGAGCAAAATCACACGAAACGGACACTACCACAATGTTCACAGCGTCGAGAACTACCTGGGTCTGTTTTTCTTCCTTCCCAGATCGCACTCTTTCTCTATTCCTTCTCTCTCCTCTCTTTCTCTTCTCTCTTCTTTCTCCCCCTATGCTATCTGGAAAAATGCCGCAGGCCACAAAAAGAGAGAAATGCCAAGAAGAAAAAGAGAAGGAAAAGAACAAAAAACATAAATAAAAGAAAAAAAAGAGAAAAAAAAAAGAGAAAAGAAAGGCTGGGTCTGTAATAACCCAGATTTTTCTTATTTCATTTGGATATTTTTATTTGATAAATTTAGTTTGCTATTTAAATTTAACGATTTGAAATTTTTGTTATTTTAATTATATTTAAAAAGATTAATTTTGTTTTTGTTATATTTGAAAAGATTTTTAAAGTTTTGGAAAAAAGTGTAATTTTCCTAAACCTTTGGGGAGTAGGAAAGTAATTTAAGTTGGTTAGGGTTAAAACCCTGCTTCTATAAATATATAAATTTGTATTTAATTTTGAGAAAATAAAACCCTAAGAGAGAGGAAAAGAGACCGAGAGAGAGAGATGAGAAGATAGGAATTTGCGGCTGAAAATTTGACGTTTTTCCGATTTGCTGAATCGATTTCTTTTCAATTACCGAACCGCGTTTTCAGTTGAGGTAAGGGGCGAACCTCTTATATATATATATATATAGTGTTTGTATAAAATTTGCTATCAATCTATATTCGGAAGCAAACTGCCACTAGCCTTTAAATATTTATTATTATTTTTTTTTTGAAATGGATGGTTGATTGAATTATACATTCGTACATATATATATATATATATATATATATATATATATTTGTATATCAGATAGTGGCTCACGTGATTGGTTAAACTTGATGCTTAAAGTTTTAAATTTTCAAACCATTGGACGTGTGGCAATTTCTTTGTCCTTTTGCTAGCCTTAGGTCCCTGTATATAAAGTTATATATATATACACTCGAGGTTATGGAAAACCTTCCAGGCCGTGCAACAGGTTTTCTTAATGTGATTTTTTTATGAATTATTAAAGTCTTTTACTTGATTAGTTGGCACGGTTGATTGATTTAGTTACGTATATATGATTATAATTTATATATGGATGTATTGGACCATCAAATTCTGCAATTAATGTTTGAACAAAATTTTTTTTTATTATTATTATTTTTTTTATAAGTCTTGGATGTGATTGGGTTGAAATCGAAACCTATAATTAATGCATATGTGTATATCTGCATATATATTTATTTACATATATATAATGTGACAGTTACCTGCAAGAGTTTTGCTTAATGTGCTTAAATGTGTTATTTAATGTGTTAGTAAAATAATAAATTATAAGGTTTAAACTTTGGAGTAAAAGGAAAAATTTATTTAATGTAGAATTAAAAAGAGAAATTTAATTTTGTGTTTTGTTGGGGTTGAGGGGTACTGAAAATATTAGGTATACGTACCCAAGGGTTGAAAATCTCGAAACCCGCGCGGAGTTGGTTATCGATTCCAATAGGCTAGTAACCTACAAACGAGCAGATGCCTAAGGGTGGCATAAAATATTCCTAAGGCTTCAACCTAGGAAGCAGACACCGAAGGATGGTGTATATTGGTTGGGTCTTGTTTCTACGAGACAACCAAGCAGACATCGAGAGATGATGTATATTGGTTGGGTCCTGTTCTACAGGACAACCAAGCAGCAGTACCTCGAGATCGAATTGTTTTTCTTTAATGTGCGATGTGGTGCTCAAACACAATTAATTGTAATGAAGATAAATCGATAAATTAATTTAATTTCTTTCTTGACTTTGCTATCTGTGTATAAGTGTTTCACTCAATAACATGCTAGGGCATACTGCATTTATATTATTATTATTAGGGTTCCGAGCACACGTGGTATTAGTGCTAAACCCCTTACAGTTTGCGATGCAGGTAATGAATTTGAGTCACACGCAGGACCTACCCAACATGGAAATTAAGAATTTATTTATTTGTTTTTATTTTAATTACATTAGAATTTTCTTTAGAGAATTGTTTTTTGAGTGGATTGTAACAAACCTCTGTTTTTGAGGTGAATGTTAATTATCATTATTATTATATATATATTTTTTTAGAGATTGGTTGGGTTTAGTTTTGGAGCTTTGTTTGCCTAGTGAATTAACTGAGGCGTTTATTTAAATTTAAAGTTTAGTTTTAATTATTTTATTTTCTTTGCTCCATAGTATGTGTGTATGGTTCTGATGTGGAACAGGAAAGTTAGTTAATGAACGGTGTAATATGTATTATTTGTTCGCGTACTCGAGTTGTGAAACCCGGGGCGTGACAGGGTCTAGCCTAGTTGTCCAACTAAATATTGATTTGAACTACGCCTGGCCCAGAAAAAAATAAAATAAATTACCTAATTTTATTTTAAATATTTTATTTGTCTAAAATAACACATAAATGGCTAAATTAAATACCAGGTATTACAAATTTATAAAATAAAATAATTTAATTATTATTAAAATAAAAAATATAAGAATAATAAAATTATTTATAATTCTAAAAGTATATGCTATCAAATAATAATTTATCTTTTATTTTGTTTGCTAAAATTATGTTTATATTGCAATAAACATTATGATAAATTATAATTATAATAAGTGATAAATCAGATTAAAAACTACAGTAGATTTGGTTCAAGAATATATATATCTATATATATATTTAATGTAATAAAATTTTGAATATAAATTTATATTTTTAAATTTATAAAACTATATTTAACAAAATATATTTTAAAATAATCCGTTATAGCTATCTAAAATGTATAACTAAAATTTAAAATAAATTCATAAAATTATATTTAGTGAAATTATATTTTTAATATGATCATAAAATTATCACCTAATATTTAATTTTTATTTAAATTGAATTCTAATATTTAATATTGATATAATAATTTAAAAACTAACATAACAATCAATATAGATAATAAAAGGGGTAAGGATAAAAATTTCAGATAGATAAAAATTTTAATTTACATAAAGTACACAATGCTTTTGTTAAATAAAATTAGATTAACTATAGTCTCTAATTAAATAGAATTCTATTAGAAAATTATAAATTAAGATGAAATTTAAATAAAGTTTTAATATTTAATACACAAAATAATTAAGTATTTTAAGAACAATAAAAATTTAATAAAATCTAAAAAGTTACGTTAAAAATCACATTTAATAAAAATAGAACAAATTTCAAAAATCATATTTTGTATATTTGAATGAATAAATTGAAAAATAAGTCAAAATTAAAATTTTACTAATAATAAAAAATAATATAAATTTAATTAACAATTACATTAAAAATAAAATAAAATCTAAAATAATTAGATTTCATATATTTGAATGGACGGATTAGAAAATAAGTCAAAAATATATAAAAAAAATTAATTTTAATGTAAATGAATATCATCTAGTAAAAATAAATATAGTAATAAATCTAAGGAAAACACCAAACAAATTAAAAAATAATCATAAAAAGAGGTTTTTAGTGAAATTTAATACACAAAAAGTTTAAATTTTAATGACACATTAAAAAATACAATAAAAATTAAAAAAATTCATCCCTATATTTCTGAATAAACAAATTGAAAAATATAGTAAAAAGTAGGCTTTTTTTTTTTGTAATACACACAAAAAAATTAAAATTTTATCAATAAGGAAAAATATAATAAAATTTAAAAATTAATGTTAATAATCACACTAAAAATAAAATATAATTTAAAAAATTCAAATCTTATATGTTATAACAATCACATTAAAAGATATAATAAAATAAAATAAAGCCAAACCTTATGTATTTTAATGTACCAATTAATAAATAAGTCAAAAAAATAAATACATAAATACAAATCAATATAAAAAAATATCATCTAATAAAAATAAAAATAATGAACTTATCATCATTCATAATGACCCAAAAGAAACTGTCACACCCCTATTTTAGGCTATATTTAATCTCTTAAATAGGGTAGACAATGCCAAACTGTTAACCTAAATATAAAATATCAATATTTACTCAACATGTAAATTTTATAACAAAGAAGCAAACAGAAATTTTTCATCAAGCTTAAACCCACATAATTTACAAAACTCATCAAACAAAGTATTAGTCTGACATTGTTCTAACCTTAATTTGCTTATACAAACTTCAGTCACAAAATTAAAATAGGGAATAGATAACTCAGGTTCTCCTCTAATCACTTGCAACCACTTCTAAACTCAACTTGAAAAGTGTAAATTTGGGTGTGAGTGTTACACACTTAGTGGAGGTATTATACTTAAAATAAAAGATAATAAATATGGATAAAAATTAATTCACAGCAATCATAACAATAATTATTCCACAACCAACTTGTAATTAATTTAATTGTGTCACATCTGTTAGAAATATCTCAATACACAATTCATCATTACTAGACCTCGACTGGCCGTACCATAGCACATTTGCATAATAAACGATTTAAATAATAATGCAACACACGTTTTGCCTAGGGGTGGAAACGAACCGAGCCATTCGCGAGCTACTCGAGCTCGGCTCGAGCTTGATACGTGAGTTAAACGAGCTCGAACCGAGCTTGGTTTTTGGTTCGTTTTGGATTCGAGCTCGAGCTCGAGCCTAGAGAAGCTCAGCTCGAAAGCTCATGATCGAGCCTAGAGAAGCTCAGCTCGAAAGCTCGTGAGTAGGCTCGGTTAGAATAATATATATATTTTTAATAATATTTTTATTATATTTTTTAAATATATTATATTTTAAATCAAAACGACGTCGTTTTGGTTTAATCGAGCTATTCGCGAGCTTAAGCCTAAATTCTTTTTTATCGAGCCGAGCTTGAGCCTATATAAAAGCTCGAATCGAGCTCGAGCTCGAGCTCAGTATAAAAAGCTCGAGCCGAGCTCGAATATGTTAAAGCTCGGCTCAGCTCGGCTCGTTTCCACCCCTAGTTTTGCCCCATCTGGCTCATGAGTTGAGTGCTCAACAGTAGACAGTGGCTTTAATTTAGCTTGTCCCATTAGCCCCATCTAGCTCTATTATTTTCTCCGGCCCCATCTGGCCGCATATTATTAATTTCTAGCCTCATCTGGCCTGGTCTTATCTGACCATAATGCAGGTGTAATGCACACAACTCATACTGATATGTAAGAAGGTTATATTTTTTTCCCAATAAAAATGTTATTTCTCAAATTTATCATTTCACAAATAACCACGATTCTCCACTAACATAATAATTTATAAATAGCAAGCAGTATTTAGCAACATGAATTTTTGGCAATAAATAAATAAAATTTGACTATTCATATTTAATAACTTTTATTTTTAAGTTTAATACACCCATTTGGACAGTAGATATTCTGAGAAAGTCAATTTACTGAAGTGGTGGCTGCTGATTATCCTTGGGTCCTAATGTTTTTTGTTTTTTTGGTCACCAAATGGGCATGTAGCCCTACCATCCCCATGCCATCATGAATCTACCAATAGCCATGTGGCTATATATATATAATATTTATCTATTAAACTAATATATTATTTATGTATTAATAATTCAATTAACTAATTACTAATTAAAACTATATAACTTGATAATAATATGAAATTAAAATTTCAAAGCACAGGAATTAAATTAATAAAAATAAAATTTATGCATAAAATAAAAATTCAAGGTGTCACAAAAACTAAAAATAATCACTCCTAATCATGTAATAATAAGTAAAAGTATCATAATAAAATTCTAACAAATTTTTCTAAGTGTAAATGGTATTTTATGCTTTTTTTAACTTACCATGTGTATTAGAATTTCATAAGAATTTGTACATAGGAATATATTACCAAATCCAATAATTATCAAATTACCTAGTCCAGTAAATATTAAACATTTGATAATGATTAATTCATATAAAATTTTTATGTATTTTTGTTTATTTTAAGTTCTATTTATAGTTTTGGACTCAATATTTTTAAATTTTTTATGTATTTTTGTTTCTTTTAAATTCTATCTACAATTATCTTAGTATTACCACATCTCTTAATTTAATGAATTTTTTTTTATTTTTTTATTACTTTTTATTATTTTAATTTCAGTATTTTTAAATAGAAAAAAGCAATATCTGCAATAAATAAAGTCATTTCAAATAGCAACGTCTCTTACATATGTCATCCATTGTCAATTTTATTTTTTTAATTTCTAATATTGTATGATATTTTTAATACATAATATTACAATTTTATTTAAGATATGTCATTTATTTTATCTAATAATAAAAATAATAAAGGACATGTTATTTGTTAATAAATTAAATTCTTTATTTAATAGATTAATTATTATTTTTTTGCATTATTTTGTTTTTAATAAAATAATAATTATATTTTAAATAAAATTTTATTAAAATATTGAAAAATAAAAAATAAGAAATTATATAATAAATAGAAGTGTAGATTAAATAATATTTTATTTAATAATAATAATTATTATTATTATTATCATGTTTTAAATAAAAATTTATTAAAATATAAGAAGTTATATGATAAATAGAAGTATAGATTAAGTAAAAATATCTAGTGATATCCATGAACATTATAATTTGAATAAAATTTTGAATAAGTGATAATTATTACAATACTAATTCTTTTTAGATTATATAATTATAAATTAAGATAATAATAATAATAAATTTATGTTATTAAATTAAATTTTTTATTTAATAGGCTAATTATTTTTTTGCATTATTTTGTTTAATAATAATTATAATAATACATATTATTAAAAACTTTATTTAACAATGTAAATATTGTTTTGCATCATTTTTGTTTAATAACAGTAATAATATTTATTATGTTCTAAATAATAATTTATTAAAATATAAAAAAATAAAAATAAAGAATGTTTTAAATAAAAATAAAAACAAAGAATAAAAATTATATGAAAATAAAAATTATATGATAAATAAAAGTACAGATTAAATAAAAGCATCAAGTGATATTCATGAACATTCTAACTTAAATAAAATTAAAAATTGTGAATAAGTAGTAATAATGTAAGTACTAATTTTTTTATAAGATAATTAAGATAACTATAATTAAGTATTACGTATTACAACCATATCCATGTCACAACAATACTGTAAGTTAGGACTGCTCCCATAATTTATTTGAACAAGTATGAGGGATATTTAAGATTACTAGCTTGAACTGGATCCTGATCGCTAAGCTAAGATGGGGAAAGCTCTTTCTCCCCAACAGATAATAAAGGAAGATATGCTCCAGCTCAAAAGAGGTGGGAATTTTAGTGTTAAAGTGGAGTAGCAGCGTTGCTAAACTCTACTATATATATATATGTATATATATTTTTTTGCATTATTTTGTCTAATAATAATAATAATTATAATAATATTTATTATTAAAAACTTTATTTAACCAGTTAAATATTTTTTTTGCATCATTTTTTTCAATAACAATAATAATATTATTATGTTCTAAATAATAATTTATTAAAATGTAAAAAAAAATAAAAAAAGATTATGTTTTAAATAAAAATAAAAATAAAAAATAAGAAGTTATACGATAAATAAAAGTACAGATAAAATAAACCCATCAAGTGATATCCATGAACATTCTAGTTTAACTAAAATTAAAAATTGTGAATAAGTAGTAATTATGTAAAATTCTAATTTCTTTATAAGATAATTAAAATAATTATAATTAGGTATCACATGTCACAGCCATAATGCAAGTTAGATCTTATGTAGCCTAATATAATTATAATTAAGTGTCACGTGTCATAACTGTAGCGCAAGTTAGGTCCTACGTGGCTCAGCGATGTTACCAGACTCTACTTTATATATAATAAAAGTTAGGTCCTACATGGCTCATCGATGTTACCAGACTCTACTTTATATATAATAATAATAATAATATTTATATATGTGATATATATACAGTAGGGTCTGGCAATGTTGTTGCGCCACATAAGACCTAATTACGCTACAATTGTGACACATAGCACCTAAGTATAACTATCTTGCACTACGTATGACTTAACTTCCACTACGGTTGTGACACATGTGTGGTTGTGACACGTGACGTCTAATTAAAGTTATCTTAATTGTCTTATAAATAAATTGATATTTTATATAATTACTACTTATTCATAAGTTTCAATTTTATTTAAATTCGAATGTTTATGAATATCATTTGATATTTTTATTTAATCTACAGTTATATTTACCATACAATTGCTTATTTTTTATTTTTATTTTTATTTAAAACATATTATAATTCTTTATTTTTTTGTATTTTAACAAATTATTATTTAAAACATAATAATATTATTATTAAACAAAATAATGTAAAAAATATTTACCTTGTTAAATAAAGGTTTTAATAATAAATATTATTATTATTAAATAAAATAATGCATAAAACTAACTAGCCTGTTAAATAGATATTGTACATAATTATCAGTTATTTACAATTTTATTTAAATTAAAGTGTTCGTAGATATTACTTAATATTTTTATTTGATCTACACCACTTCTACTTATTATACAATTTTTTATTTTTAAATTTTTTATAATTTAATAAATTATTATTTAAAAATAATAAATATAATAATAATTATTATCATTAAATAAAATAATACAAAAAATGATTAACCTTTAAATAAAAATGTTAATCTATTAACAAGTAACATGCCCTTTATTATTTTTATTATTATACAAAGTAAGTGAGATATTTTAGATCAAATTGTAATGTTATTTTCTAGAATTATATATATTGTAATATTATTTGTTAAAAAATATCAAACAATATTAGAAATTAAAAAATAAAATTGACAATAGATAAATTAATCCAATAGAAATGTCTGCCACTCAAACTTTTATTGGATTTAGATTTTTAATTTGATCAAAATAGCATTCTAATCAGAATAAGACATGATTTTAAAATGATATTTTAATTTAAATAGAATATGCCTCTCTTGTATGCAAAATTTATAAATAAACATGAAAACTTCTTTTCTTTCAAATTTCTTGAAAACTTTTTATTACAATAGTTTTTTCTTCAACTTCATAATTTGTTAAGTACGTACTTAAATTTTAATTTTTTTTTAAAGTTTTTATATGTTTTTATATGTAAGTGTTGTTATTCTTCAATTTTTTTGATGTATAAATTATTTAATTTATAAGTAAGTGCTATTATTCTTCAATTTTTTTGATTTTTTTCTTTTCATTTTATTTATTAGAAATTGAATTGAATTGAATAAATGCTATTGATGGTGTCAACATTTTAATTTATTTTACGTTTACTATCTGATTGAATTTGTATAAATAACAATATATATTACTTTCAAATATATTTTTATAATTTAGTGGTTTTAGTATAGTAGTATACTCAATTTAACTATATAATATAATAAATCTGTGTATCGCATAGGTCATATCACTAGTATGTGTGTATATATATATAAGTACATTTAGTTATACATAATTGCCTAATTTATTTTTATACAATAATTTTTTTAAAAGCTTGCTATATATATTGAATTTAGAAGAATAAAAATGTTATATAAATGAATCAAAATAAATACTAACAACAATAAATTAATTAATTTGTTGAATCATTATTAATAAAATTTTCATATTTTAAACTTTTTATTAGTTAATATTAATTATTTTGCAATTAGTACTAAAAATTTGGTAAATATTTAATCACGATAATGCTTTAGTAATTTTTATAGATGTGGCGGAAAATTAGAAATTGGTTTCAAATTTGAAAACCCGACCAAATAAATTTAAGAATTTAATCATAATTTATATTAAGTTGGTAGATTTTAAAATTGAAGTGCAATTCGTGACTCAAAGGACTGGGTTTCTTAGTATTGATTTGAGCATGAAAAAGTTAATAATTTTTGTTTTTAATTTAATTTCGTCTTATATGATTTTTTTTTAAAAATTGATTTTATTTTTTGTTTCTTGATTTTTAGAGGTGTTATTGGCATCTGTAGAAAAATTTCATAAAAAATTCAAAAATTTATTTTCGGTTTTAAAAAATTAATTTTTCTAAAAATTTAGTCTTTTTAGTTTTTTTTTAAATTGAACGTGAATTTTAAAATTTTTAATTTTTATAGATGTTAATAATGCACCTGAAAATAAAAAAAATTAAATTTTGATAAAAAAAAATTATATAAAACAAAAAAAACTAAAAAAAAAAAAATCAGAAAATTGATTTATTTATTTTTTCCAAACACCTAGTTGCCAGCACCTTGCACAGAACCGAATTTTTGTTATACTATCATAATAATACCAAATTTGAGAAATACAATGTGAAAAAAACTTAATTAATAAAATATTGAAATCACGAAGCAATAATGTGATTTCAGGTAACTTTAAAACCTTTTGCGAAATGAGATTACAGTTTTAGATGCATATGTGCTAAACTTATTTGGATACGTGTGCTAAACTTATCGAGGCTGTTCAACCAAAGTAGCCTATTTACATTTGGATGCTTCCTTTTGTATCCGGATAAGCTACATGAGATATGCTATTTTTTGGTGGAAATTAAATTAATTTGTAAAAATAAAAAATAAAAGTAATAAACAATGTTATTGAATTGAGAAGAATTTAGATAATTTTTCATGGATTTGGGAGAACTATAATTGCGTAAAGGAGTGGTTCTATATGTATGTAATACTTAATTTATTCATGAGGAGAAATTAGCTAATTTTTCATTTATAATTGGAAGAATTGCAATTCCATGGATGAGTGGTTGAACATGTATGTCATATTTAACATATTATTTGGTTAATTAATAATTAAAATTTTATAACTATCCATTTAGTACCCTTGACAATTTTCAAAAAAAATTATCAAGTTCTCCTTCAAAACAATTCATATGCAATTTGGATAAAATAATCAAATTTGACAAATCAAGGTTTAGTTTATGATTAATTCTGAAAGTTAGCTCAACTGGTAAGATCTTGAGTTTGCTCCTCAATAGTCATTAGTTCGAATCTCCTCAAGTTCACTGGAGATTTACTCGGTCGTTGACTTCAGGATTATAGAGATTAGTCTAGTTGTGCGCAATGCATAGTTGTGCGCAATGCATGAAGACAAGCTTAGCACACTAACCTATGGCGTGAACCGCAATTTCTTTTCGTTGGCCAGATTATCATTTCGCGATTTTAGACTTACCATCATGTATTCGAATAAGCTTAATTTTATATAATAAAATAAAATAATTTTTTAAAATATTTTTCTCACAGACTGAGATCCAGTGACTAAGAATTATTTATTCTTTCATTTCACGATTGAGATCATTTTTATATTCTCAACTTTCCGTTCAATTGTAGTTGACCTCTCTACCATCTATCTTATGAAACGGTTTGAATATTTTAAATTCCATCATATTTTAATGGTAAAAATTATATGTAAATTAAAACGGTAATTTAATTCTGTTAAATTATGATTTTTAAGAAATTAAATTTTTCAAATTAAAGTATCATCATTTGTGTTTTTTATGATACTTTTCAAAAATTAATTGGAGAGAGATATCAAAATACATGTAATAATTGTTAAAATCTAAAGTTTTAAAAAAAATTAAAATTCATAAATTATCATAAATTTTTTTAAATTTAAACTTTTTATTTAAAATTTCAATTATTTAAAAAAATTTAATATTAATTTTATTTAAAATGCTACAAACACCTTATTATTACTAGTACACATATATGGTCAGACTAGTGTATTATTATTTTGCGATTTTAGCCTTACTGACACCGGTTTGCACTTCACGATTCTTTTTAAGGCTCCGTTTAATTTGTAAATAAATTTTAAAAAATTTTATAAATTTTTATTAATTTTATATCACATTAATTTTTTTCTTTTACTGCATGTATTATAAACTTTCAATTTATTTCACTTTATCTTATTCTAAACACACCTTAAATTTTTTCCAACAACCAAGGAGTGATTAGTTGGTAAAAATTTGATCAAAAAATATAATAAAAATATAAAAATTTAATGTAAATATGGTATGTCATAAAATTTAATTAAAAAAATAAAAATTAATAAATTTTGGTTGAATTTAATCAATCAAACGCCCTAATATTTTTTTTTTATTATTAAGGGTAAAAAAAAAAAAATTTCCACAGACCTGCCTCCCTCTGCCACCAGGTCCTTCGATTAACAATTCTACGCGTCCCTCTCTCGAAGCACGTGCATCGCCTCTCTCTCTCTTTCTCTCTCTCTACGTTCTCATTCCTCCACGTCTGTCAGAATCAACACGCAAGCGGACACCTCTTCGCGCTCTCGGCGTTTAATTCTCTGTATCTATAACTTTCTCTTCGTAAATTGGTGCAATACAGGCAGAGAGTCAGGGCTTTGTGTCGCTCGCATGACGCCGTAAAGAGAGAATGGCGTACAATAGGCTGCCCAGCAGCGGACACAACAGCCCGTCGCCGCCGCAGTCGCCGCTCCGCTCGCCCACCAGGTTCCGTCAAGCAGGCCGGGCCAAGTCCGGCCGCTTCACGCCCGGACAGTCCCCCCGGACCCTTCCTCAGCGCCTCGCCGGCCTTCTCCTCTATGTCCTCATCCGCAGACAGGGCCTCTTCCTCTTCGCGCCGCTTCTGTACATCTCCGGCATGCTTTTCTACATGGGGACAGTGCCCTTCGACGTTGTTCCGGTCATCAAACACCGCCCGGCGCCGGGGTCGGTTTACCGGAGTCCGCAACTGTATGCGAGGCTCCGGGCTGAAATGGATACCGATAAATCGTCTGCGGATGCGGTCAGTGATTCGATTCTTTCAATTTATTTGTCTTTTTTCCCTGATTTGATCTAATCGAGCACTGTTTGCCAATTTTGGGTTTGGGGAAGACGTGGACAATGCATGTGATAGGTTGGCATTTTGCTGAGATTGTTAGCATTGAAGCGGTAGTTTTCGCAATTTGTCACAATTGGTTATATCGTGAGGAAGAGTCCAGATAAAATAAGCCATTTTAAGCAATTTTCTTTCACTATATTGTGTATTCTGCAGAGAACTGAACAGTGCCTGGAGTTTTGTCCAGTTCCAGTTGATAGATTAATTTAATATTACATTATGCATCAACTATTCTGACTTGTTGTAGATTGCTCTGCGATGTGCAGAATAAGAATCTTATTACATAATAAACTAGTTAAAAATATTTCTTTTCATGTTAATATAGATGTGCTAAACATAAGTTAAAAATAAACTAGTTCGATGTTTATTGGAGTTAGTTATACTTGAATCTTAATGACAATGCATTTTTGTTACTTGGTCATTTTTTCTTTTTGATGTTCTTTAGTTCTGTTTACTTCATTGAAATGTTCTCTTGATGATGCATCCAAGGCAGTTTGAGCATATTCTTTGATTAAATGGTGGTGATTGTGATTGAAATATTGTTGCTGTGCTTCAATGTGCATGCGAATTAAGCTGCAAAAAGCCAGCTAAAAACTATGATGCCGTAAAGTATGGTGGTTTCTTGGTGGTTCAAACTGCATGGTATTTGAAATTGTTTCAACCATCGGTTTATGATGGATTTGGGAAGGAGTTGTACTGATTTCTTGATGATAAATTTCATTGAATT
Source organism: Vitellaria paradoxa (assembly GCA_019916065.1). Lineage (NCBI taxonomy): Eukaryota > Viridiplantae > Streptophyta > Magnoliopsida > Ericales > Sapotaceae > Vitellaria > Vitellaria paradoxa. The sequence goes on along the minus strand of CM034233.1, from coordinate 28,020,699 downwards.
TTGGGGAGAAGGATTAGAGTAATTTCTTTATTAGGGAGTTTTGGCCTGATTTTCCACTTGGAGTTGGTTTTCTTTTTGATGTTATTGTAGTCATGCTGAACAACACACAAGGATATTATAGAAAGTGGGCCTTTCCTGCTGGGTGTTTGCTGCACTTACACCATTTAAATATGCAAATATTACATGCCAAGGAATTTCATATCTCCTTTCTTTTTGTGACCAAAAATTGGATATCCACAAGGAGGATCTTCATACTTTGGTAAGGACTCATACCAATGATTAGAAAGGAAGGGGCTTTCTTAAGAATAATGTTGCAGGCATGTTATATGGACTTGGGTTCGGATACTATGTATGGATACTTGTCTAAGAGTTAGACTTAGAAATTTTCTTATTCAAGGATACGGAGACACTGGAAAATATTTATATATTTAATATAATTATTTTATTTTATGTGATAATATGATATTAACAAGGTTCTAATAGAGTATTCATGTATAAAATATAAGTTTCAGAGATAAATTGTGTGCTAAAATTAAATTGTTAAATATGTTTATATGGATATTCAATTATATCATACATGTATATTGGACACGAATACTTTACCTTTACTCAAGTATCTTCATTCAAGAGCAAGGCCTCTTGGCCTAGTGGCTCATGTATAATTGAATATAGGAGGTTGGGAGTTCGAAACCTGCTATGGGCAGGACTGTCGGGGTTGGGGTTGTGAAGTGCCCTCTATGGAGGGCTGTGGGGATGCTTCACTTGTCAAAAAAAAAAAAAAAAAAAGTATCTTTGTTCAAGCCTTCAATCACTCCAGATTTCAAAGGACTTCCTCTGTTCCGTATGAAGCACAATTGGATTGAATGCTGCATCCAGACTCAAGATTTCTACCTTTGTAGCCTCTGTTTGGTTCTGCCTTGTTGCTTTCTTTTTTCTCCTTTGTTGACTCCCTGTTTTGTCTTTTTGTACTATTTTCCTTTATTTAATAAAATGTTGTTTTCTTTTGAAAAAATAATGTAACTTTCAGTATTTTGCATGCTCTTATGAAAAACATATTGGAAGTATTGAGATTAAAAATGTCAAATCCAGTCCAATTTTGCATACTCTTTGTAATTATATTATTTGTTTAACATTTAGAATATTTGGTAAATAAACACATGCATAGAGCTTACAAATACATTATGACAAAATTATATTGAAGTTGGGGTGTAGAAAAGACCTGTAAAAACCAAACCAACCCAGTCTATTTTTAGCTTGGTTTGATTCTGGGCCTAAAACTTAAATCCTATCAACTTGTTTCGGTTTGGATCTCGGGTTAGCATATTTTGGTCTTGGTTTAATTATGTTGGTATAAGTGACATCCATCCTTACTAGGTGAATCCTTCTATTGATGGCTTCTGAATTTTGGTGGCATGTTACAGGCTTTCAAACATTTGATGTATTTTTATTTTTTGAAAATATGGTAGAAGAAAATTTAGAGGATCAATACTGGAGATTGAAGGGATCAGGTCCTTTAATAGGATCTTGTGGAAGATTTATTAGATGAAAACTTGTTTTTGTAAGGAAATATTTTTATGGTTCTGCATAAATTATCTTCATTAATCATAGTGTTTCTAAATGATTAAAATCTATGGATCTGGTCGTGATGCTTTTATTGATGTAGACTTCTAGTCACCAAAATGTGGCAGCGTTTGAAGACTTGAGAAGCAATTCACGTTTTAGAGTATAGGCTTTTCTTCTCCCTAAATACTTTCCCATCATTTTAAGCTAGAAGCTGTCTTGAATGAATATAACAGTGGTTTCAATTATGATTTGAATATATATTCCCTTGTGCTTTCACGATTTGATCTAATTTGACAAGGGACAATGGGATTGTTATATATTGTTATTCTTGGGTTTACTTACTGGTGTTGATTTGAAGTATCATGTTTACTGTAGATATCAACCATTTGGAAACACCCTAAAGGAAATGGGTGGCGACCATGTACAACTAAGTCATCAGGAGGTATGTACAATGTCAATATTAACCATTGGAGGTCACTTCAATATTTCTTATGCTTAGATATATTCTTTTTCTTTCACTAAATAATTTTTATCATTACAAGGTGAAGAAAATTGAGAGAGGACTGAAATTATTTTCTGCTGTGTTTTCTTTTATTAATCTGAAATATACATATATATACAAAAGAATGCAAGGAATTCTCCTCTCAGAAAAAGGAAACTAAATCCTGATTTTATGTTGATTAAATCTCCCACGATTTAAAAGCTAAATCAAATCCCTCTAAAATAAGAAACTAATTCTAATTGCCTTTTACTGATTAACAGCTGTAGATACAATTGTCTTCCGGCTGTCATTTAGATTTCTACACTCCTCCTCAAGCTAGGTTGTAGATGTTGATTAGTCCCAACTTGGATCTCAATTCTTCAAAGGCGGCTCTGGGAAGAGCTTTAGTTGGAATGTTTACCATTTGAAGTGTAGTAGGAACATAGAATATTGAAAATTTGTTTCTTCTTCTATCTTTTACTGGATGAAATGACGATCTATCTCCACATGCTTTGTATGATCGTGATAAACCACGTTCTTGCTATGCTTATTGGGGCTTGATTGTTACACAACATCTTTTTTTTTTTGGTAACCTGGAACCCAAACCGGGGGTGCTTGAACCCACCCGCAAGACCTAAGCACCGGGCAAGATGGGGTAGTAGCTAACGGGATTCGAACTCAAGACCTCTGGTTTTACGGTTGGTCCCAAGAACCGCTGAGCCAGGTTGTTACACAACATCTTGACAGGTTCTTTCACCTGAAATTGAAGTTCTTGTAGTAGTCTCTTTAACCACATTCCTTCACATATTTTATGTGCCATGGCTCTAAACTCAACTTCTGCATTGCTCTGTGCTACAACTGATTGTTTCCTGCTCCGCCAAGTGACTAGGTTCCCAAATACGTGAGTGTAATACCCTGAGGTTGATATTTGATCTGTTCTAGAGCTTGCCTAATCGGCATCTGTAAATATCTCAATATTTCTTTCTTGTGTCTTTTTGATGTAAAGACCTTCTCTAGGAGCACTTTTTAAGTTTCTGAGGATGTGATAGACATTGTCCACATGTTCCTCGGTCAGGGGTTTATGAATTGGCTAGCAGTATTGATTGAAAAGCTGTCTGGCCTTGTATGTGAGAGATAGATGAGTTTGCTAACAAGCCTTTGATACCTTCTTGTTTCCACAAGAAAACTTTCCTCCTCTAATCTTGATGTAGTTGTACTATCCACAGGAGTATTGGCTGGTTTACAACCGAACATTCCTGTTTCTTTGGGTAAATTAAGCACAAACTTGTGTTGAGAGATTGAAATACTTGTTTTTGATCTTGCTGTCGTCATTCCAAGGAAGGATTTGAGGTTTCCCAAGTCTTTTAATTCAAACTCTTGAGCAAGAGAATTTTTAAGCTCACCAATTTCCGTCTCATGATCCTTAGTTAAAATAATGTTGTCCACGTATACTATGATGATAGCAATTCTCGTTTCTAAGGAGTGCTTGTAAAACAGAGTGAGATCAGACTGGCCCTGTGAGTAGCCAAACCTCTTTACAGTCTTGGTGAACCAATCAAACCAGGTATGAAGAGACTGTTTAAGACCATAAAGAGATATCTTCAACTTGCAAACTTTGTGAATGTTTTCCTTAATCTCAAGGCTTGAGGGAATATCCATGTGTACTTCTTCTTGTAGGTTTCTATTGAGGAATGCATTCTTGATATCCAGTTGATGCGAAGGCTAATCTAAATTGACTGCTAGAGACAACAAAACCCGTATGATGTTTAACTTTGTGACTGGAGTAAAGGTTTTTTGGTAGTCAATTCTAGGTTTCCTGATAGTCAATTACATAGAATTGTGTGTAACCTTTAGCAACCAATCGAACTTTGTACCTATCAACACTCCCATCAGCTTTGTATTTGACACTGAAGATTTATTTGCATCCAACTGGATTATTTCCTTTGGGTAGATCAACCAACTCCCAAGTTCCATTTTTTTAAGTGCTTGAACCTCCTCATCAATGGTTGCCTTCCTTTTAGGATCCTAAAGAGCCTCTTGGATGTTGTTTGGAATCTGAATTTTGACAAGTCTAGTAGCAAAAGCTCGATATCTCGGTGATAAGTTCTTGTAAGAAATGAAATTATAAATAGGATGATTTGTGCAAGATCTTGCTCCTTTCCTCTGAGCAATGGCAAGTCTAACTCATCAAGGTTACAATTAGTGTTACCTGAATATGTCTCTACCTGAACTGAATTCGGTTCTGTTTCATGGGTTGTGCTTTGATGCGTTTGTTCCTCTATATTCGCTTGAGTGTGTAATGCAGTCAAGGAAGATAAGTACAACATCTAACAGAAAACAATGAAGAGAAAATAATATGATTGTTGTAGGAACTTAGCCTAGGACTTAAAAAAAAAAAAAATCAACTTTGTTATTTATTTAAAAAAAAAACATGAATAATCTTTGTTGCAGAATAAAAGAGATTATTTATAATAGTCTTAGTAACCCTAAAAACTTGTCCCTTCTTCTTAAAATAAAAGAACAAATCCTAACCGTCCAAACTTATTAAAACTCACATGCTAGTCACATGATTTCTTTATTTATTTTTAAAAAGAACTCATAAGCATGAAAAAAAAAAAAAGACACTAATTAATTAAGTTATGCTCGTGCATCAACCCATCCGGGTAAGAAGAACTCAATTTCGTCGAGAATCTCGGTAGTCTCTCAATCTTCTCTAGTTTTTCTCTAGCAATCCATGTACTTTTAGTAGTTGGTTTACCCAACCATTTTCGCTTTTATTTGTTGCCTCTTCTGGATACAACTTCTTTAATGTCAAGTACATCTTCAATGACATCGTTCTTCACTTGAGATAATTGTTTAACCTGTTCTTCAATAGCTACAGTGTCTCTATCAAACCCATCAAAGGAATACAAATCAAAAACATTAAAGATGGGGCTAAAATGCAAAACTGATGGCATCTCAAGCAAATAAGCATTTGAACTTATTTTGTTCAACACCTTATATGAAACAAACTTCCTTACCTTGAGTTTGCGATAACAGAGTTGGTCAGTCTGTAATGTCAGAGTGTTTGGGCAATGAATAGCGAGTCTAGGAAGTGCCTCTTGATGGGGGAGTAGTGCGTTTCTGCCTCCTGTATTACTCTACTGATGTCATGTATTGGTGTCTCTTTTTTTTCTACTTATTGGACCAATAATGTCTTGATTGATTTTGTTGTAAAGTAAGATAAAGTATCAAGCCTTTTCCTGGTTGAGGTGGTATCATGGTGAGAGGAGACATCAGGGCTTTCTTAATTTCTTCAAACAACCTCTGATGTTCTTCTCTCTTTTCGAATTTTTCTTTAGGAGGAGATTGAAGGGTTGGGTTACTTTGGCGGGGATAAATCTTTGCTAGTATGAAACCCTTCTAAGGAATGTTCCTATTTTGATGGAACTTGTAAATATTTTGTCTTTATAGTATCAATTAAAAATAAGCAATATAGAGTCTGGTGATACTAACTTTTTGGAAGTCACTGCTTCACTACACACCCCCAGTTGCACCTGTTTGCCCAACATTTCAACCATACATGCTCTACTCAAAAAGTGAATTTATATCCAAATGGTATAGATAATTAACACAATAACACAACATTTAATGCAGTTTCGAAAATCTTGCATTGGTCCATCACGCCACATGACTACTTGACTTTCCATCCTTGTTGCTAGGGTAGGGGGCGCATTGTGTTCCTATGTGTCTCACTTGTGTGGGCACCTACCATAATTCCCAATTGTGTATGTTGGCATACGTTTCTAAAGTTCCTGATTGCAAGTTTCCTGTGCATGATTTTTTTAATGCCCAAGTAAATTTTAGCAAGGGTTTTGTTGAAAAACAAAATTTAGAAAATAACCACAGTAAATATCTGAAGTGTTCTAGTTGGCTGATGAATAATGATTTTCTAACTACAAGAAAATTGCTTATGAAGCAATCCATAGAATTAAATGTATATAATATAGAATTTGAGATGATGTTCAACTACATCCGCTATAGGTCAAATTATCAAGTCAATCATCATCTGTTCCATAGCCATATGGTTTACATTTTCTTCATGGATGAGAAAATTGTTTTTTTATATTGGTGATGAATGAGTGTGGGAAAATGTCTGCAAGTGTTGATTAGAATTTTATTGAAAGCTTTCTTTTTTGGATTGATCGTGGAAGATTTCTTAACCTACTGTATTCTAGAAACAGTTTGGAGGACCTTGTGCTGGGGGTTTCCTTTCTTTTCTACTATTTTTTTAGGTGAGTGCTCCTTGACTAACTATGGTAGTCCTAATAATGTCAATGATCTTTTTAATCATTTCAACACAAAACTACTTGATTGACCCGACTTCTAATAAAACCAAAATGGCAACATGACACTTCTCTTGGTGATCTGGGTCTTTGATCTTCCCTGGGTCGAATTGTTGCTGCTGCCACCGTTAGTGACAGAAAGGCACTAAATCAAGGGCAAATACTATCATGTCATGTCAATGTAAATTCTTTCTGACAGTTGTGGTTCATAAATGAGAGGAGATTCCACAATGATGATTGCTAAATCATATAGTGAAGTACATATATAAGACCAAAGAACACAATTTTGAGTGATGTGACTAACTGCCTTTTGATGCTTGTGGCTGGCACTTGAGCTCTGCTCGTTCCATTGTTCTTTGTTTATGATGTCAAATTTCTCATGAATTGAGTGTATAGATATGTACTTATATTGTCATTAGTGTAAGTTCCATATCGGAACGTTAACACTAATTCCTTAAAGGGCCGAGTAAATCTGAGCAAGAACTTTCTTTAAAAAGAGGGAACTGAGTTAAATTAATTAATGTTGATGTTAAGATAATATTTAGAAGTTGTTATAGTGTCTCTGATTATGGTTGCAGTTGTTAACAGTTATTTTTCTGTTTTGATTCAGGAAAGTTGTGTCTCACATTACATGCAAAATGGTATGATTTGATGTTTAGTTGACAATGGCACAAGTAAAATGTTATAGTTGTCATGATTACATTCCAAGTTCCTTATTGGGCAAACTGACTAGGAGGGCAGTCCAAAATAGACTAATTAATACAGATTTTGAGATATTTTTAACAATTGTTTTTGGCACACCTATGCTGGCACCAACCAATGTAGATGACAGTGGATCACCACAATGATTATGTTTATTGTTGGTTTTGGAGCCATTATTATTCCCACCAGTCACCATTTCTATCACTGAAACAGTAATGTTTCATCATTACTGCATGTCCTCCTTCAGTCACCTCTCTGCTGTTGTTGATGCTTGGGCTGTGGATGTAAACCATTACACTTCCTTTTGGTAAACTGTTCTATTTTAGAAAACTTTTGCATGATCATGTGTTAAATGGTTTGATTTGTTGCTGCCTAGTTGATGAGGCATATGTAGGGAGTTGATATGGTAATTTATAATATTCTAGTGATAGTCATGTAAGGAGCACATGAAACAATCTTGCTGCATTTTTATTTTACTAGGACTTTTAATGGCTTAAGTGATAGAATGTTAGCCATATTAGGATATTATGTTGGGTTTAACAATTATTTTTGAATTTTTTTGGGTTTTCTTCATGTTGTAAATAGGCTTTTGTGCTATAAATAAATTTGGCTCCCAAAAACTGAGAAAATTTGGAGTTTCTTAGTCAAGATCCATAGATGATATTTTTAGATGGTGTGAAAATTTTATTGATGTTCAAGGGCCAAAAAACTACATCCCAAGGTTTTTAAAATAAGAGGGGATTATGACCTAGTTTATGAGTAACCCGCGAGAAGAATATATATTAGTTATGTCAGGTCACTATGTTTTGTAGGATCTATTTTTATAACATACTTTAGTAGGATCTATTTTTATAACATACTCCATATGGTTTCCTTATCCTCTAAGTGGGCTTCCCCCTTTCTTCTTTCTTCTTCATTTCCTCATTTGTTTCTGCTGTTTCTCTCCCCTCTCATGTCTCTTGTTCTTCCTGTCCATCTTGCTATTTGATTTCATCTTTCTCATCCATGAGCTTCATTTCCCTTGCTGTGCGCTAGAAAGAAGCTTTGGTATCAGCTGGGTCTCATCCGATTGTTTTGTAACATTGCATGTCTTCACAGCTGTAGCCAGCCGAAACTTATCATGACCTTTTCTTTGTTTTTTTTTTTTTTGGGGGGGGGGGGCGATGCTGGCCCAAGAAACATGCATAGACAAACACAATATTCTTCAAACTCCATTATTTTTTGTAGCTGAATCATTATGTGCATGCACAAAAATTATATAAACCTGTTTGTGTGCGAGCAATTGGGTATTGTGTAATATCCTCAATTTTTAATGTGAATTTGTTTGTGTTATTATAGGCTTACCTGAGTCAAATGGTTACATATATGTTGAAGCGAATGGTGGCTTGAATCAGCAGAGGACATCGGTAGTTTCTTTTGCTTTGGTCATTTCTATATCTTGAAAAGGTTTCAGCTTACACTGGAGCTTTATTCATTTTGAGATTGTGTGGAAGGATTTCATTTTAGTAGCTTTATTCATTTGCATTATTTGCATGTTGCTTTCCTGTGTATTGTAGATATGCAATGCTGTTGCTGTTGCAGGCTATCTT